>OU745248.1:25489258-26689258 GCA_916618015.1 Xestia c-nigrum | reverse complement strand
GGTATCAACTTCACGCGGTCGGCTGCAGTCGTGGGCAGCAACCGCGTGCAGTGTACGCAGTTAATAAAGTCAATATTAACTGCATACAGGCGTGACTTCAACTTTACGTGGTTGGCTACAATCGTGTTGTGTCGACGCAAGCTGTCCATCGCTAACAGCATGGAGTTGCAACTGTTGCAACTGCGCACTAACTGTATGTCGTATTGACACACGACTGCAGCTGACCACGCCTATTGATATCATAACTGAACGAAGTCGAACGTACAACTGCATGCAGTTGAATATATGGACTGCGCGCGGTTGGTGCGTGCGTCCGTCTGTTTATAGCCTTACTGTAATAGGTGAATTTGGGCACTGCATGTTACTACTATAAGAGCTTTTGAATTATGCAGTGTAGCAATTGTTAGCAACTTAGCATGTGCTGCTAGTTTCGCCCTGCATGCAGTGTATGGCCTTTTCAAGCTGTCCCGGCTTTGTTTGGTAGAAATGACAATGGTGTCGATTCCGTTGTGTTCAAACTAAACTTAATTTAGGCTATTGCTATCTTTAACTAAAAGGCAGTGCGAGAAAATAATGGCTATAGCTATCAACTAAGTTAGAGATGTCAAACTAGTTTATGCCTTGCGCTTCACCGCGGTTTTAGTCGACATGTTTTTACGTGCACCCTTCATTTGTATGGTAATATTAGTTCCAATTAAATTTGACAGCTCTAAATTACAAAGATAGCACTATCCTAAATTAAGTTTAGTTTGTGCACAACAGAATCGACACCAATGGATCATCGAGGGACTTAAAACTAAATTCATCATTTGGCAGGATTTTAATTCTAAATACTCAAGATTATGAACAGAATTAAATACGTTACAGGGAAGTTTCTGCTTTTCGACTGGTCTACCTTGTTGTGATTTGTTTTGCTAAAAATGAGCTATATTTTTTTGTGACCCTAGTTCTGGCTTTTACCTTAGCCAAAAGCTTGGTGTTGCCAAACAGCGTGGTAATGCCGCCAGTCTCTTGGGGACATTATCAGTTGACAGCGTTGAGGGGTAGGTTAGTTAGAGAGCTAGAATAGATAATAAATCCGAAACATTTATTACAACTTATATCATGATGATTGCAAAGCTTGTTTGGTTATTTGATGCACGTAAAAAGACATTTTGTGCGGCCATAGCTTCGAGATATCACATAGTGTTGCATACATTACTTTTCACTCCTCTTGCTCGAAAAGACCATCATAATAGCGTACCAGAGGGGCGGAAAATTGCTCATTATAGCCCTAGGGAAAAAAAGCTTTTTTTTTTTTTAATTTCGTCGTCGGTGTTCGATAACGCAAAGTCTTTGTACTCATAATTAAAAAAGAATTGACTTATTACTGTTCCATAAAAAAAAACATTTTATTTTAAAAATAGAACCAAACGCGCCAAACGCCGAACTGTTTGGCAGAATGTATGCGTTGCATTCCAGCTACAGAAGAAATAAAAAAAGGCATAGGCGCGAAATTTTAAGATTTTTTCTGTATTATTTATTTGAATTATAAGTAGGATTCCTTTTTATCTTCTACGTTTACCCCATGTATATTTCATTTAAAAAAAAAAAACTATCACATTAAATATGGTTATTTTATTTTCTCGCAATCCTAGTGAAAAGTACGGTGTAACACACGGCGCTAAATTCCCATTATAGCTCGGTTACTACCTCGTCTATAATGGGTCATTTTAACCCCTTGTATCACAATGTACTGTTGTTGATCCTTAATTAAAATACTATAAATTAGTAAGTAAGTAATATATGACTTACGTGATGCGCAGTTGAGTTGTAAATCATTACTTAATCGATATTAATTACTAATAAGTATGCGGGAAAAGCCGCAGGGCATTATCGTGCAAGATTACCTACTTATATCCACTTGCGAAACCGGTATAACAACGGAATTATTCGTTATGGTTGTTTATGCTATTATTTATAGGTTAAAAATAACGCACAAATTAATCTGCTCTCTTATTAACCAGTTGTATTGGTTGTATTATATAGTGTATTATCTATGGTAATCAGTCCGATGTTGAGAGGCAATATACAGGGTGTAAACAACCTCATCACGAAGCCGTCAACCAAGCATTCTGTACATCAAACTAAGTAACTTAAGGCGATTATAAGAGCTAAACGCGAGTTTTATAATTACTACAAGTATATGATTCACTGGAAATAAGACCAGAAAAATATATGATATTCTTCAGGATATATGCTAGCATGATACTGTTTTGGAAACATAATACAACATAACGCATTTCAAACGAAGTTTGAACCACCACAAATAGAGTTGCTAATTAAGCTCATTTAGCCCAAAACTATACTGTAGATCACGACGGGGAAACAGTGTTCTTGAGGCTTCATGAAGTCATGAGGTGGTGGATATCTGTCTTTCTCAAAACTTACTTTGGTTTTCACGCTCCGGCGGCCTCACTGGATTCTCTAAGTTGTGCGTAAGAAGTTCAAGTTGCGTTCGTATTGTTAAAGCCTCGCCGTCAAGAGGAGCAGGCTCGCCGTCAAGAGGAGCAGGCTCGCCGTCAAGAGGAGCAGGCTCGCCGGTTGGAAGAGCAGTTGCAGCAGGACAAAGAGGAGCAGGTCCGCCGCCAGGACGAGCAGATGCTCCTCATAAAGGATCTGCATGCAAGTTTTGGCAAGGACATCAAGTTGATGAAAGAACAGGTCCACCAGCATGAGAATCGCATCTCGGAGGCCGAAGTTCAGATTGCTGGGGTAAAGAAGGCTTTGGGCGAACTGAAGACTGAAGGCGGGACTGTAGCTTCGGTGATTGCTGCACCATCTTCGCGTGGTTTTAAAGTGCCTCCATTCGACGGCACATCTTCGTGGTCGGCTTACAAAATACAGTTTGAGGCCGTCGTGAAGGCGAATGGATGGACAAAACCACAAGCCATGACCGCGCTCACTTTGGGCCTCCGAGACCAGGCTTTAACTATTCTCGAGGCACTCGGCAAGGATGTAACCTACGAGCAGCTGCTGGAGGCGTTGGAGTCCAGATACGGCGACGCGCATCTGGAGCACATATTCCGTGCTAAGTTGAAGGACCGTGTTCAACGTAGTGCCGAGAACCTACAGCAGTGGGCCCTGGAAGTTGAAAAACTCGTTCGGAAAGCCTACCAGTCTGCCCCTGCGCTGATTGATGGAAATCTGGTACAGGCCTTCGTTGATGGAATACGTGACTTAGAAGTTAGAGCTGCCGTGAGACTGGGGCATCATGAGACCTTGAAGGACGCCTTGGCCCATGCCTTAGAAGTAGAGGCAGTGAGGCAAGACCACCGAACGCACCGTGTCAGGGAGGTTGTTGCATCACCTGTACGCGACCGCCCACAGGGGTATAGTCCTAGGTGCTACACTTGTGGAGAAAGGGGTCATCTTCGGTCCAGCTGTCCTAAGCGCAGCACCCCGAGAGAAGATCAGCAGGGAAGAGTGGCTGAAGTGACTGCCCAGCCACAGCAGGGAAACGAGTAAATGCCAGGACTGGGGGGCGGGTGCTGGCTGGTATTGAAAGAGCCCCGAGAATCTTGATCTCGCAAGCACATGACGGGAACAGCCTGACCATCAAAGGCGAAGTCAATGGAACACCATGCAAACTGACGTTGGATACTGGAGCTTCTCACACGGTCGTCAATTCTAAACTAGCAAGTCGGTTTCTTGGGGACTACTTCATAGGCACGACCGTATACAGTTACTAACAGCTACCGGTCAGCACATAAACGTCCGAGGCAAGAAGGAGGTAGAGTTAAAACTGGGTGACAGATTTTACAAGCAGAATGTCATCGTGTAGTATAGTAGTCAAAGATTGGCCAGTTCCGAAAGACAAGACACAGGTCAGAGCATTCCTGGATTTGTGCTCCTACTATCGAAGGTTTGTCAAGAATTTTGCGGACATTGCAAAACCTCTGCACAAACTCACTGAGGAAAAGCGGCAATTCTGTTGGGACGAAGACTGCGACGTCGCATTTCAGGAATTAAAGAAACGTCTGTGCAATACACCTATTTTGGGAAATCCTGACACTAAAAATGACTTCATAGTTGACACAGATGCCAGTAATACTGGAATTGGGGGCGTGCTGTCTCAACGGAAAGGAGACCGGGAGGTTGTAATAGCCTACTTCAGCAAGTCTTTATCGAAACCTGAAAGAAATTATTGCGTTACAAGACGGGAGCTACTCGCTGTAGTAAAGACATTGCAGCACTTCAGTAAATATTTGCTGGGACGTAAATTCCAACTACGAACGGACCATGCTGCACTGAAGTGGCTATTACAGTTCAAGAATTCAGAAGGGCAAGTGGCGAGATGGATTGAACTACTCCAAGAGTTTGACTTCGTAACTGAACATCGCAGTGGGAGAACTCACGGTAACGCAGACGCTTTGTCGAGAAGACCTTGTCCTGAAGACTGTAAGCATTGTGCCAGGCAAGAGACTAAGGAAGTAGTGCCCGTGAGGATGCTTAGAACGGATCTCAGCGATGAATGGAAGGATACCCTACAGCAGGCTCAACAAAAGGATCCGGACATCAAACCGATCTTCGAGTGGATCAAAGCTGGTGTTCCTTAACCCAAGTGGAGTGATGTGGCTGCGATGAGTTCCATCACGAAGAGTTATTGGGCGCAATGGAACAGCTTGGTGATCCAGGATGAAGTCTTGTGCCGTAAATGGGAAAACGCTAGAGGGGACAGCTGTCATCTACAAATGGTTGTTCCGAAAGCTAAGGTACCGGATGTTCTACGGCTCTACCATGATGGATGTTCTGGAGGACATATGGGAGTAAAAAGGACTCTACTAAAAATTCGAGAACGCTTTTACCGGATCCATTGTCGTGATGATGTGGAGGACTGGTGCCGCAAATGTACCAGTTGTGCGGCCGTGAAAGGACCCCAGACACGCAGCAGAGGTGCATTAAAAGTGTACAACGTTGGAGCCCCTTGGGAACGGATAGCACTAGACGTTGCGGGACCATTTCCAGTAAGCGAGAGCGGAAACAGGTACTTCCTGGTGGTCATAGATTACTTTACAAAGTGGCCGGAAGTCTTCGCCATTCCTAACCAAGAAGCAACAACTGTCGCAGATAAATTAGTTCAAGAAGTCTTCTGTCGTTTTGGAGTACCCTTAGAAATACACAGCGAATCAGCGATCAAGGAAGAAATTTTGAATCGCAAGTATTTCAAGAGACTTGTCGATTGATGGGTACCCATAAAACCAGAACCACCTCTTACCACCCACAATCCGATGGAATGGTAGAACGATTCAACCAAACGTTGGAGAGATGTCCGGCGAAAGTTGTGGAATACCGGCAAAGGGATTGGGACAAGCACATACAGCCGTTTCTTCTGTCTTACCGAAGTGCAGTCCACGAAAGTACGACTGTGACACCAGCCTTCGCGAACTTTGGAAGGGAATTACGGTTACCTGCCGATTTAATCACTGGAACTCCCCCTGATGCTCCATGTAGTGTAACAGATTACGCGAAAGACTTGCGTAATAAGTTGAACGATGTTTATGAGCATATCCGACAATCCAGCCAACAGATGTCTGAGAAGATGAAGACCCGTTACGATCGGAAGGCAAACGGTAGGGGTTTCGACGAGGGTTCACTGGTGTGGTTGCATAACCCAGTGCGGAGCAAGGGGAAGTCTCCGAAGTTACAAGCAAAATGGGATGGGCCATACCGAGTCGTGACTAGGATCAACGATGTCACCTACCGAATACAGAAGGGTCCACGAGGTGCGCCTAAGATTGTGCATGTAGACCGGTTGGCGCGATACTACGGGACTAATGATGCTCGGGACGAGCATGTCTAAGGAGGGGGCAGTGTTACATCGGACCTACTAGAACGTTCGAGAAAGCCAGTGATTACAGTGTGTGTACGTTAGAAGTTCGAGAGCATTCTATTATTATTAGTTTTAAAGTTAGGTAGGTACAAACTCGCGACCTATTTATACAAAGACATTAGAATTTCGACCGTACGACTAGGGCATACGGTTCATATTTGTTTGTACAAGTAGCTAGTAATAATAATTGCCTACCTACCTAGTACCTACTCGTATCTACCTGCTATTTTTTTGTTAGTGTTTTTTTATGACTCTCTAGAATGTTCATGGTTATTCTGGTGTGTCTGTTGGCGAGTATAAATAGAGCGCTCAGGGCCGCGACAGTCAGTCTTGTTTTAGCGACACAACGAAGCGAATCCAAGTGAACTACAAGTGCGATATCTAAGTGAATAGTAAACAGTAGTGTATTTGTGATTAAGTTTTGATTGTTTTGTGATTAATCAAGTTATTGTGTTGTTTAATCGGTAGTAATTAATTTATCTCATACCCAGCTCGTAACAGTATTTTTAGGTTATCTGGTGTTATCAATTAGTATCAAATTATCTTACTTTTGGTGATTACGTTTTGTATTCAAAAATAAAACTTTTTTAAATAAACATTGATTCATTGACCTTTAATTCCGCTGAGGAAGACTCAACTTAATATTGAAGCACTGAAGCCAAATTTTGCATAAAGCGTTTATATGGATTAAGCTTGTCGACTGACAAAATCCAAAGAGATTATCAAAAAATATTTGACCAGTATTTTTTCTTTTGTTACGTAAACCAAAATTCATGAAGATACGACGGTTTTAAAATTCTCAATGATACGTCACGCCCTGGTATATTTTGTAGTGCGCTCGGCTACTCCCGAGTTTTTATCTGAATCTGATCAATGATTTACAAAAACAAAAAACACATGTCCATTATTTTCCAATATTGTAACTGACGGACTAAATATATTTGCAATATTTTGATACTGTCGTCATGCCTAATAAGTGGCTATGTTTTACTAAGAACTGAGAATTTATTTTACATATTAACATATTAAGAAAACCCGGTCATTTGCATTCAGAACACGCCCTTGGCAATGACTGTATTACTTCGTGGTAGTCCACGGAATCACGGAACTGGTTTATCTAGTGACGAATTTTTGACATTACTGTGAGTGCACAACTAGCTAAAGTAAAGTGTGATCTGGGTTTTTAGCCACCGACTTCATTAATACAAACAGGTTTTTAATGTACCTATTTGCTGAGCGGCAGAAGCCAAGAGATGCAATGTGAAACTATAATGTTGATTGCTGTATTTTTTTTTAACCGACTTCTAAAAAAGGAGGAGGTTCTCAATTCGGATGTTTCTATTTTTTATATATTTTTTTATGTTTGTTCGGGCATAACTTCGTCGCTTGCCAACCGATTTGTAAAATTATTTTTTTTTTGGAAAGGGTATTCTTTCCAAATGGTCTCATAGCCACCAAGTTGGGATCTGATGATGGAATCTTGGCAAAATCGAGGGAACTCTTCAAATTTTATATGAAAACGTGTTGCGATTTTGGTATTTTCTTCAACAAGTGAAGCATTTGCGTTTGATAAGAACAATTCTACCATCAGATCTGATGATGAAGCCAAGAGTCACGGAACTCCATAATGAGACAATGCACCATAGTCGTGTTTGGGCTTGTTGTAATTGTAACGGTATGCACTTTCCATGTATCAAGCACATGTGAACCACTAAAAAGTGAAAAATAAAAACTTTTTTGCAAAAAATAAAACCGACTTCAAAAAAAAACAAAAAGTGAAAAATAACTAGCTTCTGAAGTCGGTGACCAAAAAAACTAAAGCAATCAAACACAGGTCACCGACTTTAAAAGCTAGTTATATTTCACTTTTTTGTTTTTTTTTGAAGTCGGTTTTATTTTATGCAAAAAAGTTTTTATTTTTCACTTTTTATTGGGTTCTTTTCAATGGGTTGTCAGATAGATAGTCATTTCAAGTAAAGTACTGGTATCAACCGCTTCAGATTGTACTGGAGGCCGATCCCAAAATAGTTGGGTAAAGGCTAGGAAGATGATGAAGTCCTTCTGCACCTTGCAATCCCTGTACTTTCTGAAAAAGTATTAGCTACTCAATAATTATACTTAGTAACCTGAAATTCTTTTAATTAGTAATAACGTCGCATTTATTTCGCTTAGTTGGGTCCTTCGAGCTGGATCTGCATGATACGTAGTTCGTAGTGTAGCGATCATACTCGTGGCCGATGTAATCTTTGCATTCCCTTTTAAACGGTGATCGAGATAAATGATTAATACTATACTTGACATGCATAACACAGTAAAGTTGTATGGTTTTTAAATTATTCTCACATATCTGATGCATCAACTGCGGCGCCGATGACGAATTTCCTTGATACGAGGGATGCATGCGTACTAGATGATGAGTTTGTAGATGATCTAATGCATGATGATGTAAAGCTAAAGTTAAAATGACGAAGTGGATCATTTGAGATTCCATTATTAAAGGGGTATGTTGTGTATCCTCATTATTTAATTAACCCCCGACCAAAACAGAAGGGTGTTAACAAAGTGTTTGTCTGTGTGCCTGTCTGTGGCATCATTACTCCTGAACGGATCCACCGATTGACGTTTGACGTTTGAAAGGTGTGTTGATCGAGAGTTTTCTTAGCTACCTATGTATAAATAAATCACAATTAAGATTATTTACTGTAGAAAAAGGAAAGTCAAACCATAATTAACAAACTACACAATGTATTTTGTATGAAATTTGAATTGGATTGATTGTAGTGGCCCCGCCAATTTATTGCATTTCTCTTATTTGGCTTTCCGGTATTTATTTTGTTCCAAGTCTAGGTAATTTACGGTGACGCAGTATAATTACAAAAAGTTTTTCACGCCACTCAATTAATAATAGTCTTCCTGACCGTTTTCGATCTATGTGGGGCGGCCACCTTAGCGAACATTAGCCATCAGCGCGGGAGATATTATACTGATAGACAAGCGTGTACAGGCACAGGTAACCCAATAGGACCTTTTGCCCGACCCGGGAATCAAACCCAGGACCCCAACAGTTCAGCAGTCGCGCCTACGACCATGAGCCAAGTGGGCAGTCAAATTATATAATGTAATGTTTTTTTTTGTACAGCTCCCTGTATCAGGTTTTTTTTTTTTTAAACACAGACTAATTATTTATATTGTACTAACTCTATAATGCAATTTATTTCATAATCGTGGACATTTTTTTGTTTATTTCTACGAAGCGTTTTAGTACACAGATAAAAATTTAATACTTCCTCGAAAACTGGTTCTAAACGTGAATTTATATAAAAAAAGCCGACTTCTAAGAACACAAAAATGTGAAAAATAACTTTAGCTTCAGAAGTCGGTGACCTTTGTTTCATTGGATTAGTTTTATTGTCACCGGCTTCTGAAGCTAAAGTTATTTTTCACATTTTTGTGTTTTTAGAAGTCGGTTTTATTTTTTGCAAAATAGTACATTATGGTACAAGTGTGTAATGTTGGTGATTACCGCTGAGGCGCTATTGAGACCCGAGCCGTTAGGCGAGGGTCTTAAGAGAGCCGAGGACGGTAAGAAAAACACTTGACACTGACAATAAAATAATACTAAAATACGTAGATATTTTTGTCCTTGGAGTTTTCAGGTAGTAAACTTTCCATAACGTTAAGGGCTGCACATCTTATATCGGGCGGTGTACAAAATAAATCATTTTCTTCATAACTAGGACATTTGAACTAATAAATAACTATAATTTCAACAGTGAAAACGAGTTGTGAATTTTTTTTCGCAATGGCGGGAATAATTAATCAGTTTTCCTATGCGCGCGCATCTAACAATGGCGATGGGCCATAGACTAAAAGAATGAGGTTTCTTTTTTTTGGCTTTTCGCGGATAGCGTTTTATCCACGTACTAAATGGGAAAAAAAACAAGTTACATTTGAGTAAAAGTTTTATTTATTAGAAACTTATAAGTTGAAATTATCTATGTAGATACGAAGTTGCATGAAATGAGCAAGCAATAGGTACATTAATTTATTTGTACTATTGAACGCGATCTTTTTTGTATCGAAACTTTTTTAAGAACAAAGCAATTCAACCAATAAAATAAAAAAAAAAACCTATAACTCACTTGTGAATAATAGTAATGAAAAAGTCACAGTTTGATTACAGGTGTCATTATGTGCCTAATTGCGGTGAAATTAGAGCCACTTTATGAGCAAGTGTGTTTAAAAAGTTTTTATTTTTCACTTTTTACTGGTTCACATGTGCTTACTCCTTCATTGCGTACTGGGGTGATGTTATGTTATAAACTGGTGTTAACAATAGACAGACATGAGATTTCAGCAATCCCAGTCCATTTGCCATCATTTATTGAGGAGTTCCGATGCCTATCTCCGAAGTTCCTCATCAGATCTTCACCAAATTGGAGTAGGACCTCTCCGAGAAAGTACTCTTCCTAAAACCAAATTACCTTATTCGTGCCTATAAAATTTGAAGAGTTCTCTCTATTTCTCCAGGATTCCATCACCAGATCCTGACTTGATCATGGGACCACCTGTGAAGTATAACCCTTTCAAACAAAATAAAAAGAATCCAAATTGGTTCTGCCATTGTCGAGTAATCGGGAAACATACATAAAAAATAAATAAAAAAGGTTCCGACGAATTGAGAACCTCCTCCTTTTGGAAGTTGGTTGAAAAACACTATTTTAGCGGCTTCATACCTTTGCTTCTCCTTCAACCTGGCGAAAGCAAAGCGCGGAAAAGAAAGAAAATTAAAATACTAGTTTCGTAATAATTCATGACCAAAATACTTTTAATTCTTTATTTTATTTCTTCAAAGTGTATTGAAAAACGTCGTTTGATACACTTGGACATTTGTTATTGCAGTTCTCGACTCAAAAACACCCTCGCCTGCAAATCGTGTGTAAATTCCGCCTCGAATACAATAACAAACTTGAGTCCACTTGTATCAAAATGTACTATTCTGTATAACATGTGTAGGTGAAACGAAATAA
Source organism: Xestia c-nigrum (assembly GCA_916618015.1). Classification (NCBI taxonomy): domain Eukaryota; kingdom Metazoa; phylum Arthropoda; class Insecta; order Lepidoptera; family Noctuidae; genus Xestia; species Xestia c-nigrum. The sequence continues at coordinate 26,678,356 of OU745248.1, read as the reverse complement.
GAAAATTGTGTTTATTTAAAATATATTTTTATTCAGTTTTGTCACATAATTTGCCAGTAAGAGACGTACTAAAATATACTACATAAGATACTTTAAAACTAATTAGATGTGTAGGTTTTAATAACAGTCCTTGGGTACTTAGTTGATTCTAGATCTATCGCTACTTTCTAAACTACCTATTTCGTTCGTAAGCCAAATTTTATTAGGAGTTGCAGATCTCAGGCAGTCGGGGCCTAGTCCGGCCGGCCTAGTCTCTCGCAAACCGTTTTGTTTCCAACGACTTTCAAGATAAGATTTGGTCATTATTTTTTTGACAACCTCTCGTCACGCGGTCATTTAGCATTTCTTTCTCAGATTCAGATTCATACCTCAAACAGTTAAATAAAAAAACTTAATTCAATCAAAACTAAATTAATCTTAATCTTAATTTTCAGTAAATTCATCAGCGATATAATAATAATGCATTTTGATTGTTATTAGCTATTGAAAAGCTTATCTATAGGTAGGTGCATACCATCACCATCATCTGCCTAGCATTTTCCCAACTACCTATGTTGGGGTTGGCTTCCAGTCTAACCAGATGCAGCTGAATACCGGTATTTTCAATGGAGCGACTGCCTATCTGACCTTCACAACCCAGTTCATAGGTACTGGGAAATACGATAACAGTAGGTAAGACTGGTTGTCAGACTTTTTTGCCCACTGTCTACTGTAACAAAAAGTTAAATATGGACAAATGAGAGCCGGGACCAACAGCATAACGTGCTTATACATATTTACCATATTAAAAGTTTTTTTTCACTATTCAAAGAGGAAAAAATAAGTGAACGAAAGTTTAGAATAAAGGTATCTACTAGGGTGTGGAGGACATCGTGGGATTTCAGATTACCTATAGTCTTTAGTATCAATATACTAACTACATGCGTAGTACTTACATAATCTTATGATTTATTATTATAACATAATCTAGACTTCAGCCATTACTTATAACTACAATTAAATAACTAATAATTATTTTTTACAGTTGATTTACTGCGATAATAATGGCACTTATTATATTAACACTGTTCACAGACATACATTTACAAAACTTGTTTTCTTATATTATGATCTCACATGCTTTACCAAGAACAATATTATAATGACCAACACTTGCGAGGCTTTCGAACACATGCAGGCGCCTCCATCACCTGGGTATAGGCCTCTCTTTGTTTATGCCAACCTCTGTGCTCCTGACCAGCCTCATCCAGGTTGTAACCGTAGTAGGGTAGACGAAAATAAAATGTTACTAGTTCGTCAGGTAGATTATTAAAAAATATTTGCTCCGTATTTTTTCTTGAGTCACGCCTTCTTTTTTCGGGTTGGAAATCATCAAATGACTCTCCCACTCTAAGCGGAGCGGGAGGGAGTGTCAGACTTTTACCGACTAAAACCCATCCATGTTCCTTCCTCGCCCTTTATGATCCGGGGCCGCGGTATCTCTTTCGAACAGTCCCGCAACCTTTGTATAATTTTTTGTTACTTCTGACTCCCGAGTTTTGTTTTGATCTTTGTCAATATTCATATTTACAAAAACAAAAAATACGTGTCCATTGTTTTTCAATAATCTGACGGACTAAATAGATTTGTAATTTTTTGATAGTGTCGTCATGCCTATTGCAATACTTTCACCAGCCCATCTCACTGCCGCGCCGGACGACCAATACATTTCTCTTTCCAGTCCTAGGACGCCACTCGATTACAGCTTTACTCCACCGGCCATTAATTGGCCTTGTTAAAAATCCTGGCCAGCTCTATAGTTCCAACACGCGATTTCCAATATAGCAATGTTTCAATAGGAAAGGGTAAAATTTTGTAAGAGTTAAGCCTTATTATCTCAATAAGGTTATATTTTGTCTAAAGGATACTGACAGTGCTACATTTCAAAAGGACTTCGGTAGGAATCGAGTTGTATGGAGCCTTCGCCACTGCAATGTTTGGTTGCTGCTTTACTTTGCGTAAGTAATCTGGTGTCATCTACCGATCCGTACTGAGTCCGCGTGGTGTATTACGATCCACTCTATCCAGTGTCCCAGTTGTGGGAACATATTTAGTTTATTAAGGTGAAATATCCATTATTCAAAGCCCCGAAGCAACTTTAATTTGTAGACTACTCTAAAGGAGAATATGGAGAAGGTCATTTGAATTTGGTCCTTAGTTCGGTCAAACTTTACTTGTGCGATTTAGAATTTCGCGACTCCATCGTTGTCACTAGTTACTCTACTGTTCTCAGGATGACTCAGAAATGGCGCTTCTTGACGCTTTTTGTGGTTGTCATACCGCTTCATAGATGGCGCTACAACAAGTTATTTGAAACTTCATCAGTTATCGTTTCATAGATGTCGCTACAGGACGCTGATGGGCGGCATCCCCCGGGGCCCCGGCCGCCCCGTGCGCGCAGTGCGTGTGTCAGTGTGTCAGGCGGCGGTGGGGGTACGCTCGCTGTGTGCGCGCAGCTGGCGCAGCGTGCGGCGACACGACAAGCGGCGAGACCCGAGACGCGCGAAGCCTGGGATGCGCTGCACCGCCACTGGGGTCTCACGTCTACAAGAAAACACATCAAAAATATAGTCTCATCATCTTCATTAACATTTCAGTCGAAAGCCCATTAAAAAGTGAACTTTGGCCTCCACCAAGTGTCGCCACATTGACCAGTCCCGTGCGACTCGCATCCAGCGGATTCCCGCAACCTTCATCAGGTCATCGGTCCACCTAGAATTGCCAAACTTAAGTGGCAGTGGGCAGGGCACATTGCTCGTAGAACGGACGGTCGATGGGGTAGCAACAATTGTTTTGAGATAAAATTTTGCGCTTGCGACCAATAAGTCTAGTGGTCACAAGCGCGACTACTTAACACGAGGTCCTACCTGGTCCTTTAACCTGGGAATTCAACAGAGTGTTTTCTCAGTTTGGATTTCTCGCCATCAGGAATTTCTCAGTAGCAGCCACGGAATCTGATTTTGTGACCGGTTGATGGCAATAGGGGAAATGTGTCTGTAGGTACTGTTAGTGGAGACTTATGACTTCAAGGATTACAGTGTGTGTATCTGCACAAGACTTACTCATGTCCAGATAAAAGTTAAGTTCTGAAAGATTGGACAATTGAGATTTTTAAATGGTTTGTTTTGTTAAATGATGCAGACAGAATGATGCGTACAGAATTAATGCTGAGTACGATTTTGGCTCTTAGAACAAGAAAAGTATTTTAAAATAGCGAGGTTATTCATCAAATTCCGACTACAATAAAAAAAAGGGACAGAGACTTCGACCTTCTAGGCTGCTGTTCTTAGTCACAGGCTGATTGAGTTATTCTTTTACCTGAAGAATATGTGATGCTCCACACTGCACCTCCACAGTTTCTTACACGCGCTGGTTGCAGCCAGCTTGAAGCTCAGGATCGTCTCGTACTCATCGAATTCGCCAGCCCTCAGCCTCAACGTGAACTGTTTCTTGTTGTAGCAGATCTTCGTGATCTTTGCCCAGGGGAAGCGGTTCATCAGTAAGCTGGAGGTGAGGATTCTATGTTAGGATTTAAATTTAATAAGATGGATAAGTTTTAAGCAGTTATTGACCCTTTACTGTCATATGTCTCTAATAAACTTGAGGACCTCGTGGGCTACCGTGCTTACCTAGTTTGGTCTGTAGATTGGTGACCACCCATTACATACCAAGTTTCGTCCGTGCCTCGGAAAGCAAGTCAAGCCGTTGGTCCCGGCTGTCATTTGTAGATCTTTGATAGTCGTTACAGGTTGTCAGTGGCCCAAAAAGTCTGTCAACCAGTCTTACCTAGGGGTATCGTATTACCCGGTACTAACTGGGTTGTGCAGGTCAGATAAGCAGTCTCTCCATATAAAATACTGCTATTCAGCTGCATCAGGTTGGACTGGAAACCCACCCCAATATAGTTGGGAAAAGGCTAGGCAGACGATGACGTCTCTAATAAACTTGTGAGTTTGGCAAATTCATGTGAACACGTAATATGGGTACTATATCATCATCTCATTGCTGGACATAGGCCTCCTCATTCGCACGCCATTTAACTCGATTGTCAGTAACTCTCATCCAGTTGCAACCAACCACCCTGCGAAGATTGTCACCCCACGCTCGCCTGAGGGCATAACTTTACGTTGCACACACTAAATAAAGAGACCAAAATTATGACCATTAAAAAATTCATAGAAGTAAATGATTAAAGGATAGTTTCGATAGTTGCATGTTAAGTCGGTTCTATGTGTAGAATAGTTGGAACTTATTCTCTGTTCAGGGGTGAGATTTTGTAAGACCTCATTCTACGAATCTGAATCCGCTGTGAGTTTCTCGATTGGCATTCTAAAACCTCGTTTGATTATTCGAATTTACACTAGCGCCACCCTTGCGAGTGTATCAGCGAGCTGAACTAAATTGACAAGGAGACTTTGACAGATAAACTATGAGATGACGTAAGAAGTGGCATTCTGTAAGGTAATTTCCCCGTCACTTACAGAAAGCAAAATCAAGGTCATTTTGAACTTTATTTATGCGAAGTGAGAGTGAATAGTGATGTGAGATGTGAGTTGTTGTTTGAATTTTAGAGAATCGACCGGCTGAAACTGCGTAGTCCTTCTGTGAACATAAAGTGACTCACCCATCCCGATACACCGCGACCCCGCTGTGGCACACGCCCAGCGCAATGGGCACCTCCTGGCTGTCGGTAGCAGCGTGTAACTCCGCGCCGTACAAGGAGAGGCGTTTAGCAGTCTCGAGGTAGTTCAGCTCGGCTTCTGCTGGAGTCTGACCCCTGGAAAAGGGAAAAGTATTTCAACGCATGGTCGACGCATCTTTTCCTAACGATGGCTTTGCCGCCACCGATAGGAAAAGTACTTTCTCGCCTTCGTGGCAGTAGTAACACTCTGGGTGTTTTCACTGATCGATGGGAGTCCCCCATGTAGAAAGGTGCAGTTTACGAACACTACAATTAGTATTTTAAGTGCATTTTGTTTTGTAATCAATGTTTATTTATGTATATCTGCCTCACTGGGCGGCAGATAGGGCGATTTCGTCAGCTGCCGTGGATATGACAGACCGGCGCATATGGATGAGGAAAGGAAATGTAATCTCTAGCCTCATTGGTGTCTACTTCTTTGACTTCCGAGTACTCCCGATTGTGGATCATGGAGCGACAGGTTACCCATAACACTTATTTTCAAGGGCTTAATGTCAACTGTGAGCAATAATGCTGTCACTCCTGTCACTCCTTCAAGACATGCCATACCAACGTCTACGCCGGTGTGGTGTGCTCGGCCTCCAATCCTATAAATGATGCACCACTTACTTGTGTTTCCGATACAGTTCATCAATGTTCGCCTCAAGGTCTGCAGTGATGGCGTTGACGGGAACTGCTCTGTGCTGATGCAGGGCGGTGTTGATGTCATGCGACTCTTCGAAGTCACCCAGCTCTGCTTGCAGCACGTACGACGACAGAAGCGCATAGGTTATCTGCGAGCAGGTGAGGCGACCTGGTACATAAAAGAAGATGGTTCCAGAGAATTGTATAGGCTTTTATTCCCTATGGACATTCCAAATCTTAAAATGTAAATAGTTATGATAGGATATAAGATCCAACAGATCTCATATCCTTTCATAACTATTTCCCTCTTATTTAATGGCCACAGTTATTTGTATTGCTTTGATCTTAAGACGCGGTGTTCAACCGAAACGGAACGAATGACGTCGTGTTCGCTCTTATTGCATGGATTAAAACATTTTTGACCAGCCTAAACCCCTTCTGCTTCTATAATTTTAGTCAATCCATTAGTCGGACAGTTGGTTGTCAACATCATGTCGATAAACAATTTATGAATTACTTCTGCCCAGTCAATCAGTATATCCTTGGTGGCGAGAATGTAGACCTTATGTCTTACCTTCCATGAGGTCTCTCCTAACGGCGAGTGCTACCTGGTAGCGCGTCGTTTCATCGTTCAACTCGCTCGGCTCCGGGGGGTAGAACTTCACCGCCAGGCGTACGTCCCAGGGTTCGTCTGGAATAGTTCACTTCTACGTTATAGATCTTTAGAGTATAAAGCAATGGTATTTTCAGCATTTTTAAAGAAATGTTGCAGTTAACTGTATTCTTCACCCATTTCATGAATGCTTCATAATTCCTAAGGACCGTTTTCAGTCATGGTGGCCAACCTCAGTGGAATTAACCATCCATCGACGCGGGGATACTTCATATAGTGCTCAAGCCTCGCGACCTAAATCGTTGGTTCCTCGCATGCATGATCTGTCGATCCAAAGGCTTTATACTTCGACACCGGAGTATCTGAGACCTTCAGGTTAAGCCGTGCTTGCCTAAGTGGGTCCGTGGATGGGTAACCACCCATAACATACTGGTCCCGGTTGTTAATTGTTCTTTGGAAAGATCTTTGACAGTCAGCAGCCCAAAATTCTGACAACCAGTCTTACCAAGGGATATCGTATTACCCAGTATTAACTGGTTCGTGGAGATCAGATAGGCAGTCGCTGCATGTAAAGTACTGGTATTCAGCTGGTGGAAACTGACCCCAACATAGTTGGGAAAAAACTAGGCAGATGATGACTTTGTCCTGGGAATCGAACCCAGAAGTCCACGATCAACAGTTGTATTTGCAACGACGAGACCAACAGGGCAGTAACCTACTTAACTAGTCTACCTTTAAGTGATAGAAACAATACTTACTCCTAAAAGTCTTAGATAGTCTTCTATTCAGGTCGACCCAGACTCTGGGGTCTCCTCGCTGCGTGTAAAGCAGCCCGAAGTAGTCCTTCTCCAGCAGATCCAGCGACTCACAGATCTGGTCCAGTAGGTCGGCTCCACGGGCTTTACGCTGGAACGAGGAGATGGTACTTATGAGTGTTTGCGCTGAATGCAGGTTCTACTAGATGTAAATGGACAAAAATCAACCTAACATTCAATGCTAAAACGATTGTCGGGAAAGGATTTTTTTTTTTACTCATTGTAATGCTCTCAAAACATTGCCCTGTTGAGTGCATAAATTAGTAAACGAATTATTAAAGTACACCTTAAAGCCAGTATTAAAAAGACTTTGGATGGATTGGATGTCCTCCGTAACTAGTAGGTTCCCAGGTATGGTCCAGAACAAAAACTGATCGTAATGACGGGAAGTACAATTTAAGTGCCTTTGAGCAACGTTTAAGGGGGAAGCATCAGGGTGTCCCGCGAAATTCAAATTTTCTTACGTTTTTTGCAATTTGCAGGCCAGTGGCAGATTGTATGAAGTTGAAAAGATCGTTCGCGATTGTAAGCTACTTCGTACACAAGGCTACAAAAATCTTCGGTACTCGACGATTTTAGTCTCCATAAAAGTCTTCAAATCCATTGAAGTTCGTACACGAGTCGCGTCGCCGACATTATGGTTTTGTATGGCGGCAGTCGGTTGGAGATTAAAATCGTCGAGTATCGAAGATTTTTGTAGCCTTGTGTACGAAGGGGCTAAGACGTAGGTAGTTACAGAATCATGACCATCGAAATCATCAATACAACTCTCCAAGCTCACATAAGTATAGGAACGACTTTGACCTTGCAAAAATCGTTCATCGACTTATATGAACTTAGAGGTTTGTACCTACTGATGATTTTGATGGTTATAATTCCTTAACATTTTCCTTTACAGTCGCGAACGATCTTTTCAACTTCATACAACCTGCTACCGGCCTGCAAATTGCAAAAAACGTAAGAAAATTTGAATTTCGCGGGCTACCCTGACGCTTTCACCTGAAGGTCTATTTTACGCCTTTTATAATTTTTGGCCAGTAATTATCTAACTGCTGGGACACTCCAATGGGGAACTCCAAGCGACCTCTCAATGACAGAAGTGGACTGTAATTCACCACACTGGCCCAGAGCGGGTTGTTGTTGAGTGTCTCATGATTTGTGATTCCATCACAACGTTTTCCTTTAGCAGTTGTTGACAGTTCAGTTCAAACAGACTTCCGAGAAGAGTTGACACAAATGACGGGAAGGATTCTTGCGCGGTATTCTCATCAGTCTGACCAGAGCTTAATATTTTATTGACCTTAGGTATGGCAATGGTGAATGAACCACAATCTTCAGTGATGTGAAATAATTTACACTATTTACAATCTTATATTTGCTAAACCTTGTCATTTAACACTATAAATAAATTAAATTGACCAAAAAACTGTTGTATTCTCAACTTTCATTCCGCACACGTCCTTCATACATTCCTAAAGGGACAAGTAACTGTAGTGAACGCATGTCAGTTAACTAGTAACCTGCGCAGTGGTGCTCAAGACTGCATTATTTATTAACCTCTCGTTAACTTTTATCACGTTTGCAGGTTTCATTGTTAACAACTAAAGGAACAATAGCATCTGACAGTAAATTTTTTAAAGAAAAAGTACTTTTTGATACAAGTGGGGGAACTTTTTCATTGCAGCCGTGGCGGAATTTGATTTTTATCGTAGTGCAATAAGAGCCAGTTTTCGAAGAACTGTATGTTTTTTTTCTAAATACAGCCTGATAATCACATGAGTAGGTAGATTGTTATTCGAAATTGAGACTGTCGAAATAACCAACTGACACCCACACGGAACTGATAGATAATAGAGTTGGGTAGGTAGTAGCGGAGTTTTTAAAGAAGGAATATAACAACAAAAAGACATGTGAAGTTTACAATGTCGCACTGGGCACGAGTGGTGGATTACAGCCAACTGCATCTGGGAAGTCTGCTCCAGCAGTGGGAATATTATAGGTTGATCGCGCTTGTGAAAAAGCCATTCCCGATTCAAAATTGCTTGGTGGTAGCTATAGTGCGTCCCCGGAATGGCATTTTAGAATACAGCTACACTGGTAGCGCAATTCTGGTCTGAAGGAGGTACCATCTATGAAGACACTTAGAAATTCTTATTTTCAGCATTGTTTTTTATTTTAGGGTTGAGTTACTGGCGCAAATGATCCGTCTAGTAAACTACTTAATTATACATCTGGCACGTGTACGGATCATATCAATTCAACGCGCTAGTCTCGCAAGCAACGATGAAATAACAAGTCAACAGCAACACAGGTGTTCCTACGTTAAATACAATTCAACACAAACAAAGAAGTCGGAACACTAACCATTGATCTCTCTCACATTCACAAACATACTGTTTCAGACTAAACATTGAAACAATCCACCAAATGTGTTGTGTCTTTGTATTTACGTTAAAATAGACAACACTGAACTATTTCTTTGAATTTATAAGTGCAAATGAATGTTATCATCATCTTCCTAGCCACCTTTTCCCCACCATGTTGTGTTTGGCTTCCAGTCTAACCGGATGCAATTAATTACTTGCATCACTCCACAACCCAGTGCCTGGGTTAATGTTACCTCTTGGTCACTCTGGTTGTTAGACTTACTGACTACACGTAGCGACAGTCAAAATCTGCAAATAACAGCCGTAACCAACGGCTTATCGGGCTTCCCGAGGTACGGAACTCGGTATGTAATGATGGACAAACCATGGACTGACCTGGATAGCACTGTTTAACTTTCGAGATTGATATTGCAGCTATCGTAAGCCCCTCATCAAACTCAAGAGGCTCGTGGCTAGCAAATTAAATAAGATTTGTGCAAGGTCATCAGCGGCGTTGATTGAGAAGGATGTCGGCCTTAATTGAATGATTTAGATTGAAGACGCTTCATCTTAGGATGGAATAGATGCTTTTTGGTTTCATTAGAAAAGATGCTAGTTTACTAAAATACCGTTTTTGCTTCCAATGTGAAGCAAAGATCATCGACTGCTGATTGATCCCTACCTCACACCAGAAGCACAGTTAGAGTAAGAACTCGTTTAGCACGTAACGTTCGTAAAGGCACTTTGTAATTGTTTGGATTTTGAGTTCATTTTGAGTCTCCTGTAATGATGGGGTCATTACAGGAGACTTAAGAACGAAATCAGCTGCGGACAAGAGCATACCGTTTAAAGACCAATCTCGCCATTTAGTAAAAGAAGTACCAAACGATTGCCGTCTGGTATCATCATTCAATTTAGAGCAATTTGCAGCAGCACTACACTCAGTGAATAAACGTTAAATTGTGTGAAACACATAAACTCCATCTGCGTTTTACGAGTAGCAGTAAAATATCCGTCGGACTCACGATTCGTAAAACAAAGTCTTCAAAGAATCAAGCCTTGTGTTAATTTTACACACCTCACAAAGTGGTCAGGCGCAGCTGAGGGTCACATATTAATACCTATATATTGTACATACATCATACACGCATTGTAATTTGGACGTTCAATCGCAACATATGAAGTATTAAATTTCTTAGTATACTTGTTAAGATTGATTATAAAGCAAGAACTATAAGGCATCTATTTAAATAAAAATAAAAAAAAACAGTAAAAGGCCAATTATTGATCCCTTAGGAAGAACTAAGTTAAACGATAAGGAATGTGTCAGAATTGTACCCGAATGTGCTAGAATGTTCTCAACAGTTTGATTACGGTTACTACAAGACTGAAATCAATGGAGCAAGTTGCCTCTGAGTTTCTGAGCCTTTGAGTCTAATTTTGCTCAGTAATATTTTATGTTTCTCTATCGAATGCTTTTTTTAAATCTATGAAAAGAAGTTTAAAAAACGCCGTCCGTTTGAGCCTTTATGTGTTCATGAATGAGAGGATAAATCTTGAGATGGACTTAGGACAAGTTTTTCGAATGGCCGATTGAGAATGGTGAAATTGCAATCTTCAGTTCTCACTGAAGTTCTACTTTTCTGTTCAATATCTTAGGACACTTAGCACGGTCTATATTATTCCTTACTTCAACATCCACAGTGATGTGCTCCCCCAGCATGAGCTCGACTCTCACCCGGCGGCTGCCCGCGTTGCGCCCGCGTCTCTCCATGCCCTCTCCGTCGTCTGAGGCCAGTCGACGCAGACTCTCGCGCATCGTGCAGCACTAGAATATAAAAACAGAGATAATGAGTTGTGACTAGGGCTATCACCCACACACTTTGTAATAACTATAAAGTCGGACGGAAAGCCGGGATAAAATATTATGTTCAGTGTGGTTGCTCCAGCGCCTGATGTTTCGTTCGTTTCGGATTGCCGTCTTATTGGACTATGAGAGTAAGAGAAGTGAGTGCACCTGTGCCTATGCACACACTTGTGCATTAGAGTCGGGCGGGGTTTTTCCGCCGAGGGGTTAATGCAACGGCTAATGCCTACGGAATCCTCTGGCGGAAGAACACCGCCCGACTTACCTACTATAGTTCCCGCGCCGATGGCTAATCTCTGCTGAGATTGGCCGCCATGACCGAAAACTGTCAGAAGGATAATAATTATCATATTTTCAGACTTTTTGAAGTAAGGGGATTTTAATCTAAATAAAACAGTAAAATGATACATATTGTTAATTGAAATGTCCGGGCCTTTTTGCTTTAATTGTCCTGCTTTTATCAGGTGTATTCAAACTTCAAAATGGTAACCCTAGCGGTGATGTCAATTCGGATAGCCTAATGAGCTGAACTGTGATAAGAACTGTTGAAAAGTTTTATATTTATAATCTTTTGTAAAACTCGAACCAAAACACAAAGCATTTATTTCAAGACCATAACATGCACTTCTGCTGTCGCTCCATGTAAAATACTGGTATTCAGCTGCATCTGGTTAGACAGGAAGCCGACCCCAACATAGTTGCGAAAACACCAGGCTGATGATGATTATGTTGATGAACATGCATTGAATGTAAGAAAATTGAAGAAAGTGAAGCTACAGTCACAGTCACAAGGCATAATACTCGTAACTTATGAAATTACTGTAGTACTGTACTACCCTGCCATAAGTTGAAAGTGGTCCACAGTCAGTGAACTCAGTAATAGTACTTTTTAAATGATTAGCACAGCTCACAACACGCCCTGTTAAGAGAACCAGGCCCAGCGAACGCAGCGGTAATTTAACGGTCACAATTTACAAATCGTGGGTTCGAATCGGTTAGAACTTTCTGATTTTTATAGTGAAAGAAACGGTGTTTATTTGACGTCAGTACACTAAGCACACACACTATAATATTAAAAAAGTTACAAAAAAGGAGAAAATACATAGTCTGTACTGTGTGCCTCACGGCTTTGCCAAAAAGGTTTAGGTATCACATATCTTGTGGTCTTATCTTGGTGTCTTTTCTCTAAAGTTCTTGAACGAGTAGTACATACGGAAGTTTACTCAGTTATGCAACGTCATTTCGGCGACGAGCAACATGGTTTCCTCAGAAAACGGTCAACTGCCTCCAACCTGATATTATCCAATGAAATTATAACCACTGGAATGGAAGAACGATGCCAGGTCGACGCGATATACACGGACTACAGCAAATGTTTTGACCGTATAGACCATCGCGTGCTTCTTCAGAAGCTATTATCTGCAGGAATACACGGTGATCTATATCGGTGGTTTTCTTCATACATAGAAAACCGTACACAAGCTGTGGTTCTGCGTGGATACACGTCTGGATGGAAATCGGTCCCATCAGGAGTGCCTCAAGGTTCAATCTTAGGGCCGTTATTGTTTACAATATTTATTTTAGACATTAAAAAATGCTTTAGAAACTCACATATCCTATTATACGCAGATGACATGAAGGTCCTAAAGTCCATACGCACATTATCTGATACAGAGCTACTTCAGTCAGACCTTGACAGATTCGTACAATATTGCAAAATCAACAAATTACAATTAAATGTATCCAAATGTTTTCACGTAGTATTCACTCGCCAGAAATCTATTATTGGCCCAGGGTATAAACTGGATGGTACTTACATAAGTAAAGAAACCAGTATCAGGGATCTTGGTGTCGTTCACGACAGCAAGCTGCTTTTTGATACTCATATTGAAACAGTTGTCAACAAGGCGTTCAAAGCATTGGGCTTCATTATTAGAGCTTGTTCTAGTTTTCGTTCCCTAAAACCATTAAAGGTTCTTTACTGTTCTCTAGTGCGTATCTCAATCTTGAGTACGTTTCGTGTTCGCACTAATCTTAACAATTTAAGAAAACGCCCTCTTCTCCAAGTACCATTCGCATCGACAAAGTACAGGCGCAATGCCTTCTGCATACGTAGTGTTATAGTTCTAAATAGTTTACCATCACACCTGGAAATCGATCTATTTTGCACCAGCGCACACAAAATTAGAAAGATTCTGAACAGGGAGTATTTTGGTGACAACCATAAATAGCTTTAGTTTTTTTTTATTTTTTTTATTTTGATATTGCACGACTTGACATAACTCATATTAATATCTCGACATATTTACCAATATGTGTACATTGGAATCTGTTTATTGTGTTTTGATTTCTATTCGCTGTAATTGGTCAACGCATGTAACTCATTACTAATTAGATATATACATGTGGAAGCTTGTAATTAGCAATTGTCACTACTTATATATGTTTTTTTATTATTGTTATTAGTCTGTAAGCTTTCTTTAAAATTAAATAAATAAATAAATAAATAAATACGAAGCGAGAATATTGTCATCAACCGGGCACCAATTCAAACTCTATGACTGCTACTGAGAAATTCCTGATGGAAAAACCCAATAGCACTTTTTTCCCGACCTGGGAATCGAATCCAGATCCGCAGCAGTTGCACTCGAACAACGAGGCAGCAGTGGCGAAGGATCCATACAACTCGATTCCTAATGGATTCCCTTTTGGAAAAACAGCACAGTCGGTAGGTATTCTATAGATAAATCTTAAATATAAAATACTCGTGTCACAATTTTCGTCCCATACTCCTCCGAAACGGCTTGACCGATTCTCATGAAATTTAGTGAGCATATTGAGTAGGTCTGAGAATCGGCCAACATCTATTTTTCATCCCCCTAAATGTTAAGGGTAGTCCACCCCAAAATTGTTATTTTTTATTTTTTAGACAAAATTTATAGTTTTTATTTTTTTATGATACAACATACAAAAATACATACAATCCTAAATTTTCACCCTTCTACGATCAACCCTTATTTTTTAATGGCTTTTTTTTCCGTTAGATTTTCTCTCTTATATGTGACGCAGACGAAGTTGCGTAGGTCAGCTAGTAATATATAATCACATTAAAGTTATGTACTCCGTCTTACCTCTTACAAAAATTGTCCCTTCACTACTGCGAGGCATTCTAGTATTAGATATAAGTATAACAGATGCATATCGTAACAGTGTCGTGATCATACGACGTAAACAATAACAGCAACTTCACAGTCGCACGGTGAGAAAGTTCCAAGAAACATAATATGATACCCATGTGTGATACCAGGAGAGTTTAGCTAGACTTAACTTTGTAGCTGTGGGAAATGCTGGAACAAATTATTTGATCATGTTATAAGATACGTATCTTATAAAACGTGTGTTGACCTGAGTTTTCATGAGCGGTTGTAAGCAGAATCTTGCTAGGTAGGTACTTTCAAACAACAAATTTTCTTTTTCAAATTTTTCTACCTGCAACTTTACTACTGGTACGCTAGTATTATATTATCTGTGCTACTGGTCAAAAGTTTCGAAAATATCCGAACACGTTTTGCTTTTCTTACCTCCGAATACAAAACACTTAAAAACAAATACCTACCTACTATTCGGGAGAATGTTGTGTATAAAATTCTATTGAAAAATCCTCGAATTTTTGAGTGACGTTTCAGTATTCGGCCGTTATTCATAGAAAAGTTAATCTTTGCAATAAAGTCTATAGGTATCAACGTATCAAAGACTTTTTTAAAGTCCTATATAAAGTAGGTAAGTACCTATTTACCTTCACTTCACAAACCTTTAAATATCGTCACGACGCCGACCAATACCCTCTCTCCTTGTCTCAGCGCTTCACTCTTCCCTACTCAATATCTTGCTTACTATGGCGTCATGATTGACTGGTCACCAGCGCGGCGTGGCGCGGCGTGGTGAAAGCTCATCTGACACCCAGTCGAGCGTGGTGACCCCTTGCTCTGATGAGCCGGAACTGAAGGTATAACGGACGGAGAAAAGATGGGCCTTAGATGGTTGTTTGCTTTTTCTTGAAGGAGGTTTGGAGGTGTCAGAACTTTTTATTTAATCGTCTTTTAAAAGGTGGTGCAGAGTGGGCGTTTCCAGGGCTTGCTTTTAAAATCCAAATAGTGCTGTTTTTCAGTAATTTCTAGATTATTGTTACAACATTATTTTTTGTTTACACTAAACCCGAAAAGGGGTCATTGTACTCATCATTTTGAACAACTTTTTCTATGGGACGAACCTTGAAATCGCGAAAAAAAATCAGCTGTTCCCTACATTATGTTCGCATAACTCGTTTCTTAAACCCACACTTGTGTTGTAATGCCCTTCATTATGCACAGTCGCATAAACTACTATTACAATCTTCTGCAGCTTCCACAATAACTTAACTGGAAATCAATTAGCTGCTATTAACCAAAGTCATGGTCTAATACTGTTATCTGCGTGTGCGCATCTAAATACATTCAGCCGTTTTTGCGTAAATAAATTACGAGGAAAAGCAAACAGCTCGACCGTTGGAGGATTGATTTGTTACAAGCAAATTTGTTTTTGCTAGAAACTACGTAAAATTAATGAATTTTAAAACACGCAAACGCATATCCTGTGCGAGTTTCACCAAACGAGTTGCACTCATTACCGAACTATGTTATGTTTGTTTATTGATTCATCATCATCATCACCATCGCCCGACTTATACCGCTGCTGGGATAGATTTCGACTCTTTTCTACCTAGAAAAGAGTCGAAATCTATCCCAGCAGCGGTATACTTACTTATACTACCTATATTCCTTCTTCTTTATCGTGTGTTTAGTGGCTAACCTGGTGTTTGAGTTTTTATCCCGCACATAGGCCTCAGACTTGGCCGTCATTGCCGTCAAGAAATATCTCTCAGACATGCTGGTTTCCTCACGATGTATTTCTTCACCGAAGCAAGTGATAAGGCACATGAATCCGAGAAAAGTAAATAAAATAAATAATAAAAAAAAGCCTTTCATTTCATGCAATAATGGTTTCAAAATATACACTGATTTAAAGTTGTACTATACTAACACATTTTTATATCATTAAATTCTAATGATATAAAAATGGTATTGGTAATTAATAAAGTAATTTATCTAAATCATTGTGAGCCAGAATCTGTCGGAGTTCTGTCCAATACTTTGTGTCTTCTCCCAACATTTATTTCTATCGACTGACATAATTTTTTTAGTAATGTTACTTCTTACGATTTGCAGTACCTAGTTGACGATATTGTAACACTTCTCACCCAACATCAATACTTCTTAGGTAACGCTACTAGTGATAGAAACTACTTACTATAATAAACCAAGTTGTAGTTTATCGTTAAAACAATATATTGTTCGTGTCGGCTCATTGCCAAGTGTACGCCAAATTGTGGCGAACACGTAAACTAAACAATTCATCTTATTCCGCTGTTACACCTGCAAGTATTTGTGCCGAGTAAATATTATGTTTAATTAATCATTCATGTTTTCAATCGATACCTTTTTCAATCGATTAATTTCTTATGTGAAAATATTTGCTCCAGTTACATATATCATTTACACTGAGAAGATCTCCATATTATAACGAAAGCTATATTATTATGTATTCACATAAGTAGGTCTTATTACATAAAAGAATTCAATATCGTTCGGTAAACAGAGCGGTATGTGATGTACGTAAAAACAACGATTTTTATGATTCAATCTCTTACGTAGATTCCATTGATGATTTTGTTCATAAAAGTTGGAAGTGGAAGTCGTAAAAAGCATCTAATGCATGTTTTCGCAAGCCTAAATAAACGTCTAAAATCGTGCTGTAATATTTTCAATACTCGGTTCAACGCCAAGAGTATAAATTCGAATAGTGGGTACCTACATCGAATAATATTTAAGTACCGCTTATTGTTAGGTGTTAGAGAATTCGGGTATACCACAAGATTCAACCAAATTGATTTTCACTTATTTATAGACACTGAAAGGTAGTATCTACGGTTACCATGATAGAGCCCTTTTTTCAATCATCATTGACGCAGAAGGAATTACAATTGAAATTGACCCATGCGTAAGTAAACATCATGAAATGAAAATGGACGCGAAAACCCACAAACGGACAGGAAAAGCCGGAAATGAGGAAAAGCGAACAGAAAATGGAGCAGGAAAGAAATAAGATATTGAAGAGAAAAAAAGTAATTAGGAAAGGCAATTTAAGATCGTATTTATTGAAGATCTTTTATAGATACATAAGATACAACAAGCAGTCCTCCGTAAACCGTAATGGTTATTAGAGGTGATTATTTTAAAGGGAGAATAGCCGGGCTCGCGAAATTAAAAGTTTGTACCTAACGTTTTTTGCAATTTGCAAGACATTATCAGGTTGGGTGTACTACCACATTATTATACACATACATAGTTTAGAATCATAATGATTAAATCATCAATATATATATATATATATGTTCATTTAATCCCATTCAAAGACTATTTCATCAAAAAGTCTATGATTATAGCTCTGTAAACTCATATTTTAATTTATTTATTTAAACTTTATGCACATAATGTACGAAGGCGGACTTAATGCCTCGGACATTTTCTACCAGTCTACGTTAGGGTGATGCAGAGATAAAACTGTAGGTGTAATAGTATAGAAATTTATGAAGAACTAGCTTCTGCCAGCGGCTTCGCCCGCGTGAAGTTTGATTATTGTCCCATGGGATCTTACTACCGGAATAAAATGTATCCTATGTTTTATGTGGGTCATAGCGTGACGATATAAACGTAAGAGTAAACAAATATAATAATAACAAATCTCCGAACTGCTAAGCTATCGGGAGTTACACGTGTTATTGTGAGTCAACTATAAAAGATAGACATATGCTGTCTTGGGATATTTTTTATATAATTTTATGTGGAATATTTCCGTTATACATGATTTCTATGTAGCTTTAACCATTAAGGCTGCACACGCGACGGAAGCTAAAAAAACCAAGTAACTTCTCCCGTTTTCCCAACATTTCCTTTCACTGCTCTGCTCCTATTAATGGTAGCGTGATGAAAAGTATACTATTACCTGCTCAGGAGTATGTAGAATAATTGTACCAAGTTTCGTTAAAATCCGTCGAGTAGTTTTTTTTTCTATAAATAACATACAGACAGACAGACAGACAGACAGACAAAAATTTTACTGATTGCATTTTTGGCATCAGTATCGATCACTAATCACCCCCCAATAGTTATTTTGTAAATATATTTCATGTACAGAATTGACCTCTCTACAGATTTATTATAAGTACTAGCTTCTGCCAGCGGCTTCGCCCGCGTGAAGTTTGATTATTGTCCCATGGGATCTTACTACCGGAATAAAATGTATCCTATGTTTTATGTGGGTCATAGCGTGATGATATAAACGTAAGAGTAAACAAATATAATAATAACAAATCTCCGAACTGCTAAGCTATCGGGAGTTACACGTGTTATTGTGAGTCAACTATAAAAGATAGACATATGCTGTCTTGGGATATTTTTTATATAATTTTATGTGGAATATTTCCGTTATACATGATTTCTATGTAGCTTTAATGATGTGTATGCATCCCCGCGGGGTGGGGAGTGCGGAGGCGCGTCGCCGCGCGCGCTCGCCCGCGAGCGTCTCTTAGTAATAAACGAATCTTATACTAGACGGCCGTTTCATTGCGCACAAACATATCATTGGCGACGAGGTGAACGATTTCCTACAAAATGAACGCTTTTCTAGGAACCCTAACAACATTTGACCATAAAACTAATGACTGGCAAATATATAAAGGAAAGTTAACGCAGTTTCTAAAAATTAACAACATAGAAGACGAAAACAAAAGCGGAATTTTACAGTGCCATCTCACAGAAGAAACGTACCGGCTGGTGCTCAACCTAGCTTTTCCAAAAGAGGTAGGATCATTGAGCTACGAAGATTTAATAGCATTACTCGATGGTCATTTCAAGCCGAGGAAGTGCACTTTTGTGGACAAGGCGAAATTTTTTGGGGCCAGCAGAGAAACAGGCGAAACCGTTGGAGAATGGGCGGCGCGATTGAGAGGTTTGGCAACGTATTGCGACTTCGGCACCGCTCTCGAAACGAACTTGAGAGATCGTTTCGTCCTAGGCCTGAGTGCAGGTCCAGAGCGCGACAAGCTTTTCGAGCAGAACCCGTCGACGCTCACGTTGTCACGGGCTATTGAAATGGCGGAGCAGGCAGCATGTGCCAAAGAGGCTAAGGCCCTTATAGGCAGTCCAGAGCCTCGAACAATTAAGGAGGAACCAGTATACCGCGCTAAGTTCCAAGGACAGGCGAGCCGCGCACGTGGCGCAGGCGGCGGCACCGATGCAGCACCACGTGGCGACACGGATCGCTGCGATGTTTGCGGTATGAAGAATCATAGTGCTAATAAGTGTCGTTTTAGGGCATATAAGTGTCAAAAGTGCGGTGTTAAAGGGCATTTAAAAAAAGTGTGCGGTAACCAAAAGGTAACACGTGTTTACCATGTGGACTCAATTGAAGGGGGCAGTGATGACCAGCCCCAGGACCAGGACTGTGATGAGTGCCATAATTTTAACATAAGGTACGTAGCTGATAAGCCAATTGAAGTCGAATTAGTTTTATGTGACCAACCCATTAAAATGGAACTAGATTCGGGATCGGGTAGCACTGTTATTTCCGAGCAGTTATATAATAAAAAGTTCTCAAAATATCAGTTACAAGATTGTAAGGTGAAAATGTGTTTGTATAATGGACATAAAATCTCTCCACTAGGATATTTCACCGCTAAAGCGAGATTCAATAATTCAGAGAAAACCATTCGAGTTTTCGTGATTAAGAATGGAGGCCCACCATTATTGGGTAGAGATTTCATGTCCGCCTTTAATTTAATTGTCACCACTAAAGTTAACACCATAATAAGTAGCGATACTGATGTATTGGAATGCCTTGCAAAATACCCAGACTTGTGGCGAGATGAGTTGGGAACATTTAATAAATTTAGGGTAAACTTAAAACTAAAAGAAAACTCTGTCCCCAAGTTTTTTAAGCCTCGGACTGTACCCTTTGCCCTACGAGATAAGGTCGAAAAAGAATTAGATCGAT
Source organism: Xestia c-nigrum (assembly GCA_916618015.1). NCBI lineage: Eukaryota > Metazoa > Arthropoda > Insecta > Lepidoptera > Noctuidae > Xestia > Xestia c-nigrum. Next base: position 26,658,180 of record OU745248.1, on the reverse strand, counting down.
TAGTAGGTTTAGGTATTTTAGTCTCGATAAACCACGCACAATATGCCACGCCTATAGTGCCGGTGTTAAAGGAAAATAATCAGATTAGAATAGCTGGTGATTTTTCGGTAACACTTAATAAAGACCTAGTAATTGAAAAATACCCTTTACCCAGAATTGAAGAGGTTTTTGCTAAGATCGGAGGAGGCCAGTTGTACAGTAAAATTGATTTAAAAAACGCATACAATCAATTCTTACTAGATGAGTCATCACAGGATCTAACGGCAATAAATACACATAAAGGTCTATTCAAATATACGCGTTTAGTTTATGGCCTCGCCAACGCACCCGCTATTTTTCAAAAGTCGATGGAAACGTTATTAGCGGGAATAGACGGAGTTAGTGTCTGGCTTGATGACATATGTATCACAGGACCCGACAGAAACACACACATTCATAGGCTAACTGAAGTTTTAGGTAGATTAAGCGATGCCGGCCTACGTCTTCAAAAAGACAAGTGCCAATTTTTCAAAAAAAGCGTTATTTACTTAGGCTACGTAATCAGTAAAGCAGGACTAATGACTAGTCCTGATAAAGTCAAAGCAATTTTAAGCGCCCCTGAGCCAACAAATGTCACCGAAGTTAAAAGATTTTTAGGCGTCGTAAATTATTATAGGAATTTTATTCCTAACGCTTCATCAATATTAAATCCCCTCCACGAGTTACTACGAAGCAATGCGGCCTGGGAATGGGGAGATAAGCAGAGGCAGGCTATGAAAGCAGTGCGCCGAGAACTAGCATCGGAACGCGTACTGGCACATTTCGAGCCGTCAGCTCAGCTGGTGCTCACGGTGGACGCGGGTCCAGCCGGGCTCGGCGCGGTGCTATCGCAGCTCGGGGAGGGGGACGACGACGCGAACAGGCGTCCGCTCGCGTATGCGTCGCGCTCGCTGACTGCTAGCGAGCGCAATTATAGTCAAATTCAAAAGGAGGCGACCGCTATAATGTTTGGTGTGAAAAGGTTCCATCAATACTTGTACGGTCGCAGTAATCCATTCATTTTAGAAACAGATCATAGGCCATTGGTGTCTATTTTCAACAACAAGACAGGTATACCGGTAACCACAGCCTTACGGCTACAGAGATACGCTATTACGCTATCTGCTTATAATTATGTAGTACGTTATGTAACTGGTAACAAAAATTTAGTGGCTGACTATTTCTCGCGCGCACCTATAGAGTGCACAAACAAGCCGGAAGGCGATAGTAATGATACTGACTACGCGCTCAAGTTCTTAGACGAAGCGACACCTGCTACTACAGCTCGCGAGATAACGCAGGCAACGGAGAACGATACAGTCATTCAAACTGTCCGTAATTACATGCAAAAGGGTTGGCCTCGAAAAATTAATTGTAAATCGATTTTCCCATATTTCCAGTGCAAGTCGGATCTGCAGTACGAAAACGGTTGCCTTTTTAGGGGACATAAAATAGTAATTCCGGTTCTGTTAAGAAATAAGATGTTACGAGAACTACACGATACCCATTTAGGTATTATCAAAACAAAAAGCAATGCTCGTAGTAGGATGTGGTGGCCTGGCATCGATAGCGACATCGAGCGTTGGATAGGGTCTTGTAGCACGTGCGCGACCGTGCGCGCCGCACCCCCGCGCGACCCGCCGTCGCCGTGGCCCGCCGCTGCCTCCGCCTGGCAGCGCGTGCACATAGACTATATGACCGTAGGGCAGAGGGTATATCTCGTAGTTGTTGATTCTTACAGTAAATGGGTAGAATGTCAACACATGAACGATGGGACTTCAACTAAAGCTCTGATTGCTAAACTCAAACAGTTTTTTTCAACCTTTGGCATTCCAAATGTGTTGGTATCAGACAATGATGTCAAGATTAATTCGGTTGAGTTTAAAACGTTTTGTTCCTCAAATGGTATAAAATACATGACGTCACCCATTTATCACCCACCTAGCAATGGACAAGCCGAAAATTCGGTGAGAACATGTAAAAGAATGATAAAATGTATATTAAATGATAACCTACCGCTACATAAAACCAATGAATTGTTACTTGGTTATTTATTTAATTATAGAAATACGGTGCACTGTACCACTGGGGAAACGCCAGCTAAGTTAATGTTCGGTAGAAATCTACGATCACGTCTTGATTTAGTTTTGCCTATGAGTGAACCAACTCATGCCAATACACCTACGGCGCATCCAAAAAGACAATTTGAGATTGGAGATGTCGTTTGGACCCGATGGTACAGCGCCCGGAAAGAAACTTGGCAGTTAGGCGTAATTAAAAAAAGGATAGGCAACAAAATGTATAATATTTACATAAGAGGTTTAGATAATTACTGTATAAGACATGTTGATCAGATGTTAAAGTATACCGGCAGCAATGAGCTAACTAACACTAATACAGATGAGTTGCCTCATCTGGAACAACCGTCCGACAGTCCCAGTGAGATTAGTTCAGGCCAAAATGTCACCAGGCCAGCAGTATCTACAGAGTCATTGACTTTGAGTTCAGCCGTAGCGAACGAATCTGATAATGTGCCAGTAGCACAAGATGTGGAATGTGTCGATGTTGGTGATGAGGAGCAATGGAGCGATTGTGAGGCGATTGAGAATGAGGGAAGGGCAGCTGATGGTATATCATCATCGCCGCCACTGGCAGCGCAACCCGAGGTGCTTGCTACCGAAGGCAATCAGTCTCAAATTACTGCGGACTGCAATGTTGACGTACCACCAGCACCATCACCTGTATCCTCACGCCAGAAGCGTCCTAGGAAGGTGGTGGATTATAAAAAATACTTTTAATTGTTTTAATACTAATGATGTGATTGTTTTAATTATTGTTCAGTTAAGTTAATTAGTTTTCATTATTGTTTAGAATTTAAGTAAATTAGGTAGTTTTAATAATTGTTTAGAAATTAAGTTTATTAGTTTTAAAGAGTACCTTTTGTAATGTCTCCAGGTGCTCAAAATAAAGGTGGATGATATGTTTGTGCGCAATGAAACGGCCGTCTAGTATAAGATTCGTTTATTACTAAGAGACGCTCGCGGGCGAGCGCGCGCGGCGACGCGCCTCCGCACTCCCCACCCCGCGGGGATGCATACACATCATTTAACCATTAAGGCTGCACACGCGACGGAAGCTAAAAAAACCAAGTAACTTCTCCCGTTTTCCCAACATTTCCTTTCACTGCTCTGCTCCTATTAATGGTAGCGTGATGAAAAGTATACTATTACCTGCTCAGGAGTATGTAGAATAATTGTACCAAGTTTCGTTAAAATCCGTCGAGTACTTTTTTTTTCTATAAATAACATACAGACAGACAGACAGACAGACAGACAGACAGACAAAAATTTTACTGATTGCATTTTTGGCATCAGTATCGATCACTAATCACCCCCCGATAGTTATTTTGTAAATATATTTCATGTACAGAATTGACCTCTCTACAGATTTATTATAAGTATAGATAAAACATAACAGTAAATACATATACAGGGTTATTTTTTGTTTACACTAAACCCGAAAAGGGGTCATTGTACTCATCATTTTGAACAACTTTTTCTATGGGACGAACCGTGAAATCGCGAAAAAAAATCTGCTGTTCCCTACATTTATGTTCGCATAACTCGTCAAAATGTAGGGAACAGATGATTTTTTTTCGCGATTTCAAGGTTCGTCCCATAGAAAAAGTTGTTCATAATGATGAGTACAATGACCCCTTTTCGGGTTTAGTATAAACAAAAAATAATGTTGTATACATACATACAATAAATTATAAAAAGTAAGGAAAGATAAAAAACAATGTAAAAAACGTAGATGAAGAAAACAAACAAATTAAATGTGGGATAAGTCTGTGTGTCAACTTCTTATGTGAGTGCTCGCGAGCTTTCATTTTAAATATGAGCAGACTGGTTGCCATCCTGATATTAAGGGAGCACATTCCAAAGAAAATTTAATCAACATACAACCTGAAATTGACCTGCAAAACGCAAATAACGCAAAATTTGAAGCAGGCTTTCGGGACGCGGTTTACCATTAAATTCCACTTCTGGTTGTTTTTCACTCGTTTTCCCATCAGAAACGAACTACACTACACTTTGCAGTAACAACAGTAAGTTTCAACTAATACTATAGCATTTCTTGATTGCATGTCTAGTAAATCTACTCGAAACACACAATTAAAAAACAAAAGAGTTTAATAACGTAATAATATTCGTGAAATGAGCAGTTGACGCACTAGGCAGCTAGGTCGCAACTGTTTCAAAACGGGCTGTTTGAGCAACACGATGGGTACTTTGTAGTAAATACCGGCTTTACCTATGTGATTTATTTCACTCAACGATTTGCAGGAGAGCCACGGAGATTGCATTTGACGTCAGGCGGCCTGAATTGTTAAAGTGGGGAATTATTATATTTACTCGTGTGGGTGTTCAGGTTTAAACATCAATTGCAGATTCGAATTGACCTAGAGCAAACGTCGAGTGCCTAATAACAAGGCACAATTTGGGATCTGTTTGTCGAAAGACTCATCTAATAGGGAATGGCATACTTACCAAACCCGTTTCCAGATGTTTTGCATGGTTTTAAGTAAGTGTTCGGAAGTCTTATTTACCTAATGAGTAGATTACAGTTTCAATATATTGCGGAGTAAACCATATCGACAAGTTAATGCTAAACTAAGGCACACATTGAATTGAATAGATTATCTGCAGTATATTTAATTATGTAAAGCTCTGTATTTGTTTCTTTCAAATTAAATAAGAGTTACGTTAAAACTACCGAGTGCGTAATCCCACAAAAATAAAGATACAAATGTCTTAGATTACGAAGTGTTAACGTGCGAATAGTCGAAGTTAGTGGCAATTATACAAAACATCTTTGTTTTACACTGATTTACATCTCTAAACATTGCTGTGGACGTGGACTAATCTGTGTTTTGACTTTGAATTCTGGCTGTTTACGATACTAGAAGATTATGTGAATGAAAATAGCTCTTTCTAAAATTCACTGTAGTTTACCGCGAGTAAAATTATCACACAATTAAATGTAGTTAGACGATGATCTTAAATTCCCAAAGATCTTTGATTTTTCGGCATAAAACTAGTAAACTGACGAAGGTCTTCGATATTGGAAAACGAGTTATGGAACTCAAAAGGAGTTGGGCAGAACACCTAGCAAGATGCGGTGATGGCAGGTGGAGTAAAGCTGTAACCCCAAGGATTGGAAAGAGAAGTATTGGTCATCAGACGGACAGACGACATTGTTGCCATCGTGGGTTTATCCTGGACACAAGAACTTGGAGCTTGGCACAAGCAAAGAGAGGCAGTCACACAGCGGTGGATGAAGACGGGCTGTTGATGATGATGATAATGGTCGCAACAGTGACTACTAAACTTAGACCTTAGTTCTGAATCCAGGGACAAAGTGTTTTTGGGTTTTCGTACCAGTTTTCAGTAGACGGCCACTGATTATGGACCCGATAGGGCCATCTAGGCTTTTATATCCTGGTCATATTCAAGGGGGCGCTACAGCCCATCAAACAGAACAACCTTCTTGTCCTTCTACATTAGACTACCATCGTAATCGTAAAAAATAATCAGCCTTCTCATAGATTTGAGTGGATATTGGAATTTTGTAAGGGGACGTTGATTATTTTATTGCGATTACGATGGTGGTCTTATGGAGAAAGTATCCTTGAATTTGACCAGGATGCGAAACAACGACTTATAATATATATGTGTATGAGTTGTACTTCGCAATGTATTTCTGCTTACCCTTTTTGACTGATGACGCAATACAGACGTGATAATATATTATGTAATCTTTTATCGCACATTACATATGCCAGACATGCAGCTTCTATCTACATAACTTTTCCTAATCAGGTCCAACGTATTAGCTGCTCTATCTGCCTGAATATACAATGCCTAATTAAAAGCTAAGCTATTGATGTAGTCTAGATCTAGAACTCACGTTGCAGACTAACAGTCAATGGAGTGAAATAGGTCACTGCAGTACCGGTGTCCGATGAAACGAGAGATTTACCAATATCTAAAGCCGGATTCCAACGTGTGTAATTATTACTGTAATGCTCTTTGTGCCGTCCACACACAGAATTCGCGTTACATTACATTTAGTGTGCGTCCACACTGAATGCGTGGTGACTGGGGCATGAGGCGGGCGCGGCGAGCGGTGGCGTGCGGTGGTCACAGTGACGCGCGAGCTCTTTCGACGTATTTCAGGGGTTGCAAACAATGGACGAGGATTTGAAATTTTTACTAGACAGTCCGATCCTGAGATGGGAGGTGTTGAACACTAAAGATACATTTTTACATATACATTTTTTACACGTAGATTTACAACAAACAATATACAGACGCGCATACGCCGAGCGACAAGACCGAATTGGTTTGTTACTCTTTTTTTTTTTTTTTTGGTATGGGCATCTCGCAGTTCATTCTGAGAAGACTGGCTTCTGCTTAACCGGGCAAGTCCTGTGGATGCCTTGAATTTAAGGCCTCCAGCCAGGGCGAAAATAACTAAAAACTAAGCAACAGCGCTCTAAGGGCACCCCCTGTGGGGTACGAACCTCGGCTTAGGGCGTCGCTGGGGGCAGCAAAGGGACAGGCTGGATCTGATTGTCATTATTTAGGGACTGATTTATTACGGGTAGTATTTAAACGCAAATCAAAAAATATCCTTTTTCTATGCAATAAGATTCCGAATTCCCATCAAAATTACTGATTGCACAGCAAAATATTCAACTCAAAATATCACTTAACACACTACAATTTATTTTCGCAGCGTACACTGAGAAAAATTGATTTCTGGCTTAAGGTGTATTCCGCCTTTGACGGCTAAATTGTAATGTCGCGAGGCGATTTTGTAACGCTTACGGTTATTTTGGCTTAGCTAGGCGTTTCCGTTAAAATGGTACGTCTTTTATGATAAACACTAACCGACAAAAATGTCTTACCGTAAGGCAGTGTTGGAATTTAACTTTATACTGTTAATACAGCAGTAATGGACTCCAAAAAACGCTTTAAATTTACGACGTCGAATATGTGGTGAATATCACCGTAATTATGGCAATATTTAACTTAAATTAAGGCGATATATACTTCAATAAAAACTAAACAAACGTAAACATAAGTCATAAACAAACTTTCGAAAGCGTCATAAATAATCTTTAGCAGGGGAATATTCACCTTATAATAAGGCGGAATATACTTCGGTCACAACAATTTAAACGTAAACATAAAGTTTTTCAGCGACGTATGTATTCGGCAATATAAACGTATAATGTGGCTACATTTGCCCTATCATAAGGCGAAATGTGCTTAGATTACGACGAATCAAATGGTAACCTTAGGTTATATAACGACGTACATATACGGCACACATAAACGTAAATATAGCAATATTCACCTTATCATAAGGCAAAACATGGTCTAGTTACGGCTGATTGAACGGTAACATTACGTCATATAACGACGTACATATTTGGTCAAAGCAACCGTATATTTGGCAATATTTGTCTTATCATAAGGCAAAATATGCTTAGATCACGACGAATCAAATGGTAACCTTAGGTTATATAACGACGTACACATGCGGCACATATAAACGTAAACATGGCAATATTCACCTTATCATAAGGTAAAACATGGTCTAGTTACGACTGATTGAACGGTAACATTACGTCATATAACGACGTACATATTTGGTCAAAGCAACCGTATATTTGGCAATATTTGTCTTATCATAAGGCGAAATATGCTTAAATTACGACGAATCAAATGGTAACCTTAGGTTATATAACGACGTACATATGCGGCACACATAAACGTAAACATGGCAATATTCACCTTATCATAAGGCAAAACATGGTCAAGTTACGACTGATTGAACGGTAACATTACGTCATATAACGACGTACATATTTGGTCAATGCAACCATAAATTTGGCAATATTTGTCTTATCATAAGGCGAAATATGCTTAGATCACGACGAATCAAATGGTAACCTTAGGTTATATAACGATGTACATATACGGCACATATAAACGTAAGTATGGCAATATTCACCTTATACTAAGGTAAAACATGGTCAAGTTACGACTGATTGAACGGTGACATTTCTTCATATAACGACGTACATATTTGGTCAATGCAACCGTAAATTAGGCAACATTTGTCTTATCATAAGGCGAAATATGCTTAGATCACGACGAATCAAATGGTAACCTTAGTGAATTGCATAAATGTACTTAGAATAAGTAGAGCCTTATGTTAGGGTAGTCAGTAATCAACGCTTGTATTGAACAGACGTGTTTGATTCTACCTGCATACTTCATGGCGACCCTGCCACACACGTTTCGGGAACTGCGCTGGCAAGTTATCCGTAAACGGGCGCAAAGTACAAAAGCGGCGGATTCTTGTGTGCCTTGGTGCACCAAGATACAATGTAAAACAATAGGAATATTATAAGCACGAGTGAAAATTGGAAAAAGTTATTCGAAGACTGAGGATAAGGAGGTTATCATCGCCCAAAATGCTTCAGGAGGCAAAACAGCGCCAGTGAAATAGCAAGAAAATCACATAAAACTAAATAACATTTTGATGACGACCTTTTTGGTGCTGTTGCTTATTGTGATTCTTGCAATAATTAAAAGAAAATCATACAAAAGCATAACAAATGGATAGACGAGCAAGTGGATTCTGCATTTATAAGAAGGATGAGGCAGCGTCTATCCGGAAGGAGAGTCCAAGCTTACTCTGAAGATGTTTAGGCGCATACTCGTACAATTCAATCCGAGAGAAGATTTGTGAGTGCATAAGTGGAAAAAAGTGAAGAAACCGAAGTTGTGAAGTGAAGTGTTTTACGCTTAAGAGTATTGACAATCTTCGATTTAAAAGTATGTAGTAATATTAAGTTCTAACGCAATCCAGGCAGCCAAGGACGAGTCCCCACCATCATCGTCTTCTGCCAGGCCTGCTGAGGTTATGGAGGTAAATAAAGAGTACGTACTTCCAAAAACTGGGTATCATTTATTTAAGGTATTTTTTAGTACTTTTTGCTGCACATATTAACAGTAAACAGACTTTTTTTTTGGTTATGATAATGGATTTGCATAATATTACATGACTGGCACTAGTATAGTAAACATTGTGTAAAAAAGAGTATTTTAGCGTACTCTATTTTTGTTATAGATTATATGTAGAGTACGCCTACTTGATATAGAGTACAATAGGTACTCTATTTTAGAGTACGGTTGGCAACCCTAATCATAACCTACCCTTCACATTAAATTTAAATCAAATAATTAATAAAATAAGTACAATAATATTTTTTTTTAATATAATTAAATTTAATCTTACCAATGACTACTTGTTGATATAAAAGTCTGATTACTCGTAAGTTTACTCTAAGTTAGACCTCTGTTTTAGTTTTAAATTGTTATAAGTTCTTTTACCTAAAGGTACAGTAAACAGAATGAAAAGGTTCGTCACACCCTTCAAATTTTATTTAAGTTAATAATTAATAAAATTAAATAGTAAATAATAATTGATTTTTATTTCAAGTTAAATTTTATGTTATTAATTTTTTCTTACCAATGACTACTTGTTGATATAAAAGTCTGATTACTCGTAAGTTTACTCTAAGTTAGACCTCTGTTTAAGTTTAAGATTGATATAAGTTCATTTACCTATAGGTACAGTAAACGGAATGAAAAGGTTCGTCACCTTTTTTTTTTTTTTTAAGGATGGGAAATCATCAAATGACCCCCCCCACTCTGGGCGGAGCGGGAGGGAATGTCAGACTCTTACTGACTAAAAACCATCCATGTTCCTTCCTCGCCTTTACGTTCCGGGGCCGCGGTATCTCTTTCGAACAGGCCCGCAACCCCGGACAGGCCCGCAACCCCGGACAGGCCCGCAACCCCGGACAGGCCCGCAACCCCGGACAGGCCCGCAACCCCGGAAGGTTCGTCACCTTAAAGTCGGTTTTTGCTTTGACATTTTGACAAGATAAACAGTCAAACAACTTTGACCTGAATAATTTTGAAGTTTGATTACGAATAGTTAAAACATTATTTTCTCTTATCTCAGTGTATTCTGTCTATTCAGTTTCAAAAGGCATGTATCGTCATGAGCACATGCTCGTTACGTTGAACAAATCAAGTTGAAAACTGACGGAACTTTTTGGTTCCGTCAAACCTATTACTTACAATGTAAAATATTGAAAATTTGTATACTAAGAACGGTCGACCAAACTATTTAGTTTACATTTGAACATGCAAGTTACATTGTAAAATGTAAACCGAAAAGCTTGGTGAGCGTACCTATATTTTTTATCTTGTTTTAAGTATCTAAATATAGTAATGTATCTTAATTGATTTTCTATTTTCTAATACAGATTTTTTCGTTTTTTTTTGAATGGTTTTATTGCAATGCATTCATCATTCCTATAAGATACAGACGCCATCGGCTTATTATTAGGTTGAGGTTGTAATGTTGTGTTGAGGAGGTACTAATCTATTTAGTATGTTTCTTTAGTAAACAGTTATTATTGAAGTGTTTTATACATTTTCGTTCTGTTGATTGCAGAAGCTTACAAAGACTGGGAGAACAGCTTTCTGAGAACAGCAGGTTACACTGTTCACTGAAGGCACGGTTGGCTGATCTACTATCATGAAGTTCATGTGAAGGATATTAGCTCGCGCTACCTTAGAGTGAACGCGCACTTTGAGCGGCCCAATGCCCTTAATATGAACTAATAAATGATAGTAAAGCAAGTCAATCATGCCTTTAGGGAAAATCGTTACCAGCCGTTAGAAGGCTTTTTTTCCGGTCTTCATAAAACATTTCTGCTCGAAAAGAAAGCATAAATTACCTTACGATACGGCTTACCTAATCGTATGGAACATTCTAAGACAACTTACTAGAAGGTGAAAACGACTTAGTAAACGTTGAAAACGCTTAGTGGATAGGTTAAACCACAGTAAGGAAAGACATAAACGCCTTAAAAGAAGTCGATTACGATTTAGTAAACGTTGAAAACGCTTAGTAGGCAGGTTAAACCCACAGTAAGTAAAGACGTAAAACACCTTACTTAAAGTGAATTACGACTTATGAAAACATCAATAGCGCTTAGTGCACAGGTTAAACCCCAGTAAGAAAAGACGTAAAACGCCTTACTAAAAGTCAATTATTACTTTAAAAAACATTAAAAGCGCTTATTAGACAGGTTAAACCACGGTAAAGAAAGACTTAAGATGCCTTAATAAAAGTCGATTACGACTTAGGAAACGTTAAAAATGCTCAGTGAACAGGTTAAAATACAGTAAGGTAAGACGTTAGACGCCTTACTAGAAGTCGATAAACGTTAAAAGCGCTTAGTGGACAGGTTAAACCACTGTAAGGAAAGACGTAAAACGCCTTACTAGAAGTCAATTGGGACAGTGATACGTCGGAAAGTTTTGTGTGTATGACCCGAGCACGTCCCTTTACCGTTTATATCGCCTTACCGGAAGTTAAATGTCATCGTCAATCAGACGATTCTATCTGACTTACCACGTTTATAGCTTTTGAATTAAGGCTTATCTGTTAATAATTACGTCGAAAATACACATTAAAGAGTATATTGCTGCTTATTTTTTGCGCCTTACGCTTAAGGCGTAAAACGCCTCCAACCTAGGAAGGCGTTTTTGGTCGGTTGACTTTTGGTCGTTTTTTCGCCTTCATTACGAATAAATCCGCCCTCGTTACGAAACATTCGGCTTTACATTTTTCTCAGTGTACAGCGATTTTTCCTAAAGCAAAAGCTTTTTCATCAATACACAGCTAATAATCTTAATGCACATTATACATGTTAACTCTTTTTCTTTTAAATATAGCTTCTATTTTTATATTATTTACAGCAGTTTTTCTAAATAAAACAGCATTTTATTAGTCACAGTCTTCTTATTATTTATTAATTACCACATAATGAGATCAGCAAAAAAAATATAAAATTAGATACAAAATTGTAATTTATTGAATTATTAAAACTAAAAAGCGTAGTCGACGGAGCCCCGCTTCGCGGGGCCCCTATTTCCGAGTGCAGGGTTTAAAGGAACCTAACTAACCTAACGGGGGGGTGCCCCAAGTCCCGATTATGGGGGCAGAGATACTTCCGCATGTTCATTTGACAATAATTCGAGACATTACAATATCGCGAGAAAAAACACGTTATATTGTAATATAACGTGTTTGACAATTTTACGGTGACAAATATAAACAAACAATATACACGTGGATTGTGTAAAACGAAACCTACACTAACGAAATATTTCTATTTCGCTCTTACGCGCGAGATATACTGCTAACACCCGACGACACGACCTAGCGCTATCTCTATCTTACTCGCTCGCGCCACTCTGCACTCCAGTGACGAAAAAGCGCGCGAAGCCGCAAACCTTTTTCAGTTTAGTAACATATACATCTATGGTTTATTGGTTCTGCTTTTAGAAATAATGCAATGTGACAGGATTTTTTTGTTATAATAATCATTAAATTTGCCGAGCATGGATTCTTGAAAATTAAGACAAATATGATGAACAGGTTTTGTTGTACTTACTGGTTAATATGCGACTGGGAAGTTATTTTGCTATGAAATATGGAAAATTTGCTGTGCAGTCAGTATTTATGCTATGTATGTAGTATTTTTGTACAAAAATAAATTTAATTGTATTGCATTATGAGGAAAACAGTAATGTCATATTGATGTATAATTTCGAATTATCTGCAGTTTGAGTTTTGTTAAACATTTAGTTTATTTGTAGTGAAGTAAGTTATTTGATGTAAAAAAGAATATAAATGATGAGTATGTATTGATAGGCGATTATTTATTTGATATGCAATTTATAATATCCCATTTATTACTACAGGCTCAGCATCGCGGGCTGGCTCGAGCAAGGGTCGGGGAGGGATTGAACGGGGATTTCGCGCCGGACCTCTGCGGCGAGGTCGGTAGGTTTTCGGTTTGTATTCGTATACTCTACGAACTGTACTGGTATCTTTCCTACTCTCTTGCAAGATAGTGATCGGATCGTCGGGGGCGACTAGGGTGTGACGCGGACGTTGGACGGAGCTAATACGCGATGGGTCGTACCGGGCGGCCGATGCGATTAGGGGATTCTTATGCTTAATAGCAGTGTCGAAGTAACGCTTGGAAAGGCGTTTCATGAACTGCTTAACGGTGGGGAGTTTGTTACTCCCGCTACCCGCGCGTTTTATGTCGCTTGCTGACTAGGCCCGTAGTGCGCCAGAACGCGCGGACGGGAACGTTTGAAAACTACGCGAGTTGTCTCGCTCAGTCCCGTCGCGCTAGGCTTCCGCCTTAGTCACTACACTATGGACGTTTATTTGTTTGATATTTCGCGCCCGTCGTCGCAACCGCGATAGGCTCGCAATGTGGACGCACACTTACGCGTTACACACGTCTGGACCCAGCTTTAGATACATGCACTTTTAAATGCCAAATGACGATTATTATCTGCCTAGCCGTATCTCAAACAATGTTGGGGTCGGCTTCCAATATAACTGGATGCAGCTGAACACCAGTGGTTTATTTGGAGCCTTCTCACCTCCACAACCCAGTTAGTACTGTAACGAATCTCAAAGATATACAAATGACAGCTGGGAGTGCTGGGACCAACTGCTTAACGTGCATTCCGAGCCACGGAGGTTATTCGGTATGTAATGGGGCCAGCCATCCATATACCTAGGCAAGCACATCTTGTCCCGAGTCGGCTGTTATTATTTAGCTATGAGCTGAGAGCTTAAATGACGATGTTAAACTTAATTATTGCAATTTGAAATAATCATGGTGGTATAATGATTGAGAACCAACGTGGAAAACGAAAGAAATAAAAGAAAAGCTAAAACTTAGGATACGTCAAACAGTGTTTTAAGCTTGAATCACGGTTTAAAACCATAGATAATCTATACTAACTAATATTATAAAGCTGAAGGGTTTGTATGTTTGAACGCGCTAATCTCAAGAACTACTGATTTAAATTGAAAAAATCTTTTTGTGTTGGATAGTCCAATTATCGAGGAAGATTATAGGCTATATAACATCACGCAACAACCAATAGGAGCGTACATAAATGAAAATTGTTGCAAAAACGGGGAATATTTGTTCCTTTTGTGGGCATTTTCTCTTTCATATGACGTTACGTGGCTCAGCTAGTACACTATATAACACAAACTAGAAAAGAAATTAAACAGATTTGTCTGCACTTAACAATTTATTTTCCATCCAGGGTGCATTCTCCAGTCAACCCGCGATCATGGCGCTTGCAACAGCGTCGAAATATCGGGAGCTCTAAATAATCTCGGAATTATCACGGAAAAAGTTAAGTAAGTTTATAGGCTACGTCCCCATAATAGTACGCTTCTATGACATATTTTTTCTTTCCCAACGCGGGCACAGCCACAGACTAGTTTTTTAATCAGGCCGAGGCTCAGATCATGACTGTCAAAGTGTCAAACGGTCAATTAAACCCGCGGTGTCCTATTTCCTTAATCCGTACAATTAAGAAAGCAATCTGACATTAACAGGCACGCTACAATGCTGCGATGCTGCGGTGTGTCGCGCGGTTCAGTTTCGTCATACATTCGTACACTCATACCTACTTCTTGGGAGGTACGGGAGGTAGGGAGGTAGGGCTGCAGACTTTTTGTAACGGAATATTATTGTAGGTACCGTTGTAAAGGCTTTCATTTTCTTGCTTATGTGATGAAGAGTTTTTTGGGGACATTGACAAACTTTAAGGTGCGTCAAATTTTCGATGGACACTATATTGACAATTTGACACAAATGTTAAAGTTTGTTGAGGGTGGGACACGTTGGTTGAGCGATTTGAAAGTGATTATGAAAAGTAATAGCATTCTGGAAGCTGATATGCTTTTCGTGCTGTCTACTGAAAGTATTTATATGAATAGAATGTATTTTGGTTATGACAGGTTTGAGAGCGGACTCTGTTTCTTGCCTTGAGTCACGACATTCTTACTTAATCACACAAAAAATGCGATTTCGGCATCGTTGGATTAACACTGAACCAGTGTTGTAAAACTAGTAAGAAATCACTTTCTCTCCATTATCACGATTTCAGATAAATACTTGACTGTGCTTGTGCTGTGTGTTGTGCAAAATGAAAAATTCTAGTTGCTGCAAAATTAACTCGCCATCGTAGGAAATTTATTTTCGTAGAGTAAAGATCGGTACCTAATTGATTTCAAGTACCGTAAACCGGGGCTAGGTATTTGGTTTTTGGGGGCTATTTGAGAAGGCCTAGAAATCGAACAAAAATATCGATAGTTGTCGGCTGGTGTGTGGTAGAGGTTTTTTACAAACTCTAGCAACCCTTTGATTGGCTGCTACAGAGAAATTACTGATGAAACAGCCCAATAATATTTTGATTTCTATGGTACCAAATAGCCCCCAAAAACTCAAATTGCCCCGTTTTACTGTAGGTAAATCCAGGTTTTTATAACTTTATAGACATTGTACCCTATCATTCCTCGCCTGTTTATTTTGTCTATCAAACAAAGACATTCAAATATATTAAAAGCTCTCTCAAATAACTTTGTCAAGATGGCCAGACCATGCGTGTCCCACGCAAAAGAACTCCCTCCATTCTTTCTACTTCTCGCAGCTGCCCGCTGTCGGCGTCCAGTCTTATAAAAGCGGTATAACAGATCTCGCCATCTTCGCTTGAACCTTCCACGACGTCGAGTAAACAGTTAAGAAATTGTAATTGTATTAAAAAGGCAAGATGGCAGCGAAAGTTCCGAGGCGTTTAACTCCACGCGCCAAAACAAACCTGCAGCTCCAAAACGTAGAACTTTATTGTTGTTCAAAAATCCTAGACAGCAGGATTTGGCGTTACCCTTTTCACCTTATCATTTCCGCTGGTAAAGCCTGTATGTCACTGTCAGAATATGGAACCGTGTGGCATCCCTGTCAGGTGTGGTCAACTTATTAGCCGTAGGTATCAGTTATGTAGCGTTATCTATGGCGGTCACCGTGAGTGGCCCACTCACCCACGGCGGATTTACGATCGCTCTCTGAGATAAAAGACTAAAACAGAACTTGGGTGGCGCTGAGTGGTTTTCATTCGCAAAAACTGAATTACAGGTGCCTCTGCTTGCTGCTTGCTGCTGCACTTCTGCTATTTTTGGTTGTGCCTAATATCAAGTAATAATAGTGCGAAGTCCTCCTAGGCATTCCTAGGCTAATAAAATAACCAGGTGGTGACTATTCTTATCTTTAAATCTCCTAGCATATTAAACAGATAATGGAGTTGGTTCCACCAGTTAAAACACAAGGCCCAATCACAACAATGTGATAGTGTTTCGGAGAACTACCTACGAGTACCTTATGTTAATTTTGTCACTATTTTCATAATTTTAATAAATTGTTATGTACTTATCCTAAGATAACAAAAATTTAGAAGAAACGTTCTTTGAAAAGTTTTAAATCCAGATAAAGTTTATAGCTCTCATCTCCGGCGTCAAGATGTTTATAGATTTACTACGCTTTCGCTTTGTTTCGATAAAAAACGTGAAGCAAATGGATCTATTGGAAAATCTTTTAGGTAAGTACTACATTTGACACAATGTGAAAATAGTTTATGAAATAAAATGAAATGAGAACACTTTAAGCATTTTATTTCTTTTGACTGGATCAAGACCAAAATAACATTTTTATCGTAAACATAATCACAAATCAGCCTCTATTGTTCGCACTACTGGGACACAGATCTCCTCTCAATGCGATGAAGTGGACTCCAATCCATCTGTGGTAAATTACTTATACTATGTCTATAACTCTAGAACTAGAATCCAATTCATCGGCTCTAGAACTTACTGGTTTCAATTCAGCACCGCTTTGAAAGCAGTGGTATCGAAATAATTTCACAAAGTAAAGTTCTTGTCTATTGTTTGAAGTTACACCTTAGTCATAATCCCGTAAGTCTTGACTCCACGGGGCCGGGACCGACGAGAAGACCTCATCATCATCATCATCATCATCCTGCCCATATTTCAATTTATTCGGGGTCGACTCATCATGTCTTCTTCTTCTACTTCTCTATTACTCGTCATCTCATCAGACTCCTCGTTTCTAGCCAGTAAGACCTCTGAGAAGACCTCATCGATGATGTCAATTAAAAACATTTTGTTTTTGACACAGGAAATCGATTAGACGCACAATTTGTTGGGATTCGTTCCAGTCATCGAGTTTCTTTGTGACTGAACGTTTAAACCAGAGGTTTTCAAACTTTTATTTCTGATAAAGCACTTTTAAAATTTTCTGGTTTCGTGGATCACACTGCTTTTTTGTTCAAGCCCGTGGACGAAAACACGAAAAGCTTGAAATGTTCCGTTATTGTTGAGGACCATAGCTCCTAAGATTTTTTTGGCAAGCAATCTGTTTGAATATGAAAGCTTGCTTTTTTGAAGTCTCAATACCATTTTCACCATCTACCTGGTTTGTTTTTACTTTTTCGAGTAAAAATAGCTTAGGTAATATCTGCCTACATTGCATTGGTAGATAAAATCAAGCCAATATTTTTGTTCTTTAGTATCGAAACCAAATACCCCCCACTTACAACTTCTGAACCCTCGTTTTTTTGTCACGCCAACGTAAACCCCCGTCGGCTCTCCCGTGGACCCCTGGAGGGCCACCTGGACCACTTTGGGAATCACTGCTTTAAGCGCACTTTTTTTAATATAATGAAACCATATAAAAGTTAATACGAATTGGCATATAAACTTTGAAGGAAAGGAGGTTCTCGTCATAATAAAGCTTTGAGTGATCTAAAATTAGCTTAGAATCACAAAACGTCAGACTTATTTCATTTTCAACATCAACGCACAATCTTGCTTTTATTGCGGGGCCAAAGACAGCTCCCAGGGGAACGCCAAGCGATGCTCAGCAGTGCTTGTTAAAAGGCCCATAACATTGGGTGGAATTCCTAAGTAGGCCAAGTGCCCTATAAAAATTTAGCAGAAAAACGTGGAACGGTGGAATACATTTATAGTGATCAAATATCCAAGAATTTTAAGAAATTGTGTATTCAAGTTGTGTAAATGCTTTATCGGAATCTAGAGGTAACAATCGAAGTTAGTATCGAGTTCATTGCTATTCCACAAAGTGGAAAGACGCACAATCTATCAAAAATAAACTTAACCAACCAACAAATTAAGTTAAAAATCGATTAAACCACCCGACGCCTGCAAATAGCGACATTCCAAGAATAAGGCGGGGAATAAATTTAAAATATGCAGATTTTTTTTGTCTTGTAGGTAGGCACAAGCCCATACACACATACAGCCTATGTGAGAGAAGGTCTGTATAAATCACGTTTGCCTTTTTTCGATACAGACAGGTCAGTATAATCATTCCCGCCTTTACTTTTAGTTGGTTCTTTTTTGTTGTTGTTGAGGTCTTAAAAGATGATTGGAATAACGACTGACGCATACCTAATGAAATTTTGATGAGCATTAAAATCGCATTAACGAAACGACTGCAACATTGAAACCGGAAAAATATGGAAATTCTTATGATTTCTTATTAGAAATTTGCTGCATGAAGTCCTCACATTTCATAATTTTGCCTTGATTTTTAAGTGGTGTTTCTATAGACGCGCTGCATAAATTATTACAACAGTAGTGTGCATCTTCATGCAAGTGTAATTAGCAGAGCCATGCTAGTAAGGAAAGTAAATAACACCGCGCGCGTGTCACAGTGCGTTGAGGATCGGTCAACGCCTTCACAACTAGTCACACAACTTTTTAACACTAATTTTACTACATAAGTTTATACCTCAAATTATAATCCAACGGCCACAAAAAAACTGCAAATAAATCGTGACATTCAAAACTTCGCACCAAAAAGTTCGATTGACATCCAAACTTTTTCCGAATTAAAAAAATTGTAAAAAAAAAACAAAAACTTTTTTTAAAGCGTTCCACGCACTTTTGTCATCATCTTTAGAATGTTAATTTAATTAGTTTTTCAGTCATCTATAAACACTTTATTACTACGAAAATCCAGGTTTTATTTCTCGATCGCGCAGGCGTTAGTATCGAGCGCTTGCTACGGTTGCTACCCCGCTCGCCGGCGGCAAACTAGTTTCGTTTGCTTGGTTTCTCGTCGCTGCACCGCATTTCTCTGGCGCCAGAGAGAGACGACATCTTACGTCTCTTTCTAGAGCTTTCTTACGTCACTGCAAGTCTCAAAAAGCTTATCATTTTGATACTGATTCGTAGGAAGAATAATAATACCTAGTACTGTTTTTGTATGCCGATGGAGTGTGAAGAACAATCGAAACTAGTCGAAAACTTTATGTAAATGATGTTGAACAATTGTCTGTCGAGTGAATAGTTGAATATTAATGGGTGCACTTATTTGAGAGTTATTTTTAAACGTAAATTATAGGGCACTGCACTTGAAACTGCTTCTTTTAATAGTTAAGTTGTTCGTGATTGAAATAGTTAAAGTTATCTTACACTTGAATGAAGGAATGACACAAGTTGGCTGTGCGTGATCTGCGTGCACCATCACCTCCATGATTTATGGATCCAATCGTTCCGGGAATCAAACCTGCTACGGGCTACCCTCGACACGACCCTTTCCAAAGCTATGATGCAGATTCTACAAATGCCACAATTTTGTTTTTTTTTTTAATACCTATGTGTTTACCAAAGTACCTATAGCTCGTAGAAGTTATCAGTTTTAGTGTACTACAATGTAGAACGAGAAATTTTATGAAATGAATCCACGTCAACTTTTAAAAATGCAAGGCATAAGTATCACGAAGTTTTCAGGCAACTTTACTGTCTACGAGCCAATTTATTATAGTAAAAGTCTGGTGCATAATTTGAGAAAACAGCATCTGGTAGCCCATTAACACAATCGCATCTATAAACGGACTATTAGATATCTAATAGAATTTAATTTAATTGTCTACCATAAGAGTAAAATATCTCCCTAGTAGTAATCAAGAACGCTTATAGACACAGTTTAGTAAAAGTGGGCACAACCTTATCCGTTCTCATAAGAATGAGTTAAGAAAACATGAATAGATAGAGATAAGAGTTGTAAATTCTCAAATTGTCTGTAGAGATTTTTCTAGTGCCTCACTAAACTGTTTATAGACCACAATTTTTACTAGTAGATAGTATATAGATAAAGTTGAGACCTTTGAAGAAGTCTTTACTCGTCAAGTTTTTAACCAAAATTAACTCAAGACTATCAACTTTAAGTTACATTTGATTTGTAATAGACAACGACACATAATGGCGCAGAACTTACAAGAGTTATTTAAACTTATAATTGAATTGCATCATGGCGTAACAAATTTCTTATTTTACTTGTGTTTTAGCTAGTTGATAATGGGTAAACAAGCAAATCTATATGCGATTGACATTCTATCGTCAAATATTATGTAAAACTCTCTTAAAATAAGAGCGCCCGCTGTAAATGCAAGATTTAATATTTTTTTTACCACATATCAATATTATTTTTAATGAGTATTTTTTTTAAATTGCTTTTAAATGCTTAAAATATTCATTTTATTAGAAATATAGTTATTTGAAAACATATTAAATGTTTAATTAGAGATAATTTAATAATAAAAACATAAAAATAAGCATTAGAATATGTATCGAAAATCATTTGAAGCAAAAGTAGATCATAAAAATGGCATCAAGATAAAATTTACTAGAAAAACGAATTTAATAGAACAAACACCCTAGAGAATTTTCTGTAGTATGGCTCTAGCTCTATGACAAGAATAATTTCACTTGCTACATACTAAACTATCTAGTGAAAGAATAAACAGATTTATGAATAGTTTAAGATTACCTAGTAACTGTCATCTATGTATTCCTTTTTATCTTCTCACAGTATTTCTAGACGTTCATCAGTGAATAGATAATTTGATGTGTTGTGAACGGCAGACCATTTTATGCAATAGCAGAGCAATTTAATTAATCAATTCAAGAGGGTAAGTAAAAGATATTTCTGTTTTATCTATAGACAATGTGTAAAATAGCAGGTATGTATATGTTATGGACCAGGTGATTAATGCGGGCATTATACATAATGTTCGAGCATTATGAATAATGGCTATTTCTATCGGGCTAAGTGATTAATACTATCTTAACTTCATTATTTATCACATTGCTCGGTCATTATTATATTGCTACATGATAATTGGGCAATTTGATAATAAAGCTAAATTTGACGCTGTGTGAGGGCGGGGCGTGCCTCTCGCACGCATGGCGTGGCACGCTTTGACCAATCAGAGACCGCCATCCAGCGCACGGCTTGTGCGGCGGACTTCAAGCGCTATTGTTTTTGTTTAGTTTTGCATTGTAAGCGAACATGGACGGACGCGGATGGGTTTCAGTTTCGTAACTCAGTGTCAACGCGAGTGTGTTAACACTGAATTACGAAATTAAGATTTATTTTGCCTGAAGATGTTCCAGAGACAGAGATTTCGCTGAGAAAGTGTTGCAGAATGTCCTCGAAATGCGGAGGGCAAGGTGGACCTGAGAGTGGCGGTAGGAAGGCTCAAGGCCAAAAATACCGCCCCGGGAACCGCTGACTTGCCTGGCAAAGCCTGGGTCCTGGTCTCGGATGCGGAGGCTCTCGGGCCCCGACTGAAAGGGCTCTTAAGCGCATGCTTGGAGAGAGGCCAGTTCCTACTTCGTTGGAAGACGGAAAACTGGTCCTCATCCAAAAGTCGGGGCGCCCTGTGGGCAAGCCCCTTGAGAGAGTGATTGCAGACCGCCTCGCCGAGCACCTTGAGGGGCCGAAATGCGGACGGAGAGTCCGCAGGGCGGCGCCCCGGCTTTTGGATGAGGACCAGTTTCCCCGTCTTCCAACGAAGTGGGAACTGGCCTCTCTTGATGATGATGATGAGTAGGATAATAATAAGTCATTTCTATAAAACAATAATAGAATGAATGTTGTAAAATTTTGATTTATTATACATAAATCATATTTTGTTTTATGTTATATTTTTAATATGACTTCTTAATGTAGAAGTCCTCAATGATTAATCCAATTAATCAGTCTGATTATTTAAATGGTTCAATATTTAGTTTATTTTAAATTAAATGACAATAACAATAAAAAAATACTAAATAAATATGTTTGTACTACTCTGCCCAAAAGGTGATGGACAATATGTATAATGCCCGGTCAATTTGATTATTTGAATAATTCTTATCAAATTGCACTCTAATATTGACCATTTTTCATAATGACCAGGCATTATGTATAATGGCCAATTCATCACTTGGTCCATAACATATAGATTAGAATGGGCCAGAATTCAATTTTCGAGCTTTTATACGTAGGTAGTCCATCAATGTTAACATCGATTGTCACTATTATGTTCTCTGTCAAATTTTGAAAATATCTTGTGAGATTAATCTTCAGCCCGTGATGCCAGTATTCGCCATTACCGATTTTTTTCATTTCAATCGTTCTTGGAGTCTGGCTCAATGTTCTCGGATCCTTTGGTAGAGTATCAGGTTGAAAATTATTTATTATTTGAAATAAGTACTTCAAGGCTATGTGAGTTATAGCATGAGTTGCTGACCACTGGCGCGCAGATCAAATTTGAGGCAAGTGGATCGAATTTCGTCGTCGTCATTTGGATTGTTTTCATCCGAGTCGGACTGCTCACTAACGTAATTTTGTGATGTTCTAGGAGACACTTCAAATTCAGTTGTATCTTCTGCCTCAGAACAATTTCTTGCGTTTTGGAGGAAGTTGCGAGAAAATTCCGATTCGGAATCTGAATTACCTTGAATCTCTTCTTCTTTTTTTTTCTTTTTAAATATTTGCCGATTTTTCGGCGAAAGCCACCAGACCTTTTAATGTTTTTCACTGTCTCTATTGCATAAAATCATCCAATTCAAATATTTAATACAAATGCACTTAACTAAGCCATTTTTAGGAATAAAACCCCTAAATACACGTTTTCACTATCACTTTTTTAGACAAACTAAAAAATATCTATTGATGTATTTTATCAAGACTTAAGTGTCTTTATATACAAAGATAAGAGTACCAATAGCTAAATAATAGAAATAATAGAATGTTTTATCTTAAAATATACCATATTTTCTATAAAATTACTTCAAGTTAGGTACCTTTAGGCTTTATTAACTATTTGTAGAGCATTTCATCCTAAAACATTCAATATACCTATAGACATACTTGAAATAGGTGTGCTATAGAACAAGTGCTCTAAAAATAA
This sequence comes from Xestia c-nigrum, assembly GCA_916618015.1. Classification (NCBI taxonomy): domain Eukaryota; kingdom Metazoa; phylum Arthropoda; class Insecta; order Lepidoptera; family Noctuidae; genus Xestia; species Xestia c-nigrum. The sequence continues at coordinate 26,634,832 of OU745248.1, read as the reverse complement.
TCGAGCTTGAGAAAAAAAACTCTATAAGAATACATTTTCTTTATTGAAACCATCTGTAGAGAGCCCCTATCTAAAGATTAACCATGAATAGACTGTCAGTAGACAGATTTGTTTTAAACCTCCTAGACTGTGTTACTTGGGTAGGTATAGTATGTATGTAGGTACATTAAATAAATCAGTATTATCACATAATTCCTCTTCTTCTCGTTTCCCGCATCAGCAAACAAAAATAATGGCCCATGGATTGCCCACACCCTGGTGTTGAGGACCACCATTAATATTGTCCGCTTGTGTTTGAGTGTGATTCTTTAACCAACTAGATAGCTGGTTGAACCACTGTGTCCTTTTATCCATTTTATTGTCACCCTGTTGTGGTAAACCACAACAGGGTGACAATAATGCCAGACTGAAGGCGTTACGGTACTTTAGTACCGTAACGCCTTCAGTCTCAGGCTCTTCAGTCTGGCATTCGGCATAGGAATGCATAGAGAATGGGTAGCGAAGCGATAATTTCGCGGATTTTGAAGATGAAGGCAAGTCTCATGTTTGAATCCGCAGTTTGCAGCTTTTAACCGACTTCAAAAAGGAGGAGGTTCTCAATTCGTCATACCTTTTTTTTTTGTTTGTTTTGTTGGAAAGGGTTTACTTCCCAAGTGTTCCCATGATCATAAAGTCAGCATCTGATGATGGGATCCTGGAGAAATAGAGAGAACTCTTCAAATTGAATAGGCACACTTGAAGCGATTTGGGTAGTTTTTGGAATAGTGGGTATTTTCTCGGAGTGGTCCCATTTCAATTTAGTGAAGATGTGATGAAGAAGAACTTTGGAGATAGGTAATGGAAATCCTCAACAAATGGACTGGGATTGCTGAAATCTCAGTCTGTCTATTGTTTACACCAGGCCCCTCATTCACAACCATTCGACTCGCTTCCGATTCGGAAAGTCGTGTGTCTATCTCGCTCGTTTTCGTAATGCCAGAAGAAGACAGATATACGAGTTGTCGAATCGGAAACGAGTCGAACGTTAATTTGTGAATACGGGGTCAGGTCACATTACACCGGTACGCTGTGAAGGTGTACGGTACGCTGTCTGCTGTTCACATTTGTGTTTACCGCACCTACAAAACCGACTCCAAAATTACAAAGAAGTGAAAAATAACTTAGCTTCAGAAGTCGGTGACCTTTGCTTGATTGATTTAGTTTTTTTTGACACCGACTTTTGAAGCTAAAGTCGATTTTATTATTTGTAAAAATGTATTTGTTTTTATTGTAAGTCTAGCCGCCACTCCGTTTATGACCGCTCTATGAGCATTTAACGGAAATCTATTCTATAGGTACTATATTATGAAGCAGAAGAGTTTGTTTGTTTGTCTGGTTGAACGCGCTAATCTCAGGAACTACCGGCTCGAATTGTTTTTTTTTTTTTTTTTTGCGTTGGATAGTCCATTTATCGAAGAAGCCTACAGAATACATAACATCACGCTATGACCAATAGGAGCGGAGTAGCAATAGAAAATGGTGCAAGCGGGAAAAAAGCTTCCGTTGAGCAGGCGATGCGTTGCCATATCAAAACTTCACGCGAACGAATTCGCGGGCAGAAGCTAGTGTTTAACATAGGTAATAACCCGTGTAGATATTTTTTATTTAATTTTGGTGAAATTCTTTGTTTACTGTCTTTCCCATTGATGTTCCCTTGTTATTTTCGACTCATGAAGTATTTTTTTTAGTACAATAATTAAAAAAGGTTTTTAGGTTTTAATGTTCCTTTCGCACAGCCGCACAGCTTTTTTTCAATTACAAAAAGAGATGGTGATATGAGCCTAAGTGAGACAGAAGAAGACGCAATTTCATGCTTTGAATCCTAAACAATTATAACGGAACTCCTCAAAAGTCAAAACCGCATGAGTTTGACTTTGACGTTTTCATAACCTATAAATCCACCTGTGTTTTTGTTTATTGTGTGGTAAACTTGTGTTAAATAATCTAAAATGAGTGAAGAAAACGTGGATAATAATCCAAATAAGAAGAGATCACGTAAGAAACGCAAGAATTTCCTCGCAAACGCTAAGAAATATGCCAAGAAAGGTCAAATGGGTCGTGGGACGAAGATTCCTGATGAGTTGTACCAGTATTTTGTCGGAATCTTGGATGCCATGAAACAGGGGATTGAGGACAAAGAAGAGAGACGTAAGTTAATTCAGTTGTTTAAAACCGTGTTGCTTAAAGTTATGCTTTTGTGATTCTGTTTCTGAGTAATTTTTATATTGATTGTCATGTTCTTTTTGTGATCTTGTACTTAGAACTAATCTATAATTTTTATTTTTGTTCATAGATAGACTTCTAGTTGTAAATCCGCCCCTAAGACGACCCACTGACCGTATTATGTATATGTCACGTTATATTGTAATATCTCTAGCGATATTGTAAAATCTCGAAATATTGTCAAATGAACATACTGCTTACAACAAAACGCATTATTTTTCGTGATATACATCCGATGGTAGTCACCTTACACGGTGTGGAGGGATGGAGAGGTCCCCCTTGCCCAGTGGCACAACTGTCATGAAAAGGTATTGTAGGTACCATTCCTGAGAAATAGTCGACGGACCCCCGCTTCGCGGGCCCCTATTTCTAAGTGCAGGGTTTAAAGGAACCTAACTAACCTAACGGGGGGGGGGGGGGTGCCCCAAGCCCCGATTATGGGGCCAGAGATACTACCGTATGTTCAGTTGACAATAATTCGAGAGTTTACAATATCGCTAGAGAGAAACACATTATATGGTAATATAACGTGTTTGACAATTTTACGGTGACATATATAAATGTACAACATGTGATTATTCATACTTTTAAATGTTTAATGTTAATTTTATATTTTGTACTTAAAATAATTTTTGTTATCTTAATAGGTATAAGTACTTTTTATCATTAGAAATTCCTGTAAACGTCTAGTTCTGAGAATAGACTGACACCAGCCCCCCTATTCACAAACGCTCGGAATGAATTTGGATTCAACAAGTCGTATGTCTATCCTTTTTTGCCATAACGAAAACGAGCGAGATAGACATACGACTTCCCGAATCGAAATTGAATCGAAGCGTCGTGAATACAGTGTAACGGGTCTTTTAAGCCTGTTACATGAAAGCGGATTTATTTCTTTAAAATTATTTTTTTTGTGTAGTGGTCACACTGATTTTTCTTAGCTGTGGAGTTTGTCTTTGACAACTGTCACTTTCCGACTGAGAGTTTTGGAAGAATGGCGGTGATCTAGATCGCTCGATAATAAATCCGTATAATCGGGTTACAGGACACCGGAAATTATTCCGAAATGTGTTAGCTGCCGGTAGTCTTCCATGATTCCCCCTAGGATTCCGTTTTATTTCAATGGAATCATACCCTTAATAGATAATCTGGATGTCCTGCATGAGGAGGACAATCATTTGAATTTTGAAGGAAACACCCAATGAGGTGTTTCCTTTTTACCTTCTACAAATTAAAACTTCGGGCGCCAATTGTAATAATAAAAAATAAAAAAAAATATATAGATGGATGCTACGTGTTTTGTAGTGTTGTGAAGCTACTGGGTGAAAATAAAATATGAATAATGTGTGTGCTCAAAAAAATAAGTTTAAAAATGAACCTCGGGCGCCAGAGCACACACCATGCTTACGGATTGTTCAGGCAGCAGGCATTAAAAACCTTTAATCTGCTAGCGGGGGGCATCAATAAAAGTCGAACAAAGTTATAAGAAAAATCTAACTTTATTTGCCCGTAGGCTGCTGGGCTTAAAACTAAAACAATTGAAGATTCCTTCCTAAAGAAACGAGTATTTAAAACTAAGAAAGAGGGTCAGATCATTATTGCACTTTTTGAATAATACAGTTAAAATTATACCAAGGCCAGAATAACCTACTTCAAGTCCCTGTTCGGGCGCCAATTGTTATAATAAAAAATAAAAAAACTATATATTTATATTGATGCTACGTGTTTCCCAGTGTGGTGAAGCTACTGGGTGAAAATAAAATATGAATAGTGTGTGTGCTCAAAAAATAAGTTTAAAAATGAACCTCGGGCGCCAGAGCACACACCATGCTTACGGATTGTTCAGGCAGCAGGCATTAAAAACCTTTAATCTGCTAGCGGGGGGCATCAATAAAAGTCGAACATAGTTATAAGAAAAATCTAACTTTATTTGCCCGTAGGCTGCTGGGCTTAAAACTAAACAGTTGAAGATTCCTTCCTAAAGAAACGAGTATTTAAAACTAAGAAAGAGGATCAGATCATTATTGCACTTTTTTGAATAATACAGTTAAAATTATACCAAGGCCAGAATAACCAGCCCACCACACACGATGCTCATCTCATGGGTCCTCCACTCAGGCGTGCGTCCCAGGTGAGTTGGTAGGAGCCGCGCGTCCAAAGTTTTAATTTGTAGAAGGTAAAAAGGAAACACCTCATTGGGTGTTTCCTTCAAAATTCAAATGATTGTCCTCCTCATGCAGGACATCCAGATTATCTATTAACCCTAGATTACTACTCTACGTCGCAGAGGCGCCCACGTTTTTGATATTTTGCTCTACCTTTTTATCCTTCGCGCGTATGGCATTCACGTTCAAGGACATCTCAGTCATCGCTAGCACGTGTCGCAGGACGGTGGTTGCGTTACGGTAAGTGTGCTAGTTTTTTAGATATTACTACCCTTGGCGCTCCAAAGACGTAAGAGTAGCTTCTATGTAAGTTTTGCGGTCTTAATCAAATTGTATGTAAAATATTTTTTTTTGTTACTTTGGTTGTTTTATTTGGTTAATTACTTCATAATTTACAATTTATAAGAGAAGTGTATACTTAAAGTTGTTTTTTTCAATTTTTAATGAGAATACTGTTTAATTGCCTAAATTCCAGAAATTTCTTCCTAAGATTTATTTGATTGAAGATTTCATAATGAAAATATATAAAAATTATTTAAAATAATGGTTTTTCACTTTTTAGTAATATACACAATTATAAAAACAGTCCAAACATATCAATCATACTTATAGGTTTTGATTAAAATCATTATCAATATGATGCGCCTCGCGGGCGTATGAGTAGTTTCTTTGTATGTCGCAACATGAGTAGTAATGTAGGGTTAAGGGTATGATTCCATTGAAATAAAACGGAATCCTAGGGGGAATCATGGAAGACTACCGGCAGCTAACACATTTCGGAATAATTTCCGGTGTCCTGTAACCCGATTATACGGATTTATTATCGAGCGATCTAGATCACCGCCATTCTTCCAAAACTCTCAGTCGGAAAGTGACAGTTGTCAAAGACAAACTCCACAGCTAAGAAAAATCAGTGTGACCACTACACAAAAAAAATAATTTTAAAGAAATAAATCCGCTTTCATGTAACAGGCTTAAAAGACCCGTTACAACAGGATCTGGAGATGGGATGGACAGCGTTGCCAGACCGTACCAAAAAGTACGGTTTTCCGTACTATTCATCACACAATCGTACCACAACCGTACCTCAGTGTAGACCGTACCTTTTTCGTACCTTTTCTATACTAGTGATTTATTTTTCACTACAAAGGGTAAAAAAAATATATACAAACTCCTAAAATATTTATAAACTCGTGTTAACTTAAATTATTATTTTACGATTACAGTCTATCGAGAAAGTAATAGAAAATAATGAGACTAATACTTTCTTCAACTTTCTGTCACATTTGACACTAAAATAATTGGACACAAATTACTTAAATGGAATTTTCTCAGTTCCTAACAAACAACTTGTTTTCGCTGTAGAATATGAGTAGACTATAGCATGTATATTTTTCAAAATTCTAGCAAAACCGTAAGGGTCGGAATACTTCTGCAAGAACTAGATCAATTTTTTTCTTCGAGTTGCGATTGATTCGAACTTCGATTTGTAAAGTCTTTAGACCTAAAAATATCAAATTACATCTAATTTTTTTTACTGGTATTATAATTCAATTAAACAAAATCATTCTTATTTCGTTTCAAGTTTCTGACAGGTATGTAAACAACAGAATTTTGCACACTTGTTTAAAAACAATAAAATAAATCAATACTTTTTGTTCCTTTAAATACCTCATCACAAAGCCGTTAACCAAGCATTCTGTACATCAAACTAAGTAACTACGCAAAAATTATTGCACTTTTTTTTTGAGGTTATAAATTATGTATTGTGGTAGAACTCAATGTAATGCACTTAAAACACTGTGCTGATGGATGCATTGGGTCGTGGAGGAAAAGTCAACATTTGACAAAAAAAAACTTTTCAAAAAGTTGTAACTTTGACCCCCCCATATCTCCGTAACTAGGAGGTTCCCAGGTATGGTGTAAAACAAAAAAATGATCGCAATGATGGGGAGAACAAGTGGCTTTCGGCTTTGTGAAGAGGTGTTTTACACACTTTATAAACAATAATATCGCTTCATATCTTAACTTCCTCATCACATAAAAAAAAAACATTGCATTATTAACGAATTTAGTGACTTTACTTCATTTTCTAATTAATTTACAAATGAATTTTTTCGATATTGGCAATCGGTAAAAATGTTCTACTTTACCAAATCCCTTTGAATATTCGATTCCCTATAGCTTTTTTTCCAACCTATGGTTGCAGAAAAAAAACGACATCTAGTTCTTGCAGAAGTATCCCGCCCCAACCGTACCTTGAAGTTAAAAACCGTACCTTTTCAGAAAGCCGGCCGTACGTTTTTGGGAAATCATACTGGCAACACTGGGGATGGAGCAGTATGTTATTTACCAACTGCAACAATATTTAAGGTGACTTATTCCCGCTTATACTCTTGTAATAGTGCTAATATTTGCTGTTTCCAGATGCCTTAGTAAACAATGTTCTAGAACGTACAAAAGGGGAAGAACACAACGTAGTTGGCAACCAGCTTGGCTGTCGAGTAATAGAACTTTTACTACCCTTTGCTTCAGCTGAGGATTTAGAACGGTACATAGAAGTACTGTCACCAGACCTACGTAGACTATGTGCTGACAATTTTACCAGTCATGTAATAGAGACTTTACTGAGGGTAGCGTGCGAACGAGCAACAGAACATTTACAGACTGGAGAAGATGATTCATCAGATACAGAGGATGAAGTACCGAAGAAAAAAGCTAAATTAGAAACTAAAACAGAATCAAAATATACAGAAGAACACATACAAAAATGCCATGAATTTACCATAAAACTATCAAAATATGCCTTGAATAATTTGGAAGAATTTGTGTTTGATTCTTACGCAAACCATATCTTACGTAGTGCTTTAAAATGTCTCAGCGGCATCACATTACTGCCTGGAGAAAAACCAAAAGTCAACATATTCAAGCAAACAGTTGATGACGGTAAAGGAATACCGCCACACACAACAAAAATGACTTACAAGAATGTTCCGGAAGAATTCAAAGCTATAGTAAAAGATTTTGTAGTCCGTTTATCTGCTTGGCAACAATTCAAGGACATGCCATACAAGAATATTACCTCAGGTTTACTCCAAGTGCTGTTATATGCCATTAAGAATGTAGATAAGAATGCTACGAAGGACTTGTTACGGAAGCTCTTGGATGATAGCTTTGCGCCAGAAGACTGGGTAGCGAATGGTGATGATGATAAGAAAGAGGTGAAGGATGGTGATGGTGAAAAGAATAAAAGTCAAGGAAGTAATCTACCACCTGTGTTTGATTCTGAAGCGGCTGTGAGGTGAGCCAAACAGTCTTTTTTTAAAGTTGTTTTCACTAGCAGGGAATAGGCATGTACATAATTCGTTCGTTTGGATGAACAGAGTATTAATTCCAAATTTACGATTGTTAACCTAACAATTTTATTTTTTTTCTCATTAATAGCACAGTGAGAAATTCATGAAGTGAACAAAACGTTATCAATAAAGTAAGCTTGAAAAATATATAGGTGAGGTCAACCAATTATTTATATAATGGAAATATATTGATTTGCAAACTTCAAATCGCTCTCCCGAAAAATATGCTTTTTTGAGTTAATACCCTGTTCATCTGGACCAACGAATAATATTCTGGTTATAAGAATAGAGGAGCTTGTGGCTACATAATAACAGCCGCTCGGGTCAATCTTTAGATTAATTCCTGCTTGCCTAAGTGGCTCAGTGTCGATACCGGGTTTCCTCCGTGCCTCGGAAAGCATGTTGTATTGTATTAGCATGTTAAGCTACTGTTGGTCCCGGCTGTCATTTGTAGATCTTTGATGGTCGTTAGAGGTACTCAGTGGCCTGATAGTCTGACAACCAGTCTTATCAAGGGTTATTGATTTACCCAGTACTAACCCAGTACTAACTGGGTTCTGGAGGTCAGATAGGCAGTCGCTCCATGTATAATACTGGTATTCAGCTGCATCCGGTTAGACTGGACGCTGACATCAACATAGTTGGGAAAAGGCAGGCAGATGACGATTCTAGTTATAACTTATAAGAATAAATGTTATCATTTCCTTTGATTGTTCCACAGACTACTAGAAGCGGCCCTTTTCGTATCAAAGAAGAAGACCTACACTCAGATATATGCTCGCTGCTTCATCAACAGGCTCGGACAGCTGGCCAGCATGCCCATGCTCAACTACACAGTCCAGCGGCTGATAGACAACTGTCAGGTCAAAGAAGAGGTGAGAAATAGTTTAGATTAAACAATCAACAGATAATGTCCCCACTGCTGGGACTCAGACCTGTCAGAGAGAGTGGGCATTCTCATAAAATTTGTTGTATCCTCACAATATTTCCTTCACCATTTCAAAGTTAGTTAGTTTCAAGGCTGAGAAACAGAAATGTAACACAGCCTAAACTTCTGATGTGATCTGTAAAAAATCACGCTAAAACATTAAAATAACTATGATTGTCTTAGTCTATCGTACCCACAGTGCGTATCTGCTGGATTGAGATCACACATACGCCCGATTTCCTTTCTTTTGAAGCACTAATACTCTACCTATCATGTCCGCAGTTCGAGCCGATGTTCGAGGAGCTATCAGACAAGTTGGCAGCCCTCCTCGCGTGCGGCAACACCGGCGTACTGGTGGCTCTAGCTAAGGCTTGTCTCAGACTGAAGGCCAAACAGGCGCAGTATCTGAATGTAAGTTCTAATGTGTTGTATTTTATAATGTTTTCGATTTTATTTTTGTTTTTACTATACACATCTTGCTTCATTGTTCTCACATAATATACCATCTCAACATGGATGATGGAACCAAGATTTTGTAACAAAATTTTCATTTAAAAGAGTGTCCTTGGAGTGTTTTGCCCGTTCTTCTCCATAGAGATCTATGCTAGGGAATGGGCAACTGCAGTACTTTCACAGTTTTTATGTCTTGTGACTGGGACAGTAGCTACATTTAATGTTCCATCTTGAAATAAATGTTTTTATTTTGTAGCTATATTTATTTGCCACCAACTTTCATCATCTTTACATAGTGTAAAACAAAGTCGCTCATGCTGTCTGCACGCTTAGATCTTTTTTATTATGCGGCGGGTTTAATGCTGTTTTCAGCAATAGATAGAGTGATTCAAGGGGAAGTCTTTTATGTGCCATATTGCACCAGTGTGAAGCCGGGGCGAGTTGTAAATAAGGGATCTTTTTGGTATGCTACACCATGGGTAATGCTTGATCTGTAGAGATGGGAATATACCCGGTAAAAACCCAGACTTTGGGTAAATACCTATTTATACCCATTTTTACCTTCCCATTTTCAATTTATACCGGGTAAAAATTACAATCAGTTCAATTTAAACTAATTGTTGTATTTATAATAGATACTTTGACTTACAAAGTTTTATAATTGATTTTTATTTGAGACCGTCGTCAGCACAACATACGCGTACATTGTTTTCTCATTAGAACAAAAGAAGAGTATAGCACTATAACTGTGCAATGAGGAACGACGAGGAGGGGAGGGTGCATTGCATCAATTGGCTAGAGCTGCGCCATTTTGATGTGCACGCGCCGCGCCGACGCGTGTCATTTCTGTTTTCTTTCATGTGTCTAATGTTTAAGTTATTCTTTTTCAATAATAGTTTATTCATTTACAAGTTTATTTCAACTGAATTGTGTGAAGTTTTGTTCATATAATACTATAAAAGAAGGTAAGTCAATTTTAATTCATAGTACAACTGTACAATATTATATTTGTAATTATATAAAATATAGAACGCATACTACTGGTTAAGGTATACAAAATAGAATAACATTTCGACATTTATGAAATAGTGTATATCACTTTACTTTAAATAATATACTTAATAATGTTAGTCTAGATGAGCTTGGCCCACGTGTTATGTTGTAACGTTTATTTTGATTTGAATTTGAATATTTTATATCGGGATTAGGGATCGAATTAACAACCATCAAGAAATACTGTGTAAAAATTAATATTTAATAATATTTACTAACTAAATATAAAGTTGAATGTGTTTTGTTCTTATTATTAACTTCATTAAATTCACTATTTTTTGTTTAGATAATGGGAAAAGGCAGAAAGAAACGAGATGAAATTTGGAAACACTATCGTGTGGGTCCTGATAAATCAGTAATTTGCAAGTATTGTGATCATAAATATAAGATAGCAAACGTCAACAAAATGGGAGGTCATTTAGTCAAATGTGATAAGTGTCCAGTTATTGTTAAAAATGACTTGAAGAATCAAACTGACGTAAATATCACCAATACTACTAACGCTCCTGTTATAACAACGGCATCGTCGCACCCAGCGCCCCATATTGGTTCACTGGATTCAGAAAATAGTAACTTATGTCTGAATCAGCCATCGTCGTCATCACAAACGCAATCGACGGAAGAGGAAGACATCGAAAGGCTGACAGTAAAATTTGCAAAGGCAGTATTCATTTCTGGATCACCTTTGAGCCTGGTGGAACACCCATTGTGGATAGACTTTTTTACAGATCTGCAACCACTATTTAAACTACCATCACGGAAAAACTTATCAACGACGCTTCTGGATAAAGTGTATACTGAAATCAAAAAAGAGGTGATGGAATGTTTAAAAACCACAAGTTATTTGCATTTGCAGTGTGACGGATGGACAAATGTCAATAACGAAGGAGTAATAAACTTTATTATTTCAAATCCTGAACCCTACTTCGTAAAAAGTTTATCCACAGAAGATAACAGGCATACCAGTTTGTACCTAAGCGAAGAAATTATAAAAGTAATGCGTGTTTATGGCGAATCAAAATTTGTAGCTTTGATTGGAGATAACGCCAGAAATCTTCAAAAAGCTTTCCAATTAGTAAAAAACAACATTCCACAAGTAGTACTTCTTAATTGTGCAGCCCATACATTGAGCTTACTAACCCACGATATCATTAAATGTGAAGTTATTAAAGGAGTTATTGAATTAGCAACGGATGTTGTAAAAACAATAAAAAAGAGCCAGCTTTCGAACTCACTACTCAAGAAAATTATAAAAGAAAAGAAAACCGGAGAGACCATAAAATTACCAGTAAAAACACGATGGGGTAGCCATGTATCTTCCTTAAAAAGTTTAAACAAAACAAAAGCTGCCCTACTGGCCCTGGCCATTCACGAAGCCGCAGTGATTCCTTCAGAGACTAAATCTACTCTTCTAGACGATAGTTTCTGGAATATGATAGAAGATTGCATTGCTATCTTGGAACCAGTTACTGAGCCTATTTTCAAATTAGAAGCAAATGAATGTAATATACATAAGGTTTTCCCCATGTTCAAGGACGTGAAGTCAAAATTGGAGTTCATGCTACCTAACATAACAATCATAAGCAATGAGGACAAACAAACCATTTTAAATTCAGTGGAGAAAAGAACAAAAGACTGTATAAAACCAATACATTTAGCAGCCTACCTTTTAGACCCCAATACACAAGGATTGACATTAAACGAAAATGAAGATCTGGACGCAATGGAATTTATTAAAATATTGGCTCAAAATCACAATTTCGATGTAGTTACAGATTTAGCTAATTACAAAGCCAGGGATGGATTTTGGAGGAAGCGCTTCATTTGGGAAAAAGTTGAAGATATAAGTCCCGTAACATGGTGGAAGGGACTTTGCTCGTCTAAAAACCTGAGCAAAATAGCAGTACGCATTTTAACTGCCCCATGCACATCTGCAGCAACAGAGCGATCGTTCAGCAAGCATGGCCACATTCATTCAAAAAAACGAAACCGTTTAACATCCGAAAGGGCAGCTAAACTTGCCTTTGCGTCTTATAACTGGGATCTGCTCTACAAGTTCAATCAAATTGTAGGATCTGAAGATAGTGAATCTCCTGAAGATAGGATGACTCCAGATCGTGTTCAAAACATTGAACAGTCTGGAGAAAACCAATCTAGTGAAGATGATCGTCGGGACGATAATCGAAATAACCTTACTACAGAAGAAAATATCTTAGCAAGAAAATCACCAGGGCATGATATAGAATTTTTTGACTGTGGTAGTAACAGTAGTAGTAACAGTAGCAGTAACGAGGACTGATATTAATATGACCTGACTGAAATTAATATTCAAAGTACTAAAGCACGACTGCGAATTTATACTAATTATAATTTTTGTTTTGTATAATATTGAGGACTAAAACTAACTACACACAGTGCCATAAGTACCTACCAAGTTAAAAGAAAAGTTTATTAAATTTTAGTATTGTTGTGTTGATTATAATTTAGTGGAGATTGGTATTTTAATGATGATGACCAACACGTCATCATCGTCGTCGTCGTTAGTGTTAAGAAAGGTAATGAAAAGGGCTTAGGGCATGTGATTACTAAAATTATGAAGACTAAATAGTTAATGAAGGATATACATATTATAAGCTATAGGAGTATCGAACTAATTGTGCAATTTTAATATTTTAGATTTGGTTATTATTTTTTACTGTATACTATTACTGTCTGAGTTGCATTATAATTAAAAATTAAAAATCTAAGTAATTACTCAATGATTTGTTTTGAAATTTACATAATACAACATTATTTTTTGTTTATACTAAACCCGAAAAGGGGTCATTGTACTCATCATTTTGAACAACTTTTTCTATGGGACGAACCTTGAAATCGCGAAAAAAAAATCAGCTGGTCCCTACATTTTGACGAGTTATGCGAACATAAATGTAGGGAACAGCTGATTTTTTTTTCCCGATTTCACGGTTCGTCCCATAGAAAAAGTTGTTCAAAATGATGAGTACAATGACCCCTTTTCGGGTTTAGTGTAAACAAAAAATAACCCTGTATATGCTATCTATATATTCTTAAAAGTAGTGTACAGCATTTCGTTAACTTTAAAACATGTGCAATCAGTACAATATTCAATGTTTGTTTTTCTTGTAATCCGTTTATTTTATTTGAAAATTTATGTTGATTAAAGTTTTAAAAGATATTTAACTTCGTTTTATTTCAAATCAATACTTTATCTTCAATGGTTAAGACCAAAATGAACATGGTAGATCGTATTATTGATGACAAAGCCAATTAAATAATAATAGGACAGTATTCATTTCATGACGAAGCCATTTAAGTAATATAAAGACAGTCCTTTTTTTTACCCGGTATTTTTTATTAATACCCGGTAAAAAAGGGTATTTATTCTATTTTACCTATTTTACCCTTTCCTTCCAATTTTTACTTTCCCATTTTTTACCCACCCGCCCATCTCTATTGATCTGTAAATGTTTGTGTCTTCTTTGTTTGTGGGCCCCAGAAATGATCGATTTCTTTTTTTTAGCTCACATTGTAGTTTTAGAAACATTTTACTGGAGAGAAACCTCTTCCTTGTTTTAATCTAAAGGTTTAGATTAGATTATCTGTTACTTTCGAGTTTCGACATCCATATGAAAATTATTGACAAACCCACTTTGTTGTACTTTATTTCAATAAATTTTGCCTTTTACTTACAGAGCCTGGAAGCAGCCCTAAAATGCACCTCTCCAGAGCATCAGAAGTACTTCTCAATACTCTGCCTTCGTCTACTGCCAGTAGACCGAGTAGACCTGAACACGCTCGACAAAGAGTACTTCATTAACGTGCACGGCTCCGTCATACTGCAGTGTATACTTGACTTTCAAGTAAGTAACATTACATAAACGTCTCCTGCGAGTAGACCGTCGTCTAGTCCCAGTAGACTGAGGAGTAGACGTAAGCATTGTGGAGGAACGAAGAGTTAAGTCTCACTACCTGAAAGTATACTAATTTGGGTTCACAAAATCGAATTCAACTAATTCTCGTGTTTGGCTTATCCACCTATCCAGTGACTTTTAGTTTCTCACAGAATATTAAATATTCTCCAGAAATTGAATGAAAATGTTAATCGATCCAATTGTTTTAGGACAATATTAAAGAGAATATTGAAGAGATGAAATAAATATATAGCAGTAATCTTCTAATTTATAAATATCTCCTGTCACAGTATTTCTTATCGGTCTCCTCCGAAATGGCTTGACCGATTTTTATAACCCCTTTTTTGTAAGAAGCGTTGGCTATTCATTTATATGGCAAAAAAACAACGTTTGCGGGGTCAGCTAGTAATAGAACATTCTTCTCCCCTCCAGCGTCCAGCAAAAGCAGTGAACGGTCTTCTAGAGCTGACTACTGACCAGCTGATGATAATCTTGTGTGACGCGAAGGGCTGCCACGTGGCTGACGCGCTGTGCAAGGGACAGTATGTCGGAGTGAAGGCGCGAGACAAGCTGATATGGAGGCTCAAGGTATGTATGTGACGGTCTTATAGTCTCAGTTCAGTTTCACTGGTCAAATCCGTCCTTAGTTATAAGTAGTGTCCGACCGAAACATGTTTTTTGCCGAAAACGAAACCGAACCGAACGTTGAATAGGATGTCAGTGGGCCGTTCTTCCCAAATATACTCGTATGAATAATGAGACATCTCGCTGGCCTAATATTACGGGGTTTATTTATTTATTTATTTATAAACACTTCAAGCACAAAAGTACAGAGGCGGACTTAATGCCATAGGCATTTTCTACCAGTCAACCTTTAGGTGATGCAGAGACAAGCAGTGGTAGGTGTCATTTCTGAAAATCTGAGAATAATTTTATTTAATACTACGATACACTACAAAGATATATATAATATTATACATATTTATCAAATACTATACTACTATACTATATTTTTAAAAATATATACGTTACATTCTACGTTACATTTTTTGCGAATTGAAATTTCAGCTTTTTTGATAGTGACACTGGGTCTACATGAAACTAGACTAAAAAGTGAAAATCAATTCGCAAGAACGATGATGCAAGTTTTGGCGCGGCCGAAAAGTTCGGCAGTTTTATTTATTTATTTAACACTTCAAGCACAAAGTACAGAGGCGGACTTAAGGACGCTGTTACTTTTTTCCACGAATATTAGTGTTTTTCAGGTACCATTTTAATGTACAAGCTGTCACAAATATGATCATTTCATGGTCTTAATTTAAAGATAATATATTAATCTCCAGATAATTATCAGAAAAAATCTATGACGTCATACAAAATTTTCGCACAAATACGTTTTTCCCATCACAAGAATCGCAGAAAATTTAAAAAAAAGGGGTCAGAATAGGTACCAATTTAGGTCATTTTAAAGCATATTTTATCTTAATAATTAATAAGAAATTGCGGTAAATATAGTCCTTTACTGGAAATCCATTTTTTTTTGTATTCAAATCGCAACATTTTCCAATTACTAGCCAAAGTATAAACATTTGGCGAATTCTTCATACATTTTTCACTCGCGGTTCGTCAATCTGCGCTGAGACGCGCTCCTCAACGGACGGGTGTATCGCTCTGTCGCAAAAAATAAATACGATTTTATTACTAAAAAATATTGTAGTGTGCATGCGTGTGAGTAGGTACCCCCGGTTGTATAGCGTATTCGGAATGAGTTGAAACTTTTTCCAACGATATTAAAGTAAGTACTTACGAGTTCCTACTTTTATTATTAAAGTGTGGTTTAGAAAATATGTTGGGTAAGATCGGGATTTGTGAAATGGATGGGTGGTGTTAAGCAACTCTTAGTAAGGTTAGGATTTGGATGGGTAAGGCCAAGCTGTTCACGATGAGGTTCGGAAGTGGATGGGGAGGAGAGTTATGATTTTAACTTTTTTTTTTAGGTGTGTATGTACGAATATGGGGACAAAATCAAAAATGGTGCCCATAGAAAACTGGAACGAGCAGACTTCTATAGACTCTGGTCCAAGAAGCGTTGTTGGTACTAGGATACTCATATCATTTGTCGTGTTTGATGCTTTGCAATTACCGAAGCTCATGGAAATCGCGAAAAAAAAGAGAAAAAAAAATAGTACCTACTTTTTGTAAATCAAATTCTTCATTTCTGATTATTATATCATCAGTATAAGAAGTATAAAGCCCTCAACACTTAATTACTGATAAATATAAGCGTAACCTTCACGACTATAATCCTTAGAGGGGTAAGCACGCATGTTCTTCGCACGCCAGATTACACAATTGCTCGCAATAGTTATTACGAGTTGAAAACGATCTGTTTGCTAAATCTTGGAGACGAAATCTTCACGACTGTAATCCTCAGAGGTGTATGCAGCCATGTTCATCGTACGCCGGATTTCACAATTGGTCGCATTAGTTATAATGAGCTGAAAACGATCTATTATCTAGGATTTTATTATATAGGATAGGATTGGATAGGATTTAATTAAATGTTCCATATAATTAATAACAAAATGTTCAATCGGAACCCTTACAGATACGTCATGTCTGACTGTCTGTCTGTCTGTCCGTATGTCACAGCCACTTTTTTCCGAAACTATAAGAACTATGCTGTTGAAACTTGGTACGTAGATATATTCTGTGAACCGCATTAAGATTTATACACAAAAATGTAAAAAAAAAAAAAATTTTTTTTTTTTTTTCTAAACTCAGAGACACTTCCAAAGTGGTAAAATGTGTCCCCCCCCCCTTTTAATTCTTGTGACCGGGCGTGTGTTCCGTGCGACACTGAGATGATGATTTTCTTTACGGTAGTCGGTGTCGGTACTGTTGTTTTTAGTTTTTGAACATGGGGCAGGTTTTTTTATGTTGGTACCATATTAGGTGTACATATTCTGTTACCCTTAACAGGCGTGATTTTATGTTATGAAAATCGCGAAGAAAAAGATACTATTGATAGGGTCAAGCACCTTCTTTTTTTGCAGTTGGTTGAAAATACTAACCTATTATCACGACAACGGTACTAAGTAATAGTAACCAAACGCATTTTCAAAGGTCCAAGTAGGTATTCTTCCGGAGTTAATTTCAATAACATTACAAAATAAAACCAAGGAGCTAAATTATTTAGGTGAAGTATAAAATCGAGCGCTCGGAGTTGTTGAATGTGTGCGTAGTGCGTACGCGTGATGTTGCTGTGTGCGGCATTGAATACCTAAAATTGAGTTCAACGAAAACGGTGCAGCGTCCTTAATGCCGCATGTGCAGTTTTCTTGCCCGAAACCGAATTTTTGGCCGAAACCGAAACAGAAACTTCGGTCGGACACTAGTTATAAGAAGAGTTTATGTTTTCTCAACATTATCAACGTTTCCTCA
The DNA here is from genome assembly GCA_916618015.1 of Xestia c-nigrum. Taxonomy (NCBI): domain Eukaryota; kingdom Metazoa; phylum Arthropoda; class Insecta; order Lepidoptera; family Noctuidae; genus Xestia; species Xestia c-nigrum. The sequence continues at coordinate 26,617,239 of OU745248.1, read as the reverse complement.
ACCTCAAAATGTAAACCTATTTGAGATTGGTAACAGCTGCTCGGTCGCACCCTTACATACCGAGTTTCTTCCGTGCCTCGGAAAGCACGTTAAGCTGGTGGTTCCGGCTGTCATTTGTAGATCTTAGATAGTCGTTACAGGTAGTCAGTGGCCCAAAAAGTCTTGACAACCAGTCTTACCAAGGGGTATCGTATTACCCAGTATTAACTGTGTTTTGGAGGTCAAATAGGCGGTAGCTTCACGTAAAATACTGGTATTCAGCTGCATCCGGTTAGACTGGAAGCCGACCCCAACATAGTTGGGAAAAGGCAGGCTGATCAGATGATCATCATCTTCATTTCTCTTCCAGGGCTACTACCAACAATTAGCCCTCTCCCAATACGGTTCCCGCGCCTTCGAGCAAGTCTTCCACGTCGCTTCGGCAGAACAGAAGATTAAGATCATGACAGAACTATCGGAGAAGAGTAACCTCCTGAACAGCACCGCGTACGGCCGCCTGATCGCCGGCAAACTAGAGGTGGAGACCTTCAAGCTGTCGCAGAAGAAGTGGGAGCAGATGTGGAAGAAGAAAGAAGAGATTAATAAATGATTTACACTAAATTATGCCTTTTTTTAATTTTTTCATCATGTCATAAACTTGTAACGATGATAGAAAAATGAATTACGTAATTAATTAAATTAGCTCATGGAGGAGTAAGTTTAAAACAACTGCAACATGGTAGAAACTAAGTTTCAATGCAAGACTTCGCCAATTTCACCCAAGCCAGTCTTGTTTGTAAACACTGCCATCTATCGGTTGGATTCCACAATCTTGTACTAGCGACATCTCTCATCCAAATAGTAAAACAAACAGGAACCAGGTTAAATAAAAAGGTTTTGTAAACTAAAACTACTTATTTATTCCTACAGAGGGTATTGACAGACACCGTTACATCCTTCCGGCTCTACTCCCGGCTCCAGCTTGCAGACCTTGTTCCCACAGACGTATTCACCCTTCCGTAAATTCATTTCGAGGGCACTAGGTGGCGCTGTAATAAAAAGAACAATATTAATACAAGGCTGGTTACGTCACGAGGATATGCAGCGTTCTCTTGTTTACCAAAGACATGATGGTACTGACCTCTGAATAAGGAATCCTATGGAACTGCCATACCTACGAAAAAAACGTGCATACCTACGGTAACCAAACATGGCCGCCTAGTGTTGTACTAGTCTCAGCTTTCCATCAAAACATATCGATAAAACGTCCATTTCGAAAAAGTTTTCTCTTTATCTATTGCGCTCCGTTGTTCTAAATGGAATAAGTATTTTTCATAGTCCGCCTATCTGCTAAGATTGTTTTGATCTTGGTGAAATGAATAAGGGTAAAAGAGAACAGGAGAAGCGAATTATAATAAACTAGCTGATGCCTGCGGCTTCGCCCGCACACAAATTATATAATTAAACCTTCCTCTTATATCACTCTACCTATTAAAAATTTCGTTGCGTAGTTTTAAAGATCCAAGCATACATAGGGACAGACAGACGCGGGGTACTTTGTTTTTTATTATGTAGTGATAGTGATGATGCACAAATTTAACGTTTTGACCACCCATCGAAAACCAATTGAATGATTAGTATCATGTACTAACACATCTTTTATTAAGGAATCAAACCGGCAATCGTTCTAAAGAAAAAACAGCTGATCCGAAAATCTGTGTTCACGAAACTTGGTAAAATGTAGCAACTGACTTTAATTATCGTTTTCAGGATTGCCTCGTAAAAGTTGCACATAATTATGAGTTCAAAGACCCCTTTTGAGGGTTTTTTAGGTTAATCGAATTGCGCTATGTATAGGGAAACAATAAAAAAATCAAACAAAATTTAAATCATTTATTGTACACTTTATAATAACGCACCATACTGCTTTTACGTATATAAATAATGTTCACATTTAAAATGATAAAAAAATTAAAGGACAAATGTCAAAAACAGTCCAAGAAGATAAAGAGACTGAATGAGAAAATTAGAAGACAAACGAAAAAAATTGCTCATTTTTAGTAATATTGTCAAAATCAAAAAATCAAAATCAAAATCAAAGCATTTATTTCAAGTAGGCCAGTTACAGAATGAACTTTCTTTAAAATGTAAGGAACAGATAAATATATCTTTGGTTTGACTTATAAAATTTTCATTTCCAATGGCTTGTAACCATATTCTTTTTTTTGCTTCATTTCTAGGTAGCCTGAGTGTAAAAAATACAAAGACAATCGTTATTAGAAAAAACTATCGATTACTCTTTAAAGCTTCTAGCACATCACTAAGAACACAATAAAAACAATGTTCTAAAACCCAAAATATCAGTTTAGGGTCACTAAATTACATACAGAACAATTTCCTATCATGTGTATAATGACAGAATACAATAATTTCTTGTATTTCCAGGTTTTTTGAATATTTTAAATAAATTGTAGGTTACTCACTTATGAAACGACAAATTTGGCCGATTTTGGCTTTTAGACGCACCACAACCCACAACAGCACACTTAGGAGGCATCACAATTTAGTGTCTTTTCACTTTTATAAATAATATAAGCACAATTTCCATTAAATTGAGAAAAAACTTGTTAAGAGTTGAAAGTAAACAAAGACGTTATGTACTCTGTGACAGTAACCAAACATGGCGGATTGGCACGCAGGATCATTCTTGTGACGTCACAGGTTTAATGTTGTCAAAATCAGCAAAAACAAATATGTTGTCGTCCTGCTTTTCTTACGCTAGACAATATAAGTTAGAAAGAACAAGCAATATTTTTGGTAGTGCTACATCGGTTTCACTAATAAATGTAAAGGCAAATGTACCTATAGTAAATTACGCCAACTCCATCTCCATGGTACTGACTCATTGGATAATCTGTGGCCAGACATAGAGCTAGGCGTACTATGCTTAGTGGAGGAGTCAATCGCTTGCCTACGTTAGTACGTGGACTTTCCTTCATCTTTCAGAAAGCACGTTAAGCCGTTGGTCGCGGCTGTCATTTGAAGGTTAGTCGTTCAGGTAGCTAGTCATTGCAGTGGCCCGAAGGTCCAAAAGTCTTACCTAGGGGTATCGTATTACTCAGTCTAACTGGGTTAATTGTGGAGGTCAGATAGATAGTCGCTTCATGTAAGATGTTAAGTATTCCGGTTAGACTGGAAGCCGACCCCAATATGGCGTCCAGTAATCACGTGACACTGGGTGAGATCCCCTGAACGTCTCACGTAATTAATGGACGCCCCCTAGTTAGGAAAATATGATGCTCTTACTTGCTACAGGTCTGTACCCCTTCACCCCTCCTTTCACCCCGGCAGCTCTCGCCAGCGGCCAGGGGGCGCGCTTCTCCCGCGGGCCGAACACGTCGATCTTCGGTCTGTTGATCAGCACGTGACGCTTGTCCGAGTTGTTCCTGATGGCAGACACTAGGCTGACAGCCAGGCATAGAGCCACAAGCAATATCTGAAAGAAGACAATTCTGACGGTTATTTTTTTTTAGGACAAGCCCGCCATGCTATTCCCAAACCACTTTAACTCCTGAAAGCCTGAATCAACAGTGGCGCCCACCAGAAAAGCTCCGCGACAATGAAGCTCGACGAAGTCCCAGAGAATGAATTTGGCTGTCTGGATCCCGCAACGAAATTAATCAGAAAAGTAGGTACCTATAGCGGAGGAGTAGGAAAACATATTCGTAATTTCCACTTCCCTCCATAACAGCAGGAGACAGAACGAAATAGGCACAAAGAGACGTTTATAACTGGGATAAGCCCAGTTGCCTAGCACCACGGATAAATATTAACGTTAATGGGTACTAAGTTGTGAGCTGCAGGTTAAAATCTATCTAATCATTAGAATTCCTCGAGGACTACCTCGTTGGTCTAGAGGTCGCAAGCGTGACCGCTGAGCATGAGGTCCCGGGTACAATTCCCAGGTGGGGCAAAGTGTTATTGGGTATATTTCTTGGTAGCACTCACGGAGTCTGCGTTTATGCCCGGTTGATGTCAAATAGCAATACGCTTGCCCCTCCTACGAGTTACTTGAACATATGGCGAAATATAGGTGTACTTTTTTTTTTTTTTTTAAGGATGGGAAATCATCAAATGACCCCCCCCCACTCTGGGCGGAGCGGGAGGGAGTGTCAGACTCTTACTGACTAAAAACCATCCATGTTCCTTCCTCGCCTTTTACGTTCCGGGGCCGCGGTATCTCTTTCGAACAGGCCCGCAACCCCGGCAGAAATATAGGTGTACTTATTATCTAAATCTACAGTTCTGCACTTAAAATTATAATGAGCGAAAGATTAGATTTTTAGTTAGTGTGTTTGTTACGAATACTCAACCGATTTAAAAAAATCTTGCACCATTAGGAAGCTACATCTTTACCAAGTAACAAAAGCCAAAATAAATTATATTGAATCATGCAAATAAGTAGAGTTATCCCAATTTTTGCGGATGAAGTGCTAGTTAAGTATAATTCCGTCTAACCCTTCAAGTATTACAAGCGTGATGTCATTATGTATGTCATTAGGATACTGCGAAGATCTGAGGAATCCCGAATTATTACAAAAGACCCGTTAAAAGAAAACACATTAATTTTATCGTGTTCAGAAAAGAAGTAAGGGAATGACATTATTTTAAAAGATAGCCGATATCGATTCTGGTTCCACTCGTCACAAGCGCACCAGGTCCTGGGATCGATTCCCCAGTTAGGGTAAGTGTTGGGTAGGCCCCGTTTCCACTATGTGAGGACGATTCATTTATTGTTGGTTTTAGTTGACGAAGTCATGGACGACAGTATCGTGGCGTGTGTGTGTGTGTGATGTCACCGTAAAATTGTCAAACACGTTAGATTGTAAAGTAACTAGAGAGATTGTAAACTCTCGAAATATTGTCAACTGAACATACTTACTGCTTACTGATTGTAATCTATCGTAGTGACACCGTAATATTGTGAAATGTATGCGATGCTCTTTGTTTACAAACTTGCCAAAACAAAAGAAAGACCAAGAAAAGATAACCCTGAGCTTTTGCTTATAAGTACAAAGTAGTCTGATTACATGTATTGACCCCGCTCTGGGCGGAGCGGGAGGGAGTGTATACTCAGAATACGATTATAAAGTGCCCGAAAAAAATGATAAAGTTATCAAGTTCTAAGAAATAAATTAAAAATCAATTATGTAGATCGCATTGAAGCAAACCAAACTTCATTGAAAGTACTTCTTGGAAACCAGTTTGTAATTGCACAAAAACACACCACAGACATTGATAAACGCACTTTATAATTTATCACTATTTCTACGAATCAACTCCCAAACGTAATAACAAAAACATTGTTTATAATAAATCACTTACGGTGAACTTCATTGTGATAAATTCTACTTTTGAAAACACGTCTGTCTGCAAAGAACTGCGGTTTTACACTGTTCATTCATTGGGCTTCATATGTTTACCAAGCTAAAATCGACCACAGAATAAAATAATGCAGTAAACTTGTCGCCGAATACATTAATAATTATAAACATTAATAATACTTAATGTAGTCAGAAACGGGATATTTCGTATTCTAAATGCGATTGGCAGTTTTTTTTTGCTTTATTTCCAAGTATTTGGTAGAAAAAAAGTTGACGGATTTAGGTGTTAGGTGACAACCTTCTCCTAGAAACCATTGTTGTGTCAGATCACGATTTCAAAAGTTATGACTGGGAAATGACTCATTAGATTGTCACGAATTTTGATGATTCTATCAGCGCTCTTGCGCATTTGATCATCTGGAAGTACCAAACTACAGTATGCTTCAATGGATTGGTAGTAACATTAATATTACAAAGGCGAAAGTTTGTTTGCTTGTCCTTTACGCCCAAACGGCTTAACAGATTTGGACGAAATTACGAAAATAGGATACTTTTTATCCCGGTATGTAATATGATCCCGTAGGACAATTGTTGTAAAATTCGACGTGAGCGAAGTCGCTGTTAAATGTGAGAACTAGAAGAAAACATAACTTCTATTACGTACCAAAAACACAACTTATTGTGGACTTCCAAGTCAGGTTAAACTTTAAAGTCCAACCTGTGTTTTTTTTCCGTGAATCACACTGCAGACCCATCGTACCTCGACTCGTAGCAGTTTCTAAATTTGCTAATATCTCGAAGTCTTGCTAGCTGGTATGAGGAGCGAAGGCCGAAGGTCGGCGGAGACGACGACATTGTGTTACAACACTATTACCTGGTGGTATCGTTTAACTTTAAAAAACCAACCGTACCACCACGCAGGAGTACGGTGGGTCTGCACCTGCACCCATTTTCACCTTTACATTATGCCACAAACATATAACACCACGGCTGTAGGTATATAGGTAATTCCTCAAGGGTTTTGAAGAGTTGAACTCGAGTACGTTCCGCAAAATTTAGTAACGTTCGAGGCCTATACAACCTTATTTTTTGTTTATACTAAACCCGAAAAGGGGTCATTGTACTCATCATTTTGAACAACTTTTTCTATGGGACGAACCCTGAAATCGCGAAAAAAAAAACAGCTGTTCCCTACATTTTGACGAGTTATGCGAACATAAATGTAGGGAACAGCTGATTTTTTTTTCGCGATTTCAGGGTTCGTCCCATAGAAAAAGTTGTTCAAAATGATGAGTACAATGACCCCTTTTCGGGTTTAGTATAAACAAAAAATAACCCTGTATAGGTAATAGGACGAGCGTATTGCCATCAGGCACTTAAGTCATGGATTTGTAAAATATACAATACATCTAAATGAGAAACACACAATAAGTACTCTTTTGAAAGTAAACATTGTTCAGCTCATTTTCCTACTCTGTGGCCAGTCGCAGCCAGTCCGAAGCATAGATCCTGACTCACTAATCTGCGTGAATCACTGCGCAAGCACATGTAATGCCACGCCGGTTATGTGTTCGTGTGCGCTAAACGAGAACTGACAAAATGTATCCTTGCGCTGCTTAACTGCAGGAGTGGCGCTGACTGGAAAACAACACTCCAGGATAGAAGCATGGAAGTCATGGAAACTGGGTTTTAAATACTCTCACGTTATTAATCAATCCCCTGCCCTTATTCCAGTGTATTTAGGGACAGAGCAGACTGTCTTCTTCTTTACTCTCATTTTTTTGACCCACTACATATTTCCCCTGTATCACGGGTGCGTTTACCAACATTTAAAGTATTTAAACTCACATACAGCAACAACCAAACCCGGAACAATTATCTGTAGGCCATACAAATATTTGTTCTGTGCGGGGATCGAACCCGCGACCTACAACAGCCACTGTTCCAACCGTGCTGTCTAGAAGTTACTCGTGCACTTAAAGTACTGACGGGATAATATCCGTGATTTTCGTCCCACCCGCATATCTCTTCAGTATTCCCGCGATCATGATGCTTGCAATGCAACAGCGTCGAAATATCGGGAGCTCAAGAAACCAAAGAAAAACACGGATAGTACTTTATGTGTAGCGAAAAACCGTGAGAGTCTAAAACATTGTGTCTGCAGGTTGTCATTGACACCATTTCCAGTCACACAATCCTGCATTCAGTTCATCCATCGTGTCCTTCATCATCATCATCATCATCAGCCTATAATGTTCCCACGGCTTGGACACGGCCTCCTCTCAATGAGAGGACGTCTACCACGCGGGCCCAGTGCGGATTGGTAGATGTCACATGTCTTCGAATTTTTTGGTTTTAGGACATGCTGGTTTCCTCACGATCGTGTCCTGTGTTCCCTTATTCTTAAAGCCATCTACAACTACATTATTCGTAGTCGAAACTTTGCTCAACGAATGTGCCTCATTGAAAATACTACCACAGTTTCTACTAATCCATAAGGATATTATGGTAGAGATTGGATGTAATAGTCACTTACTTCATGCCATCACCTGCTTGCCTTTTCCCAACTATGTTGGGGTCGGCTTCCAGTCTAACCGGATGCAGCTGAATACTGCTTTCACAATAGGTATATTCCTCGTCTTAAAAATCCCATTTTGTTGATTTTGGCTACCGACATGGTGCATCCATCATCATTCACAGCCCGACTGCACACACTGCAGGGTACCTAATACGTCTTTCTATGCTTTTATCAAACTCATCCACGATAAACACACATTACCATACAATAGGCTTGCGTCCTGAAGAAATCTAAATGACGCAAGACGCAAGGCTAAATATTTTTTCTTTTGTTACGTTAGCCAAAATTAAAGAAGATACGACGCTTTTAAAATTCGCAATACGTCACGCCGTGATATAATTTTAAGTGCGTTGTGACGTCATGAGCCCCCATTCCCGAGTGTTGATGCGTTTTATCTTTGTCAATATTCATTGATTTATAAAAACAAAAAATACGTGTCCATTATTTTCCAATACTCTAACTGACGGATTAAATAGATTCGCAATTTATTGATGGTGGAAACTATAATTATTATTAGCACAAGCTGTAGAGTAGGTGCAGTGAAATGGTCGAAAGACGCATCTAAACTCAATGCGTTCTTTTTCCGTCTCTTGACTTTTTCACAAAGAACGTCATCATCACTTGGGAGGGAAGACTGATGAAGTAAGTAAAATGGTCCCAACCACAACTTAATATTTGCCGACGACATCAATAATATTAATTGTAGACGATTTGGTGGTATTATACTCCTTTAAATATGTCCTATGTTGTCCTAGGTTGGTATGTGGATGGGTGACCACGCATGACATACCGAGTAAGCACGTGAAGCAGTTGGTCCCGGCTGTCATTTGTAAGTCAGTGGCCCAAAAAGTCTGACAACCACAACCAGTCTTAGCAAAGGGTATCGTATTACCCGGTACTGACTAGGTTGTGGAGGTCAGATAGGCAGTCGCTCCATGTAAAGTACTGGTATTCAGCTGCATCCGTTTAGACTGGAAGCCGTCCCGAACATAGTTGGGAAAAGGCTAGGCAGATGATGACTAAAATAATTATGTCGAATAATTACACATTTTTCTTAGGTACTGTTTACTTTAAAATGGTCATGCAGGACCGTTGCATCAACATCATTTTATAGGTAGGTACTTATTATTAATATTTATAAAATAAACAATTCGTCATTAGCCTTTTACTCATTACCGTATTTGACAAGTGACGTCAGTTTGTGTTACCGACTTATGTACTTACATACAGAATTTACCACAATTAGGTCATAATTTATTTTCTTTTTACATTTCGATAGCTTGCTGAGCTGACTTTCTGTGAATGTGAAAGAAAAGATCGCGAAGAATTGGAGAAGTTTCCAGATTGTTTTTTGCATAGAAACGAAATTAATAAATTAAATAAACAAAAATGTGAAGAAATCATTAACATCTACGGAGGAAAGTACTCTAAATACTGGAGCTAGCAAATTTTACTCAAACGAGACATCCCTTTATGTTTAAAAATAAACAAAATTAAATCTGCATTCACTAGGGAATCGAACCGACTAAAGTTCGAAAAAATAACATTCTGTACCTTTTTAACATCAATCGATAGAGGCAAGCATATGGATTAAATCTCTCTAACGACATCATAAATTAACTGAAAAGATTAATAGTCTTTGTGGTGTGGCTAACGAGACAAACCCAATAGAAGGTACCTAGATAAATAGATACTTTTATTACTGGTATTTGAAAAGTTAAACTCTTTTCAACCGACTTCCAAAAAGAGGAGGTTCTTAATTCGACTGTATTTTTAATTGTTTTAATTCAGGACTAACAGGGATAAAAAAATCCAATGTCATTGTTACTTTTTTTTTTGTTACTTAGTGTGTATTGGTTGTGTAGTGCATCATGAAACTTCACCACAGGTGGCAATCGCTTCCAAAGCTTTATTTTTGATGACTTTCAGAAGCATTGTTATATAATTATGTAGGTAATCTTTTTAGCAACTGTGATGAGTACGTTCTACATAATAGAATAGAATAGAATTCTCTTTATTATGTACACCATAAAAATTACAGATACAAAAAATTTAAAACATTTTACAAGGGGGACACAATGGAGGAGAGGGGCCCGCAAGGGTCGAAGCCTGCCGGGGTTGCGGGCCTGTTCGAAAGAGATACCGCGGCCCCGGAACGTAAAAGGCGAGGAAGGAACATGGATGGTTTTTAGTCAGTAAGAGTCTGACACTCCCTCCCGCTCCGCCCAGAGTGGGGGGGGTCATTTGATGATTTCCCATCCTTAAAAAAAAAAGGGGGACACAATGGGCGGTTTTATCGCTGCGATCTTTTAAAGACAACCTTTGGATGTAGATGTACAGGGCGCCCCGAGACTATGTGACACAGAGGAAAGTACCTTTCAAGATTTTTTTAAACTGCGTTCAAAGATTTTTAAATGATCGGCTGCTGAAACCGGGAATCGAACCTGCCAAATGTGAAAAACAAACACATATAATATGTATTTTATGAAAGCAGTCGAAAGGGTTATTTTTTTTTTAAACTACATTAATTAACATCTACATAATATATATCTATACTAATCTAATATTACTAGCTGACCCACGCAACTTCGTCTGCGTCACATTAGAGAGAAAAACGAAAGGAAAAAAAAACCGTTTTTGCAACATTTTTATTCCTGCTCCGCTCCTAATAGTCGCAGCGTGATGTTATATAACCTATAGCCTTCCTCGATAAATGAACTATCCAACGCAATATAGGCTATGTAACATCACGATATTATCAATAGGAGCGGAGCAGCAATAAGAAATGTTGCAAGCGGGAAAAAAGCTTCCGTTAAGCAGGCGATGCATTGCGATATCAAAACTTCACGCGAACGAAGTCGCGGGCAGAAGCAGAAGCTAGCACTGAGGATCTAGACTATTAGATTCACACACAACACACACACACACCATTACGGTGGTCCAAGATTTCCAAGAAGATAACTTTATACTAATACAGTAATTCCCATATTTTACTCACCTTGAGTTCTGACATTGAATCACAATATCATTGAACCCAGGACCTTAGCCTCTGCGGTTTTCAACCACCGAACTAGTAGGCGGCTAAAGTACAAGGTAAATCGGTAAAACAAAAGCTTTATAATTAAAAATGTTTCATCTTTGAGTTCCCAGCAAATAATTGGAGCATACGGGTTTCCCGCGATGTAAGTGATGTAGGGAATTACCTACGTCACTCAAAGCATGTATAAATTTCTATTTTTTCCTTTATTGCTTTCTCATCACTGAGGATTTCCCGTCAGAGTATAGATGGTCCCAATGTGAACAATAATCACCGTACCTTTTTCATATCATTAAGTAATCAAAATTTCTTACGTTTTTTGCAATTTGTAGGTATCAGCCTTAAACCTTGTACCGATGAATGTCTACACGTTAGGTTTAGGCGCTTTAGGATTCTTGGTTGGCGGCTAGGCTGTCTTCTTAGCTTTTGAAAAAAAAACAGCTCAACTGGTTTAAAATTCAGGTGCGAGATTGATAACAGACAGATTCTGAAACAAGTCAAATCTAAATGGAAGCTTGTAAACATTTACTTCCGCGATAACATGACATGTATGAAAACTGTAAACCACGTATATTGTTCAGGTTAACGGAAATTGCATTACCTCTCAAAATCGAACACCAACCAATATAGTCTGCGACTGACGTGAATTTGACGACTCTTTTCCGCACGACAAGCGACAAGTCGTCGACGTATCGTGCGCGCGATATGGAGTGACGTGCTATGATTAAATCGGGCCATGAGTGGGCCGCTTTATGTCGAGGACTTTTGTCGGGCCGTGCGTGGACACGACGGACGAGTGGGGTGACTGTGAGAGAGGAGTTGCGGGGACAATATTAAATTGAATTGACGAGTCAATAGACTTTTGTACATAATTATCATCATCATCATTTCACTGCTGGACATAGGCCTCCCCAAGTGTCGCCACACTGACCGGTCCCGTCAAACATAAAATTGTACATTTATTTAAAAATGTATTTTCAGGAAGTTAAATTTAAAATAGGAAGATGTTTTATATTGTAATGGAATATTTTAGCTTGGTATCTGACCTAGACCTGACCATTTAGTCCAATTAGACAGTGTTATCCTCTATTTGAAGAAATACAAGGCTACGATGACAGAATAGGTCCAAAGATAACAGTCAGGTCGTCTTATCTTGTATTTTAAAGTTGCATGTGCAGGGAGAGTAGTAGGTGGCGAGTAGGCTGATAATTGAGTGCCTACTCAGAAGAATAAATGAAATACTTAGTAATAATACCAGCCTATGAATTTTCCACTACAGGACTGAAGTTTCTTCTCATACAAGTTCAGGGTTAATAACCGCCACGCTTGCTCACGCCGCATTTGCGATTTCGAGAAAGTCCTAAAATTTCGCTCAAGCCATGGCCACCGCGCATCATAAATGAAACTCCATCGCAGCGAATGATGCTTGTTGGTTGTCAGACGGACGCGTTGCCTTGACAACCTTTAATTACCGCGTTCACTTCATCAACGTGAGTCGTGTAGGGTAGGCGATGGCGCGAGCCTCAGAGAGCTTAGTGTAGCTCACTACGTGGAAAGCGACGTGAACTCTTTTAGTTATTGCGTTCATATTACCGAATGGATACCTTAATATTTCTTTTACTCTTCTTTTGATAGTCATGCAATGGGTGCTGAAGACTGGCGTTGTAACCCAGGCAGGCCCAACTAAATAAAATAAATAAATAAATATCGCTGGACATTAACACACAGCCTAGTAGTGCCACACTAAGCAAAGCTTGTGTCGTGGACACTAGATAGTTGATATACTACAAATATACTTTTTTGTTTGTAAATACATACTTATTATACATATAAACATCCATGACCTCGGAAACAAATGTCCGTGCTCATCACACAAACATTTGCTCCTACCGGGATTCGAACCCAGGACCCTAAGAACGTAAGGCAGCGTCACTACCACTACGCCAATCGGGTCGTCAATTGTAGGCCACTGCGAGGTTTTATGTTGATTACAGAGTTATAATTATAATCATTGATAGTTACAGAATTATAATCATCAAAATCATCAATACAACCCTCTAAGTTCATAAAAGTCGAGAAACGATTTTAAACTTAAAAAAACATACAACCTAGTTCTGGCCTGCAAATTACAAAAAAAATAAAGAAGAATTGAATTTCGCAGGCTACCGAGCAAGTCGTAGAAGGCAAAACAAAGAGTTAATTGCAATATAGTGTGTGTATTGTATGTGTAAAAGAATCCCCCTTTGCTCAGAAGTGGGACAAGATAGGCTGATTTAAAAAAGTACTTCTCGATATAATACGACTAACGCTAAAGCTTTTTTGTCTTCTGTTTTTCACTCAAAGATCGACACTTGACAGGCCAAAAATGTATTGTGGAGTCAAGTCTCCTATTGTAGAAACTTATCAAGTTTGTAGGTAAATGAAGTAGGTACCTGTAGATAAAAATAATTTATGAAGTAGAGAAAAGTACAGTCGTACGTTGAAAAAAAGTGGTAAATGTTTCATGTATTAATTACCTTTTCGTAGGTTAGAACTTTAGAAGTATGAATAAAAAACCTTCCAGTAATTTCAGACATGACTTTTGTAACTCAGATAAGACTGCAGTATTTGTACCTAGTCGCCAACTCTAAGTCCTATCTGTAGGAAAATAATAAATGGATTTGATTTATGCAAAGAAACAGTAACATTTCAAAAGAAAACCACAGAAACAGTAATACCGTTCTCAAATCAAAGCTGATTGGCCGCGGGCGAGCGACGTATTTCAAATTGAGAACAAAACCGCCACAACGTTGTCAGACGCCGTGACGAGCGGACGTCTCCACAAGTTAAATTGCTCCTGGCCATCGCTTTGTGAACAGAACAAAGATGCGTCAAATGTCATAATGGCGAGCAAGCTTTGTAATATTTGTATCAAAGAGTTGTCAGTTTTCAGGAGTATTTAAGATGTGACGTTTCTTTGGTGGAGGGTGCCCGTCTGCCCGAGGCGCTTCTGTGTTACGTTTGCCTCTCATTCTGATTTTCGACAACAACTGACTAACTGAACTGATTGTTATTCCTAATTAATCTGAAACAGTTTATAAATTGAAACTTCAATCAATGTTACATATTTACTTCTATATTATACTGTATCACACAGCTGGGAACCTAGCCGGTTTTCTTACGACATTTTCTTTCATCGCTGATCAAAGAATTTATGAGATTAAATAAAATAATGAAGGACGCAGGAATCCATTGTATGTGAGAACCCTTCAGCATAACTGTGGGAAGACCTATATAAGTCAGTAACCGGCACAGTGCTGCCTTTGTGGTCTGGAGAGCACATTCCTTTTCTTTCACTTGGAACTTTGGAAAAAGCTTTTGCCCATAGAAAACAACGATTTTGTATGAGTTGCGAATAAGTATGCGTAGTCCCTTATGTGTAATATTAACATGGCAAACGATGTCTTAGAATTACGTGTCCTGAAACTACCAATTATGTTGGCTAACAAATTATAGAGGTTCTAGCAGCTGAACCATTATACGACATTATAATTTTGTTACGGGGCATGTAATAGATGCAATTATTTCCATAATGCCTCTAATTTTCACTAACGCTATTAACTGCGATTTGTACTAATCATTTGCATTAACGTAGGTATTATGTATTCATTTACATTTAAAGTAGTTACGGGATTATATCCGTGATTTTCATTTGATTCTATGAGCACCATGTATACTGAAAATTAAGTCATTTGCTAGGGATTTTCATTTTTCAGGTATCTTATTAAATATATTAGCTAGTCTTGAGTATGTGCTTCTCCCGATAACTTTTAAGTTTGTGATGGGTAGTATTAATCTATTCCTGTTCCGGCGATTATAGTTTTCATTTAGCTCGATATTAGATTTGAAGAGGTGCCTATTTTTTCTAACGAATATACAACTTTGCAATATGTGTATTGCTGGTAATGTTGACGACCCGAATGGCGTAGTGGTGATGAGTGTGACGCTGCCTTACGTTCTTAGGGTCCTGAATTCGAATCCCGGTAGGAGCAAATGTTTGTGTGATGAGCATGGGCATTTGTTTCCGAGTCATGGATGTTTATACGTATAATAAGTATTTATTTACAAACAAAAAAGTATATATGTAGTATATCAACTATCTAGTGTCCACGACACAAGCTTTGCTTAGTGTGGCACTAGGTGGCGCTGTGTGGTAATGTCCAGCGATATTTAATGTTAGAATTTGTTGTTTAATAAAGTGTGGCCTACAACTCTCTCGTTGATCTATGTTCATTAGTATTCTGATACATTTCTTTTGCTGAATGAATAGGTCCATAGAGTCAATACTTTCTCCCCACAGAATGATACCATAATTTAGCCAGGAGTAGGTGTACGTGTAATAGGCAGATAGGGCGGTGTTGTAGTCAGTGTTACGTTTCAGATGTGTAAAACAATGGGTAAAACAGGCAATGTTTCGTTTTTTTTTAATTTTTTACACTTTAATTACACTTTAAAGTTAAGAAAGTGGTGAAACAAGAAAAAAGAAAAAAAAATCTTTTTAAATACCCGGTGGGCCAGGGCCAAATAAATTAGGGCTCAGTAAGTAGCAGATGACCCCACCTATCCACCATTTTCGTATGTTCAACGTTCTGCCAAACACCCTGTATTTCGATTTATTGGGGTTCTTTGGTAAGTTCTGAATTGGCATATTTGAGTTTTAGATAGGTTTATTTCTAAATTATGTTCGTTTAACCATTGCTCAGAGTCTGTGAAAGTTTTTAAAATATCTCGATGGTCAACATTCGCTGGCGTTTTAAATAATAAGGTAACATCATCAGCGAACAAAATACACGTCGAACTTATCTTTTTTGGCAAGTCATTGACGTATACTATAAATAGGTCCATTTATGTACATATGCGTAATTACTCAGTAATTATAAATTAATTTGAAATGTTGCGTCAATGAATTTGAAGGGGACTTATGAAGCTTATGAATAATCATTTGCGTGGATGGAATCATAGCCCATTTAAGTCCCATTTCTCTGACTAATAAAAGGTATAGTAGGTAGGTTCATAACATGAATAATAATGTTTTTTGTGTTTTCGTTGTTTGAAAGTGAGGTAGGTAATTGTATTTTAACCTTGTCTGCGGTTGTAGTCAATATTTGTTGGGGAAATTGTATATTTTATGAGGTGTTTTTCTGAACATTAAAGCATAATTACTCAGTATAAACCTATTTAGACGCATGAGACATGACATGAGTCCGTCACTTGTACTCGAAAGCTTTTACCCGTAAGTGCAGGCACCTATAATAATCTACACGAATATTGCCCGTATGTGAAGGTAATTCTGGAGGTCTACTCTCTTGGTACGAAATCCGCAGTCTCGTCCGAAGTTACGGTCGTTTCCTACTCAAGATTAATTAGGAGCTCGAACTAAAAATGAATAAAAAGCACGATTGGTCATCTGTCTTCCCAATGCGTTTTCAAAAGTCATGAATCCGAAAGAACTAGGGAGTAGGAATCATTTCAAAGTACCTACATAATACAGGGTGTAAACCACCTCTAGCTAGCCGTCCCTCCGTCTAATGACAACAGGCCGTGTCGAACGACGCGTTCGAGTTCCACGCGCGCCTCAAAGAGATGTCAGCACAGTGAAGGGGCCCACAAGGGCCGAAGCCTGCCGGGGTTGCGGGCCTGATCGAAAGAGATACCGTGGCCCCGGAACATAAAGGGCGAGGAAGGAACATGGATGGGTTTTAGTCAGTATTCAGTAAGAGTCTGACACTCCCTCCCGCTCCGCCCAGAGTGGGAGAAGTTATTTGATGATTTCCCATCCTAAAAAAAAAAACATCGTTAACTAATGATGCATTATAGGTAATGGCTGAACGGATTACAACAAAATTCGGCACAAAGGAAGACCATGACCTGGGTTAGGACATAATTATTCTAATAAACAACCTGTGGTACAAAGCCTAGTCAAAGAAAAGATGGTTGGATTGTGTGATGTGAAGAATGATATGAAGGAAAAATGAGTCAATGATAGTGTGACGATTGTCAGAGGAGAATGGAACGAGGTAGGTAGAATATATGGCTACAGTACAGGGGCCTAATTCTGCTATTTCAATAAATTCGTCACTCCAACACGATTCCATTGTCATTTTGCTTAGAGTTCGTAATCTGCTAAATTCACAATGGTGGGTCGATGGTCTCGTAATAAAATTGTGTAACTTACATGGCATTTTCGTATTGCCATTATTATAAGTCCCTTAGTACAAATGGTTTTCGAAATCTACTACTAAATGCGAACATTTATTCATGCCAGATTTCATGTACCTACGAGGGTACTCCCTTGATTTGCCTAAAATTATTTGTCCGAAAATCATTATCCATAACACGTTTGCTATAAACTTCAGTAACCATAATGTTCAAAACACCGAAATTATGTTTTACATAACTAACTTTACTTCTAATACTATTTTGTTATAATATCGAATACTATAATAATTGAATCTCCTAATTCTACATGACATAAAGTCGTATGTCCTAAATATTGTATTGCACATAGTGTGTATGATTCCAAATGGTCATTTATAAATTGTTAGTCGCTAAAAAAAATTCTAAACGTTAGGTTTTAGTGACAGAAACGAATTGCTGTAAATCCGACTCCACGCAGTCTTGTCTGCCCTACCCCAAGAGTGTTATTTAAAATCGCGTAGGCGCGGAGGGGCGAGGCGGGCCGCGAGTTGAGGAGCAGGTGGTTGTAACACTCCCCGCCGCGGCTGAGGCTGGCCGGCGAAGCCGGTCAGCAAGCCGAAGCTGCGGTGGTGAGCGTTAAACCCATCTGCGACGATAAGCTCGCGTGAGGCCGCCGGAGCCCCGCAGTGCCGGAGCCGTGACAGAAACCATGCCTGCTGCATGATGCTTGCTCGTTTGCATGCTACATGCTTGCTCGTTTGCATGCTACATGCTTGCTCGTTTGCATGCTACATGCTTGCTCGTTTGCATGCTACATGCTTGCTTGCATACTGTATGCTTGCTTGCATGCTGCACACTTGCTTGCATGCTTGCTTGTTGCATGCTTGCTTGCTGCATGCTTGCTTGCTGCATGCTTGCTTGCTCCATGCTTGCTACATGCGAGCTGCATGCTTGCTGGCGTTACGTGCTTGCTACATGCGTGCTGCATGCGTGCTGCATGCGTGCCGCATGCTGGCTGCATGCTTGCTACATGCGAGCTGCATGCTTGCTTGCATTATGTGCTTGCTACATGCGTGCTGCATGCGTGCTGCATGCTTGCTGCATGCTTGCTTGCATTGCATGCTTGCTTGCTACATGCTTGCAAGCTTGCTGTATGCGTTCCGCATGTTTGCCACATGCGTGCCGCATGCTTGCTGCATGCTTGCTTGCATTGCAGGTCAACGCCTACATACGATTAAACACTTACTTAGAATAGGACTTACGACTTTTATTGAAAACAATTTTATGTCATTTATATATTATTGATTGTAATACCTATGACAAACGGATTTAGGGCTTATTATATTTAGGGATTTCAACTTTATGGCATATGATATTATGTGATTTAAAGTTCGGGTAAATTATCATTCGGACGAATGATGATTATGACAAAAAACATTATGTCATTTTAGATTATGGATTAAAAATTTAGGTAATACGATAGAGAACCACCTACGAGATTAATATTCTATGACATTTCTTTCAATGCAGTCTCACTGCGTTGTTCATGGAGAAGTCATAATGGCGCCAATATGATAGTAGAATTAACAAACTTGTCAAAATTTGATAGAACTTGATCATTATGAAATCAATGATCGAATACTCTGACACTATTGTAATAGCAGAATCGAGGCCCTGTATATCTACTTTCACTTATTTCAAGTAATACCTATCTACCTTTTACATTTGTCGGCTGGTAGTGCTGACATGTTTAAATTATCTGTAGGTACAGTTTATGGACGTTAGTGGCAAGAATCAACATACCATAAACGGGTATAAAGTAGTTAGGGGTTTTAATTGAATTAGTGATCAGATTTTTCTGACGTAGCCAGCGTATCAAGTTAAATAAAGGAGATAACCCAGCGTCCGTACATTTTTGGGCTATTGTCAAAAGTTAAAAAAGTTGAATTCACTTCTTGGTGAATTGATTTACCTAAGAATTAGGTGTAATAATAAAAAATGTAAATTAAATTTGCTCTATCTAAATGGTAAGGTTTGTTACCAATCTGGGTGATCGACTTTTCTCATTCGTTTTTGAACTTAACCATCAATTTTTTATGGTTTCAAATCATTTGGAAAAGTTTGTAGTTAGGTATTTGATGTGCTTGATTGTACTTTCAATATTTGATGCAGAAATCGAAATAAAAATAAAAATCTGGTCAGTGTTTTGTTTGTAAGCTTTCTGATACTCTCTTTCTAAATAGATAAGAAGGGGGGTAATTGGAATGGAAACAACAGAAAATAGTTCTAACACTTTTATTATTTCATCAATACGACGCAAATACGCAATTAAGTAAGTATTTATTTAGAACTAAAAACATTATTTTGCTAAATCTTAACCATTATTAAATTCGAAATTTTATACACCGATTATTATTAATATTGCACTTTATTACACAAGGAAATAATAATTATTATTATGTCACACAATTATTAACATTAATACGTCATGTTTTCGTGGGAGTAGTCAGTGATAAAAGGTTCACTAGAAGTATCTTTAATATTATATTGGAAAACAGATTCGCAAGTACAATCAGTGTGAAAAGTGTGCCATGTAACACAAACGCGCGACGTAAACAAAAAGTAAAGATTGCGTGAATCGAGCCAAAACTAAAAAAAAGTTTTTGTGCTGAATTAGTATACTTAGTATGTTTTATTTATTTAATAAAGTACGAAAATTGTTGCCAAAATAGTTTATTTTATTTTATTTATTATGTGTGTGATTCACAAAATATTTCCTCATTTTTGGAACTATAATAAAATCAATGGATGATACTGGAATTGGTATCAGAAAACAGTGGTAACCTAATCTAAAAAATGCCAAGTTTACGTCGCGCGTTTGTACCAATTACAATGGCTTCGGACTCGGAGGTATAATAGCTGTGATAGTCAAGCAATTTAACATTAAAACACTTGTGCTGAACTATTGATAAGTGCTGATTAATAAATTACATTCTACATGTACAAACTTCATCGTGAATAAACATCTATGCAAGCAATTATTAAAATATTATAAATGTCGTTGAAGAGCGATTATTTACATTTAATTTTAATTTTTCAACGTAATAAATACATGATCTTTTCATCGTATACTTATTTATCGTTTAGTTATATTATTATTTTATTTTACATTTAGATTCGAAGATTTAATAATTTATAAAAAAAGTGATCATGTATTTATGAAGCTGACTGTACTTTTAATTGTTGATTAAGTTATGTCTCACTGAAAAAAAAACTAACAAATTATTGTTAACAAAAATATATAAATAACTACCTACATAATACATAATTATATTTACAATCATAGTTTTAAAATGATAATACAATAGTGTCACAACTCGCTTATTTTTAAGTATTTAATATAGTAAAAATTATTCCCGTATTGCAAACTAGAATTAAAAATCGTATGAAAAAAATAAAGATAAGAATTTTATATTAAATGTTTATATTCTTAATATCATGTTCGTTTGTTCACAATTTATAAGTTGTTTATGATGAACGAGCGCTTCTCGCCATTAAACTGTAAAGTTTGTCGAGTAAAAAACTGTAAAAAATTACTTGTAATTTTATGAGATTTAATAATAAAAAAAAAGTAAAAAAATCTTATTTATTAAAGTACCTATTGACATTATATACAATAGGAATTGGATGACTCATTCTGTAAAGTAAAAGTTGTTCACAATTAGCTAAAAAAGTGTTAAGTAGGTAGGTATTTTAAATCTTATAGTTAATCGTATCTTTACGTTTCGTTGGTGAACCCTTCCCTAATAAGAACAGATTTATTTTCAAGATAGTGATAGTTTTACAGATAAAAAGTGTAATTTTTGATAAAGAGTGAAAAATTATACAACGTGTCGCTATTTGCATAATGGTCAAATTTAAAGGTGTGCTACAGATCATCAAAGTGAACAACTTTTTCTATGGGACCACCATCGTAATCACGAAAAAATAATCAACGGCTCCATACAAAATTCCTATTCGACGAAATGTATGAGACAGCTGATTATTTTTTTTACGATTACGGTGGTGGTCCTATAGAGAAAGTTGCTCAGTTTAATGATCTGAAGCACACCCTTGAATTTGACCAGAATGCAAAGCGACACCCTGTATGTAATACAATTCCTTTCTACCTTATATTATTCTTTGGTATTTGATACTAATTATACAAAAAAAAACTTAACCAAGTTAAAAATATCTGCTTCTTTCTATATAACAAGTTTTAAATTATAAATAGGAACTATAAAAAAACAATTTGAAAGGAGAAAATGATATAATCTGTAGGTATGCACGGTAGAGCACAGCCAAGTCTTTCAAATGTAAGGTAAATCAATAATTTACAGAAACGTCAATTAGATCCAGTTACGACAAAACAATTTTAGTAGTACATAAAGTAAATCACATTTAAAATAGTGGATTTATTTCAGATGGCGTGTTTAACTGGTTGAGGTATTATTTTATTAACTGTAAGCGAAGTAGACACAACAGCACAAAAATCGCGTAGGCCGATTCGGTCGGGGTCCACAGATTAAGGGAGCAGAATCAAGGCATTGTGTTGTTTTAGCAAAACTGGAACCAATTTGACAGTTGCAACTACTAGCAGTCTACCGGCGAACCTTTCTCGGGAACCTCACGCTGCTAACAAAGGGTTCCTTACTCAGGCGTCATTTCTTCCCGATCCCGATCATACCCTGCGCTGTAGACAGCGACGCGAGTGTGATCCTCTCCGTCCTGTCAGGGTTCAGCAACCGCTCACCAGGGGTGTGCAACCTCTCCGCGGAGTTTAGTGAGCTCAGCGACAGGCGCGCGTCCGACAGGGGACCGGGGAGGGGGAGCGGGAGGGGGGGCGCCGGGGCCGTCGTACTGGACGCGATGGGGGTGGTGGAGCGGGTGAGGGGCTTGGGGAGGGATGGCTGAGTCGCTGGTGGGGATGTTCGCAGGGAGTTCGGTTTTTGGTCGCGGCCGCTGCAGACCTGTGGGTGGAGATGACAGTTAGTCGCTGAATGGTGAGATGAAGGTTCTGGGGGTTATGGTCTTGTTTTAAGATACCTTAGATTAGATCAGTTGTAAGGGCCTTTCATTGCCTACAAATAAGTTGGCAAACTATGTTACTGTCGTCTCAAGTCTAATTGCAGGACTCCTTTGGACTTATTTTATTGTGTTCTTTTTATGTAGATGAATAACGCCTATTGGCAAGAGTCTAACAGAAAAAAACATGAAGGGCAGTCTTTGGAGATTGCCGATAGAAGTGAAAACTAAGTAACTTGTGAATTGGTCTTAGCATTGCTACGGGATATGCTGCTACGCCAATCGGCTATCGGCTATCGGCTACGAGTGCTAGGAAGCGTTAGGTAACGGTCATGTGAATTTCATGATTTTTGTTCACCCAAAAAGTGCTTATCGCGCCTAAAGAAGCTTTCACTTCACTAAACAACATAAACCCTCTCGTGAAGTCATGACACTTCAGTCATGAAGTAAGAGTTAAGAGCTACTGGTTATATCTTATTTTCCATGTGAATACTCTACCTGATGATGATTCTCCCAGTCCTTGTGCTGGCAGAAGGCGCCGCAGTATCGCGCCGCGTTGCAGCCGGAGCAGGTCTCTTGTGCCTTCCGGCCGCAGTTCCAGCAGCACTGCGCATACAACAGTACGGTCATGTCGCCGTCTTTAACTGAGAGGATTGGTTTATTTAATTTTGCTTAATCGACAGCCTGCAGTAGTACAAAGCTGGACATTAAACCTCTTTAATCGCACAGTATTTAACTCAATTGCAGTACCAAAGAGTCAATTTTTGTGAGAGGTTTACCGAAGTAATTAATTTGATTATATTATTTGTCTATAGAATAGTGTAACAATTATTCAAAAGAAATTCGGTAGGAATCGGGTTGTATGGAACCTTCGCCACTGCTCAATTGAAAAACTGCTGAAACCCAGAGATTATTGCTTTTGATGCCAGGTTCTTCACGAGCGCGATTTAGGGATCGAAGTTTGAACACCTGGTGAGTGCGGATTCCCTAGTCTTTGAAGATTAATCATGGTTCAGAAAGATCAGTTTTTACAAAATATCTAAAACAACAACTCTAGTTTTCAAAATACTTGTAAGTACTTTCATTCTGCAAAGTGTCTAAGAGTGGAATCTTCTTTTTTGTCATAATTCTCCCAAATCTTCGGTAACGCGGTAAACCAACCCAGTATTTCAAACTCGACTCACATTCTGCTGCGTGCTCGCATTAGGGCTGAGCTCCCGACCGGGCGGCGGCGAGTGGCGGCGCTCCGCCTTGCCGCGCTCCGCCGCCACCAGCTCCAGCGCTTTGGACTCCGCTGCGCCCACTGCGCGCTGGAGCTCCAGTAGAGCTTGGCGTTTCACCTACGAAGTAAAATCGGGCTTAGTTTCAAAGAATTTGGAATAAATCTGGAAATCGAGAGCAGTGGGGAAATAACAAACAGGTCTAACGTGTAATCAATTATGGAAGAGCACTAACGCAACAAGTCAACAAGACTGATTAATTAATACAAAAGTAGTACGAGATCAAAAGTCCTTTTCTGTCGGATGTGAAATCATCAAACAACTTCTCCCACTCTGGGCGGAAGGGAGTGTCAGACTTATACAGACTAAAACCCATCCATGTTCCTTCCTTGCCCTTTATGTTCCGGCGCCATGGTATCTCTTTCGAACAGTCCCGAAATCCCGGTAGAGATCAAAAGTGCTACTGTTTCTTTTCTTGAGAATAACAATAACAGTGATCTCAGAAGCAGATGACGATGAACAGTTGATCGATTTAGAAACTAGCAAGAATTTAGATGATTCCTGGTTTTCGGATAGACATGTTCTTACTAATTTTACAAGCTCAGCGTCTAGCTTGATTTTAATGCAACAGACCTTCCCTGATAATCTTAACTATCTTCGTGGATTTTTTCCTTACCGAAACGAACTAGTGATCGACACCACAAGCATATGCTTAGACCACGGCGAGTACAGGCAGACCAAGGAAGCACTTCCTACTATCGACGGCCGCTTCATCAAACGCGCGTTCCGGCTGACCTAACCACAGCTGCGCACAGTTACAGCCGCCATTACTGGACACGGCTCTTTTAATAAACACTTCTTTGTCGTAGAAGTCCCAGACAGCCCCCTGTGCCGAAGACGAGACAGTAATCCACGTACTTGTGCACTGCCCAGTGCTTGCAACATTTAGGGCGAAGTACTTCAGTAACCCAAGTACGCTCCGCGAGATTGTCAGCAACCTCAAGGCGCTTCCACCTTAAAAAAGAGTTATAAGTACGAGTTTACCTGGTTGACAGCATCCTCAGCTCGTCTCCTCACCTCAGCCACTCTCTCCTCAGTCTGTCGCACCGCAGTCGCCATGATCTCACTCGCGGCGCGCTTTATGTCATTGCTCTCTGTCGGTTCTACACCTAGAGCAATACAAGAGGTGTAAGGAATAGTGGTAAACGTGATAATGAGACATAAAGTTACGGTTGATCTGCTGGGTGATTGCGTAACGCACGGCACATTCTAATGCAATTTTGGTAATTCAACAACATTCATTGCAAGTTTTACTTAACAAATGTTTTGTTATTCCTTCAACATCCTTCAAATCGAGAGAGAAACGTGAATTACACAATTGGAGTGCGGCAACAATCAACATCATCCCATTCTCTGGCTTTTATCCCAATTCTTTTGTGGTTGGCGCAGTATCTTCTTATTTCAAACCTCTCTATTTTTCTTCATCTCATCAGACACTTCCTTCCTTGCCATGTTAATTTTACACAGTCCATCCATCGTTTCTTTCGTCTACTTGTTATCAAATCATATGACTCGTACCCGTGCGTGACATACAACAAGTGAAGTAACTAAACGAAATTAAAACTTTCTTGAAGTTCTCAGAATTAGAGCAAGTTCATTGGGCAAATAAAGAGATCATTCCTTCATGACCCCTAATGATCTTTGCCCCTATTATAAATATGATAAATCGATTACTCATTTCTGTGCGTGGACACAATAATCACTCCTTCACATTGCATCATCTTTTATTCTAAGAGACTGACACAGCTGGACACGAAGCTCATTGTGACTGGCTCAAGTCAATTCTGAGTCATTAAGGTTGGTCACCTCTATAAGCTGACCCAGAAAATACTGAACTTGTCCGCCACACTACCGTGCAACGCGATCGGGACAATAATTTGTGATATCATCCTTACCGAAACGAAATCTTCGTTTCAGCGTGTCATACAAAATCGTTGTTTTCTATGGGCATAAGCTGAATAGAGCTGAATAAGTGTGCGTAGTCCCTTAGACCACGGCGAGTACAGGCAGACCAAGCAAGCACGTCCTACTTTGGACAGCCGCTTCACCATACGTGCGCTCCGGCTGACCAAACCACAGCTGGCACAGTTACAGCCGCCATCACTGGACACGGCTCTTTAAATACAAACTTCTTTGTCATAGGAGTCACAGACAGCCCCCTGTTTCGAGGACTAGACAGTACCCTATGCACGTGCTTCTGGACTGCCCATGGTTCCAACATACAGGTCAAAGTACTTCAGTAACCTAAGTACGCTCCGCGAGATTGTCAGCAACCTCAAGGCGCTGATGGCCTTTCTCGGGGAGATGGGTGGATCGAGTAAACCCATCCGTACGCAAAATACGCGCATTGACGTGGACACCAGCCCGTTATACAATACAACATCATCCTTACCTCTCTGCTGCAGTATCGCCAGTGCTCGCTTCGTCTTCTCCACCATGCTGAGGATGCAGTTGAGCATGGTGTTGATGTTCTTCCACTCATCGTCCGTTTTCAGCAGCCCCGAGGGCGCAGCTCCCAGGCCGCGGGGCTCCGAGAACGGCGCGTTCATTGAGGATACGTCGCGGACTGTTATGCTTCCTGTTTTAAAGAAAGATGGAATTAAGTTATGTGGAGAAAAAAGCCTCCAAAATACCTTTGAAAATATTCATTTGTAGGCCCTGCTACTTATTTTTATACTGCTTATAGCTGCTTGTTTTTTGAGTTTATCAAAAACAGTCAAGCAGCAATGATTTTCGGTTGATAAAATTAATAGGGACTTTCCTTGACTATTTTTTTCCGCCTCTGTTATCCTACTGCTGGGCAAAGGCCTTTCCCATAGCCTTGCACTCTTCTCTACGTATGGCTTTCCCAAATTCTCAGGCTAATCTCTCGCAAACGCCTCCTCCAGCGTTGAATAAAATACTATACAAAAATATCAAGATACGTAAAGAGTTTCCAAAACTGAAAGAATGGCCAAAGATTAATTGCAGGCTTTAAAAAGTTGCTTTTTGATGCCCTGCCTCCCTGAACTAGGCCTATGCCGCGGATTTGTCATTAATTGAGTTCTGGAACTCAAGAAATCGCAGTCACGCAGATTTATTGTAAGAAAGAGAACGAAAATCCAAGTGAGACTCACCATCCCTCCTCTCATACCCGCCCTCCTGGTTGCCGTGGTAGGCGTGGTAGGGATGTCCGTAGTCGAACAGACTGGCGTTGCTAGGCAACGGGTACAGGAACGGCGACGGGTTCAGGAACAGGCTGGAGGCAGCTCGCTTGGCTTGAGGAGGGTACTCTTCGTGGGAGCCGTTCGTTTGAGGAGGGTCGTAGAACCTGCGGGGAAGTGGGGGGTTAGTATACTTGATCTTGTTGTAGTGTCGATGAGATTGAGTGGAATAGATTGTTGTGGAAAGTTGGCAACGTCGCAAATACCTGTCAAATATTTATTACCTATTAAAATTAATCTATACTAATATTATAAAGCTGAAGAGTTTGTTTGTTTGTTTGTTTGTTTGAATGCGCTAATCTCAGGAACTACTGGTTGGAATTGAAAAAATCTTTTTGTGTTGGATAGTCCATTTATCGAGGAAGGTTATAGGCTATATATCATGCTATGACCAATAGGAGCGGAACATAAATGAAAAATGTTGCAAAAACGGGGAAAATGTATTCCTTTTGTGAGCTTTTTCTCTCATATATGTGACGCAGACGAAGTTGCGTGGGTCAGCTATTTGGTAATATAACTGTATGAAAATAAGAACTATGTCTGATTACTGAACTAGAATATTAATAGTGAATTGCATTGTAACCGTTTTAGGTGTAGAAAAAGAATTTGGAAAGTTTCGAAATCGTTTTTTTTACATCTAACCATTAAATGTAATCATTAGAATAGTAACACTGAATAATTCGTTTATTATTGGTGTTACTATTCTAATGATTAGTTAGTCACATTTCTTATTCTTATGTCCATACAGTGATATTTTGGAAATGAATGAAAACAGGTAAATATTTGACAGATATTTGCAAGGTTGCAAACTTTCTGAATCGCCTTCTTAAAGTTACCAGGGCCGGCAGTCTCGAAGCGATAACGACCAAATCGCTAACCTTTGACCGCTGATTACAAACGAATAAATTCAGTTGCAATAATTATGCTTACGATAAACGCATCTAAGATGTAGAGACTTTGGGACTTTGGGACCTCCCCTCCCTCCTCCACCTCCACAGCGCGCGAGGTGAGTTCCGTCGCATACATTTCACAATTTTACGGTTTCACTTTTATAGATTACAATCTAACGAAAAATAATGCGGTAAATTGTAAGCAGTATGTTCAGTTGACAATCTTTTGAGACTTTACAACCTCGCTAGATAGATTACAATATAACGAGTTTTACAATTTTACGGTAGCATATACAAATGATAGATAACATACAAATACAGATTCGAAGAATCTTCCCATTACACCGTACAATAGATGCCTAAACCATATGATAAATGTTTTGTATTAATTGAAAACCACTTCGAGGATATCAAACAATCAAAACCTTTGTCTTTACCAAATTAATTACGAAAGTACTCAAATCTGTTGGTATCGGGATCGCTATGAGCCAGAAAGCGAACAATACTATTATCGCGAACTATTATTAATAAATATTAATAATGCGAGCGAATGAACTAGAAAATAAAGACAATACAAAACTTGGAACAAACGAATTCGTTCATAAATTAGTTGACGGGGCAAGTTACAAGTGGAAGCGATTTTAAAGGTTTGAGAAATTTACGTTCTTTGAGGTACGAAAAAACTTTATATAGTTTGTTAAATATTGATACAGGTATGCACTAAATATTACTTCTATAATATACTGATCTGGTATTATGACAAAAATGATTAAAGTGGGATTAAGACTGCTGAGTATGAGGTAAGGGTAAGGGTTTGAATCCCAGGTCGAGTAAGGTGCTACTCGGTTTTTCAATCTGAAATTTCTCAGGGCGATCCTATTGCCAGCAACCGGGCTTAACATAAACATAACTGGTGAAATGTGGGTATACTATTAGGGACACCTCTGCCTAACTCTTCGGGAACTAAAAAAAGAAAAAGAAAAAAATATCAGAAAAGGAAACTTAAATATCGTCATATACAACTACATTTTACCTTCCATTGACGATCTAAAATGACCACCTCGAATTAATTCCATTACACAATTTGGTTAGCCACCGGATGGTTTAATTCTGATAAACGCGATCGTCACCATCTTCAGAGAAGAAGGTCGGTAGACCATGGTACCTATTTAATTATATCTATAAAAATCTTTTCTTTTATAGATGTAAATAAAATTGTTTCCCTATTTACTTAAATGATTAATGGTTCGGGTAGCTGTTGAGATGACCAGTAACATAGAATTATGGAAGGAGCCGATATGCGGCGCCAACCACAAATAAATTAGGATAAAGGCACTGAGTCGCGACGCAACACTTTTCAACATAACTTGGACCACTCACGCCCCGGACGGCAAACAAGCTCGCTAGGCGCGCAGTGCAATCGAACGCAATAAATAATAATCGAACAAGAGACGGCCCGCCTGCTGCCTGCTGCCTGCTGCCTCACGCCTGCTAATACCCCTTATTTAGAAGGGATGAAGGCGGGAGCGAGACCGGAAAGTTTGAGAGCTGACTTAAAACCTAGGAGAACTTCTTGGAAGCAATTAGTAATAGGTGTGTGGTGATGTGGTCTCTAAAAATATGTAAAATGCTTTGAATTCATCAGCAGTCGGTATAAGACAGGTATAAGATAAGCTGCACCAAATTATCAAAATAACGGAGTATCTCTTTCCTGAAGACAAATCATCTTCCTACTCTTGACCCATGTTACTTGGCGTCGGCGGAATCCGTTATTTTCTAACATTTTCGCCCTTTAATCGTCACGCTATCTTTTAATCCTTATTCATTTCAAATCATTCTTCACTTTAATCCATCCATCCCTTCTTTGGTCTTTCTCACCTTCTAACTCCATCAACATTTGTATTCATCACTCTTTTAGTCACACACGTTCAATCCCTCCCCATCTTCATTATCTTTCCTGAAGACTTAACATAACACAATAAGCTTCTAACTTTCCCACTGCTGGGGCGCAGGACTCCTCTCCATGAAAAAGAGTTTCTATACCTAATTCACCACGAGCACCAACGGGCTCAGTTAAATCAAATGGTTTGTAGATAGTAGGGATTTTCCTAATGATGGGAAAGCACTTTCGCTTGTTTATCAGAAGAGAAACGTGTAATAAAACGAATTTACTTTGTATGGTATGGGGTAATGATGTTGGTGACATCGTAGAACCTTTCCTCACGATGTTTTCCTTCAGAGTTTTAGAGAACACTGATAATGAAAGGCGTTGGTAGCGGTTTATACTATGTTTTTGCTGGTACTATCGTTTTACTTGTTGTCTTTAGTCTTGTGTTGTAGTTCCGAAATAGTACATTGTTACCCTAGGGGTGAAAGTAACTTATTTAGTCCCGGGACGGGGTTTGGCCAATAGTTCGAGGGACTAAATCTTTAACGCGAGGTAAACACTGTGCTTTTCATTACGAATACGAAGGAAATAAAAATAAAGACACGAAAATAAAATTAAGATCGGATTGCCGCTTTTCCGCCTGTTTTGTTTTTTTATCTGTGGCCGGCTATTTAGCCTTTATTTTTCAGTTTTATATCTGATTTTTTTTAAATATTTTCGCCAAATCTATGTCATTTTAAAGAAATATTTGTAACTAAATTATATATAAATAATAATAATACTTTATTGATGACAAAGTAATTTGTAAAAAATTATATTCTATAGTTAATACTTACTGAATTTTATGTTATTTCAATTTTACATCGCGCTGTAATTTAGAGGCTGTATAGAAATAGGAACATGGTTCAATAAAAATGTGAAAATAGAACTAGTTTTTTTTTTATAATTTGACAGCTGTCAGTTGAAAGCGATTCTTTCTAGGGCTTAAAAGTGTTACTTTCAACAAAGTAGGTCAGAAATTGCCTGAGTACCTATATGAGTAATGAAATATATTTTTATTATTTTAATGAAATAAATCAAAGAAGGTAATGAGCCTATTTGGGTTCATCTTATGTGGAAATGAAGCTATATTACCACTAACCAAATGGCAAGTTCGACGCAGTGACATTTTCAATGAATATTTAATAGTATAGTTTGAAACCCGCTCCCACCTATGACTAACACCACCCTGGGGTCGAGCCAGCAGCGTTTGATTCGCATGGCCATGTTGCGCCACTGTCCCCGGCACACTACAGTGATCTATACCCCACGCCTACCAGTTTTTGGCTTTATTCACTGCACTGATAAGCGATGTTCATTACGCGGAATTGGCAGGAGATAATTAAAATAGAAGGGTTCTATTATTCAGTGTTTGTGAAAAGAGGAGTAGGATTTCAAAGTAAGACTACTGCTACTAGAATCTATTCATGTTAATTTATCAAGATTGTCTGGACTTCAAAAGAGACTATGACCTCTGAGTTTGTTTCGGCGGTTTCTTCTCAGAGTAGTCAGGTACGAAACACCGGCCCCATCTAGTTTAAAAAATAAAGACGTGTAAAAGTGTTTGAGAAAATCTACTTGCTGAATAAATATCATTTATCATTATCATTAATTTTCTTTGGAGGCATCTTATTTTTATTGGAGTTATTGAAATAAAAGGTTTGAATTTGACTTCATTCTTACATACGTTTCTATTGGTAGGTTTACTAATTTCTTATTATTACAATTTTTTTTCCTTGCCTGTTCTGTCCCACTTCTGGGCGAGGAGGTTAAGGGATATTTCCCTTCACTGTTTCGATTTTTCGCGAATTATTGCACGGGTACGCTTGCTCAAATACGGAGTTTTTTTTTAAATACAAGATTTTTTTTTAACTTTAAACACCTCTACGACCCGCGAGCCATTCAATCCATCCATCAGCATGTTTTAAGTGCGTTACATGGGAGTTCTACCACAAAACATGATTATTCACCCCAAAACAAAAAGTCATTTCCCAGCCATATTTTTTGCGTCAAGTTACTTAGTTTGATGTACAGAATGCATGGTTCACGGCTTCGTAATGAGGTTGTTCATACACCCTATAGATTTTAATATTTTTAGTCAGGCCGGTCCCTTATTACTCCGATCAAGTGAATACCTAACCTACCTAGGATATCTTTCCAAACTACAATTACCAGCTAGCCATATATCAAAAGTTCAACAAACAGTAATTTTCTACGCAACATGTGTTCCCGCGGCGCGGCTCGAACTAACGCCTGACTGTTTACTACTAGCAATTAGTAGGCAATCAAACTTATGCCAGCTGCTGCTAACGCCATTTTGCCAGGCGCCAGCTTGAACTTGAAAACTTGCTGTTTATACGACCCATATAGCGCTTTTTGGTCGCAGATATGTTAAAGATGTAACAAGTCGCAACAGTTTCGTAACTGTTACGAAACATGGTGACTGTGTGGGGTTTGGTCTCTATGTGTAGTAATAGTTCGTACACAATTTGACCGTCTTCACACGTAACGTAAACATTTGTGTATATACTTATTTTTAAACACTTTGTGTTTAGTTTGTAACATGTGTACAATCCAGTAAAAATGTGTGGTAGCGGTGTGGTCACCATGCTACTAGAACAATTACTTAAAATTTATATTTACACGAGGTGTCGTAATGTTACGTCATTATTACTGAACAATATATTACTGAAATGTGAATAAAAAAGTCACAATAAGAAACTGTTTCTCAAACTATTTCGAGAAGTGATCAAATGAGTTTAGTTGAAAATGAGTAAAGAACCAAAAAGATTCCGTCTCACATCGACTTTCTACAGAAAAGTTAACAAATTATTCGTTCCACAAAATCTATCTCCAAGTAAGTACATAATTTTTCAGACAGTAAATTTATTCGGTATACATTGTGTTTCATATACGAACTCTTATAATTAGAGGTGATGTAAAAAACCTAATTCTTTAATCCAACTGCGACATATACAAAAATAATAGACGCCAATTAATAGAGCGCACGTGTACCTACAAGCATTTTATAATTTGTTTTCATCAGAGCATACGCTCTTGTCAAATATGAAAGTTTGTTGGATACGGGTGAAAAAGTATTTACTACTGTAAAAATGAGTGAGAATTACCAGCTTTCAAAATACATTAAAGATAAATGGTTCTTAACTATCGATAATAATATCGTAGAAATGAAATTCGCATCTTTTGATCAAGGAAACATACAAATCGTTGGAAGGAATATAAAAAACAAATGTAATTTTTTCGAGCGACCATTTAATTCTTCCCATATAAATATTTTATGCAACATTACTTCCTTACGAACTTGAAGAATTAAAGAAATACAATCTAAATGATGTCAAATGTAAACTTACATCTATGGTTTCCAACTCTCGAATAGTGTTTATTCCAGTATTGACAACATTAGGAAAGAAAATAAACAAATAAAAACAATACAACCAATCATAATAATAGGTATGACAAATTTCACCGATTTTTTTTTGTTGTTTTTCTCCCTTTGCCAGATAGATGAAAGTACCTATGAATATAAACAACTTTTCGTAAAGAACCCACAATTCTATTTGAAAAAAATCTGCTGTGCCATGCATAATTCTAATACCTAGGTACTACACCAAAATATATGGGACAGTTGATTTTTTTAACTAAATATATAAAAATACTAAACATAATTTGATAATATGCAGGCCTGTCCAAACGTTTGAGAATCGCTGGAAGCAATAAACCATTTTCTGAATTCGGTAACTTTGTAACTACTTCTGGTTTCACGTCGACATATGTCGACATAATCTAGTAACTTCCTGACCAGTTGTGACTAGAATATTTTATGTAAATAAAATTAGGTTTTTTAATTATTTGACCATTTTGTGGTTCATTTTTGGTTCCATAACATATAGTTACTTTTAAATATATTACAGCAAAAGCTTCCAAGCTCTGGGAATGTAAAAACTTGTTGGTAAAACTATTAATAGGTTTTACAAACTATTGTTTAAATTATACTACACAGGTTAAATCACAATTTTATGGTGGCGCATTGAAAATTTCAAACTATATGAACAAATAACACAATGAAATTCATTTCCCATATAGATTTGAACAATATATACAAATTAAAATATGGATAAAAATTCACCTTGATAAACATTGATGGCTGATGTTTTCTTCTTATTATTTTTTAACTTGTCAGTCACAGAACAAATAGAGAACGAAAAGGAATGAACGAACGAATGATTTCTGAGAAGTGGTTGCAGACTAATAACAATGTTACCACACAGCAACGTAACTTTAAAACCAAACGTTACTGTGTCGACTGTTCCCCATTTTTAGTCGTAGCGACGGAACTAAGTACACTCAGCGACCAAAAAGTGTTACTAGAATGAATAAGTGTGGACACATAGTGTCGAATTATTTCGTAACGGCTACCAAAAAGCGCTATATGGGGAGTACGAGCTATTAATAAATATGGGATTAATTTAATACTTTTTCTTTCAAGTTTTGTTGTTTATTGTTTGCTGTTCTTTGTCGCTGGTGCACAGGCGGGAATAAGTAAAATGCTTATTACACTTTGAAGCTTTTGTTGCTGTTTTCTCTTACTTATATTAAAGTGAGTAGTTACTATGTTTCGGTACAAGGCAGTGAATGTAAGGGTTTTCATCACACTATGCCATGATTTCGGTTCATATTATTTCACGCAAGTTGATTCGACACTTACCTACTGAAGAAACTAAACGTCCTTTAGTCTTATTCTGCTCACCCCTTCACCGAACTTCTTAAGCCTCGTTAGCAATACCGTTCCATAACACACAACCTGTGATAATGAAACAGCCGATCAGACACATCTGCGCGCGCTATTAACCGCCGAGCGCCTGCTGGTAACGTAATAGCAAACTCCTAATCACACAAATTGCTAGCACTAATCTGGCAGGCGTTTTACCTCGTTAATGTAATTATGATTTTTACGTGTTATAAAATCGTAGTATTGAAGTCGTTTTCACAGAATTCGGAATTCAAACTTGTTTTGACACTAATTGGAGTAGGTTGGTTTTGTTAAGCTCAACGCAAAAGCTAAACATTTCGCCAACAGCTTCTAAATTCAAATATATAACTAACGTTAACAGCTTGTTAAGCTAAATAGCTTCTAGCTTGAAATAACGTTCCAGTGCTGCGTTTATCTGGCTCCTAAGTTATGGCAGCGCCACAGCCTAAGCTACACGTTTAATAAACAATACCGTATGCTAAAAATTTACTTTACAACTTGGCAAACGCACGAGGCGCGGGTTGCTTGCAATAAATAAGGCTCATACGTGGCTCTAACGAATTGGGGTAGGCAGTATTTAAAGCTGGCGGTCGCAACAGCCTGCCAAATTGTCCAATAATAATAATTCAACGTAACCATGGCAACCGTGGTCGTGGTTAGACGGAGGCAAGTTTTCTGTTGTGTTTTTGCAATAAAGTGTCGATAAAAACGGCTATTTAGAATTTCACATCGGGATTCCTAAGGAGAAAAGCAGTGTCAAAATGAAGCTGATTAACTTACAAATGACATACCAATCTCTTTTGATAGTTTCGTCGAAAAGCAGTCTCTTATAAAAGACGAAGAAGGGTCTTCGTCATCTTCTGCAGACAGAATATGGTAGACCTATGAACTCACCGACTTCATCTAGTTTTCAATTATTATTTCCAGCTTCCCACGGGCACAATTTTCCAATAAATAAAGAAAATGAGAAGTGATTTGCAGAAAAAACTGACTCATCATTTTGAACAACTTTTTCTATGGGGCGAACCTTGAAATCGCGAAAAAAAAATCAGCTGTTCCCTACATTTTGACGAGTTATGCGAACATAAATGTAGGGAACAGCTGATTTTTTTTTCGCGATTTCAAGGTTCGTCCCATAGAAAAAGTTGTTCAAAATGATGAGTAAAATGACCCCTTTTCGGGTTTAGTATAAACAAAAAATAATGTTGTAAACTCGTGCGATTATTTTTTCGCGGTTTCGATGGTGGTCCCAAAGAAAATGTTGTTCAGTTTGATGGTCAGTAGTACACCCTTTCATATGACTATTCCCTTTCTGTTACACGTTGTATAGACTTAAATGATGTTAAAAATATGTAGGTATAATTTTTGTAAGTATATCAAATGCAGAAAATAATTAAAAGGCGTCAAGAAGTTTGTCCGCATCGCTGTCAACGGGGAAGTGCCCAGAAGACTGGCAGCATTACCACTGGCAATGCTGATTCTTTGACCCAGAAATAGGCCCACCCTCTGGTCATGAGAAAAGTCATAAAAGCAAAAACATTATCAACACCTCTGAAAAATCATCCGCCAAAATTCCCACATCCAACATTCAAAATAATTACACATATGGCAATACCAATACTATCAACCAGCATATTGATATGTAGCAACCCTACACACCGGAGCACGTGGGGAAGGGGGTGGGGGGTACAAATTACCTGTCCGCACCATTCACCTGTGTCTGACGGACATTATTGATAGTACCATTCATATTGTTTCGGTTTTCACCAGTAGTTAATCAATTTTTGGGGAGGAATAGCAGAATATCCACAATTTGTTTGTAATTAATTGTTGATAGTTTTTGGCATGACGTTTGACAGGTGATGTTAGAATTAATATTTGGTTGTCTGTGGTTCGGTGTGTTTTGACAGGAGTTAATTAATTTGCAGTGATAGTTTTATACCTTCTACTAGTTGCATTAAGGGGGAAAAACTAGGATGGCGCGTGAAGTTCAATTTTTTTTTACATTTTTAGGGTTTCGTACCCAAAGGAATAAAATGGTAATGAGGTTATGTTGGATGTCGCGTGCTGCCCTGGCGCATCCTCCCGAATTTCAAATTTTATCAAGTTTTTTGCAAATTGCAGGCCAGCGCTAGGTTGTATGTTGATGAAAATATAAATCGCGGCTGTAAAACGTATTTGGTTACCGAATTATAATCATTAAAATTATCAATTCAACCCTCTGCACCACCTTAATGAGAGTTTGGCAAGTTCTCAACTACAAATCCATCACTCACCGGTATGTTCATATAATTCGTTATACAAAACCTTCTAGTGCTATCCTTTTTCCTTAGGTTAACGATGATTTCAACACCTACCCTGTAAGGGTCTCCGCACATTTATCGACGCGGATTCAGCTTAAGCCGAGTGCGTATCACCATACTACGACTTATAATTGACAAACGGCTCGTTTTGGCCGTCGGCCGAGTCGATGCGAATGGTATTAGTAACACCGTTATGACGTAGACATAAAGGCTTTTTAGACCGGTGTTAGCCGATTCCGCGTCGATAAATGTGGGGAGACACTAAGACCCCATGTTACAAAAATTATCGGAGTACTTACGGGTCACTAGCTCGTCGCTTGACGCCGGTCTCTGCCGCCACCCCGGGCGGATGAGGCGCGAAGATATCGCTGCTGTCACCTCCTGACTCCAGGATGAGGTGCTCGTGTGATCTGATGTACTGGAGTGGTGTCTGTGACACAGGAATAAGTATTAGGTGTTATATGAATCTGGGTCTTAGGTAACTGCAGCCATTAGCTGCTTTTTCAATGCCAAAATCATTAACTACATTTTGGCAACCCCTAGAACTTCATTAGTATTTCGTTTTGAAAAGTGTAATAACATCATTTGTAAGTAACATTAAAAGATAAGGTGTATTTAAGATCTTGCATGCATGTATTATTTTATTTTAATTCTGTATGTAAACACATGTTTGAGCTAATAAAATTTCTTATTCTTATTCTTATTCTTAAAGTATTCGTCTCCTGAGTGATGGTCCCCATAACACAAAAAAATTAAGGGCAACGCTAGGCATTGTAATTGCACAACACTTTAAAGTTGCCTTAAAACTGTATATTCGGCCTAAGGTATGTAATTTAGGTTCATTTTATCCTGGACATGACGCACTCCCAAGCGCCCATAATTGCAGTATACGATCGAATCAGGAACGAGGTGATACGCAAGAATACCGACGAAACCCGAAGAATTGCCAAACTTATGTGGCAGTGGGCGGGACACGTTGTTCGCTAAACGGTGACATTTGGTGGAGGCTTATGTCCAGCACGTTCGTGGAAGGTTTTCGGCTGAAATGATGATGACAGGACCATCTCATGGATATACCTGCTTGGCCCTCCTGGCCCTTGCATGCAGGTCCCTCTGAGCGAGCGGCAGCAGTGCCCTTAGGAACCCCGGCACTGAGGCACGCAAGGGGTAGTTGGTGCACTCCTGGACACCAGCCTGGAACTCTTCGATGTTCAGCGTGCCTGACTGTTGAGGACAAGAATAAATTAGTGAATAGTAAAAAAATACCACGGAATAGTGAATGCCACTAAATTCTTAGCAGAATGTAGAGAGCTCGTCCAGGGCCGTACATAGTTATACTGGGCCCTAACTGGACTATAAGTAGTTCAGTTAGGGCCCAGTATAATTATGTACCTGACCCCTGGGCCTTCCCTATTGTTTTTTACACAATGGGTCAAGTAATGCAGGGCACGTTACGGACCTTACTATTGAATCATGATTTATTTCTACACCAGGCATCGTTGCTGTGTTCATCACAGTTTGAATAAGTAAAGGCATGTGGGATGGCCCACACTCCTATGTGATCTTATTTTCTGGTATTGCAGATTACCGTAGGCGGCGCGGTGACAAATTGTTACCAAGTGAACAAAAAGCTTTCCGTAGTATAGACGTTTTAAGTTTGGTCAGTTGCAGTTTGAAGATCAGGCAAATATATCAGTTCACATAAGGACTGGTCCATTGCTTCAAATGAGAGTCCATTTGAGGCAATGGACAATCTCACTTACGACTCGGTTCAAATCGGCAGCCTGCAGCGCTGACAACAACTCTCGCAAGCGCTCCAGCGTCGGGCTGACCAAACACCTTAATAACAGACGATCATAAACTCTGCACAACTTACTACAAGGTTGTGAATTAGTTGCCGCACCCTATCGCCTGTGTCTGCCCCCACATCGGTAGCGAACTGCTGCAGCGCTGATAGGAACTTTCGCAAGCGCTGCAGCGCTGGGGCGGAGCGAGAACCTTCGGCTAGGGGCGGTGATAGTGACTCCGTTGATGATAAGGCTGCTGTATGGAAAAAGAGAGGTTAATGAAAGTAAAGAAATGCTCACAAATCACATCAGTAAGCTAGTTAGTAGCAAGTCTAGTCTCCGGACTGTTTTTACCATTCCTTGATCAAGAAATCAAACTAATTCTCAGGTGTAATATGCCGTGATTGCGGGACTGTTCGAAAGAGATACCGTGGCTCCGGAACATAAAGGGTGAGGAAGGAACGTGGATGGGTTTTAGTCAGTTTACCATCCTAAAAAAAATAGGCCCTTGTTCGTGATGCCTACCGCCCGGCTTCCGGTGATGTACACTCTGGCCGAGACACTCTGAGGCAGGGCAACTGCGAGTGTGTATAAACTCACTGAGGCAGGTACGGTTGGTCCTATGAAAATGTTTGCAAAAGGCTAGTCCGATAAAAATATATAACTATGTGGAATTATGTATATGTCACCGTAAAATTGTCAAATACGTTATATTGTAATATCTCTAGCGATATTGTAAAGTCTCGAATTATTGTCAAATGAACATACTGCTCACAACAAAACGCATTATTTTTCGTGAAATGCATGCGATGGTAGTCAACTTACGCGGTGTGGAAGGAAGAAGGGGTCCCCCTTGCCCAGTGGCACAACTCTCATGAAAAGATAATGCACCATTCCTGAGAAATACCGATTAATATAACATAACCTTAAAACACTTTATATTCCCCCTAAAAAGCGTAGTCGACGGAGCCCCGCTTCGCGGGGTTCCGTCGATTACGACCTTTATTTCCGAGTGCAGGGTTTAAAGGAACCTAACTAACCTAACGGGGGGTGCCCCAAGTCCCGATTATGGGGGCAGAGATTCTTCCGTATGTTCAGTTGACAACAATTCGAGACATTACAATATCGCGAGAAAAAACACGTTATATTGTAATATAACGTGTTTGACAATTTTACGGTCACATATACGCCAAACTATGCTCCATCTGCTGGAGTGTCGCCGGTATCCGTTTACCTGCAACAAACGTGGCCACGTCTGGGCCCAAACTATCTAATGTAGAAGTACATCGATACCAGAAGAAGTAGAAGACTGAATACGTGATGGTAACTATTTTAGCGTCACTGTCCCTTCCCCTTACTATATCAGCACCCGTATTGGCTCGGCGTTCCTTACTTGGCTATGTACTCGCTCTGACTCGGACTGTCTCGGCGAGAGACAACTACTTTTAAGAACCACTTTCATTTCTTTGAGCAGTCATATCACAACACGCGCGTTGCTTGAAAATACAACTCGTGGGTTACAGGTTAAAACAACGGGGCAGCTAAAGACTAAGGCGCGGGACAAATACAACAGGCGTCCGGCGGAAGTGAGGTGCGAGAGCAGCGCGAGCGCGGCGAAAGAAGTGGTTCTTTGATATTTCATACAAATTATATAGAAGAGGTGGGGCGCGAAACATACTGAGACGGTTTGCCCGCCCTCGGCGCACCTGCGCCTAACAGTCACATACAGGTCAGTTTACATACGACCGAAGAATACGGTGAAAATGGGAGACAAAATAGACTACACTAGAATGCGCCCGCACCGTTAGCGTACTGTTCTGCGCTGTGTGAATACGGGGGCTGTTCTGCGCCGTCGAACGGCCCGCGGTCTATCGTTTGGGCCTTTCAGACTAAATACCCGTGTTTTTCACCAAATAATGCCTTTACTCTTTAAACAAACATAGCACCGGTGGCCCTGTGGTGGCGGGCCTGACTTACGTGGGTTCGAACCCAGGCAAGCACATTACAAAACGATGAAGGAAAACATCGTGAGGAAACCGGCATGACCTAGAACCAGAAATTCGAAGACATGTTACGTCTACCAATCCGCACTGGGTCCGCGTGGTGGATTACAGCCCATTCCCTCTCACAGAGAGGAGGCGTGTTTCCCAGCAGGGGGAACATTAATAGGCTGATGATAATGAGAAATGAACAGGTACAGTTACCTACCAGCAGTGCCGTTGTTGAGCGGGCTGGGTGGTCCAGGAGTCGGAGACGAGCGCTGCTCCTCTTGTTCCGGAGATCTGTGTTCTTTGGCGGTGGTGGTGGCTGTAACAACAGAAACGTAGCAATATCACATAACTTGGTCATGTATACAACGTTATGTAGAAAGTGCAGACAGCCATTTTCAGGCTTAACAGTTATTCGCTATAGCAAAAGTTGCTGTGAAATCCGTATTTAGTTCCCAGGTTCCCAGGTATGGCCCAAAACAAAAAATATCACAGACGGAATGAACAAAAGTGCCTTTCAGCTTCGTTATGCGTGTGTTTATACTCACATTATACAGGGTTACAGGTAATTGGACGTATTCCTTGCAGGACGTTATAGTAGTGTGCAAGAAATTAAGCAATTAAATGTTCTACCGAAATTCAGTGGTTTTTGAGTTAGGTCGATTTTTTGTTTTTCTATGAAAAATCCTAGATTAAATCATTCAAAGCCAATTTTAAAACGATTTATGTTGCAAATGTACTGAAATTTAAGTTGTAATCATAGCTAATGATGCAGCAAACCTTTTTTAATAATTAAACGTTCAAAAAATTCTAAACTTTTAGCAGTAATTAAAAATATACAATTTTGTAATTTTTGCCATTCCATCATAATGTTGTATAGTGAAAAAAAAATACTACGCCAGATGTACAAAATACTAGAAAAATATCCTTGTGTTATCAGCTATCTAAAATGGTATAAATCTTATTGAAAAGTCATGGACTACATTATGAAAAATGTTTTTGATTCAGCAAAAAAAGGTATGCAGAAAATCATAGTAAACCACTTCGTGAATTACTATACATTTTTTTAAATTTCAATTTAAAACTATAGTAACACACTTACGTCTTGTGTGGTACGTTTCAGTACATTTGCACCGTAAAACGATTCAAAATTGGCTTCGAATGATTTAATCTGAGTTTTTTAATAAAAACAAACAAAAAATCGACCTAACTCAAAAACCACTGAATTTCGGTAGAACATTTGGTGGCTTAATTTATTGCATTATAACCCTACTATAACGTCTTGCAAGGACTACGTCGAATGACCAGTAACCCTGTATAAATAGTATTATGTAGACAGCCGCACGAGCCGACCTTCAGGTTAAGCCGTGCTTGCCTAGGTTGATCTGTGGGTGGGTGACCACCCTTACATACCGAGTTTCGGAAAGCGCGATAAGCTGTTGATCCCGGCTGTCATTTATCCATCATCGGCAGTCGTTACAGGTAGTCAGTGGCCCAAGAAGTCTGACAACCAGTCTTATCAAGTGGTATAGTATTACCCAGTACTAACTGGATTGTGGAGGTTAGATAGGCAGTCGCTCCGTGCAAAATACTTGTACTCAGCTGCATCCGGTTAGACTGGAAGCCGACCCCAACATAGTTGGGAAAACGCTACGCAGATGATGATGAGATAGACGCAGCCGGCCAGTGGCGTAATGTAGTATCTGCTTACAAGAAGGTTTTAGTTTATGTAAGATGTATGAAACACCACAACTATAATTATCTACAACTAGCTGTACCCGGCTTGCGTTGCAATTCATCTTTTCCTACCTGCATATCTCCTATCTACTACTATCTACCACTACCTACCTACCTACTACTACCTACTTACTACTACCTACATGATACTACCTACTTACTACTACCTACCTACCTACCTATTTACTACTACCTACATAATACTACCTACTTACTACTACCTACCTATCTTACCTCCCTATTTCTCACCATTTAAACCTTCCCTGGACTTCCACAAATAAATCAAAACCAAATTGACCCAAATCGGTCTAGCCGTTCTCGAGTTTAAGCGAGACTAACGAACAACAACTGATTTTTATATATATAGATAGATAGATAGAAGATGTGTGTTGAACAGGACTTCAATCCATTCTTATTGTGGCCAAGCCAAATCGCCGAATTTGTTAGTAAACAAACGGTCCTAAAAGTATTCCCGTTGCGTGAATCTTGTTGAATCAGCCCGCAGTTTTTTACCATGAACAAAAAGTCCAATCACTAGCTGCACACACCCACAGCGCATGACGCGTGTAATGGTATGCATGGTCACGCGGGGCCAGTCGCAGTTTGTACAGTTACCCGGTTTATAGCTGACCGGGCAATGTTGGACAATAGCGTGCGATGCAAGCTGATAGAGTAGCCGCGATGACAGTGGTAGGATTTTGGATTGAGTTTTAGCTAAGAGCAAAGTAAACATTACGAAGTAAAGTAAACATTAAGTTTTAGTGTGTCGAGTGATAAGTGGCTTAGTATTTTTGGTAAATTGTTATTTATTAAAGTGTGTGATTACTATCACACACTTTAATAAATAACAGTTACACAATATGTGAGATGTATTCAGCTTATTGTAGTTCAGTAGAACTAAAGACCAAACGAATACATCTCACATACAGTCGCGAACAATCAGCATACAAAAACCTAGCACTGGCCTGCAAATTGCAAAAAACGCAAGAAAAAAATAATTTCGCGGGTGGGTGAATATTTCATTTCGTGCATATATGAAGTTTTGGAGAAAAAAAAAAAGTAACCTAATCATGTTCTTTATATACTTTTTTAAACGTATATAATGATACCAACTGGGACATATCAAAGGGACAGTAATTACTCTTTAGTTCTAGGCGATTTTGACGTTTGTTTTTTTTAAAGAACGGTAATGAGACACTGGTGTTCCACAAGGCGGTATTCTTTCTCCTCTTCTTTTTTCTATTTTTATTAATCTCTTAACTTCTGAGCTTCAGTGTGCGTATCATCTGTATGCCGATGACCTGCAGTTGTACTGTCAGGGGAGGGTTGACGAAATAGGAAATCTGGTCAGCAACCTAAACAGCGACCTGATGGCAATAAAAACCTGGTCAGATAAATTCGGTGTTGTAGTTAATCCAAACAAATGTCAGGCTATAATCGTTGGGAGTTCGCGCAGCTTGAGCAAGTTAGATAGTACAACCTTGCCACCAGTTCTTTTCGACGGTACGATTGTTCCTTTTAGCACCAATGTAAAGGATCTAGGCTTGCACATTGACA
The DNA here is from genome assembly GCA_916618015.1 of Xestia c-nigrum. Taxonomy (NCBI): domain Eukaryota; kingdom Metazoa; phylum Arthropoda; class Insecta; order Lepidoptera; family Noctuidae; genus Xestia; species Xestia c-nigrum. Next base: position 26,573,577 of record OU745248.1, on the reverse strand, counting down.
GCACCATGAAATGGCATACACAAGTGGCTCGTGTCAGCCAGAAGGTTACTGGTTCATTGCGGGCTCTGTACCGTTTGAAAAACTTTCTACCCTCAAATACGAAAGCAATGCTTGTACAGTCCTTAATCTTTCCCATCATCGATTATGGTGATGTGTGCTACTTTGACCTGAATGCAGATCTCCTCGACAAACTTGACCGTCTTCTAAATAACTGCATTCGATTCGTTTTCAATCTGCGTAAATATGATCATGTCTCCGAGCACCGGTCTCTTCTTAGGTGGTTGCCCATACGTCAGCGTAGGGAGCAAAGGGCGCTAACCACATTGTTTTCTTTTCTTGTCTCTCCCACTTCCCCTAGTTACCTTGCTCCCCACTTTCAATACATTTGTGCCAACCACAGCAGAAGCCTGCGCTCTTCGCAAAATCGTGTTCTTCACTGTCCCTCTCACCGCACTGACTACATTCATCGGTCATTCTTCGTCCAGTCTATTTCTCTGTGGAATGCGCTTCCCCAAGAAATCAGGATGGCAACTAATCGCTTATCTTTTAAAATTAAAGTTCGCGAGTACATTCGGAAGAAGCTGGCAGTTTCGTCACAACGGTAATGTTTTCGTCATTGTTTGTCTTTTTATTTTAGTATATCCATGTAAATGTCCATTTAATTTTATTTTAATATATATTTATAGTATTTGATAAATATGTATAATATTTTATATATCTTTGTAGTGTATCGTAGTATTAAATAAAATTATTCTCAGAATTTCAGAAATGACACCTACCACTGCTTGTCTCTGCATCACCTAAAGGTTGACTGGTAGAAAATGCCTATGGCATTAAGTCCGCCTCTGTACTTTTGTGCTTGAAGTGTTAATAAATAAATAAATAAATAAATGAGATTTCACAAATACGGTAATTAGATCTCAAGATACGGTAGTGAGATAAACTAAAATGGTAATTAGGAATAAAACAAATATTTGTCAAATCAGCCTTGTTTTATTGAGCAATTAGTATTTAGTCTTCAGTCTTTCATAGGAACTATATTTAATTAGTAAATAACACAACACTTAAACAAAAAAAAAAATCACCTACAACAGTAAAAATAACAATCAATAAGTATAACATATTTGTAGGTATAGCTTCTATTATGTTACTTTTTTGGCTGGCTTGCCTGAATCAATATAATTAAACAAAATGTAGGTAATGAAAAGAAAAACAAAACAAAATGAAAATTAAATGAAAATTTTAATTTTAATTTTATTGTTAATTTTATTACATTATCACTTAAACCTCTGAACTGCATTAAAAATAAAATTGACATAATTAAGAGTAGCGTGGAACCTGGTGACGGACACAATAATATTTATATATTACTAGTTGACCTCCGCGGTTTCACCCACGTCTTTGGTTACTGCTCCACCCCCATGAGTTGTAGCGAGAAGTTATATTCTGTTCTTATTAAAGGAACTGTAGGAAAGCCCATTTATCGAGAGAAATGGGCTTTCCTACACGGAAAGATTTTTTCAAATCGGACCGAGAGTTCCTGAGACTTCGACGTTCAAACAAACAAACTTTATGCTTTATACTATTAGTATAGATTTTAAGATATATAATATATATATATATATATTACTAGTTGACCTCCGCGGTTTCACCCACGTCTTTGGTTACTGCTCCATCCCCGTGAGTTGTAGCGGGAAGTTATATAGCCGACGGCCTTCCGAGGAAGGCCTTCGGCTATATAACTTAGGAAAGGAACTGTAGGAAAGCCCATTTATCGAGATAAATGGGCTTTCCTACACGGAAAGATTTTTTCAAATCGGACCGAGAGTTCCTGAGACTAGTCCGTTCAAACAAACAAACTTTCTGCTTTATAATATTAGTATAGATTTTAAGATAACCGATATACACGCAGGCGGAGCCGTGGGCAACAGCTAGTAACTAATAAAACATTAAAATAAAACATAGTATTTTACACGTGTAAACCTTTTAAAAATGAAATAAAATATTATAATATTAACATTAAAAATCATTACCATTCGTTTCTTCTTATTACCATTCGAATTGTAGAAAATGGTATTTAATGGTAATTAGAAGAATGGTAATTAGATTCACAAGTATTTCTAATAAATATTTGTTATTTTGAATAGGTAAAGGCTTGTAAGGCATATACAACAAAGAAAGACTTGTATTGGATATACTAAGCCAATAATTATATAAAAAACACAATATTAATTACCTTTCAAAACGCGAATGGTATGTAGAAATATTTTGAACCACTTCACTTTTTGCACAGGAGAATTCAAAATTACGTCGCCATAATCGCTCTCTCACGCGTCCGTCCAGCTTAGTAGTAGAGCAGACGCTGATGCCGAATATTTCTTGTTTAGTCTACATCGCTGTGGCGCGTAAGTACGAAAATATCGGATTGAGAATATCGTCGAATGGTAATTATGAATGAGGGTAGGGACATTTTTCAAAGTTATATGAAACCACTTAAATATGGTCTTTCGTAAAGAATATATATATTATATAATATGGATTAATTAATATATTAACCGAAAACGTATTACATAAATCGTTCTTCCTACAGATTTTTTACTAAAATGCACCGATTTATTAAAATCTGGAAGATGGGACATGGATGGTAATTTGATTTTTGGCTTGTTTTTTTTAAATTTATGCACTTATAATAAAAAACTAGATTGTTGAAGCGTTGCGTCTAGTACTGTTATAAGTTAATTAGAAAAAAAAAATCAGGTAAAGATTTTTTCAATATTTAATGTATTATTTATCGCCTGCCAATTTGCACGAAATGAAATATTCACCCGGGTGACCCTGGGGCATCCGCCCTAATATCGGTGATTTCTTAAAAAGACAAGACGCACTAAAAGCTTTTTTGGATCGCGTTCGTCTATAAAATAGGTCAAAATATTGTCAATGTCGAACAAAGAAATATGCAAGAAGAAGACACAGACTGTGCAGACTCCATATAATTTAGGATAAAGGCAGTCGTGCGATGATAGCTGGTGCATTAATTTTATCAGCCATTTGCAACATTTGCACTATTGGCTCAAATACGAAAACAATGAAACTTTTTAGGGTCCCGTAGCCAAATGTCCAAAACGGAACCCTTATGGATTCGTCATGTCTGTCTGTCTGTCCATCCGTATGTCACTTTTTTCCGAAACAAGTTAAAAAAGTGGCTGTGACATACAGCATAGGTCTTAGACCTATGCCGTTGAAACTTGGTAAGTAGATGTATTCTGTGAACCGCATTCACCGATTTTCACACAGAAATAGAAAAGAAAACAGAAAATTTTGGGGGTTCCCCATACTTAACTGAAACACATTTTTTTTTTTACCAAACCAATACATGTTCGTGTAATTTTTATTTTTCTTAACTGTATAGTTTACGCGTGAGACACTTCCAAAGGGGTAAAATGTGTAGGGCACGCCACGATAGTGGCGGTAAGTCCCCTCTTTGAGGAGTGGCTGGAGAGGCGCCACGGCGTCCTCACCTTCCGCCTGACGCAGGTCCTCACCGGACACGGATGTTTCGGGAGGTACCTGCACCGAATCGGGCGGGAGGAATCGCCCGGGTGTCTCCACTGCGAGGATCGACCGGAGGACACGGTGGAGCACACGGTGGAAGTCTGCCCTGCGTGGGCGGAGCTCCGCCGTGTCCTCGTGGCGGCGATCGGCGGCGGCGACCTCTCGCGTCCGGCCCTGGTTCAATCCATGGTCCGGAGCGAGACGGAATGGGAAGCCGTCGCCTCCTTCTGCGAAGCAGTCATGCTAGCGAAGGAGGTGGCGGAACGAGAGAGGGAGAGATCCTGTCTTCCCGGCCGCCGCGGGAGACGCAACGGGCGTTGGGGACCACGTGGTGGCTACCGGCCACCGTAGATGCGGGCCTGTGGACGGCTGGCTATGGGCTAGCTAGCCGTCCGGCCGTCTAACGACGACGACAGGCCGTGTCGACGGCGCGTTCGTGTTCCACGCGCGCCTCAAAGAGATGTCAGCAAAAGGAGAGGGGCCCGCAAGGGCCGAAGCCTGCCGGGGTTGCGGGCCTGTTCGAAAGAGATACCGCGGCCCCGGAACGTAAAAGGCGAGGAAGGAACATGGATGGTTTTTAGTCAGTAAGAGTCTGACACTCCCTCCCGCTCCGCCCAGAGTGGGGGGGTCATTTGATGATTTCCCATCCTTAAAAAAAAAAAAAAAAGGGGGTAAAATGTGTCCCACCCTGTAACTTCTAAAATAAGAGAATGATAAAACTTAAAAAAAATAAACTTCCACCGAAAATTAGTTTGAACTAGATCTAGTAAGCAGTTTTTTTTAATACCTACGTCATAAATCGTAAACCGCCATTTACCTATCAATCAATCAACTCAAATATATAAAAATAAAAAAAGCGATATAATGTATACTTACAGGGTGTAAACCACCTCATCACAAAGCCATTAACCAAGCATTCTGTACATCAAACTAAGTAACTTTACGTAAAAATTATTGCTGGGAAACCACTTTTTGTGGTTATAAATCATGTTTTGTGCTAGAACTCAATTGAACGCACTTAAAACATTGTGCTGATGGATGGATTGAATACAACGGGGGTCGTGGAGGAAAAACATGTATTTCAAAAAAAACTTGTCAAAATGTTGTAACTTTGACCCCCCATATCTCTGTAACTAGAAGGTTCCCAGGTATGGTGTAGAACAAAAAAGTGATCACAATGATGGCGCGACCAGTGCCTTTCGGCTTCGTGAAGAGGTGTTTTACACCCTTTATGTTACTTGCTGCCACGGAACACTTCATGGGCGAGTCCGACTCGCACTTGGTGGCTTTTAATAGTTATACAAAGCGGCCACCCATATCTGACGACGATTTTTGTTACGTTGGAACTTTTAAGACAATTTTTAATTCCACTACCAGCGAACTCATTATCGATAACCGAAACTCAAAATATTGACAAAATAAACCAACCAACCAGGTGTCATTTAAGCCCACTAACCTTATTCAATTTTAAATCCAATATCGGAATAAACAGCGCTGCTCTATGCCTGCGCACGTAGCTCATCACGGCGTTTACACAGGCGCCAATACTCTATGGTAAGCGCGCGGCCATCAACATGGCGGAGCGCGCCAAAATTGTGGCGCGAAATTGTTGTGGGCATCAGCCATTTTATTAGGTAATGGGAAATTGTTACATGAGGTCTCTCAGCAAGTTTCATTAAATATACCTAGGTGTGTTTTTTTCTTTGTTTTAAAATGAAATCATCTTATTTACACATTGCATTTCAAGTTTTTGCAGGAAAAAGGAAAGTTTTTTCAGGTGTTTACTAGTTATAACCAGTGTGCCTGTTCAAAATCAAAATCAAAGCATTTATTTTAAGTAGGCCAGTTATAGGCACTTTTGAATTGGCGAAACAAAAATGAACATTAAATGTAGCTACAGTCTCAGTCACAAGACATAAAAACTGTGAAAGTAAGTACCGAAGTGGCGTATTCCTTAGCGTAGATCTCTATGGAGAAGAACGGGCAAGAAACTCCATGGACACTCTTTTAAATCAAATGCTAGATTTCATGACTCACTTGACTCAGTATACAATTTAGTACCCTAGTGGGTACAAAATTGTATGCTGAGCTCAAGTTAGTGCAAGTCATAAAAGCGTAGTTTTAATAGCCCAACACTATCGATCTTTTAAATATAGCCCAACATGTAGCCAATTTTCCGATACTAGCTGTTGTAAGTGTTATAAGCTGAACTTACAGCGCACACACCATGTTTTTTTGTTTATGAATACAAACAATCTTGTGTTTTTCGTTTTTAACCCCCGACGCAAAAACGACGGGGTGTTATAAGTTTGATGTGTGCGTGTGTGCGTGTGTGTCTGTGTGTGGCATCGTAGCTGCGGAACGGATGAACCGATTTTGGTTTTTTTTTTTGTTTGACAGGTGAATTAGTCAGGAGTGTTGTTAGCTATATTTGATAAAAATCAATCCAAGATGGCCGCCGCCACAAAATGACGGATTACATATTTATTCAACTACTCCCTCAATATGGGATGAAAGGGCTTGACTAATTAAATACTATAGGTACTTACCTTAAATAAATACATTGGGAACATCGGCTTCTTTAATATAGATAATTTAAAACACTTGTAAGAAAATAAATCTAAACCACCGGCCACAAGAAATAAAAATAAATAAACATTTAAAAGTATAAATATGTCACATTTGACTTTGACAGCTAAACAGATACAATGAGTTGGATAGTTGCTCCACGTTCCACATCACTTTTTATGTTTTTTGCTATTTACGAACTTCTTACTACTTCAGATTGCTTTTATCACAAATAAATAATATGTAAAAATATATATACATATATGAAATCTGGCATGAATAACAGTTTAAATTAAATAGTATGTTTTCGAAAATCATTTCAATTAACAGGATTTTTTAATAATGGCAATACAACAATGTCATTCAAACACAATTACGAGACCATTGATCGAATCACTATGATGAGTTTAGCAGAATATGAACTTTAAGCAGAATGGCAATAGCGATCTCATTGTCATTCATCAACAATTATGAGATCAATGAAAGACTATCGTTACACTATTGCAATAGCAGAATCGCGACTTCGTATGCGGATCCTGTTACATATTTTTTTAATGTAAAGTATCCTATGTTATTTCTAATACCTCCAAGAATATGTGTACAAAGTTTCATGATGATCGGTTGAGTAGTTTTCGCGTGAAAGCGTAACAAACCAACTTACATTCACATTTATATAATACTAGCTTCTGGCAGCGGCTTCGCCCGCGTGAAGTTTGAAATTATCCCACGGGATCTTATTACCGGGATAAAAAGTATCCTATGTGTTAATCCAGGTAATAAACTATCTGTGTGCTAAATTTGATCCAAATCCGTTCAGTAGTTTTTGCGTGAAAGAGTAACAAACATACATCCTCACAAACTTTCGCATTTATAATATTAGTTTTATAATATTAGTTATATTAGTTATTATATATAGGTTCTTTTTAAACTTGATTTTAATTGACAGCTATCAGGACATACATAATTATGCAGAATAATTTCATGAAGACTATGTTTTTCTAGTTTAATTTCATAGGCTCTAATTACATATTACCCATTATTCATACCATAGCGTAAAAATACTGTCTGCATAAATATATGCATTTGTAAATATTTATTCGTCAGGATTATTGGGATCTTTTATACGGTTTTTATTTCCAGTCGATAGCAATGTTAGTGGTTTTACGTGGTATGATATCCTGATAGTGTAACTAACAAATAAAAATGCCTTATCGATAAAGAATTATGGTGGAGTTAAAAAATCGATGAGGTTAAATAAACTAAATTATCAACAAACTACAAAAGGGCATCCTCCTCAACGCTGTCAGCTGGTAATGTGCTCAAAAGACTGGTGGCATTGCCAGATTGCCACGTTATATGACAACAAAGGTAAAACAACACCACACCTATGGCTAAGGAAATTGAAGGGAACCGCCAATTAATGGGAAGGATTTTCTCATTGCTACATCATCATCATTTCAGTCGAAAGACGTCCACTGCTGGACATAGTCCTCCCCCAAGTGTCGCCACATTGACCGATCCCGTGCGACTCGCATCCAGCGGATCCCCGCAACCTTCAGCTTCATTGATACATGTCATTCCTAAAAATTGAGGACTATCCACAACGGTAAATGGAAAGGGTTTGCTAATCAATGCGCTGAAACCCTCATTAATATTGTACCGCCACGAACCGTAATATGAAGATTACAACGAAATCTCAGAAATGATTTTCAAAAAAGTATTCCTAAACACACTATAATTATAAATAATATAAAACCACATCGTTATAATATTATAAAGAAATCCGTAAGTAATACAGAAATATAAAAATGGCGGACTGTGTGCGACTGACAGAATAAATAAAAGTTTAGTGAAAAGCTAGTGGTGTGCCAAGTGCGGCCCGCGTGCCACGGACACGCGCCCTCACTGCACGACTAGGGACGGACACGGCTGATGACATGTCGATAGTTGGATATACATTTGAGTCGCGGAAATTGAACTGGTTTTTTTTTTCGTGGACATTGCGTGGCATAGATAGATAGAATATAATTTATTATATACACCATACAATAATTTATATAAAAGAAAACATTTCCTCTAATACAACCTTTGGATGTATGGAAGTGGGAGAAACTAACTGCAGATATTCCGTGGTGAACTATTTGGCATTGTGGTATTGAAAGAGTATCATAATGATAGGCAGCGGCAACTCTTAGTCTTGTGTTAGCTTGCTTCATTGTCACTAGTGCCATTAACAGTTCCATGATGGAGCTAGTGTTGTTTTTTATTATCACTAGTTCCAATTTGAAAAAAACTGAAAATAATGAAACTAGTTATTTGAAATCTTACCTCAAAAGTGAAATGACTAGAAAGTAGCTGATACATTATTCCGGGAGCAGCCAGGTTGTTAAGCTTACCATTGTATTGGGATATTTGGGATGCCTATGAAAATCCTCACAACAAGAAACAAGCAATAAGCTCTTCCTATAAGAAACTATTAAAAGTAGATGGTGCTTATAAATCTTCCTCGCACACTCCAACCTCAGTAAGATATTATACTGTTCAAACCTTTCACGGTTTAAAACTAATCTTATACTATCACTTACGGGATATCTTCTGTGATTATTAATTATAGGTACCTGCATTCACCAGGCATCCTGCGATCATGGCGTTTGCAACAGCGTCAAAATATCGAGAGCTCAAAATATTGTTTTTTTTTTTAAAGGTTACAGCACCATGCTGAGATAGGAGCCTTTTTGTCTTGAACAGGACAAATTCTGTTTTGTATTTTGTTTGTTTTTTCTTATGATTTCGTTATTATTATTTTTTTTATTCTCTCATTATGTTTACTTAAAACTAGTGTTATAATCACAATTTAACCATTTTTTTATTTTTTATTTATGTGTTGTCCTGTCGGGCTAATAAATGCTTTTTCTCTCTTTCTTATTAGAAAACCATCGACATTTGCTACCCTGTCCTCGGCAGCAGCGTCTCCTCCCTAGCAGGTCGTGTTGCTAGTGACAGGCGACACCTCGCTCGGGGCGCGGCTTTCATCCCACGCTGCCACGCAATTACGGCTAATATCTGATGCGACATTACTTGTGTAACACTGTGGGAGACTGCCCTCCACCTCCACTAGCTATCCTCGTTATTTTGTAGTTAAGACTTTATAGGACTGAAAATAAATAGACTTTTTTTAATGTTTTTTGAGCCTGGGTTTGGGTTGAAAAGGGCTATTTCTACGTGTTTTTTTAACTAGACTAGATTTTCAGAATGCTGAAAATATTTGATAATAGTCTTATGTGACCATAGAGAGCTATTCCATAAATAACACACTTTTTTTTAACAAACAGCGTGTTACTTTAAAAAAAAAACATCGTTACATCAGGGGTGTACCTAATAGTAGATACAACGTCAGAAACTCATAATTATGAAATAGGGGGCGAGCCTATTACCAACAACCGGGCCCAAATTACGACTCAGTGGCTGCTACTGAGAAATTCCTCCGATGGAAAAACTCAATAACAATTTGCCCAACACGGGATTCAAACCCAGGAACTCATGCTTAGCCAGCAGGCACGCTTGCGACCACTACACCAACGTATTCACATTGTGTACGTAGTTCCTCGTGTTATTAATCGGCGGTAATGTGCACAATATTATAGATGGAGTGAGACACCTGAGACCTACCCCAGATGCCAGCGATAGCTCACGCCTATAGCAGAATAGATTCAAATTAATGACAGCTAGTAGCTACGGTCTGGTATCACAGCAACATGGAATCTATACTTCTATACTATATATATATTATATATAATATTATAAAGCAGAAGAGTTTGTTTGTTTGTTGGGTTGAACGCGCTACTCTCAGGAACTACTGGTTCGAATTGAAAAATTATTTTTGTGTTGGATAGTCCATTTATCGAGGAAAGCGTTAGGCTATATTACAATTATAAGGAGCGGAGCAGGAATGAAAAACGTTGCAAAAACTGGGATTTTTATTCCATTTGTTTTTCCTCTTATGTGACGCAGACGAAGTTGCGCGGATCAGCTAGTAAACTATAAGTAGGCTAACACATTTGTGTTGCGGTTGTTGGTTGGTATGTTGGTTTTTCTATGTTTCACTTGTGTAAAACATTGGACAAGTAGACGTTCACAAGAAGTGAAACATCTAGATCTAGACTTAGGCCTGAATTCTGTCTGCAGGATTTAAAGAAACCTAACTAACCTAAGGTCGGGGTGGTTCAAGTCCCGATTATGGGGGCAGAGATACTTCCGTCGCATACATTTCACAATTTTATGGTTTCACTTCGATAGATTATAATCTACCGAAAAATAATGCTTTAAATTGTAAGCAGTATGATCAGTTGACAATCTTTTGAGAGTTTACATTCTCGCTATATAGATTGCAATCTAACGGGTCTTACAATTTTACGGAAACATTTATACCTTGTATGTTTTAAATCCTGAAAAACCATTAAAAAAAGATCCCCTTGAAACCGTTGCTTTTCAATACCGACTACATCAATTAGCCCTGATACCAAACAAATCAACAAAAACAAGGTACGCACACGAGACCCTAATAAATCCTTGTCCACAACTCACGGGTAGGGCTCCACTGCCCGTCACTCGAGTGGAGAGCCCTCAACGCGCCGCCGAGGGCCACTGATCATGCTGTCACCGCTATCGAATCATCTGCCTATGCGGGAGTGGTATGCTGTAGACGTTATAGCTGTGTTTGAATTGGATTGCATAATATAATTAATCTTGCTACTTATAAACTACTCTATTCTAAACTTATATTGTCACTTACGGGATATCTTCCGTGATTATTTGTTATTTTGAGTTCCCGATATTTCGACGCTGTTGCAAGCGCCATGATCGCGGGTTGACTGGAGTATGCGGGTGGATGTAATATCGGGAACTCAAAATAACAAATAATCACGGAAGATATCCCGTAAGTGACAATATAAGTTTAGTTTTAAACCGTGAAAGCTTAAAACAGTGTTTACTCTATTCTAGTATTTCGGGATCTGGCTAAATAATTGACGTCACGTGACCAGAGGGCTGGCCTTATTTTGGCCAAAGAATCAGCATCCAACGTGGCAATGCTGCCAACAGCCATGTAGGCGAATATTTTGAAGCTCTAATTCTTTTCCCATTTTATGCTTGTACTGCATTTTGTTAGAATTTTAAAGTTATTTGTAGTTTGTAAATAATGTAGATACTGATATCAAATATAGGGTGTAAAAGACCTCTTAACGAATACGAAAGGCACTTGTTCTCCTCGTCATTCTGATATTTTTTTTGTTCTACACTACACCTGGGAACCTTCTAGTTACGGAGATATTGGGAGTCAAAGTTGCAAGATATTGACAAGTTTTTTTTTTAAATATCTCTTTTATCGTATGATTTTTACTTTAAATATCTCTATGACCCCCGTACTATTCAATCCATCCATCCGCACAATGGTTTGAGTGTGTTACATTGAGTTATACTACAAAACATGATTTATAACCTCGAAAAAAAAATTTTTTCCCAGTAATATATTTTTCGTAATGTTACGTAGTTTGATATACAGAATGCTTGGATAACGGCTATGTGATGAGGGGAAATACACCCTGTATAACATGTGTATTGTAAGACATGGCACACTATAAACCACTCTGTCTATCTATGTATCAAATTATGATACATAGACAAAAGATAGTAGAGCACCTTAGAAGGATTTTTGAAAAATTAGATTTTCAAAACGCTGTCTATAATATTTTTTTTTTTATTAACAGAATTGTCACTACTTTCTTCATGTGGTCCCAAAATACTACTCAAAAATAATGATTGTATTTATAGGACTGCCCAAAAGCCTCAAAATCCGTTGGTTCAGACCTATGGAAACTTGGAAATTTAGGCTGATAACATAGAAAAGTAGATACAAGTTTGGCCAGGAAGTCTGTGTGAGTGTGCGGGCAACCGTTGATCCGCTGGGACAGCATCTGCCTGCCTTTTCCCAACTCTGTTGGGGTTGGCTTCCAGTCTAACCAGTAACCGGATGCAGCTGAAATACCAGTATTTTACATGGAGCGACTGCCCATCTGACCTCCACAACCCAGTTACCACTAGGTAGTAGGTAACCTTTTGGTAAGACTGGTTGTTAGACATTTTAGGCCACTGAATATCTGTAACTACTGTCAGAGATCTACAAATGACCTCCGGGACCAACGGCTAAACGTGTTTTCCGAGGCACGTAGTGAAATCCGGGTTGTAAGGGTGGTCGCCCAATCACAGACCAACCTAGGCAAGCACGGCTTGGTTAAGTCTACGCTATAAAGATCGACCCGAGCGGCTGTTATTATTTAACGACGAGCTGTAAGAGGACAGTAGAGATCAAGGGACAATATAAACAAGCGAGTGACGATATTATCACTAACAAAGTCAAGGAAGTTGATTAAATGAAAACAAAATGAATAGACTGCCTCGTTGATTTGGTGGTCGTGATCTCGACTGCTGAGCGTGAGGTCCTGGGTTCGACTTCCAGGTCGTGTCTGCCTAACCATTCAGGGATTTCGGGCGTAGATTAAATTATGTTGTGTTAAAATAAAAGAGAGTTTGGGTTTGTTGTTTGTTTGTTGTTGGTTTTAATTCCTAAAGTTAACCAGTACGCCTGAGACATATTTCTCGACGGCCAAGTCGGCTAAGCCAAGTCAGAGGCCCATGGGCGGCATAAAAACTCTGACACTAGGTTAGTCACTAACCACACGAGAAAGAAAGAGATTTCTAAAGTTGTATCTATTCTAAAAACAATACTTATATTTAAATGGAAAATCACAATCCTCAAAATGTCAACTATTTAAACAAAGCTAAGGCACATTATGAAAAATTTATCACAAATGACAGTAATTGTAGGCTTGTTGGCGATAATAATAGACGCAGTAGTGAAGCCTACCCTTACTCCTAGACAGAAGGAGGCACGGGGCGGGGCGGGCCGGCCTCTTCATCAATTATGAGTCGCGACGATTGACAGCATGGTGACCGGACTTGGCGTTCTTTAAAGCAAGATATGTACGTAATTGAAACTTGCTTGCTTCACAAACAAGCAGAATTTCGTTCGAAGCTATTCTTGCTTTTTTTGCAAGAATAGGTACAATCTAAAGAAGATCTATAAAATCGCGGCGATATTATCGTCTTTGCCATGTTGTTCTATACTCTCTTTTGGGCCGTCTTCACGAGCGAGAGAATCGCGGCGATATTATTCCTTGCACACTAGAAATTCCTCCTGTATCGTGGGTGCGTTTACAAACAAGTAGACGCGGAACAATTGTCTGTATATAGTTCATACAAAGATTTGTTCCGTGCGGGGATAGAACTCGCGACTCGCATCGCAGCACACAGCAGCAATCAATCGCTCAGCCACTACGCCAACCGTACCATCCAAACTTTGTATCCCAATGTTATATTATGAGGCCTACTTATTTTTATCAGTCCATCCCTGGCTATAATTCTAGGACAATCAGTTCTGCTAACCGATGACCGCGGGTGGGCGGGCCGGTAAACAGCATGAATGAGTAACGTGGGAGCCCGCAGGTGTACCTCGTGCGCCCACGGCTGACGTGCCCGTCCTTCGCGTTTTTACTATAATGCGTTACTAAGTAGACGGGTTTTGTGGGAGTTGGTGACTAACATGTCCTAGAACTGAGCGTGCAAAGATATGTGTCATGGGGACCTCCACAAGCCATTACTAGGCTCGGTTATTAGGTAGGATGTATTCTAGCAGAGGGAACTATGTATACGACTTATTATAGTAGATTAGAAGATGTAATGGGCCAAAATAGCCAGTTTCTGGAGCCCTGACACAGGCAGAAGGCGATGCGGCGGACCTGGTAGAAGATGGCGGGTCGAGATGAATAAGGCCCGGTTTCCACCAAAGCGGAGAGGAGAATCACTGCAAATACGAAAAACGCGATGTAGACTTCCACCAATGTTATTGGTCGAATCTTGTACATCTCTTCTCCACTCCGCTCCTTTCCACTTTGGTGGAAACCGGGCCCAAGACCTGCGACCAGTGGCCTTGTATCGAAATAACTGGGAGTAATAAGTCATGGGGAGATGCTATTGCCATTTACTAAAACCCATCCATGTTCCATCCTCGCACTTTATGTTCCGGGGCCGCGGTATCTCTTTCGAACAGGCCCGCAACCCCGGCAGGCTTCGGCCCTTGCGGGCCCCTCCCCTTATGCTGACATCTCTTTGAGGCGCGCGTGGAACACAAACGCGCCGTCGACACGGCCTGTCGTCGTCGTTAGACGGACGGACGGCTAGCTAGCCCGTAGCCAACCGTCCACAGGCCCGCATCTACGGTGGCCGGTAGCCACCACGTGGCCCCCGACGCCCGGTGCGTCTCCCGCGGCGGCCGGGAAGAGAGGATCTCTCCCTCTCTCGTTCCGCCACCTCCTTCACCAGCATGACTGCTTCGCAGAAGGAGGTGACGGCTTCCCATTCCGTCTCGCTCCGGACCATGGATTGAACCAGGGCCGGACGCGAGAGGTCGCCATTGCCTCGCACCCTCGCAGTAGGATGATGCAGGCTAACGGTGTCGGTATTAGTATAAGACGAACGCTATAAGCCAGAGAGGCACATCTGTGGGAAAATTTTCAAAGAAAACTAACGTAATATATAGTCACGCATTTCCGTTTTTCTTTTGATATTGTTTCCGTATAAAATTCAGCTCCTACAAATATTTTGTTTGTTGCAAAAATTGATACTAAGTGGATAAAGATCACGGACAAGCCTTTTAATACCTAAGCACTAAAAAAATACCGTTTTCTTTTCTATAGCATACATTGTCGGTCTCTTCAGTTAAAGGCTTTTAAATACATAAATATCTAAGTAAGTAAGAACAGGTTATATAATAAACAATTTAGTAAAAAAAAATACTTAGAAATCACAAGCGGTCTGTGGAAATGTTCGAATTTAAACGTTAGGACTCGACAAATACAATGCTTTTACACCAGCCGTTACCGATATCGATGTAGGCGAGCTGGATGTGGCTACAAATACTTACGTAATAATTGTTGAGACTATCCTATTGACATTTATTGAAGCAGATTTCTTGGCCCTTTAACGCTTTTTAACCTTTTGACGCCATGGTCACATACGTGACAAGCGACACGAAGATAGCAATGGTGCACGGGGTTCTCACGATGTTCGCGCTGCTGTCTTTTGATTGGCTCACCGGCCGTCGCGTCATCGCAGCGCAGCCAACTGCAGCCGTCGACTAGAGTGGTCCGTTTAGTAAGTTGGTGTAGTGCGGCAACAAGTACACTAACGGCATTTTCTTTTTTTCAATTACAGAGCAAGGATAATAATTGGATTCGAGTGGGGTATTATGTAAAAACCCAATATTTTTGTGTTATAACAGTTTATAATAGGACTTTGTAGTTGCTATCGTAGTATTTGTCTGTGGTGCGATAAATACCTGAAGCTTTTAATAAAAGCACCAATTTCAGAGTACGATGTTCTATCTAGTTTCCTAAATCCGTGCATCCATCAGTGTATTCGGTTCGTGCCGCGAGCTTCCATCGCTAGATTATGATCATTGCACAGGTGTCCGCTCTCCCACGGTAGTACGTACAGCTACATGAAGTATTCGCATTTGTTGCCGCGTCGCGTCGTCCCGTGATTATTGTTTTTAAATGTAATAGAAACATTGGAAATATTTCATGTTTTAGAATATAAACTGTCTGTTACCTGTTTTTGAAGTGAAAACTTCTTAAGGCACATCGAGCACTTTTTGGGTGAATAAAAATTATGGAACTGGTGTGACCGTCACTTAACGCTTCGTAGCACTCGTAGCCGATCCGGCAGAAAGTACGCGGGGCTCAACCCGTAGCAGATATAGATTACTTAGTTTTCACTTGTATCGGCAGTCCCCATGAAGACTGCTCCTCAATTTTTTTTTGCATTGATTTGATTTTCAGATTCAGTTCTTTTAGATACAGATGGGTGTCATCATAATCGTTTCAGATGAAAGACGTCTACTGCTGGACATAGGCCTCCCGCAAGAGTCGCATTATTGACCGGTCCCGTGCGACTCACACCCAGCAGATCCCCGCAACCTTCACCAGATCACCGATCCACCTAGTAGGAGGCCTTCCAACGCTTTGTCTTGCGGACAGATATCTTGACATCTAAAACTTGGAAGTGGTGAAGGTAGGGGTTATTGAATTTTGGGGGAATGTCCTTAAATATGTCTTAACGAAATGACAGCACATTGGGTTTGTCCTTACACCAACGCTAATCAGTTCCCACCAGTTCTATCACCGCACACCCTAAGCTCTCTGGCTTGCATCTTCACTGGATTGTGATCGCGAGCAGCTGTAGCACTCATAACGAAGTCTCGCTCCATCCTAAGGGTCTCATCACACTAGCTTTCCATGCGCTCGCAACTCACTTGTGATAAGGCTCTTTACTACTACGCCCATCAATGTCACTTCCAGTCACTGTACATCATTGTACTGGATGGGCTCCGTGCTTCGCGCCGCCATCGCTAGATTATGACCGGGAACAGTTGGTCGTTCCCACATCACGTGCTGATAGAATAATGCGTTTGTGTTGTGTATACTGGGTAGGACCTAGTTATTACTGTGAATGGGTAGCTACTTTGATATTATAGATATTAATTCTAATTTTAGTAAGAAGGTTGTGTTTGTCATATTTAATCAGAATTTGGAAGTTGAAACTCAACTTCGTACGCATTTCGTACGTGATTGTGTTTGTTCTCTGTTGTTTCGAGTTTGTATCTACGAAGAAATACTTAAAATGGGGCGCTTTACTACTAAGAAATATGTATCATAACTTTACATAGCTTATTAGTTATGTGTGTGTGTGTTATGTTATGTTTGTGTTAGTTATCCATAATATTTTATGGATACTGTTATGGTTAATGCTTAATTTTAAAACAAGTTCCCGGAAAACATACGGTTGGCAAAATTATCGGCGCTAATGGCGCCCAGCGTGGGCTTACCTAACACCCTCGTATTTTTATAACACTGTAGGTGACCGTAACCGTGTATGATGTAATATGATAAAAACGCTGACTAGACTAGCCGCTTTTATTAATTAGTATTTAAGTAGATGACTCATCATCTGTCAATCGTTTTCCCAAATAAGTTGGTGTCGGCTTCCAGTCTAACCGCATGCAGCTGAATACCAGTGTTTTACACTGAGCGACTGCCTAGATAATCTGTCCACCACAATCCAGTTAGGACTAGGTTATTCAAACCCAAATGGAGTTGGGCAGGCCACCTTGCATGGCGCAGTGATGACAGGTGTACCAACGCTGTCACCAAATGGCGTCCAAGAAATGGAAAAAAGGAACGTGGGTCGTCTGGCGGCGAGAAGGGCAGACGCCATAGTTGCCGTCGGGGAATAACCTGGATGAGGCTGTCACGGGACCTTGGGGATACAAGATAATTATATCCAGCAGTGGGAGAGTTCGAGCTGTGGATGGTGATTGTGATGAATACGAACCCCCTTGGTAGAACTGGCTGTCAGACTTTCTAGACACTGGCTATAATAGCTTCATACCTTTGCTTTTCCTGCAACCTGGCGAAAGCAAAGCTCGGAAAAAAATCATTTTCTCGTATCAATTCATGACAAAAATATTTTAAGTGCATTCATTTATTTTATTTCTTCAAATGTGTATTGAAAAACGGCGTTTGATACACGTGGACATTTGTTATTGCAGTTCTCGGCTCAAAAATACCCTCGCCTTACGGCTCGTGTGTTAATACCGCCTTGAACTACAATAGCAAACTTTCTCCACTTGTATCAAAATGTACTATACCCCGTGCGGCTCTGCCAATTAAACAATCAAACCACCGAAAGATCGGAAACTTAAGATCACGCTCAGCTGATTGTTCGTTAAATAACAAATTCATCTTAACTTACATTTCCTCCTCTCTGTTGTGGTCGGTTGTGTGTAATCTTTATCGGGCACCTCCTCCTTTACTTTGGCCTCCATCTGAAACAATACAGAAATATCTTGTTAATGACTACCAAGAAAAGAAGTGTCTGAAGAGATGACGGAAAATAGAGAAGGACAGTATGAAGGTTGATATGACATATAAGAAAAAAAGGACTGCTGAGATTGCGAGTAAGTGAAGAAGAAGACATACGATATAATACCGCGTCGATATCAAATAAATGGGTCCGTGGCTTAGGCCCACAGTGGTCGAGGCATAGCAAAAGTTGTTGGTTATCATGAGCATAATTACGTGTTTAAGTATCGTACACTAGTTACCAGTCACCCTATATACTCGTACGGCTCATACAAAAAACAGTGAAAAAATTATACCTAGTACGTTTTTGTTCTAAAGAATTAAAGAATTGAGAAAATATGTATCATCATCTGCCTAGCCTTTCCCCCACTATGTTCGGGTTGGCTTCCAGTATTACCGGATACAGCTGAAAATCTGTATTTTACATGGCGCAACTGCCTATCTGACCTCCACAACCCAGTTAGTACTAGGTAATACGATACCCCTTGGTAAGACTGGTTGTCAGACTTTCAGACCACTGACTACCTGTAAAGATTGTCAAAGATCTACAAATTATAGCCGGGACCAACGGCTTAACGTGCTTTCCGAGGCACGAAAGGAAAAACCCACGGACCCAGCGCGGCTAAACCTAGATATCGACCTGAGCATCTGTTAATTGTAACTATGAGCTCCAAAATATGCATCATTTTAGGAGGGACTTAATTAATATTCTTAGCGAATTGAAAACCAAATATTCCGCTGTGGCACATAAGCTTCAAAATCTAGAGCCAGCGCTAGACTACCAAACTCCTATACGTTATATTATAATAGTTGGTTATTGTATGTCGCACGCGCGCGCCTGGCTTGTGTCTCACTGACGCAGCCCAGCTGGATTCCGATGCTACACCTGCTTACTGTTGCCTGGGGAGCATGCACACTGTTCCGAGCTTTAGGTGATGCATTAGAAGACAAGGTCAGTTGGTTAGGTCAAGGTGTGATCGCCTTCGACCTTATTGGGGAAGTTCTTTAGAATGGTCAGGTGTGATCAGGTGTATGAATGTGTATGAGGCAAAAGGAGTTTGGAAGGATCGTAGCAGATGATACCCGGCCTACCAAATTAGGGAAAGGGTGTGATGTAATAATTTGACTGATGTGGTATTAGACTAGTATTGTTACTTCAGTTATTATTGCCATGCTCACCACTCTAAATTTAAACCGCAAGCGGCTTTGGTACGAGTCCGATATATTATGAAATTCTTACAGCGATAACTAATAAGGAAAAGTCAAAAATGTTTTGGAATTTGTGTTTCGTGCGCTAAAAGCTATTGCCACTTGTATACACAAGTGGCAATAGCTTTTAGCGCTTTTAAATATTTTCGTATTTTAAACCAGTAAAACGAGAAAAGCATAGATTGTTTTGAGATCCTCAACTGGAGATAGAAGATCAATCGATTTTAACTTGTTGTTTATTTATATTTATAGGCTACCCAAAGCTAAGTAATTTAATTTATTACTTAGCTTTGGGTAGCCCATTCTGCACATCCACAAGTTTTGATTGTTTTTATTTATAATTATTAGTAACAGTTATAATCACAATTCGGACAGTGTGTAAACTGCTCAGGCGCGCGTCTGTGGGTCTGCACAATGTTCCGCGTCATCCGAACTCAAAACATCCGCCAGAAAAATTTAGTTTAGCACCATCTAGCGGACTTGGACCGAACTCATATGGCTGAGATGGGTTTTAGAAGACTCATTCACCGAAGCTAATCTCTCATCATCAATCATGGTCCTGCTGCGAAATCACAGGAAATTTTTTTTTTCAACAAGAATGTGAGAGCATTTTTTAAAGAATATTAGCCAGGGATTTCCTATTTCATAATTATTCTAGGCGTTGACCTGCCCTTTCCATTCTGCCCGCAGTATTATAATATTATACCGCTGGCAAAATATAAAAATGAAGATGGCGAGCATAGCTTGGTCCAAATCTGTCCAATGAGGTCAAGCTGTTTTGAAATACAAAAATAATAAAAAAATCGCTGGACATTAACACACACTAAGCAAAGCGTGGACACTAGATAGTTGATATACTACATATATACTTTTTTGTTTGTAAATAAATACCTTATTATACATATACACATCCATGACTCGGAAACAAATGTCCATGCTCATCACACTAACATTTGCTCCTACCGGGATTCGAACCCAGGACCCTAAGAACGTAAGGCACTACCACTACGCCAGACAGACAGACAGATGACTGACGAATTTTCAACCTATGACTATGCTTCGTGCAAACAATGCTAGTGCCATTAGATTAACGCGGGTTATACCGTATACCGATGTATTCCCGTTGTCCCCGTAATCTGTGTCCCCTTCACGAGGATAACAGGACGTCAAATAATTCCTTACCGTTGTCCTCCTTATGTACATATGGGTCACGGGGACAACGGACAGTTAAAACCTCACGTATCGTTGATTATCTATATCTTTTTAAATGTGGGTAAATACCGTACCAGAAAAATATTTGCGTATAAAAAAATTATAACGTGAAAATTTTATGACTAGTTTTTCAGCACTACCTTTGATTGCCCGAAGTGGAACTATGTCTTATATTTTTTCTTTATCACAGTATAGAGCGGTGCAATGACGCGTTTGTGCGGCGTGCGTCACTGTTGCAGAACTACAGTGGCTGCCATTGATGTGTGTGTGTGTGTGCGTGCGTGTGTGTTGGGAGGGTAATTGATATAGAGCGGCATTTCCCGTCAGATGTTTGGGTAAGAGATACCTAGGATTCTTATAAATTAGTTTTATTTGTTTGGAGTCTCATCGGCACCTATGATGTCGAGTAGAACGGACGCCTCTCGAAGCCACCAGCCAAGCATTCTGTAGATCGAACCAAGTAACTACGCTAAAATGATTGTTGGGAAATGGCATTTTTGCATGGTGAAAAATCCAGTCTTACGATTAAACTCAAGTTCAGCAACCCACCCAAAACATTGTGTTTATAGCATTGAATATAGGCTAAACGACAAAAATAATAATAATTAGTCCGTCAGTTAATACATTATTGAAACAAATATTTTGACCCGTATTTTTACTTTTGTTACATAAATCAAAACTGACGAAGATACGACGCTTTTAAAATACTCAATACGTCACGGCACGGTATAATTTTTAGCTAGTTCTGACGTCACGCTCACGAGCCCCCACTCCCGAGTTTTGATGCGTTTCATTTTTATCAATTTTCATTGAATAATTCCAAAAACTAAAATCGTGTTCATTATTTTCTAATACTCTAACTGACGGACTAAATAGAATTGTATTTTTTTATACTGTCGTCATGCCTAATGTACAATTGTACAGGGTTCGTAAAGGTTGTAAAGGTAAAGTTATTAAAACAATGAATACTTCTAATTCATAAAAAAAAATGTGAAAGTCTGGACCTTTGACCTCCAATATATCTATGTCTTTGATCTTCAATATAACTATGTCCAGCAGTACACGTCTTTCGGCTAAATTGATGATGATGATGAAATATTGTAAGCTATGGTCCAAAACCAAAAAAATCGCAATCTCAGTACAGCTGCATTTCGGTTTCGTTAAGGATTGAACACCCATTATTATTGCACATAAAGAGAACGATAAAATTGAACGAACAAATGAC
Source organism: Xestia c-nigrum (assembly GCA_916618015.1). Lineage (NCBI taxonomy): Eukaryota > Metazoa > Arthropoda > Insecta > Lepidoptera > Noctuidae > Xestia > Xestia c-nigrum. Next base: position 26,551,776 of record OU745248.1, on the reverse strand, counting down.
AACAGTTTCAATTCTGTAAGAAAGTCACTTTTTTAACTGCAGCTGCCAAAGATGGACAAATGACAGCCGGGACTAGCAGCTTAACGTGCTTTCAGAGGCACGGAGGAAACTCGGTATGTAAACCATTAACCTTGCATACCGGTTTTTTTTTTTGGGACAAGCCCGCCACACACTCCCAAACCACTGTAACTCCTGAAAGCCAGAATCAACAATGGCGACCACCAGAAAAAGCGCCGAGACAATGAACCTCGACGAAGTCCCAGAGAATGAATTTAACTGTCTTAGATCCCGCAACAAAATTAATCAGAAAGTATAGCGGAGGAGTAGGAAAGAACTGTAATTTCCACTTCCCTCCATATCAGCAGGAGACAGAACGAAACAAGGCCAATAGGCTCAAAGGGACGTTTACAACTGGGATAGGCCCAGTTGCCTAGCACCACGGATAAATATTAACGTTAATGGGTCCTAAGTTGAGAGCATACCGATAACCCATCCACAGACCAACCTAGAGAAAAACCGTTTAACCAAAAGATCGGTCCGAACGACAGTTATTATTGAGCCACAAGCTTCTCCCCATGGTCACATTTTGTGGTACTTTAAACAATATCCTATCGCTTCTTAGTCCTTTATTATGTCATGGCCACGCTTATATACTGAAGACCATAATACCGTAAAGTTTCTCAGTAAAACAGTAGGTATAAGTGGTAGTATTCCAATTACGTGCGAAAGTAAAGATTGTATTGGATTTGGCGACACCTGCGCTGGGAGCGCACCTGTGCAGGGGTGGCAAACAGGGTGGCCGCATTATCCTCCCCACGGGACTTACTATGAGTTCGATAGAGAATTTATTGCAGTACGTGTTTGAAGTGAAATGTCAAAGTTTTGAAAGTTTATAATAGAAAGCACGTTTTACAATGGTGTTTAGTATGAAAATCAATCGAGAGAAATCCTAAATTAACTATAACAATTCGTACATGGGCGACCAACATTGATAAAACCTAAGCTTTAAGCATTGTAAAAGATGATTAATATTCTCCACTTTTACTTTCGGGCGGTTCACCGTACAGTAGCTGGCCATGCCTTCTGTCACTCGCTTCAATCGCTTTCAAAGCAGTCTGTATTTCTAAAGCAATTTTCAACAGCTTTTACATGAGCTTTTTCGTAGCTTATGTCAATTTAATTCATTTTAAGGGTTCCGTACACAAAGGCCTATTCCAAGACTCCACTGGCCGTCCTTCTGTTTGTCTGTCACCAGGCAGTATCTCATGAACCGTGATAGCTAGACACTTGAAATTTTCACAGATGATAGATTTCTGTTACCGCTATACTTAACAAAATAAATAAAATTATTATGATGCTGAGAACTCTTCTTATTGGCCGGTTTTTTAACTTTTATATCATCGCTGAAGGAATGCCACTCTGTCCAGGATCTACTCTATTGATTGTGTTAATAGTAGATAATAATAGGTGGTTTAGGCTTTATTACCCAACTGAAAGAATCGTTCACATTATTAAACTATAAAAGACGGAAACAAAAAGAAATAGGTGAATAAAAAAACCTTTTCCTATCTTTTGCGTCGTATATCGCAAGTTCGCAACTCACTTACCGTGCCTTCCTATCGAGTAGAAACAGAGGTAGGGGCCAACACACAGGTGCGTGGCGTTGAAAAATATCATATTCCTCTCCCCCACAACTGTTGAGCACACCAGCGGCTTACAACCGTGATTTACACAAGTATTTATTAAATTATTGATTGCCAACACTTTACCGAATACAACCATACTTTTTATATCCGTGGGGCACATCTGGTTCGGCTGGAAATGATTCCAGAATTCCAACACAGTTGGGATATTGGATAAGGTTTGAAACTAGTGTGATCTATTAGGTTTTTGAACTGGACCTGTAAGGAGTTTTGTTTGGTAATGCCGTTCGCCATATACTAACGGGAAACATAGAGAAATAGAGAAAACAACAACCGAGGGCATTTTTTTTCAAACCTGAAGTTTATTGATGATCAAAAAAGTTTCTTGAGTTTCGGGTTGGTGTCCGTTAATCCCCATCCAAAGGGTGTATTTTGGGTACAAAATATGGAAGCGAATCCCACTTGGCGGGGCCAAGCTGTTCTGACATTGTCATCTAGTACTTTCTTCAATATCACTAGAATGAGATACAAAACCCTCAAAAAGAAACCCCGTCCCTGAGTCACTCATTGCAATCCCGTCTGCATAGACAGACCAGAAATAAACCATGCAATACAAAATACTAATATTTATACACTTTAAAATAAACTCGTATGAGTTTATCGAATGTTTTGTCTGTTTCTACATTTCGGTCTAGAATTACAGGTAAGAATGTAGACTGCAATCAAGTCGGCTGTACGCGCCAGACGCATCTGTTTTGTGATAAATATTTATTATTAACTGGATGAAAGCTCGGTTTGTATGTTTAATGTAGTTTTCGAGTGAGTGAAAGATGAACTGTCGGTTTTAGAACTCGCTTTTTACTAACAGACTGGAGTTTTGAAAACTCGGATACACTTATTGGAGGTACGCATCGGTCTCGACCTCAGGAGATGCAACTCCACTGGTTCCATCTCGAGTGTCGCAAGTGACATCATTTAAGGGGGAAACCCCAGGCAGCCAGGGTAGCCAACAAAAATAATTCAACTAACGTTTTTTTTTGCAACTAGCAGATCAGTGGTTTGTTGATTAAAATATGATCCGCGGCCGTAACAAATATGGCTTTACAGAGATTAAAATCCTACTAATATTATAAATGCGAAAGTTTGTGAGGATGGATGTATGTTTGTTACTCTTTCACGCAAAAACTACTGAACGGATTTGGATGAAATTTTGCACACAGACAGTTTATAACCTAGATTAACACATAGGATACTTTTTATCCCGGTAGTAAAATCCCATGGGACAATTATCAAACTTCACGCGGGCGAAGCCGCTGGCAAAAGCTAGTCAATAATAAAAAATAAATACTACCTCATTAACTTCATTTAATCACATTGAATTACTATTTCATGAAAAAGTCATGTTAGAGGGTAGTATTCATGATTTTATGATTATAATTCTCACCACTGCTCTCAAAACGGTGAAGGAAAACATCGCGAGGAAACCGGCATGTCCTAGAACCAAAAATTCGAAGTCATGTGACATCTACCAATCCTCACTGGGCCCGCGTGGTAGAGTATAGCCCATTCCCTCTCATTGAGAGGAGGCCGTGTCCCAGCAGTGGGAACATTATAGGCTGATGATGATGATGATGATGAAATACATGAAGTGCGTATTACGAATCATATTTTGTTCAAAAGCAATCACTCCGGTCGTGGCTTAATAATAGCCAACAAAGAAAACAGCCGCACAGGTTGGTCGGATTGTTGAAAGTCGTGCTTGCCTAGGTTGGTATGTGAATGAGTTTCCTCCGGGCCTCGCAAAGTACGGTCGTTACAGGTAGTCAGTGGCCCAAAACGTCTGACAACCCAGGATTACCAAGGGGTATCGTATTACCCAGTACTAACTGGGTTGTGGAGGTCGGAGGCAGTCGCTCCATGTAAAATACTGGTATTCAGCTGCATCCGGTTAGACTGGAAGCCGACCCCAACATCGCGGGCTCACAACAAAACATCTTCTTTCAGTTGTCCTGTCATAACAAGCGTGTCGCTTAAGCCTGTCACTTGTAGCATTAGCATTGAGCCACAGTACCCCGCGTGATATGATAAAGGCACGGGACCCAAGTCCACACCCCCGCACCATGTCCACAGCCCGTGTGCTGTGCGTACGTCATTGGCACTGGACTTTCAACGACAGGTAATGTAACAAAGAGAAGGTATACATTACATACGAGCAGAACATTAGGACATGAAGTCCCCAAGCTTAAACCTAATGACGTAGCGATTAAGTCGAAAAAGTATTAAATAATGTTGACAGACAGTGCTGACGTTTGTACATTCCTTTCAAAGATATTTTACCTTTGAAGCAACTCAATAGCAAGCTGACTGCAAAACCTTTTTGACGGGCTTGTCGCTGTCAGCAACCCAACCGCAACCTTATTTAAATGGCAATAGAGATCACTGTGATTTTGACACCGATAGAAAGCAAGAGGTAAAATGTCCATTAGTCATTATCACATTACACAGGTCTTTAATTTTACCGATATTCAGAACTAGTCATAAGTGGTATTACTTTCGCTTGGAATCTGATTGTTTACCAAACATTAAGAGAACCCCAGTACACAAGAATCGAATCAAATCAACCACCAAACGGGAAGACTCAGAAGCACTATTAAGGCCACATAAAACTAGATTGATGGTAACACAAACTGTTATTACAGGCTGTCCAGTGTAATGGCAGCATAACGCAGGCGGCGCCGCGGTACGCTGCAAGTGCGGGAGTAGATAAGGCATAGAGACCTCATTGCAAACAAGATTGATACTGACCGGGGGCCTTTAATGCATTTGAGGTCATAACATAAACATACAAGGACGCGTTGTCAGACAAACATGTTGCTGGGGAGTTTGTTACGCCCGCCACTTCTATTTACCTTGAAAGACTAAAAAAGTGATGAAGGACTAGCCGTTTCTGATTAGGAACTGGCTCATATAGTTTTGGACGTTCAAAAAGTTTATTTGTCCAATTTGAATAAATTTCTTTTGATTTCGATCGAAACACAGACATTCAATGAGCCTATGCGCGGAATATTCATATTGTTAAGGTTCTCAAAGCGGAAAAGCATTCAAACCGTTACCATGAACTCAGCACATGGTTCTAAATTCAACTGTATAAATGATTCGCTTGTTATTAAAACGTACGTCATTACACTATCTAAGCAAGGCCCCAAGCAACCGTCACTGTGTTTTGTGGGGTTTAAAGAGTTTGAGCAAAGGTTAGTCTCTGTACTATCGTTCCTCTCTGCGCGCAGGAATAGCGCGCACGCCCCCGGAACATATATGCGTGCTGTATGCGGCACGTGCGCGTGTTTACAGCAGCGCGTCACGACCATCTGGGAGTCACGAGCCTCGACTGATTTGAGGAGGCAGCCTGATTGCTGAGAGCCCGTCTGACAACCAGTCTTACTAATCAATGGGGACAATGTAACTCAGTATCAGTACTACTTAATCTTACTATATCAGCATTATGTTATTGTCTAAGAAGTACCATCTTAGGGTTGTGCCGGAATTGCGTTTATCCATGCTCCTATCCTTTTTACCCGACTGCGCAACGCAAAGGAGGGTAATGTGTTTATCAGTCTATGTATGTATGTTTGTTTCTATGTGGCGTTCTAGAGACCAAATGCGTGGGCTGATTTTGATAATTCTTACGTCAATTGATTCGTCTTAACCTTGCTAGTGTCAATAAAGACATGACAGTAATCAAAATTCATCACAGCGACAACCAGACGCCATATTGTCAAAATGAAAAAAAAAGTCGATGAACTATGTCAAGTGGGGTGTCGTTGAATAGGTATTTTAAAATCATCTTTAGGTTCTTATAAATTTGATTTGTTACAGAATTCTAAACTATAGGGCTTATTTCTATCTTTTTAGTTTTTATTTAAGTTAATTTTTTTCACGTATTTTTATAATTAGTTTTTACGCAGTCGGGTTTTTTGTTTTTCTTTAATTTTCAAAAAAAGATGCATGCTGGCGCGTGCCATAGCATTGCCACTCGGTTTCTCGCTATAGCAATTGATGATTCTGCGTTAAGGAAATGGAAATAGGAGCACGAATGCTATTCCGTGTTGCTAGGTAAGGCGCAATCCTTACTACGTAACATTAAAATATTACTGGAACATCTATTGGAAGTTCCTGATGGAAGAACTCTTTAACACTTTGACCGACCTGGCAATTGAACCCTGCACCTCACGCTCAGCTGTAGTGCTGCCGACCACTAGGCCTACGAGGTAATACTGAAATATCATAATGGTTTTACTAATTGATGTTATCCTAGTGTTCAAGCATGCCGAAAATTTTTCTCTGCAAAGCAATGGAAGTGATCTCGTTATATCTAGTTATACGAGTGAGATGGTTACGTCACGAACATCTGTGAGCGACACTGAGCTACGAAATCTAAATATACGGTACGGAATAGAGAGTGCACCTTTCAAGTTTCAACACATACGAGATTAGGATGCCGGTTCTGCAACCATGTTATTATTCGATAAAATAATGAACATTTCAGTATGTAGACGGTCAATCATCGTCCGCATAACCCTTTGTCAACTATGGAGTCGGCTTCCAGCTACTCACCTATCTGATCTCCACAACCCAGTTAGTATACTGGGTAATGATTCCCCTCGGTTAACCTGGTTATCAAACTTTCGGCCCACTGAGTACCTGTAACGACTGTCGAAGATCTACAAATAACAGCTTAGGATCGAAGGCTTAACGTGCTTTCCGAGGCACGCAGGAACCTCGGTATGTAATAGATCGTCACCCATCCACAGACTGACTTGAAGAGCTCGTCTTCTTCTGAAAGAAGGTTCCACAGAAAAGTTCTATCACTAAAAAAAAAAGACGATGCAAGAAAGCCGGTCATGTGACTTTAAAATAAGGAAGGTAAGGTTCAAATTGCAACAACAAAAACCATCTGAAAATACAGGTATTCTAAACATTTTCTTGCTCCTTGAGCTACTAAAAGTAGTGTGGTGTTTCCTTCGAGCGGTGCTGGTACGTCCAGATGGCTGTGACGTAACGCACAGATGGACGGATGTGTGGCCGGCACGCGCCACTGTGTGCACAGTGTACCATGCTGGTGTATAGTGGAGCGGAGGGAAAGGTCAGTGGCATTGCTCTAATTGAATGCGATGATTGAGCGAAAGAATATTTCGAAAATAATGGCGGAAATGGTAAATGGTAATGGTTTTGAGGAGCTCGTGGCTAAATAATAGCAGCCGCTCGGGTCAATCTTTAGGTTAAGCCGTGCTTGCCGAAGTTGGTCTGTGGATGGGTGACCACCCAATACAAACCGAGTTTCCTCCGTGCTTCGGAAACCACGTTAAGCAGTTGATTCCGGCTGTCACTTGTCGATCTTTGACAGTCGTCACAGGCAGTCAGAGGCTTACCCAGTTTGAACTGGTTGTGAGGTTAGATTGGAAGCCGACCCCAACACAGTTGGGAAAACTGGTCCCCTTGGTAAAACTGGTTGTCAGACATTTTAGGCCACTGACTATCTGTAACGACTGTCAGAGATCTACAAATGACCTCCGGGACCAACAGCTTAACGTGTTATCCGAGGCACGGAGGAAACTCGGAATGTAAGGATGCAGGTCACCCAACTACAGGCCAAGGGGCCCAAAAAGTCTGATAACCAATCTTACCAAGTGGTATCTTATTACATTTACTCAGTATTAACTGGGTGGTGGACGTCAGAAAGGCAGTCGTTCGAAGTAAAATACTAGTATTCAGCTGCATCCGGTTAGACTGGAAGCCGACCCCAACATAGTTGGGCTAGGCAGATGACGAATGGGGGTATTGGCAAATTAGTGTCAGTTTCAGATTTTTAGACGTTGTTTTTTGGATCCGAGTTTGCTCCAAAAGAAACAAAAGAACGGCTACCTATCTTCTTCATTCGAATCACAACGTAATTGTCCTTAGTTTATGAAATAAAGAAGGATTCGCGTTCAAAAAGGATAATGAAATAACACCGTGTATAATTTAACCGATGCAAACTGGAACACAATAAATTCTCTTCCGATTACTAAGTTAGCACCTGTGACAATCACACAAGTATAAAGACTGTAAAAATACCTATCAACGAAGCCGAGGGACATCTTATTCTCCTCATCATTGCAATAATTGTTTTGTTCTAGACCATACCTGGGAACCTTCTAGTTACGGAGATATTGGGAGTCAAAGTTTCGAAATTTTAACTGTTTTTTTCTTTTAAATACAATTTATTATTGTATGATAAATAATAACACTTTAAGCAGATCCACGGCCCCCGTCCTATTCAATCCATCCTCAGGCACAATATTTTGATTGCGGTACATTAAGTTTTACCGTAAATGTGATTTTTCACCCCAAAAAAAGACGTCGTTTCCCAGCAATAATTTATGCAGAGTTACTTAGTTTAATGTATACAAAATGCTTGGTTGACGGCTTTGTGATGAGGTTGATTACACCCTGTATGTAGTTAATCCACATAGTTATTTCTTCTCAGTATAGTCTTCTGTCTAGGTTTGCAGTACGCGCGAACACTGGTGCAATTTCCGCGACTCACAGATGCATTTGATGAATTGTTTTACTGACACTGCAAAAAGGCACTTGTTCTACTCGTCATTCTGATCATTTTTTTGTTCTACACTATACCTGGGAACCTTCTAGTTATGGAGATACTGGGGGTCAAAGTTGCAAGATTTTAATAAGCTTTTTTTAAATACCACTTTTTATCGCATGATTTTTACTTTAAATATCTCAACGACCCCCGTACTATTCAATCCATCCATCCGCACAATGTGTTGAGTGTGTTATATGGAGTTATACCACAAAACATGATTTATAACCTCAAAAAAAAAAGTTGTTTCCCAGCAATATTTTTTGCGTAAAGTTACTTAGTTTGATATACAGAATGCTTGGTTAATGGCTTTGTGATGAGGTGAAATACACCCTGTATATGTAGTAAATCCACATAGTTATTTCTTCTCAATATATTCTTGTGTCTAGGTTCGCAGTACGCGCGAACACTGGTGCAATTTCCGCGACTCACAGATGCATTTGATGAATTGTTTTACTGACACTGCTTTACATGCTATAATTTCTCTTGCTGGTTACAGTATATAGCTCATTTTACTTTTGCACCTGTGTAAGATTGGCACAGGAGCATACTGTTTGATATAAGCAGAGAGGCGGTTGACAAGGGAGCATGGAAGAAAACAACGTGTTTAGCGCCAATCCCAAGTAACATGGGTCATGGGCAAGTAGATGATAATGATTACTAGAGAAGCCTATCTATACCCAGCAGTGGAAAATTTCGGATAGATAGCAGTGGCGAAGGGTTAAAACAACTCGAAACCTATCGGCTTCCCTTCGGAACAACCACTGCACTGGAGTCTACTATTGCCAAAAGTAAAACAATTTAGGTAATTCAGTTAGGACGTGATTGCCCTAACATGACTAAAACTACAAATGGTTCGATGTATGGTTCTTTCAAACATTATTAAAAACTAGCCAATGCCCGCGGCTTTGCCCGCGTTAAATTAAATAATAAAAAAACCTTCCTCTTGAATCACTCTATCTATTAAAAAAACCGCATCAAAATCCGCTGCGTAGTTTTAAAGATCTAAGCATACATAGGGACGCGGCGGGAGACTTTGTTTTATAATATGTAGTGATATGCACCGGACTGGCTTCCCAGTTACAAAAAAGTACTCTTCGCTACTGATAGATGGATAGACGTCGATAGATTAAGGCCACGTTCCGAGATAGACTGTAAACGCTATGAGCGTCCATAAACCCGTTCCGAGATACCGTGAGCGCGATCATAAGCGCGATATCGATGTTCCTTGAGTCGTCATAGATGACGTCATGACACGCGCCATCTTGCGATTACACCGACTATGCCCTAAAGAAATACCACCGTGAGCGCTGTCAAATGACCTAATGACAGATCTTAGCTGTCATAATCATGAAAACTAAAACGGTACGCAAAATATTGCTGTGAGCGCTGTGAGTGATTATATCGTATCTCGGAACGCACGGTAATAGATAGATTTCGGATATACAGATATTGTATCGTATACCACAGTAATACTAATGAAAACATATTTTGGGTACATATTTCATTTAATTTGAGTTTTTAGTTGACTCATACAGTATCGAGATCGCTAGAGTCAAGGTTAACCCGTATTATGGGGTTAATCAGCCGATCCACGCACAGACTTCTTGTTATTGTGTTACCGTAAAATTGTAAAACCCGTTAGATTGTAATCTATCTAGTGAGATTGTAAACTCACGAAAGATTAAATACTGTTTTAGAATTTCACGGTTTAAAACTAAACTTATATTGTCACTTACGGGATATCTACAAATAATCACGGAAGATATCCCGTAAGTGACAATATAAGTTCACGAAAGATTGTCAACCGAATGCGTTAAATTGTAAACAGTGTGCTTACAATTGAACGCATTTTTCTATCCAAGATCTAACGAAGTGAAACTATTGTAAAATGTATATAGTGGTGTTATGGTTAACCCCAGATATTATAAGAGTTAACCCGTTTAATGGTTAATCAAACATTTGGGTTCTATGACTAACCGGTAAACCTTTTATTTTCCCCGATTATGGTGACGATTACAAGAACAGTGTTGCCCCTATTCTAGTTATTTTTTACGAAACTCACAGTTACGGAATATTGCTACTCATTCGTTATTTAAAACAGCACAAACAATTAAGCAATGCCATTAACAATCAAACATCTATTTATCTACTAACTTTACAATTATCGTTGGACACAATACACGCGGAGGGCAGCTGTCGCCGACATTAATATAAAAAAGATTCAGCGCCGCCAGATGGCAGCACTGCTTTCAATTTGTACGGTAATCCGCTATGTTTGAACCGGGGGGTTACAGGGTAATGTTAGATACTGTTTTGATAAATACAGATCCCAGTTGTAAGCGTCCCTTTGTTCGTACTAGCCTGGATCTGTTCTGTTTCTTGATATGGTAGAAGAGGAAATAAATCTTTTTTCTAATTCTTATGTTGATCATTTCTGACCAATTTCTTTGCGGGATCGAAGACAGATAAATTCTTTTAAACACTTATGAATCTATGATATGTTTACCTAACTGACATTTATGTATTTTAAATTAAAATTATTTATGTGTAATCTATTCTATTGACATTTCGGCCTTAATTGTAATTGTTTGTTTATGTTAATTTTGTACGCCATAAATTGGCAAAACATAGTGCACATATTTTAGACGATATACTATCTGTAACTATACCTATGTTTCACAAAATAAATAATTGATTGATTTTTGCCCGAAGCTTCATCAGCTGGTGGTGCTTTGAGCTTTTCGGAGTTAAATAATAACAGCCGCTCGGGTCGATCTTCAAGATAAGCCGCGCTTGCCTTGATTATTCAGTGGATGGGTGATCACCCATTACATACCGAGTTTCCCCCGTTCCTCGGAATGCACGTTAAGTCGTTAGTCCGGAGGATTGGTCATACAGGCACGCATAATGAGTGGACGCGGCTTCGGTCACAGGAACTGACAAATGTACGGTCGAACAAGCTAATTGGTATACAATGGTGTCGATTCTGTTGTGCACAAACTAACCTTAATTTAGGCTATTACTATCTTTTTCTCACTAATAAAACGAGAAAGAGACGGACGTAATTTAGAGCTGTCAAATTTAATTCGAACTAATATTTCCACACAAATGAAGGGTGCACGTAAAAACATGTCGACTAAAAACACGGTGAAGCGCAAAGCATAAACTAGTTTGACATCTCTAACTTAGTTCATAGCTATAGCCGTCATTTTCTCGCACTGCCTTTTAGTAAAAGATAGCAATAGTTTAAATTAAGTTTAGTTTGTGCACAACAGAAACGACACCATTGTAAACCAAATAGCTTGTTCGACCGTACTCGACCACAGACGTACATCATGTGGGAAGAAGAAGATAGGTTACAAGCAACGAAAACACAGGGTACGATACACTGTATTTTCTCAAACTAACAAACATTTTGAAATGTCAATGCAACACAATGAATCACGTACAGTTCCGGGTCGACTTAACTTCGCTGATCAGCTGATCAGACAGTGCCCGTAGTCCTCGCTGTGAGCTCAAAACATCACGACTCTGTAGAAGCGCTCTGTCGGTGTGGGTAGACTGGTAAGCAGGTCGCCATATGTTACCAGCACTGGCGTGCTTGTGACTGTAATGTATCCGTATTTAGGGCGCTGTCGGTTGGGACTGGTCAGCTTTTGGTTGCCATGGCTTGTTTTTTTTTTTTGAATTAATTATTTTATTTTTGAATTGTTTTTGTTTGTTTTTACTATGGACACTTTTATCGTACACATCTTGCTACATTGTTCTCACAGAATGCACCATCTCAACATGAATGATGTAACCAAGATTTTGTAACAACATTTTGATTTAAAAGAGTGTCCATGGAGTTTCTTGCCCGTTCTTCTCTATAGAGATCAGGGAATGGGCAACTACAGTACTATCACAGTGTTTATGTCTTGTTACTGGGACTGTGGCCACGTTTAATTGTCATCTTTGTTTCGACAATTCAAAAGCGCCTGTAACTGGCCTACTTGAAATAAATGCTTTGATTTTGATTTTGACCGAACCCGACAAACTGTGTCCAGTGTCCGCATTCAGTCCGAAATCTTTTGTCCAAACGTTTCCATCGTCCAAAACCATTTAGCTATTAGCCCCCTAACACGCAACTCTTTAACAGCCCCCACAACATAGGATTGAAAAGTGCAAACATATAAATCGCGCGCACCATCTGCCCGGCTGGCTCGGCGCGCGTTGTCCAAACACACGGACGGACAAACAAACATTTATATATGTATGTGTCAGGATCATTTGGGATTTTCGCTGCAGTATAACGTTTGTACGGATTTAGGTGATCTATGCTGGGTTTACGTGCGGATTGTAGTTAGGTTGAGGCTAAAACTAGATAAAATCACACTTGTGCCCGGATTGGTTAGTCTGAGGTATACCGAGTTATTTTTAGCCATCAGACGGGCACAAAAAAGACTGTGAAAAAATTAAAGTTCGAAAAACCCAACAATATATTGTATTGTACAACGTGCTTGTGTCCGCAACTCCACGTCAAAGCGAATTTTTGCTTCTAGGACATGCCGGTTTCCTCACGATGATGTTCCTTCACCGTTTTTGAAAGCAGTGGTGAAGAAATAAATTACACAACGGAATGCGCCTGTCTGAGTTCGAAACCACGACTTACTGTTCGTAAGTCAGGGCCGCCACGAATTTACTCGACCGAATTTACAATAACCGACCCGGGAATCCAACCCAGGACCTTATGCTCAGTAGTCGTGCTTTAGCCCACTAGACCAGCGAGGTAGTCAATACAAATACTCTACTAAACCGTTTATAAAAACAATAATAAACAATTAAAAAAATAAATGGTTTAATAATATTCTAATAAATATCTATATAATTTATAAAACAATATTTATACATAATTTTATAATACTCTAATAAATGCCCTGCCTGCAAAAACAACAAAGAGTAAAAGCTTTCATCACCCATCACAAAATGTCTATTAAAAAAAAAACTAATTCGAGGCATTTCTGAAATACGTGCAAACAAAATAAACTAGAATTGAAACTACTGCGCAGCTGTAGGCCTACGCGCGTAGAACTGGCGTAGGCCGTAGCAATTCGCTACGAAATGATGCAGGCTACATCGCTACATCGCTACATCGCTACGCATGTGCTACGAAGCTCGTAACTTATTAAAATTGTAATATTGTTTTGTTTTTACAAGTTTTATTTATGAGGTCCAATTAGTATTTTAGACGAAGCCGTTTTTTCACCGTTGTTGACAGATATAATACGATGTTTTTTTTCAGATAAGTTGTATTTTTGTTACTTCTTGAGTTGATCGTGTTCTCATCATTAATTAATAGTTTTTCTTGGAACACTTAACTGTTTCTCGCTATGGACAAAAGTTATTATTCACCCTAAAAACATAAAGTAGTTTTCTTTCAATATTTTTTGCGTTACTTAGTTTGATGTACAGAATGCTTAGTTGACGGCTTCGTGAAGAGTGTGTTTACACGGTGTAAACGGACCCTCCGTTTACATCTTGTATACTGTGCCTCGTCTGTGAAGGCCGACCGAATCGGTTTGACGCCATTGTTAAACTAGTGCGTCTATATCGCTAACAGAGAAAGTATTTACAGTCTTCAATCACCCTTTAAATTATCTTTCGCCAATCGTGTTTCGTTGAAATCGGTTTAACAATTGCAACGCAAGTACCTAACAGACACATATTCCTAAGAATTTCTATACCAAGAACCCTCAGTTTATTTTTCTCCAACTACCCACACATGTGACTACACCCACGCACCACAGCCCAGTAATCGGTAATGTGGAGCCCCCAGCCCTTCCCTTGTCCTAAGACAACAGCCCCCAGGCCACCACTTAGGACCGAGGCATTAGCATGCGCCATGGGAACTGGCAGCTGGCCTGCTGACAGACCCCTCTGTTATTGGAGATTGAATATACATGTACGGGTGAGAGAGTTAGAGGAATTTAGTTGGTGAGTTGGAGTTTTTTGTAGATGTATTTTTAATTTGTGTTAATTTTTACCAAAAACTGTCGCCTAATCATTCAACCGTTGACTTAATGCAAAAACTAAACTTTTAGGGTTTAGAAAAACAGGAAAGATCTTCAAAAATTCACCCCCTAAACGGGTTGAACAGGGGATGAAAGTTCGCCATTTTTTCCGATTGGAAATCCCATCAGGCGCACGACTTTAGGTAGCACCGAAAAGAGAAACTTTACTAACTACATATCATGAGTTATTCGGTAGACTATACTTATTATTAAAAAAAAAGACTCATTTATCTTGTTTATGACCTTACTTGTTTGAAATAGACTTATTTAGCTTGTATTTTTACGCCTAATTTGTACGCCTTGCAAGGCAAAACATACACATTTTTTTTATACCATGTACCATATTACCTATGTTTAACAAATAAATTACTTTGACTTTGACTTGACTTTGACTATACGAAAAAGACAAAAACAATAGAAATGATAGCCACAACTTTTATAATAAGTTAAGCAGGCATCCTGCAGAGGTGTGCCTAATAGTACACCAGAGGGCGCGCCTATTGCCATCAACCGGGTTAGGAGACAGTTTATTAATACACTAGCTTCTGCCCGCGACTTCGTTCGCGTGAAATTTTGATGTCACAACGCATCAGCTGCTCAACGGAAGCTGTTTTCACCGCTTGCAACATTTCTTATTGCTGCTCCGCTCCTATAGGTCAAAGCGTGATGTTATATAGCCTATAACGTCACGCGAGCCTTCCTCGATAAATGGACTATACAACGAAAAAAAACATTCAATTCGAGCTGGAAGTTCCAGAGATTAGCGCGTTCAACCAAACAAACTCTTCTGCTTTATAATAATAGTACAGATGAAAACATCATGAGAAACCAACGTGCCGGAGAGCTTTTCCTCGACGGTTAAGTCAAGTCAGAGGCCCATGGGTGGAATAAAAACTCTGACACCAGGTTAAGTACTAACCACACAATAAGGAAGGAATACATACATGAAAATATTTTCCCTAAGCTTGACATAAATTAAAGATATACATTTTCAAACAAAAAATTAAAACCACAAACAATTGATCATTACAACACTCTCTGGTCAACCCGTTCTAAAACATTGTGTTCCCATATTGATATAGGGGTTGAACACTGGGGCTGCAGTGCAAGGGGGTGGGGGTGAAAAGGGGATGAAAAATACAGCTCAGCTGGTTCCGTCACACGCACGCATTGTGCTGGGAGCATGTTGTTTATAATATACGGGTCGAAGAGATAAAGGGAACTGCGGTGTGGAGTATCATTGAAAAGGTCTGAGTGTACTAGGTACCTAGGAGCTGACTAATCTAATAAGATGATTGATATAAATAGTGATATATTATGAACTAACTAACCCACACAACTTCGTCTGCGTCACATAAGAGAGAAAAGCGAAAAAGAAATCCCCGTTTTCTCAACATTTTTCATTCTTGCTCCGCTCCTAACGGTCGTAGCGTGATGTTATATAGCCTAAAGCCTTCCTCGATAAATGGATTATCCAACACAAAAATCATTTTTCAATTTGAACCAGTAGTTCCTGAGATTAGCGCGTTCAACCAAACAAACAAACAAACTCTTCTGTTTTATAATATTGGTATAGATAGTGAAATTACGGTTTTTTCCTACTCCTCCGCTATTTTCGTTACGGGTTCCATGAGAGTAAATTCATTCTCTGGGACTTCGTCGAGCTTCATTGTCGCGGCACTTTTCTGGTGGTCGCCACTGTTGATTCTGGCGCACAGGAGTTATAGTAGGCAGGGATTAGAGTGGCGGGTTTGTCCCAAAAAAATAAGATTGTTTATAAGAATAGTCAGAGGTTTTTAAAACGTTGATTGGTACTTGTAAATTATTAATTTAGGGTTTTTTAGGGGTGTAAAACACCTCTTCACGAAGCGGAAAGGCACTTTGTTCTCCCCATCATTGCGATGATTAGCCTAACCCTTCGGGGATTACAGATGTCATATAGTGAAACTAGGTGTGTGTGCTAGTTTAGGAGTCAGGGAATTAAAATTATTGTGACCTAGTTATAAGCCTTATTGTGCTTTTTGTTTTTGGTTATTGTACTGTGATGGCTTTTGGTGCAATAAACATTTTATTTTTATTTTTACAAAAAAAAAACATGTATTTAATAGAAAACTTGTCGAAAAGTTGTAACTTTGACCCCCCATAGGTATCTCCGTAACTAGAAGGTCCCCAGGTATGGTGAAGAACAAAAAAGTTATCATAATGATGGGGAGAACAAGTACCTTTCGGCTTCGTGAAGAGGTGTTTTACACCCTTTGTATCAATCTTGCTAAATAATAACAGCCAGTCGGGTCGGTCTTCGGGTTAAGCCGTGCTTGCTTAGGTTGGTCCGTGGATGGGTGAACACCCTTACATACCGAGTCTCCTCCGTGCCTCGGAAAACACGTTAAGCTGTTGATTCCAGCACCTCTTCTCCGGCAGTCCTCTGACAGCTCTTGAAGGCAATCGCAAACAGTCATCAGCTCTTTGTGAATGCTTGAATAGAATCGCAAATATCTAGGTTTGCTGGAACCTAATTCTGAATTAAGTTCGCTATTGTACATAAGCTATATTATTGCAATTTAAGGCGCTTAGACGAGCTAAATTATCAACTCTATTTGTGGTGGTTCAAACTTCGTTTGAAATGCTGTTAGAATAAAGTTCTAATCAGTTTGCACTACAAAGTGCTTGTTACGTCAGCCACTGCGGGAAAAATAGCGCGAAATGAGTGGTTTCGATCGATTTACAAAAAAACTATGGATTGGATTAAAAAAACTAAAACAGTATCATCATAAAATCAGAATGATCGCATGTATATTATTATGTTTTTTATTGTTTGAAAGATATTTTTAGAGATAAGTTCGTGATTACTTTTTATCGAGCCAAATTAATTGTATCATGTTTTCAAAACAGTATCATGCTAGCATATATCTTGAAGAATATCGTATATTTGTCTGGTCTTGTTTATAGCAGTGAATCATATACTTTTAGTAATTATAAAACTCGCGTTTAGCTCATGTAATCGCCTTAAATTGGCTTCGGCCCATTTCGTAACTTTCCCATTTCGACAACTAAAAAAAATAGCATCACACAAGTCCCATTTCGTAACTATTTTGATCTTCATACATTGAATCCTATTTGGTAAACTTCTTTTCGGCAAGTACAGTTAGCACTCAGGAGAACTACTAAGAAATTACGGTTGGATATTATATATTTCTTTCTAATTCATTGTAAATACTAAAGAAATGTATGTACACAAAAATAAACCTTACTGCTATGAGAAAAAGTAAATAAACTTATTATTGTACTTGTAGTAAGTCTGGTAGTCGGTAGTAGTAGACTGGTAGTATTGTAAACGGCGGGGGAACTAACATCTTCTTCACAATTCTGTTCTCTTAGTATTAATTGTTGGGTATTCACTAAAAAGACGATTTCAGCGGCACCAACATCTCCTTCCCGATTCTGTCATCCTAGTACTGAATTTTGAATTTCAACAGAAAGCTGTTGAAATTCAAAATTGACTTCTCTCATAACAAACCTTAGTGTGCCAGACAGACAAAACATAGCAACATCAACAAATGTTTCGCCCGTCTTTTGTTAGTTGTCGAAATGGGAAAGTTACGAGATGGGCCGAAGCCTTTAAATTGTATGTATCTCTACAACATATTTCTAAGTGTATGATAATCAAGAGAATTATAATATTTAGCATTGCTTGTTTGTGTATCTAAAAGTTGTGTTTGCAAACGCACCCACAACCCATTAGTGATTGTGAGTGTAGCTTTGTTCTTTTACATAAAAAGCGCTTTCCAGTTGAAAGCTCAAAACAATTGCACTGCACTTATTCCTATTACCTATTTATTTTTAAAAGGTTTACTTTAGTTTAAAACTTCGTTGGTCTAGTGTGCACAAGTATGTGATTCGATTCCCAGGTCCAGCAAAGTGTTATTAAGCTTTTCCATCAGAAATTTCTCACTTTCTCTTTTCCGCCGTAGTGTATCCGATATATATGTGGCAGGATGGCACGTAAGCCAAACCACGTATGTGACAAAAGTATCGTAGGTGAAACTGTGGCTTGTGCCTGTGGCGTGGAGGGTACGCACGTGCGTTTCTGCTCTGCTAGCCAAAAGGTTAAGGGTTATGGTATAGAGTAGACCGTAGACCATCAAACTGAACTGCTTTCTTCATACGACCAACGTAATCTCGGAAAAGTAATCACCTTTCAGGTACATCCCCGAGCAAAATTAGCAAGTCTATTTGTGGTGGTTCGAAATTCTGCTAGAATAAAGTTCTAATCAGCTTCCATGTGCACTATACAAAGTGGTTGTTACGTCGGTCACTGCAGGCCGAATGGTGCCGAAATTAGTGGTTTTATTCTTTATAATAATAGAATAACAAAACTACCATTATCTTCATTATTAAATTGGCTATCCATTAATATATTATAGCAAATCAAAATGATGGTTACTTTACATGGAGAAGCATGTTTCGTTGTGAGGGGATTTCTTAAAGACTGTGCTACTTAAAAAACATATTATGTAGAAATTGTGTATTTTTTATTAGTTTGTATTTCTTTTGGATAAAGAGGAATTCGCTCTAAAAAACTGCACACAAAACGGATTTTGCTCAGGGAGGCGCCACACCCTTACTGTAACACGCTGTATAATAATGTTAGGTAGCTATCTATGTACGGAACCGCGTTCATTACGATGTGGTAATGTAACATCAACACGGCCTGTCAGCTGGCGATTCCCGCGCGCTGAACCCTAATGCCACGACCGTTCTGAGGAGTGATTCTAAAATAGACAAAATTCTTGGTATCTATGTAAATATTAATTGTTTCTCATGGAAAAACCTGGTAACTTGTGGCGGTCCTCTATATAAGCTTGGCTTGCTTTTATAAACTATCTTGCTTTTATATAACGAGAATATCTACGTATTCATTACATATGATTAGGGAAACTGATTGTGATATAAAAGCTATTAAAGACGTTACAAAAGTTATATTTATTATCATGTTATTAAACTGTACTGATTTTAATAGAATTTTTAATTTTGTTTTGCTATAAAAGAAACGTCCTAACACTAGTACACTGGTTCGTAGGTGCCGAATGTGGAATAAAAGTTAAAATAATAAACTATTCCACTAAGGGCACCTGCAAAAAATATTGATAGGTGCCGAATGTGGAATACCTCAGGTGTCATTACCTCAGGTGCCCTTAAAGTAGGTGCCCAATGTGGCATAGGTACGTCTAATTTGACGAATTGTGAATGGATTGCAGGCATCGTTCATTCTATCACTACTAGTATTGACAATTCTGGTTTTCTTTCTAAAAAGGATAACTTGTGCCAATGGTTGCGCTTTGAGGAATATTTTACCTGCGCTTAGATGGTTGCGCTTAAAAACAGGTGCGCTCTGAGGAATATCTCTGTGTAACTGGGTTTTAAAAAACAGGACAGTGAAACAACTGTTACAGTTAGCCTGTGTCACCCCACTGCTGGGCAAAGGTCTCTTGTAACTGGGTTTTAAAACAGGACAATGAAACAACTGTTACAGTTTGCCTGTGTCACCCCACAGCTGGGCAAAGGTCTCTTGTAACTGGGTTTTAAAACAGGACAATGAAACAACTGTTACAGTTTGCTTGTGTCATCCCACTGCTGGGCAAAGGTCTCTCCCTATGACTTCCAAATATTTCAATCTAGGGTAAATGTGAACCCACCGGGCGCTCTGGTTCTGTCCAGCTCGTCCAGCCATCTTCAGCGAGATGTGCCGCAACGTTTTCTGTCTGCATCAGGGCTCCACATCATGGCTCGTGCATACGGCAGGTATGGCCACCCCAGTTCCGTAAATCAAACAATACCTTTCCTTAATTTCTTTCATCCACACTACGTTTCCAAATGACTTCAAACCTCCACTACTCACAACCATAACTAAAAAGAAAATCAATGGAAATGTATTGAAAGTTCGCCTCCTTATCGAACCAATACTTTCGTTGCAAACAATTGCAGCACACGCCATACATTGCGGGCTGGCACGGTGCGTCGGTTGGCGGCTGTTGGCTAAAGCGGCGATGTATATGGCACGAGTTGAGCGGCTCGACAACGTCAGGTGCAGACGACGGCGCGGCGGGTTTGGCAAATTTTAATGAATGTCGACGCTGAGTTTGTGTTACTGGATGTGCAAGTTGTGTTAAGTTAATGAAAGAAATAAAGAAAGTCTTTGGAGACTACCGAAAGAAGTGGAAACCTAGTAATTTAAATCTGCGACGGGTTGTGCCCTGCGCACGCCTAAGAGGTGCTAGTCTGTAGAGAATTAGAATTTGTGTGGTACCTACCTACACAACAAAAAAAAATACTTAAACTAAATTCGGGGATTACAAGATAAAATCGACTCCTCCTATCTTCAAAGTCGGTTAAAATGTAGCTTATATGTTACCCGGGCCATAAAAAACGAATGGATTCACACTTTATTCATCAAAATCGTGTGAATAGTTTAGTTAGGCGGTACGGGAGAAACATACGACATATTTTCTCATCATAATTTTATCTCCTGGTTTCGCTGTAGTTGGGTAAAAGCTTAGTGTGAATGATAAAATCAGTTTCTTTTTATAGACATCTTAAAACTGTTACCTTACCCTACGCACTTCACCACGCTCCTACCCCATCCAGAATCCCTTACATCCGCGTAGTACGCCATGTGCCTGCGAGAGGCGTGTTATACGGGATTTCATTTAGGAAAACGTATAACATCGTCAAGCTTAACGCTAATGCGAATTTTTATGCGCGACTTTAAAAATATGTCGCCGGCCAGTGCGACATGTTGCTGGCTTATTGAGAATAAGTTTAGAGAAGAAATTACAGGGATTCTTGGGGTGGACCAAATGCAAAGATGGCGATCAGATTGTGTTTAAGGTTCATGTTGGTTTATTCAGGCAGTCAGTCGCACCATATACAAAATTCAGCTGCATCCGTCCAATATAAAGGACCTAGAGACAATGTGGAAAACTACACAGACCTGTCTCCAAGTTATGTATTTTCGCTAAAATTCTGGAAAAAATTATATACAAGCAGCTTTATGCTACTCTGAAATTAAGTATTAGCGACCGCCAACATGGTTTCCTGAGAGGTCGGTCTACAACCACCAATCTCATTATTTGTAATGACTACTTGACCGAGTGTATGGCTCGTCGCACACAGGTAGATGTAATCTACACTAATTACAGCAAGTGTTTTGATCGCCTGGATCATGCTATACTCTTGCGCAAGCTATTGGCTATAGGTATCAGTGGTAACCTCTTCAGATGGTTCTCGTCCTATGTAGACAACAGATGCCAAACTGTGGTTCTCAATGGATACGCATCTAGAACTATGTATATTCCTTCAGGAATTCCTCAGGGATCGCTACTGGGACCCCTGATGTTCAACATCTTCATCAATGACGTGTCTTCATGTTTCTCCGACTCAAAAGTTCTTTTGTCTGCGGATGACATGAAGATTCTAAGTGAAATTAGAACTGAGGAAGATGCTGAGCGTCTCCAACTTGATCTGGACAGATTCCAAGAGTATTGTGTCGCCAACCGTTTGGATTTAAATGTCTCGAAATGTTACGTTTGTACGTTCACTCGCAAACCTAAACCTATTATTTTCGATTACAAGCTAACCGACACTTCAATAGCCAGAGTTAATATCATCAAGGATTTAGGCGTCACTTTTGACTCGAAGCTCCTTTTTGACACACACATCGACAACATTATTAAGAAAGCTTCTAAAGCATTGGGTTTCGTCTTGAGAATATCCGCAGATTTTAAAAATATAAAAACGGTTAAAATTCTTTATTGTGCTTTTGTGCGCAGTCACCTCGAATATTGTTCACCAGTATGGAATCCTATTTACAGTACTTACATTAATCGCATCGAAAGTATTCAAAAGAAGTTTTTGAGGTACGTTCAATATAGATCTAATATTTATTTACATAACTATCACAGTCGCTGCACAAGGTTCCATATTCTTCCACTAATTGAGCGGAGAAAAATTGCTGACATGGCATTCTTGTTTAATATAGCTAATGGTTCAACCGATTGTTCTGAACTGATTGGCAAAATTGGGTTACGTGTTCCATCCATTCGCCTTAGGAATCACCAACCTCTATATGTTCCCTCGGTGCGGTGTATTTATAGACAAAATTCTTATATGATAAGAGCTTGCAGATCATACAACTCAGTCTGTCAAAGTGATGATGATCTTGATTTATTCACAACCAGTGTCACTAAACTAAAAAAAACATTAGGCAACCATTTCTTCAATATTCACTGACACTTCAAATGTTCTTTTTTAAATTCACTCCTAGTTCTTTTACTTTCTTTTATCTGTCTACTGTCTTTTATTCTAACCTAATGTTGTCAGTGAGAACTTGTAATTGGCCTTCTTACATTATTTTTCAACTACCTGTATCCTAGCTGTAAGTTTTCCTAAGATAATAAAATAAAATAAATAAATAAATAAATATCTATACTAATATTATAAAGCAGAAGAGTTTGTTTGTTTGGTTGAACGCGCTAAACTCAGGAACTACTGGTTCAAATTGAAAAAATCTTTTTGTGTTGGATAGTCCATTTATCGAGGAAGGCTTTAGCCGATATAACATCACGCTACGACCATCAGGAGCGGAGCAGGAATGAAAAATGTTGCAAAAACGGGGATATTTTTTCCTTTCGTTTTTCTCTCTTTTGCGACGCAGACGAAGTTGCGTGGGTCAGCTAATATTTGTTAAAAGGCTCGGTAGATGATGATAGGTTTATGAACATCATCATTTTAGCCGAAAGACGTCCACTGCTCGACATAGGCCTCCCCCAAGTGTCGCCACATTGACCGGTCCCGTGCGACTCGCATCCAGTGGATCCCCGCAGCCTTCACCAGGTCATCGGTCCATTTGCGGTCGCCACTCCAGAACTTTATGTTCGTAAGTAGGTAAATTAAATTGATTGACTTTTGACTATTATATGGGTGACGGACTCGATGGCGGCATGGACATAGTATCAAGAGAGCGTGAGTCCCGTCCTAAGTACACTTTTGTTTTAAGCATTTGTTTGTAAAACTTCGATACGTGAGAAATTCTTCTGAACGAGGTAACGGTAACGTTCTACAGAAATACAAACCACACGATAATGATGACTGTCAATTATTTTTGTTTATAGTGCAAAATCGTATGAATTGGATGCCATCAATACATTTTTAAAACTCTTTCAATAGCTTCAGTGATAGCCTTGATGATTAATTAATACTGAGCGTAAAAAAGTCATCGTGCAAAACAGGTTCTTTTTACAAATTTAAAATCCGTCAATTCACTAAAATCCGTCAATTCACTGATGTGGATACCGCTAGAGGGTCCACCCTTTATAGCAGAACTTTTTATGCCATATTATTACTTTGCATAACAGCGGATAGCATAAACTTCATTTCGCAGAAAATCGTTTGGCAGAAACGCATATATCATACATTCAAACTCATAATTTTGTAAGTCAGAATCATCTAAAGGCATAAATTTCATATGCATAAAAATTAAAAGTCGAACCATCTTGTCGCAGATAGTTGGAGGTCAGTATCATCGTTTTGCATAAATTTCATATGCATAAACATTAAACGTTGAACCATCCTATCGCAGAAAGTTTAGGGTTAGAATCATCTATTGGCATAAATTTCATATCAATAGTCATTAAATGGCAGAACTATCACATCTCAGGAAGTTTATAGTTTGAATCATCTTTTCGCATACACTTCTTATGCATAATTATGGAAAGACTATTTTCAATAGGTACAGAAGATTCATAGTTAGTTTAATTTTATATTTCTTACCGTAAACAGTTAGTTATAGTTCTTTTGCATGTATTAATTATTGTTTTTAAGTGATTAACTTATTAGTTAATCACTTTTACCAATTTTACCAATGTTATTAATTTTGTACAATTTTATTGTTTTTTCTTTGTATATTTACGTCACTAATTTTATTACTGTTATGAATTTTATCCATTTCCCTATTTTGTAATTTTTGCATGTATTTTATGAATATATTTTATAAATTTTATACGTTATTCAATTATACCAGTGTTATTAATTTAATAAAATATACAATAATTTTACTTAGTTGATACTAGTGCAAAATCTTTCGACGATATTATGTGTTTATTTATGTTTTTCGAGCGTATGGCACTCGTGGCCTGCAGGTGAAAATCATAATATTTTGGGTTTAACGGCTAAATAAACATAATTTTCTTTCTTTCTTTTATTAAAACAGTAGATTGAGATCATGTGGTTTTTATTTTCCTGTAAGAAGCAGGCAGACATGCAAACAAACATACACCATGGATGCAGCAAGCATGCAGCAAACATGCAAACCTGCATACACCATGCATGCAGTAAGCATACAGCAAGCATGCAGCAAGCCTGCAGCAAGCATGCATCAAACGTGCAGCAAGCATGCAGCAAATATGCAAACCCGCATATACCATACATGCAATGAGCATGCAGTAAGCATGCAGTAAGCATGCAGCAAACGAGAATGCAACATGCAGCAGGCATGGTTTCTGTCACGGCTCCGGCGCTGCGAGGCCCCGGCGGTCCCACGCGATTTTAAATTACACTCTAGGGGTAGGGCAGACAAGACTACGTGGAGTCGGTTTTGGAGCGATTCGTTTCTGTCACTAACTTTTCTAGCACAACATATTGACTTTTTAAGATAATATTTTAATTTTAAATTAAGGTTAAAATGCTATTTTGTGTCATTAAAAAATGGCAATACTGCCAAATAAAATTATTCCAAATGAAATTCTGCAATCTTCATAGTATGCCAAGTGAAATTATATCAAATAATCGTCGTTCTAAATAAACATTATTTTAAACGAAATTATGCGAAATTTGAACAATGCCAAAGGTAATTATGCCAAATAAAAAACTGCCATCTAGAAGTATGCCATTCGAAATTCGGTCATACACACATTCACCCAAACAATAAGTATATTTAAAAAAAAATGCCTTTAATATATTCGTTTAAAGAAAATTATGCCAAGTGTGTTATGCTAAATGAATTTCGGAGCAACAAGATTCTGCCAGATAGATGGAACCCACCGCTAGACTGGTCTATTTTAGTTACTTCCATAGTATAATGTCTTACGATATTTTGCTATGGGGACGGGCTGCTGATATTGAGTCTATATTTATTCTGCAGAAAAGAGCCATCAGAGCCATATATAATCTTCGTAGGCGCGATTCTCTAAGGGAACTATTTAAGGATATTGGCATCATGACGGTTCATTGCCAATACATCTACGAAAACATAATGTACGTCAGAAAAAATCTGCATCTTTTCGGTAAAAGAGGCGACAGACACAATTACAGTACTAGAAATAGGGACCAATTAGTTCAGCCAGGCTTTAGACTCGCTAAAGTAGACTCATCTTTCATGGGGTACTGTTTGAGATGCTATAATAAAATTCCACAAAGTATTCTTGAACTGAATGAGACGAAATTTAAAACATGTATTAAACGCACACTAAGTAAGCAAGCATATTACAAGTTGAGCGATTATATCGCTGATAAAAATGCTTGGCTCAATGCTGGTCCTGCTCCACAAGGACAGGGGCGCAAAACTTGATGGCTTTAAATGGTATTGTTGGAGCTGCTGAAGATTGTACAACTATCTTTGCATTGTATAGATTCAATGTTAGTATTATATAATCGCATAGCCCATATTGTGTGAGTACTATGTACTAGAAAGCTATCATTCACTGGAAACCTACTTTAGTTTTTGACTTGAATGTGCCCTGGCGGTTGAGAGTATGTCATGCTCACTCAAATGTCTCGCTGATGGTGGCGCGTGTGTCGGACCATTTAGCTTCCTTCAAAGTGGTTGAGCTGAATGGTGCTGATCCATGCGTCATGTTCGTGAACGGGTGCTGTCAGTTGTGACTGGTCATCTCTTGGTTGCCATGGCTTATTTTAAAGAATTATTTTGTTTTTACTATGGACACTTTTAACGTGCACATCTTGCTACATTGTTCTCACATAATCTACCATCTCAACATGAATGATGTAACCAAGATTTTGTAACAATAATTTGATTTAAAAGAGTGTCCATGGAGTTTCTTGCCCGTTCTTCTCCATAGAGATCTACGTTAGGGAATGGGCCACTACAGTACTTTCACAGTTTTTATGTCTTATGACTGGGACTGTAGCTACATTTAATTTTCATCTTTGTTTCGACAATTCAAAAGTGCCTGTTATTGGCCTACTTGAAATAAATGCTTTGATTTTGATTTTGATTTTGAAAATGCTTCCGTCCAAGTTATGTATCTTTCTGTTTTCTTTTACCTATGTATATTACTGTTTTGTTCTGCACTTTCGTTCAATCACTTTCAATCTATTTTTTGTTAATTATTTTATTTATTTTTTTCATATACAGATGTATTTTACATATTTATGTACACACTCACCACCACCAATGACACAACATAAAACTGCTTCACATCCGTAACCTCACTAATCCAGGTCCAGTTGAAAACCAGCGTCGGGCACTAGTTGTCCGGCATTTTGCTTAACTGGACCTATTTGACGCAGCCGTGAGGCACACAGTGTCACACTGTTTATTTTTCATTTTATTTTTGTTTTAAGTTTCTTATTATTGTTTCTGGTTTCCATTTTTTGATTTACTTTGTTTGTTTGTTTTATTTTATACTGTGTGCACTTGTGGCGTGTGAAAAATAAATGTATTTTCTTTCTTTCGTTCTTGTTGTGTAATCGTTGGACTGCCAAGTCAGAGGTCTCAAGTTCGAATCCAAGATACGCAAATCTCATTATCATCACTTGCTCCGGTGAAAGAAAAACAGCATACCTGAGAAATCTTTCTCTAGGATGTGTAAAGCCAAGTCCATGGATGACATAAAAACTCCGAGGTTAAGCAACACCAGGCTAAGGAGCTCGTAGCTAAATAATAACAGCCGCTCGGGTCGGTCTTTAGGTTAAGCCGTGCTTACCTAGTACCCTTACATACCAAGTTTCCTCAGTGCCTCGAGAGCACGTTAAGCTTTTTGGTCCCAGCTGTAATGTGCAGATCTTTGACAGTCGCTACAGTCAGTGGCCCCAAAAAGTCTGACAACCAGTCTTACCAAGTGGTATCTTAATATCCAGTTCTAATTGGGTTGTGGATGTCAGACAGGTAGGCGCTCCATGTAAAATACTGGTATTTAGCTGCATCCGGTTAAACTGGAAGCCGACCCCAGATGATGATGACCAGGTTATCCACAAACCTTACAGTAAAGAAGACTTCTTCATTTTCTGCTGCGACCACCAGTAAAGCATCAAAGCTCCAGTATTTCAGGCAGAACATACTCGTATCAACGAATCAATTTAGGGGTCTTCAAATAAATAAACGGTTTGGCCCCGCTGCGGTTGACAGCCGCCTGCTAGGGATGGCGGCGCAGATGTTACCACCCCCAAACACCCCCGACCACCCCCACAGCCCGCCCCGGGGGAAAGGATTACAATTATCGATGTTACGGAAAAAATGGGGGCGAGTTTTTTGATATTATTTTAATATCTTTTGTGTTTAGTTGATTAGCTTAATGCGGGTGGTGGCGATAAGTACCCTGGTATGGTATCAGTGTGGCTATGTGATGGACACTCCTTTACACCTCCTTTATTTTATTACAAAATAATTACAAAAAATAATATCTTTCTACTGTTGAGAGCATAATAGATATAATAATAATATTTCTGTGGTTGAGAGGTTTTACATTATAAAAACGTAAACTATTATTTATAATTCCGGCTAAACGTAAACAAGTTATCCACAAATTAAGGTGTCATTCTCGTATTGGCAAAAAAATATCACCTTGTGCCAGTTTTCATACATACTTAGTTAAATCTCTAAGGTCTCAGTAAATCAATTTAAAGGCAAAAAATAATTACTTTTCTATTGAGAAAATACGAGTTTTTTCCGAGTCATGGATGTTTATATGTATAATAAGTATGTATTTACAAACAAAAAAGTATATATGTAGTATATCAACTATCTAGTGTCCACGACACAAGCTTTGCTTAGTGTGGCACTAGGTGGCGCTGTGTGTTAATTTCCAGTGATATTTATATATTTTATATTTATATATACTTATATATATATTTTATATATTTTTATAGTATATATTTCTATTGTATTATTCATTGACTATCAAGCAGTTGTTTCACCAGTTGCCAATAATTCACAAATCAAAGTAAACAATGATTTATGACTGAATACAAACTAAGAGGGAGGCTGGCCGTAACATCTGGCTCAGCTATTAAAATAAGTTAAAGTTACAGCACAGAGTATATGCAGTAACTGTAGGTCTGCAATGGAGTGAGCGTGCGATTGACTTGCTATAGAAACTTCAGACTATAAAGGATTTTCTTCGAACAATTTTATGTTATTTAAACTGCAAAGGGATTTTTTTGCAGTGCTTTGTGAAGTTGATTTTAATTTAAAACTGTTTAACGCCTTAATATTGTTTTTCGATAACATAACACCACGCTTTGTATTGCACGCACCCGGAAGCGTTAAGCAGAGATGTACCTCTCATATCGACTTTTCGAAAGTTTACGTTTTTAGTCCCATGTTTTATGAGACCAATATGCCACCAACTCTGTGATGACAAGGTATGCAAAATGGGAAATCCATGCCTTATGGGGCCGGCGGAGCATGCGTTTTTCAAACAAACGAAATACCAAAATAATATGTAAATCAAACATATTCTTAAGGTAGTGTGTATTTATTTTGATTGTACTAAGAATATCTATGTTCCCAAATAAATATTTTGAAAGGATAATGATATAAAGACGAGATATGAAAAATTTAAAATATCTATCGAAATTATTTTTTCTCATAACTCTTGTTTAAATCGGTGTCCATTCAAAATATGTGTGTTGGAACCTATATCTTAGATATGTAATGCTATCAAAACAAATACACACTGCTTTAAGAATATGTTTGATTTACAATTATTTTGGTATTAAATTTGATGAAATTCGCATGCTCCGCAAGCCTCTTAAAGTACACAATATCAAAACTATAAAAATATGACACCATGGTTTTAAAAGTATTTCTAGTATTTCATAACTTTAAATATTATGAAAATAAAATCATCATCGTTCTGCCTCGCCATTTCCCGACGATGTCGGGGTCGGCTTTCAGTCTAACCGAATGCATCTGAATACTAGTATTTTACATGGAGCAACTGCCTCTCTGACATCCACCCTAGTTCCAAAATAACATGATACGCCTGAAGTTTGACAGGCAGCCCGCTCGACTTCCAAAATAAAGCCAATTTTTGGCTGCAACTCTCCAATTTTTTCAACATCATTGAATCTCCCAAGATATGAAGCAAAGCATCGGGTGTATGTAAAAGTTTAAGAGTGCGGTGCCGGCTGGTTCTGACGGCGACAGCTGACGTCTCACCCCCTTACACCCCCGACGTCCCGCCTAATTTGCGCCCCCTACAACACGTTTGATTAACTACAGTCGAAGATTCAGGTGTCGCCATTGTTTTTGATGGGTGGAATTGCAAATGGTGATGGTTCTTGGCAGTTTTAATACTACGGCAAGGTACTGTGATTGATGCTTAATGTACTTACATTGCAGTAAGTAGTTGCAAATCAAAAGTTGTTTCAAATTGGAGAATCATACAGGAGGATAATCTAGATTTTGTTTTAATTTATTGAAACCTAATCGTATGGTGCTTAAAATGTAAGCCTGAAAGGATTTTAATTTGTAGCTATTTGTTTTTTTGAAGAATGAGTATGTATTGTACTTTTGGTGTGCTTTTGGTAGCAGTCGTAAATGGAACATATATCTACCGTTCCAAGAGGTTCACCGGTTGCAAGCTGCATCAAATTTTATGATATTAGTAGTATCGATTGTGAGCATTCGATAAACCCTTTGTAAAATAATGCGATTATTATTGTAACATTATTGTATTTATTAGGTCTACTAACAATTGTTTACACTAATTTACAAACAAAGATAAAGATAAAGAAGCGTTAAAATTGCTTATAAGCTGAGTCACATTGTTATTTATTCGCCTTAAATAATCCCCGTGGGAAATAATGGAAAAGCCTAAGGTACAGAAGACTATACATATTTATCAGAGGGTAACAAAATAATTGTTCCAGAACTTTAGTTTACAGTGACAAATATTATTTAAAATTTTCTTATAAATAGCACACACCTAGCCGATTCCCTGTGACCAAACATTAACCATCAATAAACCAATCTATCATTTTACCTATTATCCCGAAACACCTTTCACTGGCCAGCCTGACCTATTCCACCCCATATTTTAGTTTTTTTTTTCAACCCAAAACAGCGAATGCAAACATTCAGCCTGAAGTTGCGGAGTGGTGCGGTTGCGGGGCGGCGCGGTACGGCGGGGTGGGGGAGGCGGGGGGCGTAATCGAGCTGTCACTGCCAGACCATCGGCTCAACACTTGGAGCGGCCTAAGCAAGGATTATAGCTTATACATCGTACCTGTTTCGTACTATACCTCTTTGTTAAAAGTGGGACTGGCTGTATGGAAGGTTGTCTTTACCACAAATATTTTTGTTGTCGTTTTGTTGGTAAAGTGTGGGTTTGTCTATGGCTTTTTATCTTTTTATTGGAAACTGCACAAACAAGATATACCATGGCTCTTGCCTTTTGAAAAAAGAAACAATAACATGAATGTTGCTAATAGACATTGCTTTTGTTCTGAAGTAAAATCAAAAGTTAGGATTAATGATCGTGCTTGCCAAGTGGATTGTAGACTTTTTGCCCTTTGGAAACAAAACCAACATTTAACTTAGATATATTTACTATGAACCCTGAAAACTAGATCACCACAAAAAGTACCTAACTCGAACAATAACGAACTGTTTAACGTTACCATAGCAACGCCTCGGAAGCGCGGGAAAATCGTCAGCTGTCTGTTATTCTTCCATTTTCAAATCAACATCCAACAGATCAGATATGTTATGATAATTAACTTAGCAGAATAAAAATGGTAATTTTGTAATAGCAGGTTCTGAAAATGTGATACTTCTTGGTTTTATTTTTAATTTGGAGGTCAGTGTTACCATCTTTCGTTAACGTATCCGGAGTGTAAAGAGACTCACGATGAAGCCGTCAAACTAAGTAACTTGACGCAAAAAATATTGCTGGGAAACGACTTCTTTTGGGGTGAAAAATCATGTTTTGTGGTACCTATAACTCAATGTAACGCACTCAAAACATTGTGCTGATGGATGGATTGAATAGAATAGTACTATTGTTGTGGAGGTTTTTAAAGTAAAAATCTTACAATTACGCAGAGAACAAGTGCCTTTCGGCTTCCGTAAGACGTTTTTTACACTCCTTAGAGGAGGGTTCGTGGACGGGTCAGGACCTAAGTGCTTGTAGGCGAGCGAAGTTCGTATGGCTGAATTTTGATCTTCATTCATTTGAACTTTTCACCATCGCTACGATGGAAGAAAAAGAACGTAAACAGGGGTTAAACCTGGCAGATTATGAGGAGAAATGACAGCTGCTAATATAACGGACATTATCATGATCTGCGAGACTTTCCCCAACTACGCAGGTTCCCGGATGCAGCTGAATACCAGTATTTTACATGGAGCGACTGCCTATCTGACATCCACAACCCAGCTTAGTACTGGGTAATACGATACCCCTTGGTAAGACTGGTTTTTAGATTTTTTTTGACCTGGTTTTTTGAAAAAAGTAATCTATGAAAACTGACAATTTATTGTTTTACAAACTAAATAGGTACTTATAGAGTCATAGTTAAGTTAGCAAAATTGCTTTAGATACGATTGGAAATGACCCGCGGCCAGTGGTCCTGTGACTCTTTGGAAAATAATGTCTTTCAGCTATCAAGACCAGGTCTCAAACACATTAATATTCGCCTTTCCTCAGAGAAAGCTTGCCTTTGACAATATTTTAAACTAATATCAAAGTAAGTAAGCCAACCAAAAGAACCCTGTAAAATGACTGAACACTGATGTTGAAGGCTGCACAACCGGTTTTCTATGAAAAGTTTGCTTTAAATAATATTTTATCAGTGTCGTACGGATCAGGTGATTTGATTGATTATTGGTATAAAAACCTCAAGCAGTTACAACAAACAATAAAGGTCAATAGTAAAAAAAAATAAGCAATAAACGCATGCTGTTTTTTTTTTAAACCGATGTTATGTTTCTCAGAATGATGTAGGTACTGAGTTTTTTTTCTGATTTCACGTCGCTGTCCCTTCCACCCCGTAAACATAATACAAAGACCAAATAAATTAAAGACCAATCACTACCTGGCTACATATATTGGTACTATTAACCATTATAACCTTAAAACAAAAAAAAACAACAACAAACCAAAGAGAACAAAGACAGCATGTAGGTGACATTGACGACACAGTTTTTGCCCAAAATCGAGTATGTTACCCACAGTCTCTTGAATCCGTAACTGATAAAGGTATTGTAAAATAAATTGACGAGGACTGTTATAAAAACAACACAATTTAATAAATAGAAAATTAAACTCAAAAAGAGGGCGTCTGGCTATTTTATTTCTCTGTAAAAACAGAAGACGTTACAAAAATGGGCCACATTTAAACAACTAAATAAAAACCACAGAGAACAAAGAAAGCATGCAAGTGACATGGCCGACACAGTTTTTGGTCATAATCGAGTATGTTTAAGCGCAATCCCGTTTGGCGCCATAATCGAGCTGTCAGCGGCAGCGGTTCCCGCGCAAAAGTTTGATTAAAACCGAACCAATCAGCTAAGCGGAGGCCAGATAACAAAGTCAGGTGTTTTGATTTTCAAATTGAGAATTGGTTTGTTGGTTTCAAGTGTTGTTGACGTGTTTTGTTTTTCTATTTTATATTTTGATTATAATAAATTGTAACTAGCAATACCATAAGCTCTGTTACTGGCGTTATTTTTATGCAAAAGGGATCAAAATTTCACAAAAAATATGCATAATCTTCGAAGGTCCATGTTCACCAAAAAGATGACGGTTTGATTATCTACCAGCAGCTGTTTAACACACATTTTTGTATGGGAACATGTCATATTGACAGCTGTTTTTAGATAAACAGACTGTTATCTTCTCGGAGAACATGGACCGGTTAAGGTAGCTCCCCTTACTGCCCGGTTAACCGTTTCAATCTTGTATATTCTAGTGCAATAATAGTTAGATATTTAATTTAGTATGGTTAGTCATATCACCCATTTTGTTTTGTTTCGTATACCAGAAATGGTTTATATGAGGATCCTTATTGTTAGATTTGAAATGTAACAATGATTTACCATCTATTTACCCATATTATGTGAATAAATTATTTGATTTGTTCACATAGTATGGGATTCTTATTGCGAACCAAGGAAATCTTATTTTTCTAATACTTAAATACTTTTTTCTATAGTTTAATTTTCGTGCATTTTTCATTGTGGGCAATGTAATTACAATACACTAAGACATCTTATAGTAAGCATTACCAGCCCCTGTACCACTATCCAAGAATTTCTGAGAACGGAGTAGGAACCAGAAAACAAAGGTTTTAGCAGAAATTAGGCAGAGGTGTACCTCGTAATCAAACGCCAGTTATATTTTTAAGTCCCAGGTTGGTAATGAATGGCGAGACTATTGCCACTAACTGGGCACATGTCCAGACTCCGTGACTGTTACTAATAGAACCTTGATGGAAAAAACCCAATTGAACTTTTCTCGACCCGGGAATCGAAACCTGGACCTCATGGTCAGCAGTCACTCTTGTGACTGCTCAACCATCGAGGCAGTCAACAAAAGCTTTCTATAGAGAATAATACAATGTACGCCACAATCTAACAATGCCCTAATTTAATTCGAATGCAATTCTTCTCAATCCCGCGGAGACGACGACTGCTCGTCAGGTGTGCAGCATGATTAATGCTTACCAGCGATTAATTTTACCCCCTTTCCAGCCCCGCCCCCGCGGTGCGCCCATTCAGAGCGTGGAACTACCCTCAATTTTGACAAACATGTTTATGTTCGTGTTTAGGTGTTTCTTGGTCGATGTGAGGCTATTACATGAGCTACACGCGAGTTTTATAATGAATAAAAGTATATGATTCACTGCTATAAAGAAAACCAGAAAAATATATGATATTCTTCAGGATATATGCTAGCATGATAGTGTTGTGAAAACATAATACAATTAATTTGACTCGATAAAAAAAACACAAACTTATCTCTAAAAATATCTTTCAAACAAAAAAAAACATACTAATATACATGCGATCATTCAGATTTTTTGGAAAATAATTCCACAAGCAATATATTAGCATGATAGTGTTTTAGTTTTTTAATCCAATCAATGGTTTTTTTGTAAATCGATCGAAACCACTCATTTCGCGCTATTTGGCCCGCAGTGACTGACGTAACAACCGCTTTGTAGTGCAAGCTGATAAGAACTTTATTCTAACAGCATTTTAAACGAAGTTGGAACCACCACAAATAGAGTTGCTAATTTAGCTCATCTAGTCGCCTTAAATGGTTAAGTGAGGTAATGGCATAGCACAGTAAAAAGATAAGGGCATGCGGTGAATATTACCAACTGTATAGACCCAGGTATTCCTCCTAGTTAATTTTATGATTGGTCTCCATAATTTAAAACCGCGTTGTAAGTGAACATTTTGAACTGTCTAGTCTACCGATTAGTACGGATCATGACATATAGCCCGCTGACAGCCAGACGGATGGACAGCGGAGGCTTAGTAATTGTCCCGTTGGTTATCTTTCGGGTGCGGAACCCTAAAAGGTAACCTACCTAGGTATACCATTACAGGTAACTGTTCTTGCTTTCAAAAGAGAGTCCTTATGGCAAGAATTTCTTAGACAAAGAATGACATGACAATGTTTCGTTTATATAGGTTTTTAACTTTTTCTTTCTTTATAATAAAGGGTGTAAAATACCTCTTCACGAAGCCGAAGGGCAATTGTTCTCCTCATCATTGCGATAATTTTTTTGTTCTACACCATACCTGGGAACCTTCTAATTATGGCGATATGGGGGGTCAAAGTTACAACTTTTAGACAAGTTTTTTTTTATACAAGTTTTTTTTGTAAGATTTTGACTTTTAACATCACCATGACCCCGTACTATTTAATCCATCCATCAGCACAATGTTTTAAGTGCGTTACACAGAGTTCTACCACAAAACATGCTTTATAACCTCAAAAAAAAAGTAGTTTCCCAGCAATTTTTTTGCGTAAAGTTACTTAGTTTGATGTACAGAATGATTGGTTAACGGCTTTGTGATGAGGTGGTTTACACCCTGTATACACCGGCTAGGCCAAGCGCTAGTCACTTGTCTCCTTCTTGTAATACCTTCGCGACTGCAGGTGGCATGTTCAAAGTTTTAGAATTTGGATCATTAGTTCCGGAGATAATCCCTTTTTTTTACGTACTAAGAAAATTCACACGTATATTTATAATAATAAGTTTATTTATCTAATCTAGTCTCCGTCTCAACAAACGGTGAGGGCCCTTTATTCATCTGACCACCTTGAGCAAGGTTAAAGAAGTACAGTACAAACCGCACAGGGGCACCGTACCCTCATATCCTCGCTACAAGTTTATCTGTTACTGTGCAATGGCGACCGGCGACAAGATGCGGGCCCCGTATGGACTCGCTAATTCAATGACAATACTGTTTCACCTGAGGTTACTTTGGTTTGATGGGTGGGTGGACATCAACATAGGGGTTTTTTGTCCTCTTTGACAATATGCGTGATGACAGTATCAAAACATTACAAATCTATTTAGTCCGTCAGTTAGAGTATTGGAAAATAATGGACACGTATTTTTTTCTTTTGTAAATCAATGAATGTTGACAAAGATAACACTCGAGAGTGGGGGTCGTGACGTCAGAGCTAGCTAAAAATTATACCAAGGCGTGACGTATTGAGAATTTTAAAGTGTCGTATCTTCGTCAATTTTGGTTTATGTAACAAAATAAAAAATACGGGTCAAATATTTGTTGATGATCTAACTGACGCACTAGTTATTTTTTATTGTCGTGTACCCTTCTTTCCAGTAATGTAACGGATTCAACAACGTGGGTGATAAAATAATAGATATTTAACATACATTAAAAAAACAATCTTAGTCATTTATTTTAAATTACAAAATAGCTTAAAGTACAATTTGCGCATCAATCTCAACCTCTTATAATTCAGTTGCGCATAAATCAACCGATATTTGTCACATTTTAAGTTCTATTCAGACTTCTATGGTAATGATAACTGAGGATTCTAGTCATTTTCACTGCGATCTATATTACTATAAGGTTACTGTTCGGTTACTGTCACTGCCAAGTCAGTCAAATAATTGTGATCTTTATTCTTATTACTTTAAGGACTGCATCATCCGTACCACAAATAAAAAAGTCCCCATCTTCCGTCCTTTAAAAATCATCGCCTTCTACTTTGACATTTAACGTGAAACCAGGGTCCACGTCCTCTGTATTATCAACTATGTCTTCTAAAGGATCCTCTTCCATTTTAGAAGTGGATGGGCCACCATCATCTATGTTTGGATATTGTTTATTTTTTCTTAAAACCTTTAATTGAATATCAGCCATAGTTTTTTGTAGCTCCATTCTTGCTATAATTGACATTTCCTCGGGCATAGATCGTAGGCTTATTGCTATGTACTTGCCGTAAACGTCAAATTCGTCTTCTTCGTAGTATTTAATCTGTGGTTCATTTGTTTGGGAAGATTTGGTCTGTGGAGTTACTTCTGTAGCTATTTTGTCTAAAGTTGCGATTAATTTTTGTGTGTCGTCTTTTTTGTATTTCGTTATAATTAATTCTGGATCTGTTTCCTGTAATAGGAGACCAATAATTAATTAATCGTTTAAAACATATAGGAATATAAAACCAATAACAAAAAAAAACTAATAAAACCTGTCCTTTAAAAAAAGAAACCCATTATTTCTTACATGGGAACTCGCGCCTGTGCAGAATAAAGAGCGGACAGTTCAAAATTAATAACGACATATTCGTCAACTGGCGACTGTGAATCTCGCGACTGCTCGCGAGTTAGCACCTTCCGTTTTTTTTAGGTATATATTTCAATCCGCTTTCATTTGACTGTACTTTATAACGTGCGAGAGAGTTGACGACAAAAAATACATTAAAATTTAAAGGTGCCAACTCGCCAGCACTCGAGAGTTTTACAGACACCAGTCAAACGAATAAGCCCGCACTCCAATATAAAAGAAGAAGTAGGTACGTAATGGATTTTTTTAAATGAGGCGCACCCCAGTGATCGTCAAAAGGAATGACGTTTTCAAGGTTAAAATTGTTCCTCGACCTTTATGAATTTGGAGGGTAGTGTGGATGATCATAATTCTATAACTACAAACGTATAAGGGTGCATTCTGTTTAAGAAAATAATCACTCACAGCGCTCACATCAATATTTTACGTTCCAATTTAGATTTCACGATTATGACAGTATTATGACAGCTAAGAGCTGTCATCAGGTCATTTGACAGCGCTCACGGTGATATTCATTCGGGGCATGGTCAGTGTAATCGCAAGATGGCGCATGTCATGACGTCATCAATGACGATTCAAGGGACATCGGCGCTCACGGTAATTCGGAACGGGTTTATGGACGCTCAGATCGTTTACAGCCTAATTCGGAACGCGGCCTTACTGTCGCAAACAATATTTTAATCAACGTAACAACCTAGCACTGGCCTGCAAATTGCAAATAACGTAAGAAAAAATGATTTTCGCGGGCTTCCCTGACGCTGAAATATGGCTGATATTCTGTAGTAAGTACGGGACAGTACAGGTTTTTGACATTAATATATTATTACCTTTGCCGATAACACAACCACACACTGACATAGATATTTACTTAAGGGTCGTCCTTTAATCTCGTCAGTTTCGAAGATGGGGGAGGACGTC
This sequence comes from Xestia c-nigrum, assembly GCA_916618015.1. Lineage (NCBI taxonomy): Eukaryota > Metazoa > Arthropoda > Insecta > Lepidoptera > Noctuidae > Xestia > Xestia c-nigrum. Next base: position 26,513,448 of record OU745248.1, on the reverse strand, counting down.
AGAAAACTAAAAACATAAATAATCACAATGGGATGGGATTGAAAGTGACGTACGTTTAGATTTTTTTACCAATATCAGATTTAGAAAACCCGAGCGAGGGAAATTATGTCAAAGTAAATACAAACTTTTTTTTAATAAATATTTTTATACTAATCTACACTAATATCTACACTAATATTATAAAGAGGAAAACTTTGTTTGTTTGTTTGTTTGGTTGTAATGAATAGGCTTAAAAACTACTGGACCGTTTTTAAAAATTCTTCCACCATTCGAAAGCTACATTATCCACGAGTAACATGGGATATATTTTATCCCCGTAGTCCCACGGGAACGGGAACTACGCGGGTGAAACCGCGTGACGTCCGCTAGTGTTTAAATACACTGAATGCTGCAAAACCCCACGATGTACCAATGAGGGGTAAAAAACTGGCAAAACCTCACGTGAAATCTCAAGGATGGTCATTTCAAAATCTATGATTATTCGCTACTCACATTATCATCATTTTTCTTATCGTTTGGGTTCCACAAGAGTGCGCTGCTTGAGATATTCCTCAACATCTCGTCGGCCACAAAGAACCATGCTATTTTAGGTTTATACACCTTCCCTCCTGCTCTAACACTCATCTCAATCTTCTTCAACTCCGTATAATACGACGTCCTTAAATTCTTGATCTTCTGCGGAATATCTGACACTTCCAACCCGGGAATGTCCAGTTTCTCCATGATTTCTTTATAAGCATTGTCTCTTGCTTGTCTATTCTTATAATTCTCGTTGGTAACATCCCAAAGACACTCAAACTCTTTGTACAGATTAACTAATTCGAACATTTGTGTTTCTGTCAGCCGTTCGGCCCTTCTACCTTTTTGCATGGCGCGTATTTTCCGTGCGGGCTTGGCGCAGTAACTGAGGTGCTAGACGACTGCGGGCGGGGGCACGGCTGCGGGGCGACGACCGTGATTGGTCGATACGGATAGAAGGTCGTTTCGGAACGACTTTTGTTTGCTTGATGTCGTAATGTACTTGTGTCGATAACCCCGCATGCGTGTTAGTATTGGAGTCGTGACGAATATTGTTATTTACACCTATAAATTAATAGACTGCCTTGTTTTATTAGGGAAACTCGTTGTTTTATGGTCTCTCTGTGTATAATACTATTTTTACAGATTCACTAGCTGACCCGTCAAACTTTGTTTTGCCATATAAATTATTTCTAGTTTAAAAAAAATGTTAGGGGTGGATAACCCTTATCACTTAGGGGTATGAAAAATAGATAGTAACCGATTCTCAGACCTACTGAATATGCATATAAAATTTCATAAAAATCGTTCAAGCCATTTCAGACTCAGAGGAGTATGGTAACTGACACTGTGAGACGAGAATTTTATATATTAGAAGAAGAAGATCTAAGCTTATAGTTTCAACTAATAGCTTAGTTTTTACTTGTGATAAGTTCTTATTTATATAAATGGCATTAACTTGTTTGTTATTAGCATTGAGGCAATGTTATGTCAGTTATTATTTACGAACTACCTCACAATTTGTTATAAACTGTGTGTTAACCATAAATTAACAATTATTATTTTCCACTTTAGTAGTAAGATAGCATATAAGATTGCACAGGACAGAGAGGTTTGGGAGAAAGGAGACACCCAAACACGCTAAAAAAAAAAGTGTTTCAACATCCTGAAAAAGTGACAAACATTTTCAGGATGGTTGGATGGTCAGGTTAACTGAAGAATTTCATAATTATATTATAAAAATAATAATTGCTCCTTTTTAATTATAGAGTCTACGAAGCATTTGTAAACCGATTTTCACCTAATTTGCCGAAAGTTTAATCTTGTGTCCTCATCTTATTTTGTTCAGGTATAAATAAAGTAAATAGTGATAAAGAATGTATGACGCATTACATAATATACAAGTCGTTTATCAGACGAACGCTGCGGGCATGCCCACATGTGGAGCTATGTGGAACAATTACTTCCATTGAGGTATCGAGGTCTATTATGAAATCTCTCAATAAAAAATACTAACCTGACGAAACGTACTAGTAACAGTACAGCTAATCATTTACTTGATCAAAATAAAATAGGTCATTCCCCCATTTTTAACCGACTGCAAAATGGACGAGGTTCTTAATTAGTCTGAACTTTTTTTAATGTATGTTCCCCGATTACTCGAAGTATACTTCCCAAGTGGTGCCATAGTCATCAAGACGGGATCTGATGATGGGATCCTGGAGAAATAGAGAGAACTCTTCAAATTGTATAGGCACACATCAAGCGATTTGGGTTGTACTTGAATAAGTTCTTTCTCGGAGTGCTCCCACTTCAACTTGGTGAAGATCTGATGAAGAACTTCGGAGATAGGCAATGGAACTCAAACTTCAAATAATAAACTAAGCCGAAAGGCACTTGTTCTCCCCATCATTGCGATCATTTTTTTGTTCTACACCATACCTGGGAACCTTCTAGTTACGAAGATATTGGGGGTCGAAGTTACAACTTTTTGACAAGTTTTTTTTTTAACACATGTTTTTATTGCAAGATTTTTACTTTGAATACTTCCACAAACCCCTTACTACTCAATCCATCCATCAGCACAATGTTTTGAGTGCGTTACATTGAGTTATACCCCAAAACGTGATTTTGGACCCCAAAAAAAGGTGTTTCCCAATTTTTGCGTAAAGTTACTTCGTGATGAGTGTGTTTACTACTCCCTGCAATCTGTGTAAAAGGATTGTATTCTAAATATTCGAGGAACCTCCAGGCTCCACTACTGATTTTTGCAATGAGGTCCCAAAACTATTGCATGGGATACCTCTACCTCCTATAATAAAACTGTCCTTCCTTATAACATCAGCTATCTGCCACTAAGAGTCCCGTCAAAATTGCTCAAGCAGTTTTGGAGGCTAGCCGGAACAAATACAGAGACAGACAACTTTTTTTTTTGTACAAGTAAGAACTCAATACTTTATTGCTTGCATTCCACATGTCTTATGGCGCATTTACATTAAGTCGGTTAGACCGTATTCGGCTGCAGGCCGTATTCGGTCACCAACTAATATAAACAGGTATTCGTTTGGCCGTCTTCGGTTTGGCCGTATTCGGTCGAGCCAGTTGTCGGTGTCGAGTGCGCCGTGCCCCGCCCGTCGCCAATCAAGCCGCCGAATTCGGTTAACCGACCAATGTAAACAACTCAATTTAGGTGAGCGTTTCAGTTAAACCGAATGCGGCCGTCGCCTTTGGTGACCGACCTCAAACCGACCATGTAAATGAGCCATTAGTTATGGCTCATTTACATTAGGTCTTGATTGATGCGTGCGGCGACTTGATTGATGCGGCGATTGTATATTGAACAGTCAGGTTGACAACGGGCTCGACCGAATACGGCCAAACCGAATACGGCCAAACGAATACCTGTTTATATTAGTCGGTGACTGAATACGGCCTGCAGCCGAATACGGTCTAACCGACTTAATGTAAATGCGCCATTAGCGTACATAAACAAGCTGATAGGTACTTCAAATTGCGGCTCTAAGTAGATACTGTATATTGTGCATCAGTATCACATCTCTAAACACCTAATCTCTCATTCTTCACAATCAACCTGCACCATATCCCCCGCACCCCTGCACCCCTGTACCTTGTGCCCGGAGCCCTGTCCCGCAGCATGGCGAGCAATTAAATGTAGATTACTGTAAACAGTCCCTGTGAGATAAAACTGTCCCCCATGATCGAGAGTTGTGCGCCTATCACAGACATGCGGGCTGGCCCGAAGGAGCGTCCGCAGACAAAATGGCGACGACTAGCATTTTTTATTATTTTACCAATATTCCTTTCCTTCAACATTAACCTTCAAATTTAATTGTTATTAAATGTGAATATTTCAAACCGCTTAGAGAGATTAATTACTACATCGAGCTTATTTTTGTGTTGGTGCACGCTGATCTCCGAAACTGCTAATCTCCTAAACTATCCAACCGATTTGAATGAAATTTTGTGAATGGGTGTGAAAGTTCCCAGCTTGAAAGGTAGGATTTTGATCCGATAGGTGTGCAAGGTGGAGTCTCTAGTAGTTTATAAATAATGTGTCCAAGTCAGATGTTTTTTTTGTGTTCTTCCTCCTTGAGCTAGCAATCTTCTGAGTCAGCTACAGAAAGGTAAGGAATATTGACAGTCTTCATAGCAATCATTTAATTTGTGTTTTGAATTTATTTTGAACATACTACTAATAATGACCTTACCATAAAATCTTCCACTTTTCTTAAAATTTTCTCCCAATGGCAATATAACCCTAAAATATTTGACAAATTTGCTATCGGTACCGCTCCGTCCCGCATGCGGGCTCGATTGGAGTCCGTTTGCACTGGCGTGGCACGCGTGATAAATTGTCACCGACTCCACACCGGCGTGAGGGTTAGCAGATAAGTAAAGATGACTTGTAGTCTATGGTCTTAAGCGTTTAGCAGTAGAGTGGCCATAGAGCAGCTTAGGACTCGATTGGATTCCGTTTGCACTGGCGTGGCGCGCGTGATAAATTGTCACCGACTCACCACGCCGGCGTGAAGGTTATTAGATAAGTGACGATGACTTGTAGTCTACGACCTTAAGTGCTTAGGAACACTGACTTGCAAAGTGCATGCTAAATTGGCCATTGGAAAAGATAAGTTAGCCACAAAACCTCTTCATCTTGTCCTTTCCTAACTATGTTTGTTCGGCTTCCAGTCTAACCGAATGCATCTGAAGACCAGCATTTTACATGGAGTGACTTCCACAATCCAGAAACCTGGTATTTGGTAAAAAAACAGTACTAGACAAGACTAATTGTCCTGTGACTACCCGTAACGACTGCCGAAGATCTACAAACAGCTGGAACCAACAAACTAACGCTCGACACGGATGGACAGCACCTTAAAGCAAGTAGCCCATTCCCTCAACACTCAACAGATAACTCTTGTAAGGCAAACGTTTAAATCATCGTATAATTAGTGCGACAGGTGCTGAGCTCAGCTGAGAGCTCCTAATCGCGCCATTACGCTCACCGTAACGAGAGCACGTAATGATGCTGATGCGGAACAGCGGTGCACTGCCAGAGTCTTGGTTCTAGTGAGGTTTTAAGTAGAAAGAAGTACTAGTGTTGTTGGGCACAACATCGGACTGTGAAAATGTTTTAAGTGTTTAACGGAAATAATTAAGAAACAATTAAAGCCAGGGTTTTTATATTCTGAGAGTCTGAAATTCATTTAAAACTACGTTGGATATGTCGCGAAATAAAGGCACTTGTTTTTGACTATCATCAGCCGAAAGACAATGGTCCATGACCATGATTTGACGATGTTGAGATGTTAAACTAAGATTTTAGAGTACTTATTGGCGTCCATGTTCAACATGGGCTGTGTTATCATTTCTTTGGTTTATTTGAAATGGACCTTTATAATTAGAACATTATATTTACTTGTATTTCCATGATAAGGTTCGTCTGTGTGCATTTGCAGAGAACAGCCTGCGGTAGCCCAGTAGTGACAGTAAGTACAAGTAAAGAACACAAGGGTAGTAACTCGTGGGCCCGCACGTGCCCAAGCCTGCCGGGGTTGCGGGCCTGTTCGAAAGAGATACCGCGGCCCCGGAACATAAAGGGCGAGGAAGGAACATGGATGGGTCTTAGTCAGTAAAAGTCTGACACTCCCTCCCGCTCCGCCCAGACAGGTGCATTACTTTGTTAAACGGTGAAGGAAAACATCGTGAGGAAACTGGCATGTCCTAGAATAAAAAAAATCGAAAACATGTGACATCTACCAATCCGCACTAGGCCGGCGTGGTGGATTATAGCCCGTTCCCTTTCATAGAGAGGAGGTCGGTGTTCCAACAGTGGGAACATTGATATAGATGGTGACGATGATTATGTCTTATGTGCATTTACAAAAACATCAAGTTTCTGGCAAATCGCAACTAAAACAACAATATTTCCTCATATATAACCACCAACAATTTCAGGCTACATTATACCGACGTCAGAGCCCATTACAGCTGCCATCGGTGCTGGTAACAGACTAACACACTAAGCAATCCGCCATTGTATAAATAACGCTAAGAGCCCAGCTGTGCACAGCTTGTACCACCGTGTGCCGTGTCGACGACGCGGCTAAATGCATCTCTTTCGCGCCAGACTCAACGGCCAGCGGGCTTTAAATAAAAACCAGGTGTGAGGTGGGTAGGTAACTGATTACAAGCGTAGTCGTTGAGGTGAGGAGATAAATTTGTAGGGAAACAGATTGGGAGGACTGTAGCAGACTTAAAAGGTGAAGACTTAACTCAACGTATGTCAAAAGTCAGCCAGATTTTTATTATAAAATAACGAGTTCACATTTTACACCCATGGGAAATTGCTACTGTTGATAGAAGCAAAATTGGTAATGGACACAATGAGAGATAGTGTTCCGTAAGAACATTTTGAAGTTGGCCTTTAGATTTGACATTGTGATACTGTGTGTAGCTCATTCACTAGCACTAACTGAAAATATATGTATTTCGACACGTTTTGTGAAATACAAAACGTGTCGAAATATATTTACAGTTACAGTACGAGTTTCAACAGGATTGACAATATCGTCATAGCACTTTGGGTACCTTACGTCATTGTCAATCATTAAATGACGTTTCAAATATCATTAACGCTGTTAGAACTTGTCATATCTCCCAGTACCCCACGGCGGCCACAGCTGGGTCGCCCCAATTTTCAGTCTTACCTAGTGGAGACGCAACAACGTAGTAATTACCTATAGTTTACGTTGTTTTTTTTTCACACATCTTTTAGGGACATAAAATAAGACGCTTCTAGCAGCATGTTAATTTTTGCTTATTAAAACTCCCAAATTAACATGCAAGTAGAACAAACAACAGAAATCATCAAAACTGGCGACAGTGCACGAGTGCGCGGGCAGCCGCCGCACGCGCCGAGTGTTTGCACAGATGTTTCCGCCAAAAACAATATTAAACCAAATGTCTGTTGTCAGGAACATTCTATCACAGTTCAAGGCGATAAATATAGCTTGTGTGGAGAAAGTATCATGGTCCTTTTGTCACTCTTTTAACTCTCTTCGAAGCCTTGCTGGGTGTCTTTAAGGACCAGAGGCCCTACTCCCTATCTAGGATATACCCGTCTCTATCGCGCACGTCTGCAGATGAGTGCGAGTGAGAGAGACGGATGGATCTGACTAAATATACAGACGAAGCGTTAGAGAGTAGGGCTTCAGATGTCGCGTTGATGATGCTACTTTTGTCAACGAAGATGCTAGTTTAAACCACCGCAATCTTTTACTGAAAACCTGAACCAGTTTAAGTTAAGTGGAGCTGGTTACAAGAACAGCAACACCACATTCGTTCATCATATGCCCATGGTAAACGAGGATGGTATGGGTATCTCAATTTCCAGATCTTGAATCATAACTGTATTAGTTTGGCAATTTACAAGACAACTAAATCTGTTTGCAAGGTTGCTACTAATAGCGTTTTCTTAAAGACTTGGAGAGATAGTGCCTACCCTTGACTTTCTCCCTACAAAATACCAAGATATCTGTATCATTTTTTAATTATTTGTTAGGAACATATTATAGTAATGGAAAAAATTCTACCACAAATATACACGTTAAACAGTCAAAAGATCGTGAGTCGCACACCGGGGCCCCTGCGCGGGCGCCGGCGTCGCACGCGCCGCGGTTGACACAGGTGTTACCGCCATTCCGCCAAAAACAATGTAACCGAACGCCTGGTGACGTCACTACAGTATAGTGCTGGTCTGTCACTGTTGCTGGGTATGCTGTTCCTTTGACAGCTATTTATAGGAGATGAAGATTATAAGATTTAATCATCAGTTGCAGTTACGTTTAAGGCGATTACATGAAATAAACGCGAGTTTTATAATTACTAAAAGTATATGATTCACTGTTATAAACAAGACCAGAAAAATACATGATATTCTTCAGGATATATACTAGTATGAAACTGTTTTGAAAACATAATACAATTTGGCTCGATAAAAAGAAATCACGAATTTATCTCTAAAAATATCTTTCAAACAATAAAAAACATACTAATATGCATGCGATCATTCTGATTTTTGGCAAATAATTCTAGAAGCAATATATTAGCATGATACTGTTTCAGTTTTTTAACCCAATCAATAGTTTTTTTTGTAAATCGATTGAAACCACTAATTTCGCGCTATTTGGCCCGCAGTGGCTGACGTAACAACCACTTTGTAGTGCAAGCTGATTAGAACTTTATTCTAACAGCATTTCAAACGAAGTTTGAACCACCACAAATAGAGTGGCTAATTTAGCTCGTCTAAGCGCCTTTCTGTAATTTTATTTAGATTCATCCTTGTGATGTGATTATTGGTTTTTGTTTTTAATTATGCAGGTACTTATGTACATCCTAACCCACTTTTTTTACAATTCATAATTTGTATGTAAATTATTTTTTGTTTCGATAGGTACTTAATGCTTTTACTGTAATACAATCTGTCATCAGTTAGTATGTCATACATAACATTCCAATAACTTTATGTTTATTAGTCAATTTTATATTTTAAGCCGGAGAGGTGATCTATACGTCTGTACCTCAGGACCTCCCTACTTGAGACATCTTTCTTTATGTATGTAGGTATAAAAGATTGTGCATGTGAACTAGCGCCTATATTCCAGAAGTAAAAATAAGATTTCCCGGTTTAAAACTAAACTTATAATGTCACTTATGTTATGGTAGGAGGTACATCACTATCCCTATGGACATCACTAGTGGTGACGGCCGGGCACGAGGACCGACATAACCTAAGAAGGTGTTCTGTTATTATAACTTGTGTTTGGATTCTTGAATAAATCGTATGAAGATCAACTCAGAGTTATCAATTATTTCTACAACTTACGGGATATCTTCCGTGTTTTTTTTTTCGTTTTTCTTTTATTTTATTTTTTTTGGGTCACGGAAGATATCCCTCAAGTGTCAATAAGTATAAGTTTAAAAATAAGATGTAAATAAATAAGATGATTTTTGATAAGAGTATTTACGTTTTCTTTTTCTTGTGCATTTATGTCGCCGAATGATAACAACATATTCTATACTTGTCTTACTTTCTTGTATAGTCGACAACAGTTTCGACTTTAGCCCTGGCAGTCTTGTTGCTGCTGCTGGGGTGGTGAACCAGCTCTGAACAACTGACGGCAGTCTGTTGTATGTTCTAGGTTTACTTATAGAATAGAATAACACCGTCTAGATCTATGCTATAACCTTCTTCAAAACGAGTACCTACCTACGTCTCGCAGCACAGATGTTAATACCTATTCTGTACACAAATTAAAAAAACATGAAACGATATTTTGTGAGTGCCCCAGTGACTTAAATTGACTTATAGATTTTTTGGCAAGTCAATAATAAACCAGTAAGTACTTTCGAGTACATTCTGAGTTAAGAAATCTTAGATTCTAAGCGTTCAGGATGGTAACTCAAAAGGAATATTAAATCACGCGAAGGGACAATTCGATAGACCTACATCAGTATAATTGAAGAGAAGAAAATACGATCGCCATAACTTCTGTAGGAAAAAATCTAATAACTCGACAGTCCATTCACGGAATGTAACCCTTTATGTTATTGAGGGCTCTTTAGCGGTCCGGGACGACTGCGACACGACCGGGGGACGATGCGACACGGGGTTGAAGTAAAAAGGGAGCTAGGTAGATATGTGTTGGCTTAATACGTCTACACATAAGATAAATAAAACGTGGAGTATGTTTTCCGACGTACAACGCAGCCAATAAATTTGAAAAGAGATACTGTAGAGCTTGTTGCCGACATGTTCCTGGCTGGAGGTCTTGCACGCCAGGAGCATGGTCGGCAACAAGCTCAATCTCTTGGGTTGACCTGCAAGACGCCAAACACAAAATACTTGCTGCCGGTTCTTCTTCATAGGAAATTACCTGTTAGAATCGCTCCTGACCCGTGGTACAACTGCGATGTCCAACTGGTTGTACTACGGAGAAGTAAATTTACCCATGGTTCAACTGGTTGTTCTATGGGGAAATATCTTTACCAATGGTTCAACTCGAGTGAGTTGTTCTTTCCTTGGTCCAACTAGTTGTACTTCTGGGAATTGAATGTATCTATGGAACAACTACTGGTAATTGAACCTTTTTAATTACCCATTTAGATTTTTTTAAATGTAATTAACCTAATTGAATTCGAAGTGCGCCGAGCACACTGTTTAGTGTTTATTGCCTTCGGAATAGGTATATTATTTTCAGTCTTTAGTTGTATCAGTCTGTCCATATCTGAGGAGTGAATCACGCTAATTTTCTAAATCCATTTATGATTTAATTTTAAATGATTAATGATGTTTGTTTCAATAGAATATGTAACGGGGACCATAGGACCAAAACAACCTAATTGTCGAATTTAGTGTTTTTGGTCCTATGCAGCTATGGCCCCCGTATACAGCGTTATTTGTAAAACACCAACAACCTCGCAGGAATAGATTACTGACATCTTAAACAACAACATTTGTTCTACGACTTTTGGGAAGACAGGCAAAAAAAACAACTCTCCATACATAATTATGTCCGAATAGCTGATGGAGTTTTGCATGAGAAGTCGATTTTTTTTTGTCTGTTTTCCCAAAAGTCGTAGAACAAATGTTGTTGTTTATGATGTAAGTAATCTACTCCTGCGAGGTTGTTGGTGTTTTACAAATAACCCTGTATATATGGTCGCAGGTGAAAATGGCCACTTATTTTATTTAACTTTAAATATACTATACCAAAATTGGTCTTAAAAACAAATTGTGACGTTACAGTTACATAACACAATTATCTGTAATAATGAATGAACACTTACTCAAACAAATGACGTGTGATTTCCTCAGTAAATGCATGTCGTCCGGCGATGGATCGGGAGTCAATATTTGTTTGATATTTTCGTCAGCATTGCTACGTACGTATCCAATTTAATATTTGATGAAATAATAAATAAAATAAGTTGTAAGCGATTCTATTGGTAACATATCAGATTCACGTCCGCCTTAATTTTCATATTTACTTAGTTTCGAGTCTCCTTTGTTCTCTGGTCTAGCCTGATCTTAACGTGTACTTTGGGTGTCCTAGGTATATACGCAAAAATATACGCTACAGTCAGTTCTCAGCTTGCCTACCTGACGTAATGATCTAGCATGATCTATTGAAGACACGTAGATCTCTAAAAATAATCTTTAATTTCCCACAAAAAGACCAAAAGGGGGTCAAAACTTAGCCTTTAGCTCCATGGCCTCAGTTACCAAATTCTTGGTAACTTGTGGATAATTTGTGGGTAAATCTATGGGGTAAATACTCACTTAACATTAACCCAGTATTCTCCAAAGATGAAGAGCAAAGAGGTGTTATTGCCCGACATACTTTGGAATACATGACGAACCTATTGCCAAATACAAATCATTATTAAAATTATTTTGTCTTTTCGTGTGGTGTGGCTAACCTGGTGTTCGAACTTTCATGACACCCATAGGCTACTAATGGCTTTATAGGCCGTTAAGAAAAGCCGGTTTCCTCACGACGTTTTCCTTCACCGAAGCATGTGATAATTATTCAATATATAAGGACATACCTTCGAAAAATCAGAGGCCTTGGGTTTGAACTTAACACCTGGGCCTCGATTCTGCTATTACGATAGTGTCAGAATAGGCGGTCATTGAAATCACAATGATCAAGTTCTGTCAAGTTTTGACAAGTTCGGTAATCTACTAATATAATGGCGTCATTATGACTTCTCAATGAACAACCAGTGAGACTCCATTGAAAGAAATGTCATAGAATATTATTAACCTCGTACATGAAATCTGGCATAAATAAATGTTCGCATTTAGTAGTAGATTTCGAAAACCATTTGTACTAATGGTTTTATAATAATGGCAATACGAAAATGCCATTAAAACACAATTTTATTACGAGACCATCGACTGACCATTGTGAATTTAGCAGATTACGAACTTTAAGCAAAATGACAATGGGATGAGAATGGAATCGTGTCGGAGTGACGAATTCCCTAGTAGTAAAGTAAGTAGCCCTTAGGATGGTGAAACAGAATTTAGGTAAGGGGATGATTTGAGGGGTCCCCTAAGATAAGAGAGCCCTACTTAGGTTACTGTTTAGGGGCTGCTCGTGAAAAAGGGCATTAGGCCCCTGACTTTGCTGTCACACCACTTGGCTATCACAGCTATATTGTTACTAAAATAAAGAGTTTCAATAACAAATCCTCCATAACCCAGGCTCAGTCCCGATCCATCAGCGCACCACAGCGTGTCGTACCTACTAAATCTCCACGGAGCCCTACGTTATTGGAATTTCCCTGTTACAATTTATACGTAAAGCTACACCTGTGGCCCACAGATGTTGCCTTATGCCTTATTGTTGACACAGATGTGCTCTGCTGGATGTGCCGGAGCTTTGTTCTGAATTCCTTGCTTTAATTCCGTATTGGAGGCTTTAGTTTTGATGGGTGGGGAGTGTGAGATGTGTTGTCGTTTCTGGCGGAGGTGGGAGGTTACATCGGTGTTGTTTTAGATGAATATCGATGCAAGAAGCTTGTGCATTATAAAAAATACGATATGAAAATAATCCGTCAGTTAGATTATTAACAAATATTTGACCCTTTTTTTTCTTTTGTTACATAAACCAAAATTGACGAAGATACGACGCTTTTAAAATTCTCATTACGTCACGCCTTAGTATAATTTTGAGTGAGTTCTGACGTCACGAACCCCACTCCTGAGGTTTAATGTTTTTTATCTTTGTCAACATTCAATGATTTACAAAAACAAATAAAAACGTAAGTATCCATTATTTTCCAATACCCTCTGACGGACTAAATACAGTTGCAATTTTTCGATACTGTCGTTATGCCTAATGTCGGTAAATAGCGTGATGTTATAATACCGTATTTCAATTATTGTCATTTGTAATACAAATAGTCAGTCAGTAGGTACCTATACCTATCATTTTCGTCAATGGAATAAAATTTTAAACATTGATGTGTTTCAAAATACCTGGCACTACACTGAATAGAACTGTAACCGGTAATTCAGCTGGGTCACGCATTAGAACAATATTTCATTCTCCGTATGACGTCACGAGCTGCTATTCTATCGGAAGTAACCATAGCAACGGGATTATCACACAAAAGAGAACTTCACGCAGAAGTAACACTATTAAAGATACAGGATGTTGTAAAGGAAGTCATTTACGATAAAATTTTGTTCGGAGAGTCGACCCAGTGGACGAGTTACGAGTATGTGTTGGTTGTGCAAATTATTTCGTCGCCACTGGCTTTAAGATTAGAGGAAGATTAAAGAAACGATAGATGGACTGTGTGATGGATAATATGGCTTGTATCTAGGATGACGAGTAATAAAGTCGTATTTTATTTTATTTTGAACTGTTCGGGAAACTTAACAGTTATTAAAAACAATGCTCCTTAACGATACGGATATGAAGACCGAAGATAGAAGATTTACAAGTTTCCCGAACAAGTATGGAAGAATAAAATGTTGCGCCGCCGCCAAATAAATTGGGATAACAGCAGGAGAATGATGATGATAAGTGCACTCAACATTTAAAAGAAAAACATTACATAAATAACAATCCATAATTGTATCTGGGCGTGTGACCATTTTAATAATTCTGCGCCCATTTTAAACCCACCTTCCTTCCATTCACCACCTTTCACCCTTCCACCTTCCAGCCTTCCGCCTTCCACCTTCCACCTTCCACCTTCCACCTTCCACCCTTCCACCTTCCACTCTTCCACATTCCACCCTTCCACCTTCCGCACTTCTTTTCATTAAATCGTCACGATAAGATCGACAAATTGGGACTGCTGTTGGGAATACAGTTACGGAAAATAGGAACAGCATCAGTTATTATACCAGAAAAATGCTCGTATTAATAATTGTCCCTTTCACTCAACATTAAGAGAAGATCTTCTGTCCCTCTCCTGCGATACGTCAAACGAGTCATAGCCAAACTCGCGTCAGTTTGAGCGCGGGAACGAACACAGCTGAGATGTGATGTTTATCTTTCAATAGCGGCTCCGCACCTAGAATTAATGCCGGAGCTCAAACCTTGCTCGAAAAACTCTTCAGTGGTGGTGGAAATTGCACCTAATTCCACTTAGCTGTTTAGGCGATTAGATTGAAGTTAGATGGACAATCGGAAATGGACAAAAGCGTGGTATTAGTTCAAGATAAAATATGTTTTCAAAAATTATGTCCGTTTGCGCATTAAATACTAAAAAATCACAAGTGCCCGTCACTTTAGTAGAATTGGCACAGGGTATTCCGAAGAAGTTTAGTTGATATAGTCTAAATATCGTGGAAAAGATCTCGAAGCAGTGTGACACAAACGTTTGCCCTAGATTAGGTTGAAAAAAATATACAGATCTTATATTACTAGAATGTAAGTTTGTTTGTTACGCTTTCACGCAAAAACTTCTCAACCGATCATCATTAAACTTTGTACACATATTCTTGGAGGTATTAGAAGTAACATAGGATACTTTTTATTTAAAAAAAAACTAACCCTCACTCGCAGACGAAGTTGCGCGGGTCAGCTAGTATTACTATGCATATATTAACAATGAAACAGCTATTGACACACAACCAATAAAAATGTCAACGCTATCGTGCCTAGAAATATTTAAATATGGACTTCATGGCAAAAGCTTAGTATTTTCCTTTGCCTAAAAGCTAAATGTATGTTTAACCTGGAATTCAGTTTAGCTTATCTGCCTATGAACACGAACGGTAGCGTGTGTCTAACACTTACTTAAACTCCATCATCGTCGGCACATAAGAACCATTTCCAAATTGCTTCAGACATTGAAACGACCACGACTCTTCCTCAAAGAATTAGTCTACAATCGCACCAAGTGGAAAGAGGGAGAGGTGGTTTTCATCATCTGATCTGCCTGCCTTTTCTCAACGATGTAGGGGTCAGCTTCCAGTCTAACCGGATGCAGCTGAATATCAGAATTTTACATGGAGCGACTGCTTATTTGACCTCCACTACTCAGTAAGTAATACTGTAGCTACCCCTTGGTAAGACTGGTTTTCAGTCCTTTTGGGCCACTGACTACCTATAACGACTATCAAAGATCTACAAATGACAGCCGGACCAACTGCTAAACGTGTTTTCCGTCCAGCACGGACGAAACTCGTTATGTAAAGGGTCCTCGGACCGCGTAGACAAACGTCTGTAACTGTGGCTTACAGCCATTAGCCACTATAATTATCGTCATGTATTGACGCGTTTTCATAGAGTTATTCCTATTCAAGTACAATTAACCAATTTAAAACAACACATAATCCACACCCGCACTCGATAAGCTCCTCCACAACAGAAGCCCCGATAATACACCAAGTACAAATAGCACTTGATTTACAACAGTAATACTTTAATTGAACGCGACCCAACAGGGGTAGCTGGTGCGTCATGCGGGTCTAAGGTGACCTCAATAAGGGCAGCATTGAGACTGTCGCATACGGGTTAGTGATTCATATGATGTACATCTGTCTGTGTATGGTGGTTGGATAAAAGTGGGTTGTGGTCATGGTGACATGGAGGTACCTGCTTACCTATTTTTACCTGACACAGCGAAGTCAAGATGAAGGGTAATGATTTTAGCAGTCTATGCAATGTATTTAAGTATGTTCCTCCGTATGTCGCCTAAACTGTTCATCCGATTTTGATGAATAAGGTGGCAATCGATTCATTATTAAACCTCGGGTAACATAGTCTACATTTTTGCGTAGTTGGGTTACAGTTTTTTAAAGTAATTCTCTTGTTGTTACACACATTTAGGTACAAGTGATGTCGTTTCAGAAATGGATTGTTCAGCTTTATGTATTTTTTTACATTCTAATTACTATAAAACCAAAAAAGACGGGTATTTATCGCGAATTTACCTTTAATTAAATCCCGACGTTTCGACCGGATTGCACCAGCCGTGGTCGCGGGCAGACTGAAGTATTGGAGGTACCGCGACAGCAAAGTGAAGGCGTTTATTCAACTACCCTCACTCATCTTCATAAATGTTAATTAGGGCCGGTTCACACTAGGACAGCACACTACACTAACAGTGTCCGTATATTGAGGCGATTTCACTTGACGAGTACACTTAGTGATTACTGGATTCCAATAAGCTGAAGAGAGTTTGAAGCCGTCTTCGCGATTGAAATTCCGTACCCGTCTTCTTTAGTTTTATAATGTGTTCTGATCGTGAAAGTTTAAAAAAGACAATTCTACATACTGTTAGTAAGCTTGATACCTGTGCTAGGCAAAGGCCTCTTTCTATGAATATTGACCACTGGTCGTCGGTTGTATCCAGCTCGTCCCGCCCTCAACTGTGAGGTTTACCTCGTCGTCTTCTGGCTGCAGTACCAGGGCTCCACATCGTGGCTATTTTGACCCACAGCTCGTCGAACATACCGCAGACATTCTACATAGCCTTGTAAAAAGTAGTCTTTCTACTCGTTCTCGGTGTAAACGATAACTAAAATTAGTAGACAGAATACTGCGAAGCCCAGAATTAAATTGGAACAAGGGACAGGAAAATGATGGGTAGCTTTCAAAGCTTCGTTGTACATAACATAGAATCTTTAGCAATCTGCTTTTCCGCTCAGTAACTGAATGTTAGTTTCAAAAATGTTTCCCTTAATTAATAATATGATAATTAACCGAATAGACAACGAACCAGAAGACCTGAAACCACTTTCCACTCCAACAACCCTCTATGACGGTTATTGAAAAATACTTCAAATGCTAGAAAACTCACCGCCATGTGTTTATTTCATTAATTTAAAGCTTGGCTTCAAAGAATATTAATTATATTACAAAAGCCTGGTTACAAAACAAAATTTCTCTATTCGAGAACGTAAAATGAAAATTGGTGTTTTGAGGAAAATACGAAACCTAAAAGCGAATATTCCAGAAAAATATGATTACTAAAAAGCTTAGAAATTCTTTTAACAAAAGTTGCCATACAAAAAATGCCGTTGTTTTTTTGTCTAAAACAGGATGCAAAGGGTACTGGCGCGTGGTGTAAAGTAAACTTTTGTGTTTAAAAATAAATTCCTTGTGTACTTTGGAATATTAATAGATAGGAGAAATGGATGCAGTTCATTACCAAATACTTTGAAGGGAAGTCGATTACATATGTGCTTATTGAACAGAGTTATGTCGTATTTTACGCATTACTTTCCTGAGCTGCATTTATTTAGTTTATTGTAATCCTTTTTTGCTTAAAAACGGTGAAAACAGTTTCACAATCAAAATCAGAATATTGCTAGTTTACATAAGCCTAGATGGGCACTTATAAAACGTCGAAAAAGGTGTATGGTTCACCATGGAGAAGAAACGGTAAGAAACTATGGTTCAAGCACACATGATCTGCCTAGCTTTTTCCCAACTATGTTGGGTCGGCTTCCAGTCTAACCGGATCCAGCTGAATACCAGAATTTTAGTGGAGCGACATCGTCCTAGAACCCAAATTTTTTGAAGACTATAATCATCCACCAAACTGCGGCCCGTGTGGTGAATAGTTTGCGTACCCCCACTGCCAGGAGGACAGTGTCTTAGCAGTGTGAACATGAAACTTTATAGGGCTGATTATGCTTAAAAGTAAAAGAGCAACGTATCAGTGGCGTACCCAGGAGCCAACAATACGGCAAACAAGCAACAAGCAGACTATTCGGAAACCCTAACATCGCGGAGACTGGGAAGGCCAAGCCAAGCTTTTACGCTTCTATGAAAGTATCGCCACTGCTACGTATGATTGATGGTGACCAAAAACTATAGAAAGAAAGAAAGAAAAAGCATTTATTAGCCCGACAGGACAACACATAAAAAAACA
Source organism: Xestia c-nigrum (assembly GCA_916618015.1). Classification (NCBI taxonomy): domain Eukaryota; kingdom Metazoa; phylum Arthropoda; class Insecta; order Lepidoptera; family Noctuidae; genus Xestia; species Xestia c-nigrum. The sequence continues at coordinate 26,495,496 of OU745248.1, read as the reverse complement.
AAAAAATGGTAAAATTGTGATTATAACACTAGTTTAAAGTAAACATAATGAGAGAATAAAAAAAAAAACAAAAAATACGAAATCACAAGAAAAAACAAACAAAATACAAAACAGAATTTGTCCTGTACAATACCAAAAGGCTCCTATCTCAGCATGGTGCTGTAACATTTAAAAAAAACGTCACAGCGCTGATATTCTGATAGGGCCCAAAGTGATGCCACGGTCAGATACGGCTACGGCATATACAACTTAGACCTACAGATTGTCGAAATCTACTTCAAAATCTATTATATTTCCCTAGTCAACCCAGTTACGCGTACCACAGCTTCCACGTCTACAGAACGCACATGGGGCGAGGCGCCGAGCCACATTTAATGATCGCTATATTGGAACGACCAGCTGATGCATACCACTAGTAAAAACCTTTGGTTTTAGTAACTATGGTAATGGACCTACTTGTGATAATACGAGCTTTGTTTACTTATTTGTACCTACTATTGTCAAAGCAAAGGGTGTATAACACTCCATAACGAAGCCGAGAGGCAGTAAAGACTTGTTCTTCCGTCATTGCGTTTTTTTATCCTTGCCATACCTGGGAACCTTCTAGTTACGGAGATAGAGAAGGTCAAAATTTCATTTCTAAACGTAGGTAACTTTACCTTCAAAACCTTGATGATCCTATTCAATACATCCATCAGTACAAGGTTTTGTGTGCTACATTGAGCGCTATCATAAACCATAATATTTGACACCAAAAAAAGTCGTTCCAGCAATATTTTTTGTGCGGTATTACTTGGTTAGATGTACAGAATGCTTGGTTGACTTGACAGCTGCGTGAAGAGTCCGTTTACACCCTAATAAAATCAAAGTAACAACAGCATGAGATGACTTGTACAGACTTGAATTGTAGACTAATTTTCGTCGACTACCTCAACGGTATAAACATTTTTATCCAACGATAATGAATGTAGCAACGCTATGACGCAACACCATTGTTCTGCATTACCATACATTTTGATTTTTAGACAAACGGCCCTTATTCCTAAAATAATAGAAACAACTGTTTGTTTTTTGTTTTTATTTCTGCTTCCGAAACCTCAGAGATTTTTGTAAAACTGTAAATATGACTTACATTTCATACAAGTGTTTAATTGGTTAACAGATTGGTTCATACTCGAAATAACTCAAGTATGAGACTTTGACAGAACTAGAGAATGGAACTACTGTGGGATACGGCGGATATTAAGAGTGTACTGCAGTATTCTTCAGCGTCCGGTCAATGCAATGCCTATAATACAGATTTGACTGATCCCAAGCGATGTTGGTAAATTCTTTAGATGTAGTTTGAAACTAGAAAATGTAAGTCATTAATACATTTTGGTCCTTAGAGACTGTTTAAGTTTTGATGGTATTTTCGTTTCCTTAAGTTTATTTTTCCTTCCACTCGTCAGGTGTGAATTAAGATTCTCTTAATCTTCACGCCAAGTTCTCATATCTTCCGTTACACAAACATTTTTATTTTCCGCAAAGCTTCGCGTATAGTCTTCAGCGCCGCAATCCCATTAATACACATAACATTACAAGCACCAGCTGATGCTGTACACACGTAAAGTGACATTTTATCGGTGAATAAGACTAAAAGTGAAAAAAATTGTCGAAAAACTTAAAATTACTTAATCCAGGTGTAAATCTTGGCAGCCATAACGATAGCAGGCTGTGTTTTTAGCCCACATATACGTACTCAATTCCCAATCAATTTAGATTGCTTCCAGCACACTTTGAAGAAGATAAAAAGTATCCTGTTCTGCCGAAAGCTTCGCGTATGGTCCTTCGAGCCGCGCTCCACTTAATGCTCGCCATATTGGAAGCAGCAGCTGATGCAGTACACAGGTGCCTCTCTTTATGAAAACTAATAACGTTTTATTTATTCCCTGCGACGTGCGCTTTGAGTAATGGCGGAGTTTTATGTGGACCTTTGTGTTTGCTAAGGGAATCGATCAGTTTTGGGGGATTTTTAGGAGTTTTCACGATATTTCAACTGTGAAATAACTACAGCCGGATTCTGTCAACAACTTTTAAGGTTGATTGGTTAATTCTAGGTTTTACCAACTATATATCAGAAATCGAGTAGCGAAATGAAGAAATTGTTGAGTAGTTATCGGATATTTCATAACATCGTTCATGTTTATTAGACCATTGTGATATCATATTGTGAACTTATTGACAATTTCGTGAAGAGTCTTAATTAATTTTCTGCGCTTCTAAATCAAACTGTAGTAGATACTTATATTTCTATAAAAGTTTCTATTGTACTAGCACAACAAGTAATAAGCTAGATATTTATAAAACAGATTCTGGAAGAAGACGTGGTAGAAATGAATTATTAATTTGCTTACGATTTACCATTTTGAAAATTCGATATCCCACCTCTATATATGCCTCAAAGGAGTGGGTATATGTGTATTAGTGAAAACCCTTGTCACCACTTATGTTTACTTCCCATATAAAGGGAGGAAAAATTGTTTTCAGTTCTAACTTAACTACCAGTGTTAACCCTAAGTAGACCTGTATAACGTAAAATCTCAACTTACATGGCAAGTTTATTATACTACATCCCAGACTTAAAACGTTGGTATGCAATACTAAAACAGAAAAGACCAACCATATTGCATGCAATTCCTGAATACAAATTCCACAACGTTTTAGAAGTACCTAACTAGTTATATTATTGTTGCAATGCAACACTATTGCTCTGCATTATCATAAATTATATTTAAACAAACATTCCAAGTATTTACATAAATAAACAACACTACAATCGAGTATTATTCTATTGCAGTTTCCGAAAGCTCAACGCAGAGCTTTTTATGAAACTGCAAATAGGACTTACACAATTTTTATCTCTTAAAACTTTCACATAAATAATTATTAATTTGACATGAGACCGGAAAACAACATACATTTTTAACAGTTTTAATTATATTCTGTATCCTGTAGTAGTAAATGTAACATCAAGTTTACAAGAAAAGAAATATCGGACGTTATTAGTATAATTTATAACTCGATAATAAATTATAATTCATCGCTCACCTCAACCTTTTTGACAGCTGACAGTGACAGCAAACAGCTTTCCCTCGCTTTTTATTGCAGTCTCCCACAGTAACACGCACAATTGTAATAAATCACTTTATTTCCAGCCAAGATATTCACTAAAAAAACAAATTGAAACTAGATTGATCAAATATTAGGTTTAAATAAATAAAATAAACTTTAGAGATGATATTTTATTTTATTTTTCCGCCGCGATCTATGGTCGTAAGCGCGGGAGAATGACGCGTGTTGTTCTCTCCGCGCTTGGATAAGCACTGAGGGCGGGAACGCCTGCGTCTAAGCCGCCATTGCTGGAAAATTGCTTTTTTTTTTCAACGAAAACTGTTCAGCTGTTGGGCACCAAACATTCTGCGTCTGTTTTTCACATTCAAAGTGAATATTGCTAATTCGCTGGCCGTTTGGTTATGAGGAAAAGTGGATATTTTGTAGTGCAGATTTTGCTGCTTTGTTTTTAGTGTTAAATGCATGCGTTTTTGCACTCCGTTTTATCTATACACTTTGTAATAGTTACCATGAATGAAAGTGCTTCTTTAGTTGCAAACAGAAACACTTTTTTGAAGTTAGAGCAGAAAAAGGAAACCGACGTAGTATTAGAAAATAGTAGTGATAATGATTTTGAACTCGTGAATTTCAAACTCATCATCACTTTTCCTTATTAAATTAAAGTAATAATACTCTATGGAAGGTATGAAGGAGGTATATATAACAAATGTAGATGAACCCTTTTAATTTTTAAAAGAGGAAGAAAATTCTGAAATATTGTGGCTTTTTAGAACGTAGCGTAGGTAAAAAGAACTTTAAACAAACTGGTTTGAATAAGAGTTGATATTGTTTTTCATTTACCTACATACATAGGTACTATGAAAAACAATTTTCCAGTTAAGTGTATTAATTTTCCAGTTAAGTGTAAATTGACATAATTATGAATGAGGGTTAAAAATATTGTTATTGTTTGGTGTTACGGAACCCTTAGTGTGCCAATTCGCCTTTAGCCGACTTTTAACTCATAAAGTTCGCAACAAGTAAATACAACAAATAAATCAGGAAAATCAAATGATTACTTATACTGTTTTGTTCATAACATTTTAAACTACTCTGGTAAAATATTAACTCTACCCTCCTACCTCCCTATTTCTGAAAATTCAATCGTACCTTTTCCGGAAAACTAAATTCTACGAATAGGGCTGCAGCTGATAATAAAAACGTTACCAACGATTTACTTGGAGAAACGTTTGTTTTGAAATAGTTTTTTAAAAGGCAAATGTATCGCCTGGTATTTATTTTCTTTTCAAACACCTAGGCTATACATCAATATTAAATTTGAATAATGTTTATCTGTTACTTTTTCACGCCTAAATCATCATCAGCATTTTAATGATCCCACTGCTGGGACAGGCCTCTTCTCTATGAGAGGGAATGGGCTATATATAATCCACCACGCGGGCCCAGTGCGGATTGGTAGATGTCACATGTCTTCGAATTTTTGATTCTAAGACATGCAGTATCTACAGCTGTCTCATACATTTCGTCGAGTAGGTATTGGAATTTTTGTATGGGCCGTTGATTATTTTTTTTCGCGATTTCGATGGTGGTCCCAAAGAAAAAGTTGTTCAGTTTGATGGTCTGAAACACACCCTTTCATATGACTATACCCTTTCTGTTACACGTTGTATATTATGTCACCGTAAAATTTTTCAAACACGTTATATTACAATATAACGTTACCCGTACGTTAAACGTTATATTACAATATAACGTGTTTCTCTCTAGCGATATTGTAATATCTCGAATTATTGTCAACTGAACATACGGAAAAGTATCTCTGCCCCCATAATCGGGACTTGGGGCACCGTCGACTACGCTTTTTAGGGGAATATAAAGTGTTTTAAGGTGAGGTTATATTAATCGATATTTCTCAGGAATGGTACAATATCTTTTCATGAGAGTGGTATCACTGGTTAAAGGGGACCCCTCCTTCCCTCCACACCGCGTGAGTTGACTACCATCGCATGTATTTTACGAAAAATAATGCTTTTTATTGTAAGCAGTATGTTCGTTTGACAATAATTCGAGAGTTTACAATATCGCTAGAGAAATTACAATATAACGTGTTTGACAATTTTACGGTGACATATACACGAAATCTCTTTAATGGGTCATTATAACAACTACAAAACCACCTTTACTATAGGACAAATCCTTCATTTTGACGAGTTCCACACATTTTGACGCGTTATGGGAACATATTGAAGGGATCTTAACATCTGATTTTTTTTCGCGATTCAGGGTTTGGCCCCATATTAAAAGTTGTTCATGATGATGAGTACAAATGACCCCTTAAGAGATTCCGTGTATGAATAGAAAAATCATAAGGTACCTAGGTTTTTTTTAATTTGTCTTCCTAGTTAGCTAATGCGTGTATTGATCAAAAATGTAGATAAACCTAATTTTCTTAATTATATATTTTTTTACAAGCCTGTTTTATTTATTTAAAAAATATGAGTCATGATGACATGGCGACACAAAATACACGCAAACGAAGAAGAAGCTAAGGCCAATGATAAAAGGTTTACCATTGCGTGTTTTCAGCTCATTAGGTATTCACTCTAGACAAATAACATCATTGTATTAAAGAACTAAGCAAACTTTTACCATTTATGTTGACTTGACCTAGAATATTTTCTTGCCACCCCTTCTACCACCCAACGTCGTCGTTTTTGTATTCAAATATTATCAATGCATACATGAAGGTAGTATACAGATACGTATAGGCTCTTATCGGGTAAGTTTTAGCCCCCGTTTCTTGGTCCAGTGGTAATTCTGGTAAGTCATTGTATTGTATTACGGGCTGGTGTCCGCAACTCCACGTCATAGCGCGTATTTTGCGTATGGGCTGTATAATCTATCCTCCACACGGGCCCAGTGCGGATTGGTAGATGTCACATGTCTTCGAATTTTTGGTTCTAGGACATGCCGGTTTCCTCATGATGTTTTCCTTCACCGTTTTTGAGAGCTCAATTACACAAATTAATGTGCGCCTGCCTGGGTTCGAACCCACGACTTACAGTTCGTAAGACCGGACCGCCACCACCGCTCTCATACTGTATGTCATATTGGTATGTCATACTAGTATGACCAGTAAGAATCGCTTGTTTTTGTGGTCATACTTGCCATTGCCCGTCTAAATATAATAGGTTTCTTGTTCCCTAGCCTACGTTTTTAAACTGAGAGCAGCGTGGTGGCGGCAGCGGTATGTCGTGGACTCGAACCCAGACATTACTTTGTGTAATTTATTTAAAGGAAAGAAAGAAAGAAAGAAAATATGTTTATTTGACGTCAGTACATAAAGCACACACACAATAATACACCACAGCACACCACAGCTCTCAAAACCGTAAAGAAAATCATTGTGAGGAAACCCTATGTCCTAGAACCAAGAAGATAAGTGACATCTTTAGTTACTGCCAGTAAAGATGATAATATCGGTCAATGACCCACCTACATTTATTTAAGTTCTTAACTTTGAAAACCAAGGCGCGTTGTACACTTTTTGGTTGAATAAAAATCATGGAACTCGCGAACACTTTCCAGCTCTCGTAGCTGATCCGCTACGGCGTAGGCGTACGCGTAGCGGGTATAGATTACTTGGTTTTCACTATCGCCAGTCCCCGAAGACTGCGGCAGATGTTTTTTTTTTGTCTGCAAAGGAGTTTTTTTTTTTGTTAGCGCCGAGACAATGAAGCTTGACGAAGTCTCAGAGAATGAATTTAACTGTCTTGGATCCCGCAACGAAATGAATCAGAAAGTATAGCGGAGGAGTAGGAATAAAAACTGTAATTTCCACTTCCCTCCATATCAGCAGGAGACAGAACGAAACAAGGCCAATAGGCACAAAGGGACGTTTACAACTGGGATAGGCCCAGTTGCCTAGCACCACGGATAAATATTAACGTTAATGGGTCCTACGTTGAGAGCTGTTAAATTTGATTCCAATAATAGGTATGGCAAAAAAGCTTGAACGCACGGAAATTTGATCTAGTTTCTACAAGGTCCGTATAGTAAATAACTCCGGATGTAACCTGTACACTACCTTGCGTTCATTTTGCCAAAGACTAAACTCCCACAAAATGTAATGTGCAGATTGTTCATATTCGCAGTCAGATGTGGAACATTGACAAAAAATCGAGTCAACAAGCTTGAAGGAAAAGAATCGAATAGTAATCTAGAGATTACAGTGGTTAAATTAGCTAAGCGTTGTCTAACCGGAATAAATGCGAAAAATCTGCTTAAAAAAATGACGACGATGAAAAATATCATAACATTATTATTTTCAGATTCCGGTTTCATTTCATACAACTTATAATAAAATGGTTACTTCTTTTTGGTGTTATCTATACTTATAATAAATCTGTAGAGAGGTCAATTCTGTACATGAAATATATTTACAAAATAACTATCGGGGGGTGATTAGTGATCGATACTGATGCCAAAAATGCAATCAGTAAAATTTTTGTCTGTCTGTCTGTCTGTCTGTCTGTCTGTATGTTATTTATAGAAAAAAAAACTACTCGACGGATTTTAACGAAACTTGGTACAATTATTCTACATACTCCTGAGCAGGTAATAGTATACTTTTCATCACGCTACCATTAATAGGAGCAGAGCAGTGAAAGGAAATGTTGGGAAAACGGGAGAAGTTACTTGGTTTTTTTAGCTTCCGTCGCGTGTGCAGCCTTAATGGTTAAAGCTACATAGAAATCATGTATAACGGAAATATTCCACATAAAATTATATAAAAAATATCCCAAGACAGCATATGTCTATATTTTATAGTTGACTCACAATAACACGTGTAACTCCCGATAGCTTAGCAGTTCGGAGATTTGTTATTATTATATTTGTTTACTCTTACGTTTATAATATTCTCACTCAACCCCAATTTTGAAACTTCACGCGGGCGAAGCCGCTGGCAGAAGCTAGTATGAATAATAAATGCAAAGACTAGGTGGGCCCAAAAAAAATCTCCTTTTAACGTTTGTGAAAGCGTGTAAAAGCAATGGTAGGAACGTACAATTTTTTCAAAATTACCAACCTATTTAGACTGCAAGGTTTCTAAATAATATCTCATCTTTAACGGTGATGCGATAACCTATCAAAATCAGCAAACTTAAATAATAAAAACTAAACCTCTAAAAGGTACACAAATAAGCTCTAAGTAGTCATTTTTAGGCGAGTGTTATATCGTATGTGCGCAGGTGTCGTATTAGCTTGCAAATAGCATTAACAGCTTGCGGCAGCCATGTGCCTAAACCTAACTTTATGATGCTTTAAGTTCGATCGTTGCATTTTACGAGTTTGTCATGTTGGCTGTGCTGAGAGATAACTTTCAAGTTTGCTATCATCGAAATATTGTTATGTTGGCAATACCTAAGACTGAAGAGCTTTTATTCTTAAAGTCTTTAAGTACCTCTCTAACTGTGATCATACTTGTTGTGTGCGCTGAATGGAATAACTCCTTATCGAGTAGTTATAAACCAATTAAACTACACAATTGGTTGTGCCTTGAGGAAGGTTCTTGCAATAGCATTCCGGGCTTCACAATTAGTTTGTCCATCCAGTTGGTCGATGGAGAAGCAGTCGCCTGCAACACTAATCTTGAATTACCTACACGTGTCATAATACTTATCTTATTTCCTTCCACCTTTAAAGATGGTTAACCTCCTGATATTTCAAAATGAGTGGCGGCCGATTGTTCGGATAAGGTAGGTACCGATAAATCGGAAAAGGTAAAATAGAAACAGAAAAGTATGAGAGAGGTTTTTGCCCAGAAAGTCACATTAGAAAAGAGTTAAGCTTATGCAGTTTAGTGCAGTTTGGGCAGTTCACGGTTTCAAGTCATGTGTTTGTAGTTTCAAAATAAAAGTATAAGCATGTTAAGGCATATGTATGTATACGGCAGGTACTTCTAATAAAATAAAATAAAACCATTGAATTTTTAATTTTGGCTCTCTGTCCGGTCTGTCTGTCTGTTCCGACTCCAAAACGGCTTCAGTCTGCACTGATTCTAAGGGGACGTTTACTGGCGGCTCGCTCTCTCTCATAGAGAGGAGGCTTGTGGCCTAACAGTGAAAACGATACAGACTGTTAATTTTATTTATTATGCTTTAACATTGGATTTTCACACCCATTTTTAGATTCTTTTGTCTTACCACCTTTCTCAACACACAGAAACGTATTCGCCCTTAACCACATCATCATAACAATAGGCACAAACCATAGACTCCACCCTAGTGACTGTCCACCTGTTCCGTTGCGAATGGAACGTTATTTCAAATTATATTTGATCAGTTGCGCGGCAGCCGCGAAGCACGTGCCGGCGCTATGTTCTGCTGTTTTCACAGTTGGCTACAAGAATTATATTGTGATCTATTATGTTACTGTATACTTCGGTAAAGATCGTTTTTTGGATTTTTGTTTGGTATGTCTGGGAGTTATAATACATGTAATACACACAAAACGTTTAATTGTTGTTTTTCTTAAAACGCCATAATGAGACTAAGTTACATTTTTGCAATGTTTCTGTAGCTTTATCATTCTTAAGAATCCAACATATTAGGATGATGTACCTTTCTACAGTAAAAGCTTGAAAGTACCTATACTGCCAGTTAGAAGTTTTTGTCAAGCCAAAATTTTCAAAGACTAAAGCGGTTGTCACTGTAAGCCACAATTTTATGTAAAAAATGTACTTTCATCGAAAGCAATTTTAAACGTATTAACTACATTTTTAAACATAGGTAAATTGTAAACCCAGAAGGGGTGTATCGCTAGCTGATAGTAATCAATCATTGTTGCTCATAAACTATTAACTGTATAAGTACTGTTTACCTTTGTCTATGGATTTCCACTTTTTTTATGTCGCCATCTAATATTTATTGAAGTTTTTTGTTTAGGAGTAGTCTGTAATTTTCATGCTCAATTTATTGATTTAATGACAAAGTATCCTAATGTTTCATTCTTTCTTTCAATAGAATGGTTATGGCTGGAGTTTCTCTGCGTGATCAAATCAGAAATGAGAAGATCTTCAAGCGAACCAAGATGGCCGACATTATCCGTCGAAAAATCAAACTTAATTGCCAGTGTACAGGGTACGGTTAGATATCGGATTTAACGGTTGTTAGTAATTGTCAAGCTTAAGAGGCACAGGGCGAGACAGATGCCTCGCGGAACAGATAGGTGGCTGAAAATGTATAAACGTGTTCATGGTTCATCTAATTTCACTATGACTAGTCTCAATTAAGAGTCTTTTCATGCCGTTTTCTCCCGCAGAAAAAAGTTACTCTTTCCTTTCTCAACCATCAAACATACTAGATTAGTATACTGTCGTTCTCTTTTTGTAAGAAACAAATGTAAACAAAAACAGTAAGTAACCGTATGGCTAATTTGAATAGCTTTACCACTTTACAAGCCTTAGTTTCCCTTCACATTTTTCTCTGCTTGTGATCAGCATGGAAATCAGCAGAGCTCGCCAATAAAACACCAATGTCGTGTAATTAAAACGCCATCAAGCGGGCACACGCGCGCGCCAGCCGGTACCTACACTACGTGACGTCACGAACGCGGCCATTTGCATTTTTTTCCCGCCAACCGCGCGTTTGCGGGGTGCGTTAGTGTTAAACGTTGTATGTTCGTACATACGAATTTTATTATTGAAATACTTATGTATCTACGATAGAAGGTTTAACATTTAATTGTTTGTTGTTTTGTCGTGTTTGACTGGCATATACCATAAAATGAGCTGCTTAATAAATACTTAGTGAAAACATTTTCAAATCAAAATGACATTCATTATTCCTCAACAAGCCGAGTCAGGCAGGATGCGGAATGCCCAGGATAGGGGGTCTATGGCCGCTTTAGTAGATCGTAATAGGATCATCATCATTCTCTTGCCCTTATCCCAATTTATTTGGGGTCGGCGCAGCATGTCTTCTTCTTCCATACTCCTCTATTTTTCGTCATCTCATCAGACACTTCTTTTCTTACCATATCCTTCTTAACACAGTCCACCCATCGTTTCTTTGGTCTTCCTCTACTCAAATACCCATCCAAATTCATACTCAAAACTTTTTTCACGACATTTTCCTCATTCCTCCGCATCATATGCCCATACCACAACAACCGATTACCACACAACTTTTCAGTCACCGGCGCCACTTTCAAACTTCCTCTAATATACTCATTCCTTACTTTAAAGGATATTAATACAAATTTCATTATTTAATATTAACTGCGCCAGTGCCCATTTTAAGAATTTTAAAGTGATTACTATTAATAAAGCGGCCATTTTACTCCCTCAGGCTGCTGTGTCGCAGCTTGCCTAGGGAGAGGTTTATGTTCAGAAGTGGCCTGTGATAGGCTGAGTTCATTGATTGATTAGTTATCAACGTTGACTACAGCAGGAGCATTTTGCAAAAGAATTCCAGTTTCAGGGATTTCCTCAAAATCATTCGGTGTGCTTTCAGTTGGAGGTTTAGTAGTCATAAACTTTTTCAAATTTTCTTCAAAGTCTGATACTGTTCCACCTTCAAAACTGTTGAATCTATCGTCTATTGCGAAACCACTATCGTCAACCTGAAGGGGATCTTTTCCCTGAAGTTTAATTGGCATAAGTGCTTCTCCTTTATGATCATCATCTGGGGCATTCCTTCTGCCAGGCTTAGCAATATTATTTGCAAAGAGCTTTAAATTTTCTTGAAACTCTAAGTCTAACATATCATCGTCTAAAGCTCGTCTGATCTTAGGTAGATTGTCAGGATCGTACGCCAAGTCTACTTCCTCACCTCTGCGTGTATCGGGACGTTTCTGCTGTAGTATATCTAGGAATGCCATATCGTCGTTTTGTAGGTATCTCCTGAAGTCAGTATCGAATGCTTCACCTTTATCATCATCGTCAACTAAAGGAGTATCGAACTTCTGTGCTCTCATCATCGACGTTATGTCGAACCGATCGTTGTTGTCATTAAAACTCATGTCGGGTTTGATAGAATCCATGAATTGCGATAGTGTGGTCTGAGTCAGTAGGATAAGGCTGAGAATTGTCCGGATCTGGAAGGAAACAAGGATTAGGATAAATGGTGTTCGTGATAATATATAAATTAAATAATCCATTCAACTATGTACCAAAACTCTTGGGATACAGAGTGTGGGTGAGTAAATCACTCAAACATTATTAAACGTAGGCATTTTTGCAAAGAATGTCAGATACTGTAAATCTTACCATTTTGTTCTAAATCTCAATTTGCATCAAATCACTTTTCATGAAGGAGATTATTTCATAATGTTTATTTTCTCCAAGATAATGTGAAGTTGACGTTGAAGAAACTCTTAAAAAATGATTCCGTTTTTAGTCAAAGCAATAAAGAATATAATTATGTATATTGTAATTTATTAAGGTGTGTAATGTTGGCGTTTCTATTTTAAAAATAAATACTCCCAGTAATCCCTCTTATACAGAGGAAACGTGGGTTGATAACCAACAGGCTTATTGTCTAATGTCTACTACTGCTAGCAATACTAATTAGTAGATATTTTTATTGTAAAAGAAACATGAAACTAAAAACAAAGAAGAATGGCCTGCCTTTATAGTTATCTTAAAATTAATTGAAACCAAAACCGTAAAATTGAAGCTTAGGTACTCTTGGACTACCTAAAATAATGGAATAAAAAAACTGTAGGAAATATGATTTGTAAAATTGATTTGATCAAAATGGTGAGGAATATTTGCTTATTTATTTTTGGGAAAAAGATGTATAATGATAGCGTAGGTGACAAAATATCAAGGCAGATAAAACGAGTATCGAATGAGCGTAGACGAATCAAAAGGAGTAATAAGGATCGTAGCAGGTGGGGCTGCAGGACTGTTCGAAAGAAATACCGCTCCCCACACTCCCTCCTACTCCACCTACAGCGGGAGGAGTTACTTGATGATTTCCCACCAGAAAAAATATTGCATTGTGTAGTTTTTGACAACCCCCACGAGAAAGAAGCGTGAATTTATCTTTACATGAATCAAAATATGCTTTATCTTCCAGATCCAGACAGTTCTCAGCCTTATCTTACTGACTCACACTACACTAGCGCAAGTCATGGATTCTATCAAACCCGATATGAGTTTTAATGACGACAACGATCGGTTCGACATAACGTCGATGATGAGAGCACAAAAGTTCGATACTCCTCTAGTTGACGATGATGATGAAGGTCCAGCTTCCGATGCTGACACCAGGAGACACCTACAAAACGACGTTACGGCATTCCTAGATATACTGCAGCAGCTACCTCCCGATACGCGCAGAGCTGATCGAATAGATTTCGCATACGATCCTGACAATCTACCCAAGATCGGACGAGGTGGAGACGACGCTATGTTAGACTTAGAGTTTCAAGAAAATTTAAAGCTTTTTGCAAATAATATTCCTAAGCCTGGCAGAAGGAATGCCCCAGATGATAACCATGAAGGTGAAGTACTTATGCAAAATGTTGTTCCTATTGTATTGAAGGTTGATGGCTTTTTGAGGGCTCCGTTGAAAGAACTAGTTTCGGAAAAGGCAAAATAGGTAGATACAACATGATATTTAAAAAAGTGTTTAAATATTAAAGTTAGAACTCTGTAACATTTTATTCACCGTCCATTTTAATTTTAATCTCGTTTGCCATTCTGAAGCAGCTAAAGAATGTGCCAACTATTTTATAACCTAAAGTTTTAAGTTTGTGGTTTAGCGTATGTACCAAATAGTTTACACAGTAAGACTTATGTAAGCCTGTTTTCAATATCCCGTATAGAACTTTCTGTTAATATGCCAACGTTTCGTAGCCATCGGTGTTTTTATAAACAAAGTTAGCTTGCTATATCCTATCCGTGTCTCTCGGATGGCTGACCGGTTACCATAGATAAGTTGATCCATAGAGAAAATAAAGAAACGACTGCTTTTCTACGAATATCAGTGATAACGGTGATGGAAATAACAAAAAAGTATTTGACAGATACAGTTACCGTAAAGCTTGTTGCCAGTCGTAAATACGAAACGCTTTAAAACCGATGATTGTGGCCATTAGTAATATAAGTATTATATTTTATTCATTAGGACTGGCTGTGGCTGGGGCTCTCGTCCGAGTGAAATCTCTATAAAATACTAAAATATTACTTCTCTAACCCGCAAGAGAACCAAGGTCACCGACGTGGCCCGAAGAATTGCTAAACTTAAGTGGCAGTGGGCAGGGCACATTGCTCGCAGAACGGATGGCCGATGGGGCCGAAAAGTTCTGGAGTGGCGACCGTGAACGGGAAGACGAAGCGTTGGAAGACCTCCCACTAGGTGGACCGATGACCTGCTGAAGGTTGCGGGAATCCGGTGGATGCGAGTCGCAAGGGATCGTTCAATGTGGCGACACTTGGGGGAGGCCTATGTCCAGCAGTGAACGTCTTTCGGCTGAGATGATGATGATGATATGAATCAGATTTTATTGGATAATAGAGTGTTTTTATTTTTTTACTAAATGACGCAAAGGTGCGCGGTTCGTGGCCAACGTGCACCTCGCCTTTTATTTATTACAAGGGCCGAAGCCTGCCGGGGCTGCGGGACTGTTCGAAAGAGATACCGCGGCCCCGGAACATAAAGGGCGAGGAAGGAACATGGATGGGTTTTAGTCAGTAAAAGTCTGACACTCCCTCCCGCTCCGCCCAGAGCGGTGATGATGTCCCATCCGAAAAAAATGAGGATATTATTACTTACACATGTGTAGTAATATTCCCATTTTGATAGCAATAAATTGAAAGTAAAATACAACATACGGAGCTTTGAAAGATGTATCATTATCATCTGCCTAAGCTTTTCTTTTTTTTGGAGTGGCGACCGCGAACCGGAAGACGATGCGTTGGAAAACCTCCCACTAGGTGGACCGATGACCTTCTGAAGGGTGCAGGAATCCGGTGGACACGAGTCGTACAGGACCGGTCAATGTGGCGACACTTGGGGGAGGCCTATGTCCGTCTTTCGGCTGAGATGATGATGATGAAGCTGTTTCCAACTATGTCGGGGTCGGCTTCCGCAGTCTAACCGGATGCAGCTGAATACCAGTATTTTACACGAAGCGACAACCTATCTGACCTCCAGTACCCAGTAATACGATACCCATTGCTTAGACTGATTGTCAGACTTTTTGGGCCGCTGACTACCTGTAACGACTGTCAAAGATCTACAAATGAGAGCCAGGACCAACAGCTTAACGTGCTTTCCAAAATACGGAAGAAACTCCTTTATTATTTACTAGAGAGGATCCTGATCGAAGATTAAATACCTTCAACTAATCAACTCTGGTAAACTAATCATAGATGCTTCATACTGGTATAACATGTACTCGTATGAAAGCAATCTCGCGAAGGATTATACGTCACTCGGCAGTTTCGTCTTTATAACAAGTTTTCCAATCAATTTTATGCTTCCGTGTATTACTTCGTTAGTCTAGCGGTCATAAGTAAGTACTACTGAGTATGATGGCCTGGGTTTGCTACCCGGTTAGTGCAAAGTGTGTTTGGGTATGGGTTTTTCCGCCTCGATTTTTTGTGATTGCAACAAGCTCGTCCCCCATTCCAAGACGCTGAAATATAAATGGCGAAATGTCGGAGTACACCTTCACATATCCTTTCGAGCATTAGAGGCGTTATGTTATGCTTGAGTATCATCGAATGTCTTATTCTAGAGGGAAACTCCTTTGTTCGTCTTTCGTGCTTCGAGCACGTTGCCATTTAGTCAACCAATTAATTATGATTGGTTTATAATTTTCAATCTCATGCTTAGTAATGTAGTGCAAATTTTCCATCTTCTATCTAATTTCACAACGAGTTATGCAGAATAATTGCTAATAACCAAAGGAGACAATGAAGATACTGCCATTATTATTTTGAGTAGATACCAGTACAGTACCATACAAAGAACAATGGTATTGAAAATCACATTTTTAATTCTTTTCGAAATATTCATCTTCACAAATGGGAACCCGGCCTACATACCAGAATCGCATTATGATCTCGAAGGATCTCAATATGACCTAAAGACGTTAATCGAGGAACTTTCTAAACAAGGTAAATACGATGTTATATTAAATCACCACGAAGATCACCCGGAAAGCCATCACGAGGATACCGCTAAGATAAGTTACAATGGTGGTAAATCAAATTCTCCCCATAATAATGCACAAAAATACCGCACAGCAGAATCATACCAAGGCTCTACCGACAAACTCTTACACTACAATTATCATCCAAAGCTAACAAGCATACAAAATTTGAATGTATTCCTTAGAAAGAAGCACGATAGAAAGGTAGAAACAAATAATAACAAAGCAAATATTTTAGGTAAAGCTGATGCTGAAGTTACGAGATTCCTTGATGAACTTGATCAAAAATTAAAATTAAACGGACGTAACGACTTGGAGCTGCGTTGCTTTGGAGACAGATGTGGAGGCAATAGAGATGAAGCTAGCAACAATGACAAAGATGATTCTTACGCATACAATCAAAACGATGGAGATAGTCTGCGATGCTACGGAAACAAATGCAGCAGAAAATCAAATGACAATGACGCAGAAGACAGATACGATAACATAGATATTTCAAAAATTTTGCGTTGTTCTGGAGACAACTGTGGCATTAATAGAGATGATAATGATGATAGCAAGGGCTTAGAAACCTCGCGTTGCGTTGGAAACCGATGTGGTGCCTACAGAACTGTAGCTGACGATGTCGATAATTATAATGACGAGTTTTATACTTTACGTTGCAATGGTAGGAGCTGTAGTATAATCACAGATGATAGTGATTATGTTGGCATAGATCATTTGCGTTTTAAAGGCAAAAGTTTCTCTGGACTCAGGAATGATGACTATGGCATTATAACTTTGCATTGTCTTGGAGACCGGTGCAGTAGAATCAGTGATGATGACGATAATGATGATAACAACAACGGAATTTATTCTGTACGTTGTACTGGTAAAAGCTGTAGTATAAACAGAGATGATGCTGATGATGATGATGATGATAATGACGGCAGACATAACTCACGTTGCAATGGCAAAAGCTGCAATAGGAACAGAAATGATGATAATAATGACAACTTGGATCATCTACGTTGTAATGGTAAAAGCTGCAGTTCAAACAAAAATGATGATGATGATGATGTTGACGGCAGAGATGACTTACGGTGTTATGGTAAAAGCTGCAGTACAAACAGAAATGATGATGATGATGGTGATGATGGCAGAGATAACTTCCGTTGTAACGGTAAAAGTTGCAGTAGAAACAGAGATAATGATAACGATGACGGTTTAGGTAATTTACGTTGTTACGGTAAAAACTGTTATAGGAACAGAAATGATGATGATGACGATGATAATGATGGGTTAGGTAATATACGTTGTAACGGTAAAAGCTGCACTAGAAACAGAAATGGTGATTATGCTATCATACTCGAAGACGACACAAATGATAACGAAAACGACAGAAAAGATGTCGCAAACGACAGAAATGATGACACATATGTCAGAGGGAACAATTTGCGGTGTATTGGGGACAGATGTGGAAGGAGTGGAATTTCTGATGAAAACAAGGGCCTAAAGGTACAGTATCGGGGGGCAATGAAAGCAGTGGTGGATAGATTTTTAAACCGTGGTTTACCAATCAGAAATATAAACGTATCTTAGATGAACTTAGAAGTACGAACGAACCAACACGAAACAAATGAAACACAGTCTAATTTCATACAGGTGTAAATGTTTATGTACTTTAGCATTGATCCAATTGTGCAATAAACTTTTGAATATAAATATCCCAATGTATTTTATTACTTGAGTACTATTGTCGGAACAGAGATGACCAGAGGACCTACTCGTATACTAGATAGATAAGTAGCAGTAGCTTAAAAAGCGTTTCGTATTTCCACAAAAGCCATAAGCATTTCCGTAAGTCATGGCAATCTTCTATCTATATATGACTAGCTTCTGCCAGCGGCTTCGCCCGCGTGAAGTTTGATAATTGTCCCATGGGATCTTCTACCGAGATAAAAAGTACCCTATGTGTTAATCCAGGTTATAAACTATCCTTGTGCAAAATTTCATCCAAATCCGTTCAGTAGATTTTGCGTGAAAGAGTAACAAACATACATCCATCCTCACAAACTTTCGCATTTATAATTTTATATATATATATATAGTAGGATAGGATAGGATAGGATAGGAAGTAGGATAGGATATTGCTGTTAGTAAGTTAGAAAGTAAAGTGAGGAGAAAGAAGTCATTAGCTTCGCCTATCTCCCTTTCCCAAATCAGAAAAAGACGTGTGTGCCAGCAGCATGAAGCACACGTATGCTACAGATAACAATGCGGTTTCAAAATGGATTTTCAATTTCGCAATCAATTAGACGTCAAAACACTTTGCTTTATGACCAAAACAATTTCATTATAATTCTCAATAATAAAGTTTCAACCAAGACAATGTCATTATAAGTTTTGTTTAAGATTGAGCAAACAGATGTACCCACAAGGCAAGGATAAAATTGAAGTATGGTTTCTGAGCTCTCGTGTTTATTTCTCCTCACAGTCATAGTAGTCACAAATGGAAGTATCGATTATTACAAACTAAAATCCGTGGGCTTAATAGACAAACTGTCAGGGCTAAAAGCGAAACATGGTCTAAACTTCGCCAATATTGAAGGAGTGGCGAGTTTGCCGAAAAAATACAAAGAAAGACATCCGAGTTGGACTATTCTTGACGGTAACCGACAAGTACAGACAAATCCCAACAATATATTTAATATAGAGAAGTTTAATATGTTAAAGGAAAAAACAAAAGCAAAGCTAGTGGCAAGAACTCGTGACGAAAACAGTGATGAAACAAACGAAATAATTAGAAGCGAAAGTCTGAGAATGTGTAGAAAAACACCCAAACACGACACGACGTGTAAAAAAAATTGCTCACCATTTCTAAAGCCTCGTTTTCCGGACTGCGGACTGAGATCTGGTGGTGACTTTAAACAAGACAATGATGATGACGATGAAACTGTTCATTTTCTGGAGAATCTCGAAAAACTGTTGGCAAGGAATGGTATATACCGACTGTTCTTAGGTTGTGTGGGTAACAGGTGTGGAGGCAGAAGCCATAGAGGCAGTTATGATACAGAAGACAACAGAGACGGAATAGAGTACCTTGGTTGCTTTGGAGATGGATGTAGAACTAATACAGCTGATGATGATGATGATGACGTCAGAAGATAATAGTCACAAATGGGACCATAGAGAAAAAAGAAACAGCACAGACCATTTATTCAATAAAATAATATACAACAGAATTTATAATATATGCCTATTAGATTAGAATGCTAGAATCACCATCATAATAATTAAAAACATTTGACCAGCGACATCGAGGACGGAATAAGTTTAGACACTGCTGCTGGTTGGTCCTGGTACGGACGACTGTTAATAATACTATAACGGTATTTTGATTCTTTTTTTAGGCTACCGTACCGTACTCAAAGGGTAAAACGTGACCTACTAAAACTCCACTGTCCGTCTGTCAGTCACTAGGCTGTATCTCATGGATGATGACACAGATGATACATTTTTGTTGCCGCTAAAACAACAAATAATGATTCATTAAAAATTAAAGGCTTCTACTGCGATGGCACATAACCCTTCATGCGTGAGCCCGACTCGCACTTAGCGCCGGTCTTCTTTAATTTAAAACAGATAAAAAAATGTAATATGATAAATAATACAAAGGTGGATTAATTTAT
This sequence comes from Xestia c-nigrum, assembly GCA_916618015.1. Lineage (NCBI taxonomy): Eukaryota > Metazoa > Arthropoda > Insecta > Lepidoptera > Noctuidae > Xestia > Xestia c-nigrum. The sequence goes on along the minus strand of OU745248.1, from coordinate 26,475,541 downwards.
AGCCCAAGCGAAGCTGAAGCACATACAAAAAAAGCAGCCAAGTGCGAGGCGGACTCGCCCATGAAGGGTTCCGTAGCAGCAAGTAACATGGGAGGTTCCTGCATCGAATCGGGCGGGAGGAAACGCCCGGGTGTTTCCACTGCGAGGATCGACCAGCGGACACGGTGGAGATTTCCTCCCTCCCGCTCAGAGTGGGAGAAGTTATTTAATGATTTCCCATCCAACAAAAAAACATAATGAAAATATTTGAGTTGATAGAATGAAAGGTAAATTGCGGTTTACGATTTCTGACGTTTTAAAAAAAGTACTTACTAGATCTACTAGAGATTGTTTTAGAAGTTACAGGGGGGGGGCACATTTTACCACTTTGGAAGTGTCTCTCGCGCAAACTATTCAGTTTAGAAAAAAATGATGAAGAAACCTCAATTTCATTTTTGTAGACCTATCCATAGATACCCACACGTATGGGTTAGATGAAAAAAGATTTTTTGAGTTTCAGTTCAAGTATGGGGAACCCCTCAAAATACACACACCAAGTTTCAACAGCATCGTTCTAATAGTTTCGGAAAAAAGTGACTGTGACATACGAACGGACAGATAGACAGACATGACGAATCCATAAGGGTTCCGTTTTTTCCATTTGACTAACGCTAAAGTATCACCAGAAATTAATTTGACCAAATGTGGCTGTAAAAAAGTCGGGTTGCTGTGCTCTCCAGCGTCTACCTCATTGCCAAGGTCAGTCTTGCTCAAATGTCCAGTTGAGTACAATAGAGGAAGATTCCTGTGATTTTAATGAAGAGCCCAATTGATCAATTTATGAACATCCAGCAAGAGGAAGGGGAAGAAGAAGATATCGAAGAAGACATCACTGTTGAAGTAGACTTTCAAGAGTTTGAATCTGATTATAATATCTAAAGAAATCAAAACAATAGTTAACCCAATAATCAATAGCAATATCAATAATAAGGTAATTCTGGAACTGTTCCCTTCGGGTATTGTTCCCTTAAATTATCCTAAGGCCTACAGGGGAAACCACAGTAAAGAAAACGCGCCGAGCACACTATCTCACAGGTGGCGTGGAAATGTGTGCATATCATGTATCGATATAGAATCGCATAGAATCGCGATATCTCAGAAATGGTAGCTCTTAGGAAAAAAACACAAAGGGCATTTTTGGTAGAGAATTTTAAGATCTACAACTTTGGTTCAAGGTTTTTTTGATAATATCTACCGTTTTTGAGAAAAATCCAAAAAACCTCAAATTTTGACCTTTGACCCTGAATAACTTTTGTAGCACACATGGGATCGATGGAGATTTTTAAAACTTTATTTGTACCCCAGCTCTCCACCAATATTTGGCTCTACAGGAATTTTGGTTATTTTAAATGTCTACATTTATATTCACCAGACTATACTAGTTAAGTTCATGCAGGTTTTCCGCGGCCGTAACTTAAAAAAAAAAAAGCCGGATGTTAGCCAGGCTTCATACAATACTACCTACTATTTACTAGGTTTTGAAGATTTGTGTTTTTGGATTCTATACTTTCTATAAAACTCAAACTCAAACTCAAATCATTTATTTCAACTAGACCATTACGGCACTTTTGAATGTCGATAAAACGAGAAAAAAAAAGGCTACAGTCACAGACACAAGGCATAATAACTTGAGAATGTAATGTAGTTGCCCATTCCCTAGCGTATATCTCTATGGAGAAGAACGGGCAAGAAACTCCATGGACACTCTTTTCAATCAAAAATGTTGTTACAAAACCTTGGTTACATCTTTCATGTTGAGATTATACATATATGTGAGAACGATGTAGAAAGACGTGCACAATAAGAGCGTCCAGAGTAAAAAAAAGAAATGAATCAACAATTTATAAAATAAAGCAATTCAAATGATCCATGGCAGCTAAGAGATGACCAGTCCCGACTGACAGCGCCCGTTCACGAACATGACGCATGGATCAGCGCCATTCAATTCAACCATATTGAAGGGAACTAAATGACCCGACCCACCCGCCACCATCAGCAAGACATTTAAGCGAGCATGACATTCTCTCAGCCACCAAGGCATATTCAAGTCAATGAAAGATAACTAAATGCATATGGTAGCTTTACAGTCCATGGTACCCACACATGTGCTATGCAATTATACAATTATATTGTTATGAGAACGGGTTTATAAATACAAAATTATTTATCGAGCTGGTTTGAAATCAACTGACATAAACCATGATTAGCGGAAAACAAATGCGTTGGCGGGCCACACTGTGGGTCTGTGGCTCGCGGGGCTGGGGTTGAGCAGCCTTGCTCCAACCAATTCGCTGTCGCAACACGCCTGTGAGCTCGTAGCTCATGGAGATGCCATGATGCATGACTAGTGTAAAGGTATGCTTAAATAAAATTAATTAATAACAAATCGCGTGCTACTCTTAGCACACCTCACTATAATGTAACTAATCATAGTTTTCCAATCTCACGCTCGATTACTCGTCGATACCGTTACCTATAACTACTTTCTTAATCAATTGTTTCAACATTTCTGTGGTTTTAACCAAACCTATAATAAAGTTTTTATTAGTATTAGTTAATTAAACCTAGCATGCAACGACATAAATTCTGAAAAATGGTGACAACGATCTCATATTTTATTACATTTGGAATAATAAGTATTGCTTCAGCGAAATCGCTAAGGAATGTCAGAGAAGATTCATATAAAGTAAGAAACGAATTTGATCTTCAACCGTTATTGCGTTTATTGACTAATCAAGGCTCGAACGACAGGCCATTGTATTACGGAGTAGACGAACCAAACAGTTATCAAGAAAACAGAGCTGGAGAATCACGGTACAATGAGAAACCACGTAAAGTATATTACCAAAATGACAAACCTAATCCTCAACAGTATTATAAATCCTACGAAAACGCAGGCGAAGATAAACCGAACTACAACAGCTTACAGATAATCAACCAATTTTTGACACAGAACGGGGACAAGCCAGATTACGACAATGCACAAAATTTACTTGAAGAGTTGCTATCGCTCGACCGTGACAATGACTATCAACCATTGAAATCTAGCGATGAAAGTGATAATATCAACGAAGTTTTAGCTTTACTTGGTAATTTGCAGCAAAAACCCTCTGATGTTGAAACCTATAGAGTTATTAGTAAAGGTAAGGGTAATAATTTAAAAGCTAAGAAGTTATTTGTTGGTGCAAATAATGAACAACCAGACGCTGTGCTGGTTCAAGGAAAAGATGGAGTCATTAAATTGGTTGGAAATGTTGTTGGAACGAAATCTCAATATTATAACCGGGACTATTTTAACAACTTAGATGACGAAATAACTGCGGGTCTCGACAAAAATGATGATAGCTACAACGTCCGAGATGACCTACGAAATAATGGGAAGTATCGTGCACGAACCAACAGAGCTGTCAACAATAATAATCGTTTACGCTGCAAGGGGAAGAGTTGTGCCAGAAGCAAAACTGATACAAATGGCAGGGATTTAAAATATTACTCAAAGCTACAAACAGTCAGCCAGCCAGCACAGAAAATTAAAGTTAACGATCAATTAGATGCTGTTCTTCTCGACATCTCGGATGCTGACCATTTGCTATCTGAATTCCGTGCACCCAATGCTCCAAAATCCAAAACACCTACAAAAAAACTAAGAGCTGATACAAATGTTTTGCTACAAAATGTAGGTTTACAAAATCTTCTTAACAGCAAAACCAACATTGGTGAAAATACCGACATTAAAGCCGTGGTTTTAGATTTAACACAAATAGAAAATGGTGCAGCTGTAGCAACACAAATCAAACAGTTACTTTCACAAGACAGTGAAGGGTCATATGACGATTACGCAGAATATGGAAACTTGGTTGAAGACTATCTGAAACAAGGAAAATATGATCTTCAACAAGATGTCGGCACAGGTCGACCAAACGCGAAAATTATAGCGCATAGTGAGAACAATAATAATGTGTACGTTCCACAATGGTTACTTAACGAGGTAGTTAGATCTTATGGGGATAGCAACATAGACGCCATAAAAAAACAATCGAAATCGTCGCTTCCTATTACGAGACAGCAGAATGCAAAAAAGGTTAAAGTTCGCGCCCCAAAACTTTTCCGCCGTAATAACGGACAAGATGTAGGCGTTCCATTCCACTTGGAGGTCGAAGGATTGGGTCAAGTAAACCCTTGATAATATTTATAATATTGACTTTTAAGTTGTTTTATTTCGTTCCGTAATAAGTTCAGTTAGATGGTACAATCGACCGCATCTCAGTAATAAACCATTGGAAACTTACAGCGCTGACCGCCATTACGTTGTACCAAAGACTAAAGATTGAACACTGATCGCCACTGACTGACGACTGCACCTAATTTTTCAACCGACTTCCAAAAAGAGGAGGTTCTCAATTCGTCTGTATTTTTTTTGTGTTTGTTACCTCAGAATTTTCGACTGGGTGAACCGATTTTAATGGTTCTTTTTTTGTTTGAAAGCTGGTGCTTCCCGTGTGGTCCGATTTTAATTTGCTAAAGACCTGATTCTGATCTTCGGAGAACTCTTCAAAAATACACAGCAAATCTGTAGTGATTGCTACGAGTACAATCGCTTGTAGGTTCATTGTTTATACTATATCATGACGTAACATCACGCCCTGAGAGGGTACGCAGATGTGTAAAATACACCCAGATTTCGAAAGTGTTTGTTACCTCAGAACTTTCGACTGGGTGAACCGATTCTGATGGTTCTTTTTTTATTTGAAAGCTGGGCCTTGGGATCTGATGATGGGATTCTGGAGAAATTCTGGAGAAACGCTTCAAAAGTCGGTGACCTTTGTTTGATTGATTTAGTTTTTTTGTCACCGACTTCTGAAGCGTTTCTTCTGAAGTTATTTTTCACTTTTTTGTTTTCTCTGAATTCGGTTTTATTTTTAACTAGCTTTTGCCCGCGACTTCGTTCGCGTGGAATAGTGACTTCCGGCAGTTTTTTTTTTTTGTAATAAAATTATCCTATGTCGTTTCTCAAGTTCCAAACTATGTCTGTACCAAATTTCACACAAATCGGTTCAGTAGTTTAGGCGTGAAGCAAAGACAGACAGACAGACAGACAGACAGACAGAGTTACTTTCGCATTTATAATATTAGTTTGGATGGATTTTACGAAGCTGTAAGGCTCTCCCCTTATCACATTGTTTTGAGTGCGGTAGGTATATTGAGTCTTACCCTAAAGCTTGACTCACGCTTAGCTCGGACACAGCGAGCCGAGAGTGGACCGTGCAATTTTGTATGGACACGCTCACGCTTCCGATCCGCTACCGAGCAACGGACAATGAATTGTGCTACGGCCGACACTCAGGTCGGACCCGGCACGGTCTAGCGTGCGTACCTTTAAACGTAATTTTTCCCACCAACAATCAACAATTTTTGCGTAGATTTGCTTGATAGGCGGCTTCGTGAGGGGTAGTTTGCACGTCGTCTTACACCGACTTACACGTACTTGACTGTACTATAAATAGGTACGTATTGTAACCGTAATGCGGGCTCCACATTCGCGCCGCGAACACCGTGAATGTAGATGGCTTTCGCGCCCGTTCACGGGTTTCGCGCATGTTCGCTCCTTGCTCCCCGTTCAGTGTCGGTATTTGTACCCGTTTCAAAGGGTTTGCGAAGCGCGAACCTCCCGTGAAAGTAAGCGCATTTACGTTCACGCGTGAAGTAATTTTTTATTTTTTTTTGTATTTGCGTCAAAATGAGCGCCACTCGTATTGATCGAGTGCTACCATGCCGAATCCATTTCATGGGATCCTAAAAACCAAAGAGCCAAAGCACATAGCGCTACATAGTTCGGCGTCCATTCTCGACGAGCGCGTGTATATTGAACGATTACGAATGTGGAGGAACATGATTTTCGCGAAGACTTCGCGGCAAAATTACGGGCGTGAATTTGACAGCTGCTCGCGGCGCGAATGTGGAGCCCGCTTCATAGGTAGACTGTTGAAGTTTTTTTCTGAACGCTGTTACTGCTATTGTTACTATTATCTGTATTACTGAGAATTTCATGATAGAATGCGCTTTACGTTGTATAACTCAACCTGAATCTGCAATGTCCGCAGTCCCACAAGTCAGTCGAAAATGGCATAATAAAACATCAAACCAGAATAGGAAGGTCACGTTGGAAGACTGCTACAGCTGGATGCTTTGTTTGTCGACGAGCTGTGTTCAATGAACAGTAAGGCCGCGTTCCGAATTAGGCTGTAAACGACTAGAGCGTCCGAAACCCGTTCCGAATTTCCGTGAGCCCGATAACAAGCGGATGTCCCATGAAACGTCATAGATGACGTCATGACATGCGTCATCTTTCGATTACACCTACCGTGCCCCAAATAATATCACCGTGAGCGCTGTCAAACGACCCTGATGGATGACAGCTCTTAGCTATCATAATCGTGATCTCTAAATCGAAACGCAAAATATTGATGAGAGCTCTGTGAGCGATTACTTTCTAATACGGAACGCAGCGTTTGAATCGAACGCACCACAGCTGACGAATGTCAATGTCAAACTGACGTTTCTTATCTTGCCATAACTCCACTTTAGGGTCATCAACGAATATTGATTAATTTTCCACCCTAACAGTTTCTCAAAAGGTTGTTAAAATGGCAAACGACACACCGGAGAGTGACTTTTCGATAGAATGCTTCCAAAACTACTCCGCCCCAGAGGTTTTCGTCCAGGGCTTGGCGGGAATGGTGAATCAAAACGATGTGGAAACTGTTATTAGGGCGCAAAAAAATATGTGAGTGATAAGTATTGTTTATCATAACATAACGCCTATGATTCCTGTTAGGCGAAAGTGTTACTATAGTAAAAGGTAATTTCGCCAGTTATGTTTATGTCCCATGTCACTAGGCAAGCCTACTGAACGTGTCATATATATACGTCGTTTTCTAACTCGGTCGTCGGTTTCTTTCTACAACTGAAGCAAGAACACCTCCATGGAAACCCCTAACCAGAATACTTCATGAGTATCGCTTGCAATGGAATATACATTCGGCAGTACCCGTTATTAATTGTAAATTTTAATTGAAACACCAAATGACACCGGCCTAATTTTTATAACAGAACAGTACTTACCAGCTTTGATTAAAATCACCTTACTGTCAATTTCAGGCTACAGCGCTTTGAGAAGACAACCGAGATGCTGACAAACTGCAACCAGCTGTCCGCCAGCCGCCTGCGAGCTGCCTCCACAGAATTCAAGAAGCACACCCAACTGTTACTGGAAATGAGGAAGGACCTAGAGTTCATATTCAAGAAGATTAGAGCTATTAAGACTAAGCTGAGGTTAGTAAAGCTTAATTCATTTTTGAGTTATTGAGGAAAACCTGACTCCTAAACCTGTACCTCTTTAAAAACTCAATAGAAAACGTGTGTTTTGCCATGAACCTGTGGACTTCACATTGCTTTATCAAGGCAGACTTTGCTGTGGTGTAGTTTAACCTGGCTCATTAGTTGAAGCTTGATAGTTCAAAAACAAACCTTTTTATTTTGATTTTTATTTGATTCTAGTTTTTATTTTGAAAATGAATTTAATAATGTATTTCATCTCATCTAATTTTCAGTAGACACTCAACGACAAATTAGTAGTGCATGATGTGCTTACCTGTAAAAGGTTGATACACTTGTCTGTTACTCTATTGAATGTTTCTTGTATCTTTGAAGCACTGTATTCAATTGTTGGTGAGCCAATAAAATAAAATAAGACTTATCATATTGCAGAATAACTGCCAGCTAGCTAGCCTGCTAAAAGTAAAATCATTTTTATACAATCCTAATTATCTAATGAATTCTTTCCAGTACCCAGTACCCAGAAGCTTACAAAACAGCAGTAGCAGCATCAATAGCAAACAGAAGACCTGCTGAAGAAGATGATGACGAAGACTTCAAACCCTCAGACACCAGACCAGAATCCAAAATGGTTGCCACCGTGTCCACAGAGACCCTAAAACCTACCACAAGTGAAACTGGCAAGAGATCCAAGAAAAAAGATCAGACCAGTGATGAAAGTAATAATAATAAAGAGTCATGTGTTGCCAGTGTGGAAAATTTTAAAACTGTTGGTAGAAAAGTTAAACGGAATAGTAGTTCTTCAGAGACGGAGAGTGCAAGTTCTGGTGATGATAGTGATACAGATACTGGTTGAATATTAGCACTATATTATTATAATATTTTATTCAGCTTGCAGCAATATATTGAAAGTGCTATTTAACCACTGAAGCAAGTAATATAATACAACTTGGGATTAATATTCAAGCCATCGCACTCAATTATATCTTAATGTTCAATTTTAGTAAATGCAGTGGTATCACTGCATTTACCCTTGATCTGTCAAGCCTGACCGTATTGGTCTGATGCCATTGTTTAACTATTGTGTCTACTTCGCGAAATTCAAATTTTCTTACATTTTATTGCAATTTGCAGGCCAATGCTAGGTTGTATAAAGAAAGTCAAAAAGTTACAGGCTACCCTGAAGCCTTAAGCTAAACATTTCCAGAATAAAAACCTCGCTTTGTACAGATTTCCCATAGAGATCCGCTTAAACACTGGTTTTGTATAGCTTTTTTGCTTGTTTGTCTTTGTATCATCATCATCATCCACAGCCCGAACTCACCCACTGCTGGGTATAGGCCTCTCTCTTTTTGTCCCAATTTCCACGGTCCTGCGCTAGCCTCGTCCAGGTTATTCCCCCGACGGCAACAATGTCGTCTGCCCATCTCGCCGCCGGACGACCCACGTTCCTTTTTCCATTTCTTGGATGCCATTCGGTAACAACCTTGCTCCACCGGTCATCCCTGTGCCTTGCTAGGTGACCAGCCCAACTCCATTTGAGTTCCGTAACGCGATTTCCAATATCGAATACTTTCGTTTCCGGATTTCGACGTTAGGAACCCGATCTATTAACTTTATGCCGAGCATGGCACGCTCCATGGTTCTCTGTGCAACTTTCAGTTTATACACAGCTTCCTGCGTGAGCGGCCATGTTTCAGCCCCGTACGTCATTGTGGGTAGGACACACTGATTGTAGAGGCGAGACTTTAGACAGAGCGGAATTTTGGGTGCTTTTAAAATTGTTTCGTATACCTACAGACAAATAAGCAAAATTTGTATTTTTTTATGTTTACAGATAATCATTAATTAATTGTGATCCATCATTACAACTCCATTTTCATTTGAATTTTGTGGGATAAGCTAGTTTCGACTTAATCTTCTAAGATATCAAGTTGATATCAACATCGCAGATAGTATTACTAGTCACTAGGTTTTGCTTAATGCCTAGCTATAGAACATTTTGCTATGTGGCTTACTTTACTCAATTTCTCACAAAGAAATAGTGTTTTAAGTTAGTTTAAGTTTAAAGTAAATAATGATTATGAATCAATAATATGTTAAGAACATCAACATATAAATAACCACATAGTCAGTACATCATTCCAAACAAACCCCACCACTTAAGGCGCTTAGACGAGCTAAATTAGCAACTCTATTTGTGGTGGTTCAAGCTTCGTTTGAAATGCTGTTAGAATAAAGTTCTAATCAGCTTGCACTACAAAGTGGTTGTTACGTCAGCCACTGCGGGCCAAATAGCGCGAAATGACTGGTTTCGATCGATTTACAAAAAAACTATTGATTGGATTAAAAAACTGAAACAGTATCATGCTAATATATTGCTTGTAGAATTATTTGCCAAAAAATCAGAATGATCGCATGCATATTAGTATGTTTTTTTATTGTTTGAAAGATATTTTTAGAGATAAGTTCGTGATTTCTTTTTATCGAGCCAAATTAATTGTATTATGTTTTCAAAACAGTATCATGCTAGCATATATCCTGAAGAATATCATATATTTTGCTGGTCTTGTTTATAGCAGTGAATTATATATATACTTTTAGTAATTATAAAACTCGTGTTTAGCTCATGTCATCGCCTTAAGACAACGGTTTTCTACTAAAGTGCCTACCTTTCCACAACCGCGTTGCGGCGCCGCGGCACTCAAATAGGCAGTGCCGTCATCGCAAATTCCAGCGGTATGACGTAATACTTGTCGAGAATGATTCAGTTTGTTTTCTTGATAACCCGCTTAATAGCTCTTCTCTATGATGATACACTCGTTCTAAAGCAGACGAAAAATTTGTGTTCGTCTATCTAATGCTTTGTATTTTCGAGAAAAGTACTCGTCATCGGGATTTGTAGCTTTATTAAATGGACCAGTATCTTTGTCGTATATTTAAAACAGAGCTACCTATGTCTTCTTAACACAAAAGCAATAAGTTTCTTACGATCCATGGCAAAAAAACGAGAAACTGGTTACCCTTTACCCTACCATACGACAATAAAATACTCTTTTTTGCGGCGACGCGACGCAACGCAAACTGCCGATATTAGCGTTGCGGAGTCGCAACGCGGTTATCGGCCATTTATGGCCAGAATGTATTTTGTTTTTGAGAAATTTCTGTGTCTCCAGGTTTGGATGATGTACTGAATATGTGGCACTGGTTTGTGTTGACATCCATTCCCCCTGTATAATTTGTAATCTTATATCCATATTTGACGTAATAATGATAATATTCTGCATGCCTAAAATGGCCGCTTTACCAGAACATAATATGAATAACGATAAAAAAAAAACTAAAAATGAACTTTATAGTCATATTCATTAAGTCCATTTTAAGAATTTTAAATTTTTAACGTGATTCATATTATGTTCTGCTTAAGCGGCCATTTTAGACCCCCTGATCTGTGGTAATCTATGGGATGTCAACTGTGGTTGGCGGAGTTTACCTCACTAAGTTATCACTAGGTTTAGACAAACTCTCATGGATAATGTCCAGAGGACTCAATCACTTAAAACCTGAAATATTTTCTTCAACATCTGTGTTGACAGTTGGACATATTTGAAAGAAAGAAAGAAAGAAAAAGCATTTATTAGCCCGACAGGACAAAACATAAAATAAAAAAAAAATAAAAAAATGGTAAAATTGTGATTACAACACTAGTTAAAAGTAAACATAATGAGATAATAAAAAAAAAATAATAACGATATCATAAGAAAAAAACAAACAAGATACGAAACAGAATTATTAATATTTCATTCAAATTCAAGTCTTCCACCAAGATGGTATAATAGTTTCAATAAATTTATTCACTAATATAATGGCATTAAATATAAGAATCAATCAGCAATAACTACAGTTTGTAATCATGTAAATAAAACAATAATTAATAAAGAAATGTTTATTAAAAATAGCAATTAACAGTCTCTTATTTATACATGTTAAGGATTAGTTTTAATTACTGACAAACAGTTCACTGTGTAAGTTTATGTAAACTTCTCTTATAATTATAACTTGTTTGCCAAGCTCGAACTTGATGCATTCCAGCAAGATGCTTAAGCTTGGATAGCCACCATCCTGACTATTAACTATTAAGGGCTTTTAGCTAAATGGCAGATAAAACTGTTGCTATAATAATATAATATGTTGTATAAATCCTTACAACATTCAGAGACCTTAGAAATCCAATCTTAGAAATCCTGTGGCAACATTCATTAAGCTTTCAGTCTAACTGGACGCTGTTAAATAACCATGTTTTATATGACGTGACTGCCTGTCTGACCTAGTTGAAGCTGCGGGTGTTGATCACACTGGTTATAAGACTTTCAGGTTTCCATTTCCATCTAATTAGTGAACAAAATCATAATCAAGTAACTGAAGAAAAGCCTCCGTTGATTGAACAAGCAATTATAGTTCTCAAAGTCTAATTAGAGTAAAACATAATTCTAATCATATAAAATTATAAAAGCGTACAGCTTAATCAGTATCTTATCCCCTAGCATATTTCTCTGTATGTTTTTTAGCGTTCTCCAGATATTTGTCTATGTTGTACTTATATTCGTTAGCTACGTCCATCATGAGCGGGTCGTCAGGGTTGGGGTTTGCTATCAGTGTCTGGAGGGACACGAGGAGAGTCTCCAGGGTGATGGTGGGCAGCCAAGCACCTTTGGGCGGCATTTTTAACATGTCCATACATATTCTACCACCTGTGAATGAAAAGAAGTAATATGTTACAATCTGTAATGCTAAAATGTGCTTTTTATGGAAAAAGGATGGAGAAAATATGTGCTGCTGACCCTAAGTAACATGAGCTTTAGTCAGATAATTTAACCCAAGACGAATCTTAGTAAATTAATCCATTACTTAGATCTTAACACAACCCTCTCACAATATTAGTATTAGTGGCTGAATATTTTCTTAATTTTTAGATATTGAGTATCATCACTCTCTTGAGGAATGAAGCGACAATGGTAAGAACTATCCTGATTCATTTGGGGTCGGCACAGCACGTCTTCAACGATGGTAAGAAATGTGTCCAAAAATTTTAATTGTACTGTCTCAGTGTTACCTTTATCAATGTTGGGATGGTATACAGGAGTGGAGAACTTAACGAGTGGTGGTTCAAAGGGATACTTCTGTGGTATAGTAACGGTTAATTTGAACGATCCGTTCTCATACGGTGAGCCTTTGGGACCTTGCAAAGTGAAGTTCAAAACATCGTAAATGTCTTCTTCTCTCGGATGGCAAACTATACCCCAGGGAGGTTTTGTTTCGAAGTTTTTCACTTCTCTGGCTAAACGCGCCGTTCGAGCACTGGGTATCATGATGTTTGATTAAAAAATAACGTCTGTAACGACTTCATGAAACAACAACAAAACCGCGGTTTTCGACGAGGTCGACAACTGACATTTATTTATGTCAATGTCAAAATTGACAAATTTCAGTTAACTTATTCATTTCTTTTCGGCTGTTTATTGGAACGCAGCAAGAATTTGAAATGGTATTATTTTGTTTTTACTATTGCCTTTTTATTTAAATTTTAAAATTGTGACGTTATTTTGTAACCTCTATGTGCTTATAAACTACGAAATGAAGATACGAAGAACAATCATGCGAAAATGAACATGTGACTCAATAAAATTGAACGCACCCATTACTGAAATGTCAAATGGCAACAAAAGCGCCCTCTGACGGTAGTAAATCGAACCAATCCCGTAGAAAAATCAACGCGAAACTGAAACACTTTGCGGAAGGTTATTACACGTTTTAAATAGTTTTTCTTGCTATTTCCGTACATAAATCTGTTTACAAATTAAGACCGTTAACCTCTTATTCGTAAAATTATCATCTTGCATTAGATTATCGTTACGTAAGCCGTAGAGTGCAATATAAATAATTCAGTGCATTACTCCAGACACCATTGCAGCTCCGCTCTATTCTTTGGTAAGTAATTCATTATTTCTGTATCATCAGCAGCATTTTATGAACTAATTATGTAAAAAGACAAATATTCACGGTAGTAACTCGAACTTAAATGGTGAAAATCGATTAATTTAGACGTACATGCAGGTCAAATCAATACGACTAAATGTGGGTTCATAACATTTATTTACGTTTGTCGTGTGGTGTTTTATCGATCTGTAAGTGCAAGTTGCCTTTTTATTTGAATGTCAGTGTGTAGCACGGAGGTGTTTTATGTAATGCGATAGGATGTTAGTCTCGTGGAAAACGATTATCGTGACTTTTGTTATGATTTTTCTGCGTACGAACAGCCGGTAACAGTTCTTAATTCTCTGAATACATTGTGGCTGAACAGCACGCGACGCGTGTTTCTGGCCAGTGTATGTAGTAGACACCGTAGTTCTCGTGATTGAACCTCTTTTCTTCATTAATAATCAAGCCATTGGGCCTTGTTATGGCTTCTACTAACAGGGGTTATAGATCTGTCAGAATATCAATAAGAAATCATTTATACCTTGTTTTAGGTATCTTCGGATTTAAATAAAGAATTATAGGCAATAAAGTAGGATCTGTGTTACTAAAATTTTAAGTTTTAGTGGCTATTGATTTAAGTTCAACCCTAAATTAATTGATTGTGATGGTGTCATTAGGTAATGATTTGTAGATCATAAAATAGCTACATTTTGAATGGTTTATCAAATGCTTAAACTAAGAATATTTTTAATTAGATTCTAACTGGAATTTGTGAACTGCCACTATAATTTCTAAGTGTGTCCAAGTGACATACTTACTTATTGTTAAAAACTTACTTGTATGGGAATCAAAGAATCATCTTCTTTGTGGTCATGAGTTTTTCTTGCATATTTCTCTAATAGCTTCCATCTTAGAAGAACTTATCTTCAATGTTTACATTATGACATGTCATAAATTGCCGCTAACTTCAGGAATATTGTGACCTAGATCTTTCATTGATTGTTCAGGTTATGCAGATAGTTATGCAAGGTTTATTATTCCGAACTCTTCGACTCTACATGTGGGTCATTTAACTCTGTGGGTTTCTTAGTCCAAGTAGAAAAATATAACAATGTTTTAATCATAGACCTATTAACACACATCTATTACGTAAGGCAAAACCAATTATTAATTTCTAGTTACAATTTGAGTTTAGAAGGTACTATGTGACCTCATTGTATCTGATTTAATTGAAAAAGAAAAAAAAATCCAACATTGCTATTCATTGAGTTAAAACAGCCAGTTATTTTTTAAATGTGGAACAGAAATCTCGTTAAGAAAAAACTCTTGAATGAAAACTAAACACACTATTTACAACAATGTACAAGTACTGTATACGTCAACACATATTGTAAACTTGAACAATGATGTTGTTCTAGGTTGTTGTCAAAACATGATGGACAGGTTGTATAATTTCTTTTTGTTAGAGGTAGGTAGATCGTAAAACAATTATTTATGAAACAATGTGCTCCCCTGTAGCTGAAAACAGCAGTTAAAAGTAATTGTAAGGCACAAGAATGTTTCGAGGACATTTTTTCATTCATCATACTGGTAGTGTTATAATGCCTGAAAGTATATGATTCACTGCAATAAACAAAACCAGAAAAATATATGATATTCTTGTGTGATAGTGTACAAAGAAAAAAATCACGAAATCTACTATCTAAAAATAAGTCGGGTTTTCCTTCCATCCTACAAGCAACATATTAGCACCGCACCCGCACGCAAAACACTATGATTGTTTTATTTTTATAGTCCAATCAACAGATTTTTTGTAAATCGATGAATTCACTCATTTCGCACTATTCGGCCCGCAGTGACCGACGTAAAAACCAGCAGTATTTCAGACGAAGTTAAATAAATATCACTGGACATTAACACACAGCGCCACCTAGTGCCACACTAAGCAAAGCTTGTGTCGTGGACACTAGATAGTTGATATACTACATATTATATACTTTTTTGTTTGTAAATACATACTTATTATACATATAAACATCCATGACTCGGAAACAAATGTCCATGCTCATCACACAAACATTTGCTCCTACCGGGATTCGAACCCAGGACCCTAAGAACGTAAGGCAGCGCCACTATCACTAGGCTATTCGAGGTTTGCTACCACAGAGTTGCTAATTTAGCTCATGTAGTCGCCTTAGGTGCCTGCCTGGATTCTAAGTGTAACCTACGAGTTGCAGCTCGAGATTTTTCAATTGCGCCACCACTGCTCCAAATACCATTAGTCGACAACAATTTGCTATTTCCAAGGGCATTATATTTCGTTCCACTTTATTTCCGACTGACAGCCTCCAATAAACTTTACGCTTTATCGGTAATGATAATAATCTATGGATTAGGGGAACATCCGACTGTCGATTTTAGGTTGAGATACGTGAATTTATGTTTGGGGTATAATGAGTCATTGGTATTGCCCAAAAGAGTGAGGTAGAGGTGAATAGTAGGCCAACATGCCTATTACCGTTAGTCTCTTGAAATTCTATTGCCATTAGCACACAGGCCACCTTGGGGATCAAGCACAGGAACCCGCCGGCGCTGCGTCAGTCAGACAAGTTCAGACGACATAGCTTACCATGCTCTTCTTAGGCTGAGCGCAGACTTGAGTAACGGCAGTTTTAAGACAGACTATTGCTAAAGAGAATAAATAGTTTGTCTCGCTCGCACTAGTCTGTCTTAATACTATAGCTACTCAAGTCTGCGAAAGCCTGGGGTAATACCATTGATGGATACGAGAAGAAGATTTAAACTATTTACCATTTTGACATTCATACGTTCCACGTATTTTTACCCGACCGCCCCAGAAAGGAGGGGAGAGTAAGGTATGTGTACTTTGTGACCTGTAGTTACGTATACATAAGTTTTTATCGAGTCCAGAGTTCCAGAGGCGTATTTCCTTTCACCAAAAATCCCTTGATTGCAGCGTTTGTTTGACAGTAAACTTTTCCATGGCGCTATCTATCATTGCCCTCGTTAGGGCGGCCTCGATGTCACACGGTCACGCCACCTCGAGACACTTCCAGAAGCATAGTGCAACTCCCTGATTATGTAACACTAATGTCGAATTCTCAATTTGTAACACACTTTAGAATGTTTCCACTAATACTGCTGGTGACATATTATAAGCGAATCCTTTAAGGTGGATACTACAAGGACGGATGCTCGTTTTTTTTACGTTTGTTACAATTTGCAGGCCAGTTCTAGATTGTATGTTGATTAAAATATGATTCGCGGCTGTAAGACGTATGTAGTTACAGAATTAAAATCATCAATACAACCCTCCAAGTACATACAAGTCGATTGAATTACTTTTTCATGTTTAAAGTCATTCAATCGACCTATTCCTCCGCGAAAATGTAAGAAAATTTGAAATTCGCGAGTTACCCTGGAGCTGACAATGCGATACTCAGGCAACATTTAAGTGTCTTAGAGATCTTGAAAACGGCATTACAATCACAATAGAAAAGATTTTGAAAGAAATTCGAAAAATATTGCTTCAATTGTTACTGGTTGCAAAAGGAGAATGACCAAAGTGGACCAAAATTTGAAAAAAAAAAAGAAAAGTTCTGCCCCCAGATTTACTACATAGCTCATTTGAAAGACTGGTTAAAATGCTTAATTTTCTTCTATGGAACTGAAAAAATCTGTCCCACGGAATCATAGATATTAGCTGAAACGTGAACTTGAAAAAAAGTAGCACATTCACTTGCACATTCAAAATTGTTGAATTAGTCTGTAACTGTGGGTTAGAATTTGATGCACATTGGCACACATAGTAAGTCCAACATTATAAGTTAACCCACAATGGAGTCAACCCTGGGGGCAGTAGTTTTTTTTTTGGACCAGCGCCCATACATTTTTGGTCATTCTCCTTTGTCTACTCGATAACTGAATAAACGAACTGTTGCCCGCAACCGTCTGAAATTTTTCCCCATTTTTCATTGATGATCAGCTCCTTATTATATGTCATAGCCGTATAGCCTTTCTCGATAAATGTGCTATCCAACACTAAAAGATATTTTAATTTTTGATCCTAAGGTTAGCGTTCCGTACGACCAAACAAACTCATGGCCCGCCTTTAAAATAAGTTGAGCAGCCTTGGTTTACACCATCCTACCACATTTCAAATGATTTTATCCAGTAGATTCGGAGCAAATTGGCTGTGACAGACGGATAGACACAGGCGGACGGACGAGTATCTAGTCCTATAATGGTTCCGTTTTTATTTATATTTTTTGTAAAATTTGGAACCCGTGCCCTAATTGTGTAACACACAAGGTATGGACGATCCTTTTATCTTCTTCACAATTACTTACTCAGATTCGCCAATATGTATTACTTACGTTAATTTAAGTATCTACATACTCGTAGGACACGCGAACTTTTCATGATGATTTAATCAAGGGCAAACCGAGTACAATAAAAATGATTAATAATATTGAAACGCAGTTTTTTACCGTTACAATTGACGCAGCGGAATCTATTACCATAAAAAATTATAATCGATAAAATAATAAATCATATTGATTTGTCATGCTTATAAAAACATGGCGAATTACTCAATACAGTTTTTTCTAAAAGAAAAAAATTGATAAGAAAAACCGATGGATGATTTTGATTTTTAGTTCGATACACGAACTCGTTACGTGAACAAGTACACTTATTAACCGACTTCGAAAATGGACGTTTTTTCGTAACTAGCTGTTGCCCGGAACCATCTTCCACGTGAAGGAAATTATGAAAAATATTACTTTTCTATTTGAATCGGATACTTATTGTTCAAAATAATTTACGTTTTTTACACGGAAACCGAATCTTTTTTCTAAAATAAAGTTAACCTTATAATTTATTATTATTGTCATTTTTTATATTATTTTTTAACTAGATAATTGAATTATTAATAATTGTGTATTATGTTATGATTTCAATTTCAATGTTATTGTATTGTGATTTTTGTATTTGTTTTAATTTTACTTTGTAAGTATATTTTATGCTATGGACAATTTTTAAGTCTGAAATAAACGTTTAATAATAATAAAATCGCTTATCTTCCAGTAAAAATCCTGTCAAAATTGGTCCAGTCATTTCGGAGATTCGCTGGAATAGAAAGACAGACAAAAACTAGAAAACAAAATTGTTTTCATATTTCATGTTGCTGTTTGAAATTACTAACAGACACTTTAATTTTATTCGATTGTATAGAGTCCATGACACAATTCACACAAATAACAAAAATATTGTAAGTTAACGCGATTGCATACTTGTGCGATCGATCGCTTTGGTTAGGGCGCGGGGTAACGCACTCGTAAAGTCAATGGCTTTCAATTCAACAAAATCCGTCTCTAGTCGTCATCGGTTCGATGTTGACTACACACTTTATTTAGCATTAAAAATAAAACAAAATAAAGAAACAAACAAAACAACGTTAAAAATATTGGTCACACCTAGTTTTTTTTACTGGTCAGTGCCAATTATTTTGATGAAATTTGAAAAAAAAAATTAAATATATCAGCAAAAATGCTTGCGAATTCAGTTATTTCCGTTCTATATCTTCTTGACCATTCACAATATCAACAATACTATACACAATTAAATTAGGTCCGCTGATAATATAGGATCACACGTACAATGTACATAATATACCTAAATCGGTAAATAAACATTACATAACTTATGTCGTAAATAGAGTAGGTACCTACTGAAAATGAGCCGATGGGTCACGGCTAACTTTTGAACCTATACGGTTACATCATTATAGTTCATTTAATATTCCCGATTCATTAATCACTGCGTGGTTAGTCAAATCGAAACATAATATTATCAATGTGTACTTAATTTTTTTATAAGTTCGTATGTGGGGTGTCTTCGAAACTACTAAGCCGATTAGGTACTAAAATTCTTTAACTCGCGAGCAGAAACACTGAGCCTTGCTCGCGAGTCGCGCGGGAAAAAGTTCATTCAGTGGGAGGCCGACCAGTCTGGGACGAAGCCTACAGAGTTGTGCGTATGGCGGGGCACAGCTCCTTTTACGGGGGAAGGAAGCTGACCACATTACTAAAAATTTGCAGGATTTCGGAAAAACTGATTATTTATCACTTATCAGCCTATTGTTATTTAGGAACAGTCACAAATGTCAAACTATCTAAGGATGTATGTACTAACTTTTTCCCGTGGCTTCCCCCTTCATATCATCATCTTCGTCATTTCAGCTGAAGAACGTCCACTGCTGGACATAGGGCGCAACCCAAGTGTCGCCACATTGACCGGTCTTGTGCGACTCGCATCTGGCGGATCCCCGCAACCTTCACCAGGTCATCGGCTTCCCCCTTGGATGTCAGAAATTAAATGATACCATAGAAAACTACCAAGTATTAGGATTAAAGAGTATCCTATGTCCTAATCCAGATCATGAATTCATGATCCACCTGCTGTGTCCGAAATCCATGAAATTTTCACAATTAAACATTGCTCTTAGCGCCACTCTTGCTTTCCAGAGGAAAAACTTGCAAAGAAAATTAAACAATAGACTTGGCTCTGAGTATAATTTACAAACATGAAATTCTGACAATTAAACATTGTTTGTTGAATTGTTATTATGAGTATTATACAACACAGTTAGGGTTCAAATTATAAACACAGTAAATGCGTTTTACTGACATAGTTATCGAAATCATCTTGAGAGATTATCGCAATCGAATGTTCTAGTCTAGACATCTCGTCTTGGGATTAAGATTATCCTTCAAGATTAGATAAAGAAAGGAATTGAGATATAGATAAGATAAAGCCATATTTACTGAAAATGTCAACTGTCAAACTATTGCGGTTTAGAAGTAACAGCCCTATGACAGACGACGTACGCTTAGTACAAGGCCGTGGCCTAATATAAGCGATCGTCGCACGAATACACGATCTGCGGGGTTACCACAACGTCCAAATGCGATTCAATTTAGGTTTGAGCTGTCATTTTCTGACAGTTTTTCTATGGAACTGACAGCTTGCGACTCAGTTTAGGACCTGAATTGAATCGCATTTAGAGGTTGTGGTAACCCAGCAGTTGTTTAACGAACAAATGATCGAGACGATTTTGTGGTAGGAATTCGTTGGCATTAAGGCCAGTATCATCATCTTCAGCTCGGAATTACCCACTCTTATCGGTTTCGTGCCTCATCCAGGCCCCTTATTCACAACCATTCGACTCGCTTCCGATTCGGAAAGTCGTATGTCTATCTCGGTCGTTTTCGTAATGCCAGAAGAAGACAGATATACGAGTTGTCGAATCGGAAGCGAGTCGAATGGTTGTGAATAAGGGGCCAGGTGATTTGACGTTATCTTCAAACCAACGCGTTTCTAGAGTTGGTTTTGGGTACAGAACTTTAATCTGATATTCAATCTATGAATGAAAGAGCAAAACAACAATTAAATTACGTCACTATAGTCAATATTTACACACAGTCCGTTGCCAAATGCCTGAAACACAGGTTTAAATAAACCTAGATCAGGCAGGTCGCTATCTAACATTTGAATTCGAAATTTTCGTTACTTGGAACTGTTAAATATTATATTGTAGTTATAATTTTACTTACTAGCACTAATTATATGATTGTTTAAGAAATAACACTACTGCACCTAAATGTACACTTTTGGAATATCTACTTTTTAAATAAATTATTCTTATTCTTAAAAACTGCACCGTTCCCCAATTTCGCCATACACGCAACATCCCGTAACAAACAGAATGATGGATGACGTATACATTATCTGATTCTAAACAGGGCCTTGCAATGCCACTACCGCTTCCGGATGATAACTACAAAATAACGGATCTGTTATGTTAATCGGCTATCTCAGAATAGAGGGAAAATAACATCCTATCAGAGATATCGATGATAGAAACACATAAATGTATAGAAAAGACATTAGTTAACGAAAATGTATTGGGATGACATAAGCTAACTAAAAGTTTTGGGATGACATTATCATCATCATCATTTCAGCCGAAAGACGTCCACTGCTGGACATAGGCCTCCCCCAAGTGTCGCCACATTGACCGGTCCCTTGCGATTCGCATCCAGCGGATTCCCGCAGCCCTCACCAGATCATCTGTCCACCTAGTGGGAGGCCTTCCAACACAACCTCTTCCGGTTCGCGGTCGCCACACCAGAACTTTTCGGCCCCATCGGCCATCCGTTTTGCGAGCAATGTGCCCTGCCCATTGCCACTTTAGTTTGGCGATCGGGATGACATAAGCCAACGAAACTATATTGGGACGACATGAGCTAACGAAAAATTTTTGGAGTGACATTAGCTAACGAAAAGATTTATATTGATCCTGTTGACGGTCGCTTCGGTAACAGTTTTAAACCGCTTGTCACTTATAAAGGCCGTTTGGTGTGTAATATGCGAATAGTTATTCAGAAACGAACAATTGCCCATCAAAGATATTCCAATGTATTTCTTTCTTTCGCGGAAATAAAGAAATACATCGGAAAGCGTAGGTATTCACTTCCAGTATTTTCACAGTAATTTCCCTCACCTTTGTGAGTCAAATAAGAGCTATCTTTATTCTCGTCAAAATAAGGTGGTTATTTACTTGCTGCTGTCACTGCTTATTTATTTATTTATTTTATTTGGCTCGTCAACAATGAGTACACTATTACATTTTTGCATACAGTACAACCTTAAGTCTAAGTGCCCCATCACTTAAAGAAGCGTACACACCAAAAAAGAAACAATATGAAAAACAGGGAAAAAAAAATCAAACGAAAAATAACAAATGAAAAATAACAATTAAAAATAACTTACTGACACTTAGATTTAAAAGAACAATAAAAATAATTACACACTACAACTCAAAAACATAATATCTACAATTAAATAATACACAGGACGAACTTAATTGGAATTTGAATCAGAATTTATGATTGTCTTCAGGGTAGGCACAGATGTGCTTATATACTAATCTGTGAATAGATTGTAGTGCACATAGTCACCTGCACGCAATGCTTACGCAATGCAACTTAACTGTTATCAGTTAAGTTTTCTTATTTGACTCACAAAGGTGAGGGAAATTACTGTGAAAATACTGGAAGTGAATACCTACGCTTTCCGATGTATTTCTTTAGTTCCGCGAAAGAAAGAAATACATCGGAATATCTTTGATGGGCAATTGTTCGTTCGATGGGCAACTACGACAATCTGTAGATAGCGATAATATTAAGCTTGCAATACTCGTACTTCGAAACTAGATCACTATCGTAAAACATACAAAAACACATTTCTGAGATATAATCTTCCTTGTCTTGACATTTCACAATTTTGACGGAACTAGAGCCCAATAGGCTAGATTCCACCATCAATAAATTGCAAATCTCATTAGTCCGTAACAAAAAATACACGTATTTTTTGTTTTTGTAAATCAACGAATACTGACACACGTCAACGAATACTGACGCATCAAAACTCGGGAGTCCCCGCTCCCGAGTTTTGATGCGCTTTATCTTTTTGCGTGGGGGCTCGTGACGTCACAACGCACTTAAAATTGTACCACGGCGTGACGTATTGCATTTTTTTCAGGACACAAGCCTATTATACATATAATTATGTTATGGCTAACACCGACATTGAGATTTACTTAATTTGATTAGATTTACTGGAGCTGGTACATGGAAGTATAGGGCGAGAGTATTCTTATAAGTAAATAAATAAATTTTATATCACTGGACAAATGACAATACACACCGCGCCTTTTAATAAGTAAGTAGTAATAACTGTAAGCAACGAGGTTTCAGGTCAATGATATTGTTAGAAATCGCCTCAATATTATAAAACTTAAGAAGACGGGTATTTATCGCGAATTTACCTTTAATTTAATCCCGACGTTTCGACGCCTCAATATTGATAATTTTGCACATGTTGCCTATGGAGGCAACATGTGCATGTGTGTGACTGCTATGGAGTACCACCAAACTTCCCTCATAGCAGTCAGAGTCTCTTACATTAATTTACTTTTCTTTTCCCTATACTATCCCACTCCTGTGCAAAAGTCTGCTGTATGAGCGAAAAGTCAATAGAGAAAGAAATTAACAAACTACTTACGAAACAGAGCAGCGGTGGCCCAGTGGTGGCGGCCCCGACTTACGAACAGTAAGTCGTGGGTTCGAACCCAGACAGCCGCATTACTTTGTGTAATTTATTTCATCACCGCTGCTCTCAAAACGGTGAAGGAAAACATCGTGAGGAAACCGGCATGTCCTAGAACCAAAAATTCGAAGACATGTGACATCTACCAATCCGCACTGGGCCCGTGTGGTAGATTATAGCCCATTCCCTCTCATTGAGAGGAGGCCGTGTCCCAGCAGTGGGAACATTATAGGCTGATAATGATGATGATGATGACTTACGAAACATAAAAAGTCTCCTAATAAAACCGGATCAATCCGCTCGAAATTGCGCGCAAAAACCTGTCAATCAATCAAGGGTATCAAGACACGGATTTAAACGTTTTCCTGGAGATTAAACATTCACTGATAGGCCACTACATCATCATGACTTTCAGTTTCTGCTTTGTAACACAAAATATATAAACACTAGTTTAAAAAAAGAATAAGAATGAACCAGTTCGTAAATGTTTACTTGAAAACCTATCGTAGGTGTTTCTTGCATAATATTTTGCAACAGCTCGCGATCTGCTTAGCAGGCATCACGATTGATTTGAAACTTTCCTTGTAAAATACTATGCATGATGAATAGCAAAATGCCGCACGTACGTTGGTATTTGATTAATGATTATTACTGGAGGTTTGCTTAGCAATTCGATATAAAATTGAAACTATATGAGAGGTTACAAGGACATTGACGACTTCATTGTGGGTAGGCCGTCCTCCATTGTGTCTAAAGAAAAGAATCCTTTACCTAAATGTTTGGCCAGTACTGAAAGGCCTTCCCCATTCCTTTTAGATATCGTCATTTGTTCAATAACGTCTGAATCATTCACGATGAAGTAGTTTCTTTTAAAGTGGTCATAAAATTCTCCAGTCTGCTAGGAAGGAGACGTACCTAGAAGAGTAATAAATATTTAGAGGTTGATGGATGATGATGCTAAGGAAATCACACATACTTAAACGTGTTTGCCGTCAAAATCGTTTCTTCACGACAAAAATGCACTATTTCTTTCTTGACTGTCGAAACTGTTCGGAAAATTCCTGCGCAACAACCTAAAAATAGACGAGGGGTTCCTAACTAACAATAGAAAATGAGATTCAATTAGAAAATATAAATGCTACAGAACGCAACAATGTTGGTTGACATACAATCGCTGGAAACTTACGAGTACAAAGTATATTTATTCCTATAACAAGCACAATAAGAATGCAAATAGCTCATACATGAAGAAACATGTGGTGCAGGTCTTGTCAAAACGATACAAGCTATTACCTGCTCTATGACTCAAATGCTAAGGGTCGAAAACCCCATGCATATAAAACTCATGGAACACAATATGGTTGTGCCCGTTGAACTTGGCACTGATTCAATAACTCTTATGTAACAGAATAGTAAACAACTTCAAAGCAACATGCATTGATTTTCTACGTAAAGTGCTGATATATGCGAGATCCCGACAGTTTTAGAAAGAACTCTGGGGTAATCACATAATACACATGCATCCCCAATTCATTTTGATAATTTTACAACAAAGATCAGAACAATTTTCTATACAAATGGAAAAAAAAAAATCCTTCGCTAGACGATGTGATAGAAAAGTGGGTGCGCAATTGGGGAGCTAGATGCTTGAGTCATCCCGAAACCCTAATAAAATTGCATAACACAATCTCAATGACAGTCCCATAGTTATGGGTTGTGTTGTCAAAATGACGGATAATGACATTCCGCATTACGTAATTAAGGTGCTCGGCAAATCCAAGTACAGTATAATTTCTAAACCAACCAAGGAGTGTTCATTAGAGCTTCCTTTGTGGACATAATACCAGTAACTTTACCCACATAATGTGCCTGACGTGTGACCTTAGCCTGAACACTCTAAACAGTGAGTTCTATTGCTACAGTTACTTTTTGAAGGACAGACTCCACCTGCGAAAACACAGCTGTTTCCCCTGGTTGAGCACGTACAGACTTGAATCCAGAAGGTCTACACAATTTATGGTTGACGAAGTGGAATTCAATGTATGTAGGTATAAAGATCAAAATATTTATGAAATGGGACTTTTGTGATGCTATTTTGTTTAGTTGTCGTAATGGGAAAGTTACGAGATGCGATGGAGCCATTTCATCAGTGATCAATTTGAAGGAGTAGTCAAAAATGTATTGGGTTGAAAATAAGCTTGTGTTACATAACATCACGCCTGTATCCCCGAAGGTTTGGTCAGAGTGGTGTACCTGTCACCGTAAAATTTTATTGTCAAACACGTTAAATTGTAAAATAACTAGAAAGATTGTAAACTCTCGAAATACTGTCAAACGAACATACTGCTTACAATAAAACGCATTATTTTTCGTGAAATGCATGCGATGATAGTCAAGTCACGCTATGTGGAGGGAAGGAGGGGTCCTCCTTGCCCAATGGTACCATTCCTGAGAAATACCGATTAGGATATTCCCTTAAAAAGCGTAGTTGACGGAGCCCCGCTTCGCCGACCGATTTCCGAGTGCAGGGTTTAACTGCCCCAAGTCCCGATTATGGGGGCAGAGATACTTCCGTATGTTCAGTTGACAATATTTCGAGAGTTTACAATATCGCTAGAGAGATGACGATCTAACGTGTTTGACAATTTTACGGTGACATACCCGTACACTCGCATTTCGCCCGTTATGTTTAAGTTCCATGTTAGAGGGCGAGAATATTGCCACAAAGCACAAATCCAGACTCTGACTGCTACTGAGAAATTCCTGATCGAAAACCCAATAAAACTTTGCCTAACCCGGGAATCGAACCAAGGATCTCACGCTCAGCAGTGGTGCTTGCGACCACTATACCAACGCGTCAGTCAAGCCAAGCTAAGCTTGTGTTAATCCGGTTGAAAGTCCCTCTAGAAATGTGATGGTTACCTTATGGGCTATGCTTAATCTAATCTAGCTAATATGGTAGATTACACCATAAAACAATTATTCCAAGACACCAATCTCTAAAAAAAAACGTTACTTTGGGCCTGGAAACCCGATTTATTTTCAACTAGCTGACCCAATTTTTGAACAAATGATTGTACCCAAGATAGCTGAGTGCCTCGTTAGGCTAGTGGGCGCAAGCGTTACTGCTGATTTGCTCAATAATGAGATCCTGGGTTCAATTTCTAGGTCGAGAAAAGTTCAATTGGTGTTCACCTTCATGAACTTTTCAATTAGCAGGCCAGAGCCTGGATTTGTGCTCGGCTGATCGAAATATGCTCGCCGCATATAGGTACGTGAAGCAGCAAATATAGGTCCTGTAGGTGAAATGTCAGTTAGGGTCTCTATCTGAGCCTATCCGTGATAGTAGGCGTTACGATGTTAACTATTTACTAAGTGCTGTAATGCTGTAAGTAAGTACCTCTTAAATCTGGGAATTTAATCGTAAAGCCTATTTAATTTAATCTGTTATTTTTAATCACACAGCAAACACTGGGTTTAGTAGAAGATTCACTAATCAGATTATAGTTTTATATCGACTCTGACCTAGCTTTAATTATTACGCAAAATTGTTTTGTATTACGTCAAGTCTCTGCGGAAAATAAATATTCTTTCTTTCTTTCTTTTTGCTACCATTATCATAATCAGCCTTTAAAGTCCCCACTGCTGGGACACGGGCCTACTCTATGAGCGGAAGAGGGCCGAATGTATCTATTATTGTTGCCACTGGATACCACACGTCACCAAGTTAAATAAAGCCACCTACCTAGCATCAAAAATAGCTTAAACCGAACACTAATCATTACATACTACCTCAAAACATGACACAGCAGAAAATTTCAAGTACATACTACAACACACACACACACACTTATACACACATAAACACCTAAATAAAAACGCACACATACACAAATGTTCAGGAGGCGTGGCGCTTATGACGCACTTGCAAACATAATGTTATGTACATAAATATATATACGTAGCAGTTATCAGAAGTGCTATTTATGTGTTTGATCAATAAGTGTGTGTGAATGTTTATAGTTTGAAGTATTTTTTATTGAGGAAGTGTGTGGTATCGGGTATGTCGATGACCGATGCTGTAATCCTGCAGGTCTTTGCGTGTCAAGACAGGATTGGCGCAAGTTCTCGGCTCACGAATGAGTGTGATCCGACTCGGCTGGGCAACGTTCGGGAAGCGCGGTATCTTCTCGTCCAACTTACCGCAGTGTCTCAAGACGAAAGTCTTTGACCAGTTGTGTTGCAAGTTATTACATACGGAACCGAAACGTGGTCCCTCGCAATGGAGAGGGCTATGCTGGGAGTTCCTTGCGTGATCGAATCAGAAATGAAGACATCCGTAAGAGAACCAAGTACGTAGCTCGAAGAATTGCCAAACTTAAGAATGGGCAGGGCACATTGCTCGCAGAACGGATGGCCGATGGGGCCGAAAAGTTCTGGAGTAGCGACGGCGAACCGGAAGACGTTGTGTTGGAAGGCCTCCCACTAGGTGGAGCGAGGATCTGGTGATGGCTGCGGAAATCCGCTGAATGCGAGTCGCACGGGAGTAGTCAATGTGGCAACACTTGGAGGAGGCTCATGTCCAGCATTGGACGACTTTCGCCTGAAATGATGATGATGAATGAGTGTAGGATAAGTCGAGGGTTTTTGTTAACTCTACATATGTTAAGTCCTATGTTATCGTCGTCTGCCCCGCGCTTCTCCTACCTATTTATTTATTATTATTATTATTTATAATCCAAGACAACCTTCCAAAAGTAGTCAACCAAGCATTCTGTAGCATCTAAATAACTCTGCAATTTTTTAGGGTGAAAAATGTAAGTACTTAAATATGTTGTATGGTAGGACTCTTGCTGGAAAACGACTTTTATTTTTTGGGGTTAAAATTCATGATTTAATTTATATGTATAGGTAATTCTTGTATTTTTTTAAACTTATAAAAGAGTTGGGACCCTGACCCCAATATCTCCGCAACTACAAGGTTCCCAGGTACTTTCGTATGGTCTAGAAAGTCTAGCAACAATATCGCATTGACAGGGAGAACAAATTCTCCTTTAGAGGTTTTTTTACACTTTTAAGTATATGATATGAGGTTTATCTTACTGAGTACAAACACTGTTATTTTTTGGTAGTAGTGTTGCGTTATTGCGTAGCAATCACATACAATACTATTAATACTGATTGTGTGACGTTACTAGTGACATACCAGGTGTTATGAAACGTGGCACAGGAAGGAAACTAATGAATGTGTCCTTGAAAATGCAGGCTGTGGTTTATTTTCCTCCACCTAAGCACGCAAACGTCACTTGTAAAATGTGGGTGTTCAGGGTGTATAGGTACATCTCTACCTCGTTGCTCTAGTGCAGTATGAGATCCTGGGTTTGATTCCCACGTCGGGCAAAGTGTTATTGGGTTTTTCCAGTAAGTAGCACCCACAGAGTCTAGAGCTGCTCCCGGATGATGGCTTCCGTGCCTCGGAAAACACGTTAGGCATGAGCGTGTAATCAATACAACCCTTTTGAAAACAAGTTAAGTTAAATTAAAAGCTTCATTGAAAGAGTTGTGGACAAAAAATGCAATTCACGATTTTTAGCTGGCGGCCATTTTGGATTTGAAATTGATTATAGCTCATAATATTTTCCTAGTCAAGCCCTTCCATTTGATACCCATATTGAGGGAGTGGTTGAATAAATATGTAATCCATCAATTTGTG
The DNA here is from genome assembly GCA_916618015.1 of Xestia c-nigrum. Classification (NCBI taxonomy): domain Eukaryota; kingdom Metazoa; phylum Arthropoda; class Insecta; order Lepidoptera; family Noctuidae; genus Xestia; species Xestia c-nigrum. Next base: position 26,446,281 of record OU745248.1, on the reverse strand, counting down.
GCGGCGACCATCTTGGAGTGATTTTTATCAAACATAGGGGGTTAAAAATAGTACGACTCAGACTTATGAAAAGATAATTCTCGGGCTTAAAATTCAATCGACATGTGCTGATGTTATTTAATCAGCCATAAATCAGCATATCTCTTCGTGCCAAACTATAGTTCAATCACTTCTATTTATCTTTTGGCATTGATTATCATTTTGATTAATTGTATTTCTCCTTACAGTGACAGATTGGTTTTACCCTTTAAGAATCAGAAGTAAATTCATTGTGATTGATATGATTTGATTCTATAGGTGTAAATTTACTAGAAGCCTATCCGATAGCCGTATGTACGGCTTCACTGTAGGCTTACCCAAAAGGCTAGTTTCCTCCATCAATAAATAGCAAAATTTAGAGACCGTCAGTTAGAGTATTGGAAAATGTTAAACACGTATTTTTTTATTTTTGTAAATCAATGAATATTGACAAAGATAAAACGCATCAATACTCGGGACTGGGGGCTCGAGATGTCAGAACGTACAAAAATGACACCATGGCGTGATGTATTGAGAATTTTAAAAGTGTCGTATAGCTTCGTCAATTTTGGTTTAAGTAACAAGAGAAAAAATACGGGTCATATAGTTTTTGCTAATCTAACTGACTTACTAATTCGATTTTTTCAGTTGACAAGCTTAATAGTGGCCTTATCTTTGAATGCGTTACGTACGACTATTTGTTTTCTACGTCGAGATATTAAAACAGGATTACATAATTATTATAAAGGGTAGATTATTTAAATCCTGTACTTTTTGTATATTACATGGGACTTAAACATAACTGGTGAAATGTGGGTGCACCACTGCCTAACTCTTCAGGGATTACCGGCGTGATGTTATGTACCTAATACATGTTTGACTTCTCCATCATCTTTATAAGTAAGTCAGTTTGTCTAGGCTTTCAGGTTGACCATCTCATTGGGTAATTAAGTAATATGGAACTATTTTAAAGAAAAATACTGCGACACTTTCAATTTCCCCATACCTTCTCATATCTGTGAGTGAGCATTTATTGCGATAAGTAGAACAAATATGCGAATTTCATAACCCACTGCGCATCGCAAGTAATAGATACACTTATCCATAGGATAATCCAGCAGATAAGATACGTTTATCTTATTTGAACAGATCATTTTACTTGCCTGGTATCGCTTATTATCCCTGTTTCATGGAACAACAATTTAGGCTCCCTCGCTACACTCGGGATTCTACTCTAGAATTCTTCGCTGCTCTCGGGATTCACCTTAGTCCCTCGAATTATATTCCTTTTTTTCACTTGTTGTATAACAAATCAATCTTTCATCGTCTCAATCGTTCATTTTATCGTCGTAAAAATCATTTTACGACGATAAAATGATTTTATCACCTAAGCATATCACAGTCCACAGCTGGTGATGACCTGTCCCAAGCTGACAACACCCTGTCCTCCACCTTCTATATCCACTCCATCTCAGCCATCTTTTGAAGGTCACCAGTCCATTTAGGTGCGGTTCTTTGCTTGTCAATACGTCCTGAGTGAGATTCCTGTTTCGAGCGGTGTTATTGAGTTATCCACGAGGGTATTCTCTGTAGCAGCCACAGAGTTTGAATTTGCTTGGTTAATAGCAGTATACTCCTAACCCTTCAGGGTTTACAGGCTTATGTTAGTAATTAAGTACATGACAATTATCAATATTCTACTCGAACCTTTGTCTTCATCTGCCTAGCATTTTCCCAACTTTGTTCGGGTCGGCTTCCAGTAGCACCTTTGCAGCTGAATACCTGTAGTTTACATGGAGCGACTGCCTATCTGACCTACACGAACCTATGTATTAACACATAATTACATATGTAATCAACAACGCAGTACTACATCGCAATAAACTTTTTTAACATTAAGCAAAATGACTAGACTAACTATGTACCTACTAGTATATGTATATGAATGGAGGCAAGTCATTGCTTCGACCTTCGCTTTCCGCGGAGTCACCGCTCGCCATGGTTACTGAATACAAATAAAAACTAAACCTGACTGGTAAAAAAGTCTGTAAAGAGTGGTACACACATGATTCGGCGAAGCCTGGCAACTCTATCGAATTATTATGTTGATATACACAGGATAAAAGCAGCTTGTCTAAGGCCAATCTGTGACGAGCAGATTTTGGCTAGATCAGATGAAGAAGGCGAAGGACTGTTATTGGTGTAGCTTGGACTCTTCCAAGGCCAGGCCAGCCGGCCAGCAATAGACTACGATGGTCCGAGTTGATTGGTTGACTCGACCGTCGACCGTAATTAATCTTGTTCGGGCTTTATCGTGAAGACTTTGGCGATCGCGTAGAAAATAAAAATCCTCCTGGCCATTTTCGATACACATTCCAATACTGATTACAAAATTCAATGCCGTGAAGGGAAGGGCTCTTTGAAGCTTTGCCAGTCTTGCTAGTGGTAGGTCACTAGCTACGTATGAATTTACGTTTAGATAAAATGCCTAACCGTGACTTGCCCGGTGTGCGCTGAGCTTTAATATTCAACACGTGAAGCAGCACCTCTATAGCAAGTGGTTTGTTTATTGATAATTGTTGATGATAAGCATAAAGTAAGAATGATTTACGATGACTATGTCTGGTCATCTTGTGGTCGCGAGACCACTGTTTTTTATGTTCTTGTGATGTTATGAAATGACTGGTTGAATCTGAGTAAATGTTGTGTATTTGTTGCCGGCCATATTAATAGCCGTTAAATCGATGACTGATAGAGTACCTAGATGTGTTTTTGAGTGGAGACCGCAAAGTGGCCAGCGTAAGGTGGGACGCTTTAAGGACTGGTTGAGCGACGATCTTCGCAGGGGCGGCTGGTAGCAAATGGATGAAAGGTCCTGAAAATGGAGTTGAATGGCGTGCGATAGAAAATGCTTATATCCAGCAGCTGTGGACTGCGGTAGGCTGATGGTGATAATTGTGTACCTAATTCCAACTCAACGCTTTATTTTGAAATACATGTCAAACGCTTTAGGCATCACTTAAAAATCAAAAGATGAAGCAGCAATCCCAGTCACGATGCATAATAACGATGATAAGGACTAGTGGCACGTTCCAAAGCGTAGATCTAGAGATAAAACCTCTCCAACTTTGTGCATTTTAATAAAACAAAAAAATATGACATTAAAAGGAAAGCTCCATAATTGCTTCACAGAATGTACATGCTTTTATTGATGAACGCTTCTGAGAGCCCTCTTCTGTCGATCTTCTTTATATCGTAACAAAATACATTGCAATGAAAATAAAGGGCGTAAAATACCTAACGAAGCCGAAAGGCACTTATTCTTCCCGTCACGTCATTACATTTTTTTTTGTTCTAAATCATACCTTCATTACGGAGATATTGGAGGTTAAATAAAACACAACATAACCACAACGCCACAACACAACGCACAAACAACACAACCAACACAACACCCACACACACACAACACCCACACACACACAACACACACACACACAAACACACCCACACACTACTATTAATGTAATAGTTTAACTTAAAACACCTCCTCGTCCCCCGTAGTATTCAATCCATCCATGAGTACAATGTTTTGAGTGCGTTACATTGAGTTCTACCACAAAGTATGATTTTCACCCCAAAAACAGGCGTTTCACTGCAATAATTTTACGTACTTTGTCATTCCACATTTAGCTATGTACTCTGACTACATAAAAAACATAAGTCTTGCAGTTGCCACCCAGAGCATTTTTTATTAAAAAGTTCAATTGCTTTGTCTGCTTGTACAATTAACCCTCTAAGGTTAATTGTTGTAATTTGATAAGATCTGCGCACGGTTTCAGTGAATACAATGTTTTAGTATCGTTTTGTTTAATGTTGTAGGTAATAAATAGAGTAGGTATCTATTCGTTATCAGCCGAAATGATAAGCTTCCATGACCGAACATGTGAGCCTCCACATTTGACCGCATGTGAGTACTATAGGTACCTACCACTAAACTTATCAGCTGTGATTTTGTAAAAGAAACGTGGTTTCTGTTGACCCGATTATTTTTGAAAACTTCTTTAGGCGCCTTGAGCCCTTTTTAAGTGAACAAAAGTCATGGAATTCGCGTGTCCGAGTTTCAAGTCCCCAATGACTGACCCTTTTTTTTTTAAACAGCTGTGTTGCTGGGGAGTTGGTTTGATACCTTCTCCACAGTCAAAACACAAGTGGTAAAGGACGCCGGGGGACTGTCTTTTGTAATTTTGTCCTGCAAAACAGCGAACATAAAGTTGCAATAACTTTTAATTTTACTGCTGGTGTAACTATCTAGTATTTCCCATGTGTGTATGGGAAGAATAAAACCATCTTTCAAAATACTGGTCACTCACTCAGTCTATTTCAATTGCAGCATGCTTCTTCTCTAAGGCATGCTGGTTTCCTCACGACTACACCGAAGTCAGTGATAATTATACAATAAGAATCCGAAAACTCAAAGGTGAGTGTCTTGGGTTGACCACTTAATATTTATAATAATGATATAAGGGTAACTAACAGACCCAGCTTCACTGGAGATCTTCTAACATAGGCAATCAGTAACGGAATGATGCAAGAGAACATGGCTGCCAACTAAAACTAAATGAGATCTGTCTGAAAACTCAGACTACACGTTTGATATTAAACCAAGAGATAGATGTCTAGACAGTTCGTGCAAATGTGCTAATTGCCCGTCCGTATGTCAAAAAATAAAACCCGGGAAATAGTCTCATGCAAAGATTTAAATGGTTTGATGTCCTTAGTTACCGTACTCAGGTCGCGTGCCCAGTATAAACGAGCTAAGTAACCCCCAAAAAGAGTTAAAAAAAACAGAGATCATCATCTTTGGTCTCGCCCAAATCATGAAGTATATTTTGCATATGCATTCTGTCAATTTTAGTCAATCAATTCACCTTACAATCCACTGCTGAACATAGCCTCTCAAGTTGTACCAAAACATCTTGATGACCGATCTTAGCGCCAATTACATTCATAGCCAAGTCGGTAACGTTTCCATCATTGGTATCGCCAATAGAATGTCTACTTATGTCCATGACTTTTGTTTCTTCTTCTCTTAAACCTCACCCGTCCCAGACGCCTTTCTAAAGTCATTTTCCATCTAGTTGAGTTCCCGTGCTTTGTTTGAATGACCACAATCATTAGCATCAAGGATCTTATAAGTTTTTCTGTTCTCATGTTCTTGGTCCCTCTCTCTATTAGACCCTGTGGTAGCTTAAAATGCATTACTTTACACAAGTTCTCCATACTCTATTTCTTAATTAGCTAGGGGTCAATCTACCACTGACATATTATCATTAGATTTATCTTCACTCTGGCCACCATGCAGCACTGCGTAGTTTCGATAACCTGAGGGTCAATTGACCGACTACTGTTATATAAACTGTATCTATTTGTAGAAAAACTTATTGACGATAATTTATCGTCTTTGTCTTCAATGAAAGTGAATTGTTTAATTCAACGAGAGTACAATTAAGTTTCATGATATGGTTAATTAAATATTGTGACTAGACAAAGAATGTTTATTATTTACAGATTTATTTTTCTATCTTACATTTGTTGTGGCGCCAACTCATCCGCTTGCCATTCTTGGTCCATGACTAGGTCATCGTTCTCTGCCAACTATGTACCACTTCTTCCAACTTAATTGAAGGAGAGTCCTTGATAGATGGTTCCTTGAAATTGAACCTTATAATCATCCTTTTTTACGTCATTACGTGTGGAATCTTCTCTGGTTTCCTCTGCCGTGCGCCGGGCGAAGAGGGTCTGTCAGACTTATGGACTAAAACCACACGGTGTCTCCTCGTCTCTTCTGGCTGGGGTGGCGGGGGCAAATGTACTTTTCCCATAATCATCATCATCATCATTCTCTCATAATAACAAAAATCCTGTCTTTTAACAAAAAATGTTGCATTGGAATAGATTAAGCTCTTTCACAGTTACTGTAGGTAGATAAAAATCTCCTTGTTATTGACTAGGTATTCAAAAGTACTGTCTGTACCAGTAACTAGTATATTTGTAAACGAAATGCTTTGAGTTGAAAACACCGGAGAAATCGGCCACGTGGCAACACAAAGGAGTTATACCTATTAATTATAACCTTTGATTCTGCATCAATCAGATAAAGAATACAAGTTCGTTGACTTTTTTATCAGATGAGAGGTGTATTCGCGGGTGTTGTGGCATAAATTAAAACTATCTTATCATTTTTGGTTGCTGTGCTGTCTGGTCTGGTTCGATGAATGCCGTCTGGTGGATAAACGATTGTGTTTGGCTGTTTAGTTTTAACTTTGGATCAATTTCCCGATCGAATTAATTTTTTTGATAAACTTGGTCTTTTTTTGCTCTCTTTTCTGGGCGAATTGAAGAAGTCTCAGCGGTGACTCTTGAAACTTATTTGTTCTCGCTGTTTGACTTTGCATTGTTCTCTCAAAACCTCCTGAAAAGTTGTCTTGTTAAAACATGGCGAATTATGAACAAATAACTTGATTAAGCTCTTTCTTTAGACTCTTTAGCTTTGTAATTGTTTTGGCTACCGCATGCATACTGGCTAATCTTTTTACAACAGCATGAGCATCGTACTGATAATTGAGAACAAAAAAAAACCTATTACGTGTCTGAGTATCTTATAGTATGATCGAAAAGGCGTCACCAGTGACTTATCTAGGGACCAACAATATGTCAAGCCCACACAGCAAGCAGACTGGGTCTCAATTCTGCTATTACAATAGTGTCAGAATAGTCGATCATTGACTTCATAATGATCGAGTTCTGTCAAGTTTTGACAAGTTTGGTAATCAACAAATATAATGGCGTCATTATGACTTTTCAATGGTCAACCACTGACACTCCATTGAAAGAAATGTGATAGAATGATAATCATATTATAAATGAAATCTGGCATGAATAAATGTTCGCATTTAGTAGCAGATTTCGAAAACCATTTGTAGTACGGGTTTTATAATAATGGCAATACGACAATATCATTAAAACACAATTCAATTACGAGACCATTGATCGACCTTTGTGAATTTAGCAGATTATGAACTTAAGCAAAATGCCAATGGTATGAGAATGGAGTCGTGTTGGAGTGACGAAATTATAAAAATAGCAGAGTTGGGCCCCTGTTCGTAAACCCCCAACATCATGAAGAGTAAGTAGGTTATAAAGGCAAGCCGAGCTTTTAAGCTTCTATGAAAGTACCGCCACTACGTCAAACTCGTAGTGAAGTTCTGGACCGATTGACGACGCCACCGATACGATAGAAAGAGGAAGAATATCGTAAAGACAATAAGGTTTATCTTCATCTCCGTTGATACTGGATATTATTTGAATAACAGGACATACGGTGAATAGTGGTATTCATGTAATATATCTTACCGGCAAGCGTGAGTGTGTGATAATGATAATATTTTCAATCGCACTACAAATAATAGCCGGCGGATCATTTTATAAATATCACAGTATTGTTATAATGTAATAGGTTTATTAAAACATCCGCTGCTCATAAAACACCTATTATATGACTTATGTTATTGCTCTGTCGGAATGTGTTCCTGTTCGAAAAGATACCGCGGCCCCGGAACATAAAGGGCGAGGAAGGAACATGAATGGGTTTTAGTCAGTAAGAGTCTGACACTCCCTCCCGCTCCGCCCAGAGTGGGAGAAGTCATTTGATGATAAGGTGTCACAAATGATTACGGACATAACCATTTTAAAACAATGAGTAGTAGCTGCGGCGCCGCTTTCAACTTTCAACATGAAATCTATAAAGGGTGTAAAAAAGTAAATTTACTTAGTTTGATGTACAGACTGCTTGGTTGACGGCTTCGTGATGAGGTGGTTTACACCCTGTAGTAATTATTATGAAGAGGTTTTAGTTTGTAAGTTTGTATAAGGGGGTAATTCTCTGGAACGTATAAATCCAATTCCAACACTTCTTTCACAAGATCCAATATAGTCCAAGCTTGGTTATTATGCCATAACCTCTCTTTGGGGGAGGCCTAGGTATAACAGTATTTCATGATGTTCTTCACTTGGCCAAGCATAGACGGAGGTGGCGAAAAATTACTTCAAAGGAGAATCACGACCCTCAGTAGTGAGCACAACCTGAAGCTGAAATTATTTTCAGCTGAAATTATGATGATGACAAGCAATAAATTATTTATTTGATTTAATTTTACAGTTTTAGGAAAACTTACAGCTAAAAATTTACACATTTTTAAGATTAAAAAAAAAGTAAGGCCAATTAAAAGTTTTCACAGATAAAGAAGAGCTTATAAACAAATCAAAAATATTCACGAAGGCAGACAGTGTTTGTAAAGACTAACTAAGTAAAAAAGTGTTTCAAAAAGCGCGAATCTTCATTATCAAAAAAGAAATTACAAAGAGTCCTTTTTAATTTTGAGATGCTAGTACTGAAAATATCGATGTCGATGCCTTGGCTAACCGCATTATACGTATGACTAGCTCTTATTAAGTATGAGTTTCGTCTGTATTTTGTTCCTACCACAGGAGTATGCAATAGCCGGGGATTGCGCCGAAAAGTAGAAGGAGTCCGAAATCAAATTTTGCTCAGCAGTTCGGAAAGCTCAGTTGAACCGTTAGCGATTCTAAATAAAAACGCCAAGTCAGCAATTCTTCTACGTTGAGAAAGAAGAAGTAGATGGAATCTTTTACAGCGTAAAAGATAAGTGGGAGAATAAGTTTTAGACCGGAATTGAATATACCTCAAAAATTTTCTTTGTATGCCTTCCAATCTGCTTATGTATAAGTTGTAATTGGGATTCCAAACTTGAGAGGCATACTCAAGGTGACTGCGAACAAAAGTACAGTAGAGAATTTGAATGGTTTTGACGTTCCTGAACTCTGGCGAGACTCTCAAAATGAACCCTAGTGATTTTGATGCTGTATTAACGATTTGTTCCACGTGTTGATCAAATAATAATCATGCATATTAGCCGAGCTGTCATAATTTTTGCGGACGAAATCGCGGGAATGTGTGAGTTGATAATAGAATGTCCTTCGCTTTGCCTCGGGTTTCTCCAGACGCGCAATTCTATTTTCCTTCTCAAGGTTTTCTCTTGCTTTTCCTTGAGAACTCGTTAACTGTTTAGCCAGGAACTTTAAAGGACAAACAAACTAGATTAGTTTGTCCGTCTTCTTCGTCACGGTCACGGCATTCAAGACACTTTCAATGCTCTATATCGTAGGTAAGATTAATCATTGATGAACTTGCCTTTGGTTTAGCAAGCTATAGCTGATGAGAGCAGCAATAGTCCTTAACCGCGTATTGATGAAAGAACGCCTGTCTCCCGGTGGAATGATTTTAGGCTAATTTAACTAAGTCGTTATCTTTCTTTCCTTGTTCCTTGGTACTTGGGATCGGCACAACACGTGTTTTTCTTCCAGTCTCCCCGGCCAAGCGATCATTTACGTCTTCTTCCTTCATATCATTCCTCACAGTAGTGTTTTAGGGAGAGGTCCCTTGCGATGCATCAACATTTATATTCATTACTCTTTTAGCCACATCCAATTCATCCTTCCTCATTACATGTCCATACCAAGACAGTCGATGTCTTTTAAACATTTCTGTTACTTGCGCAATTTTCAAACTTCCTCTAATTAAAGTAACAGTAATAAAAGTCTATAGTTCGTCAGTAAGCTGATTCTGATTATGACATTCAGTTTCAAGATCACACACCGAAAATGTTTTCATGGCTCGAGACTTTTTCGCTTCACATTTTTTGCCTTGGTAAGTTCGCATGTTATGGCGGGCAACGCACATGGTTTTTATCTCATTTTCGTTTTGGCAATATAATATTAGATGATAACGATCTGGGCGGGCTTTGTATCCACTTTTTGCCTGTGCATAAAGGAAACACCGTTTATAAATACCATATCCTTGATATTGGACTCGACATGGTCGTTTTTGTTTGGTATTTGGTTAAAAAAAATAACGATACGTTGTTTTCTTTTAGACTTATTACTTTCGACAGTTCAGTGGTGTTTCAAAGTGCAATGAATATAGACTATTGGTGAACTGTCAAAATGAAAGCCATTGCAAGTGTTCGATTGTGAGTCTCTTATATAATCAGTATGCTGATATCAAACGACGTCAACAAAGCCACTATAGATGCTTGATAAAAACTGGGTGATGTTTTGAAAATGCACTTAGTTTTTTTTTTAAATTATACAGGGAGTAAACCACCTCATCACAAAGCCGTTAACCAAGCATTCTGTACATCAAACTAAGTAACTTTACGCATAAAATAATACTGGGTAACATTTTTTTATATGTCTTGTTTTGTGGTAGAACTTAATGTAACGCACTTAAAACATGGTGCTAATGGATGGATTGAATAGTACAGGGGTCGTGGAGGTGTTAAAAGTCAAAATCTTACAAAATAAACTTGTATTTCAAAATAAACTTGTCAAAAACTTGTAACTTTGACCCCCCATATCTCCGTAACTAGAAGGTTCCCAGGTATGGTGTAGACCAAAAAAATGATCGCAATGATGGGAAGAACAAGTACCTTTCGGCTTCGTGAAGAGGTGTTTTACTTACGCCCTTTTTTTACAGCACATACGAACTAAAACTAAAGGGGAAGATTTATAAAACAATGGTTAGACCTGCTGTGTTGTATGGATCAGAATTTTGGGCCACAAAAGGGACGAATGAATGGCATCTGCATGTCGCGGAGATGAGAATGTTAAGGGGAATGTGTGGTGTTACGTGAATGGATAAAGTAAGGAATGATAGTATATTAGAGGAAGTCTGAAAGTGGCGCCGGTGACTGAAAAGTTGTGTGGTAATTAATTATCGTGGTACGGACATGTGATGCGAAGGAATGAAGAAAATATAGTGAGGAAAGTGTTGAGTATGAATGTAGATGGGTATATGAGTAGAGGAAGACAAGACCAAAGAAACGATGGATGGACTGTGTTAAGACGGATATGGTAAGAAAAGAAGATCGATCTGATGAGATGACGAAAAATAGAGGAGTATGGAAGAAGAAGACATGCTGCGCCGACCCCAAATAAATTGGGATAAGGGCAAGAGAATGATGATGATACGAGGAAAGTGAACGTGACCTTTCTTTATGTAAAAACAATTGTATAATCTCTAAACGTTCTTATTACGGAGAAGTATATCTATTGTGATAAGCCTATCACTGACACTCACCAAAACTGATTGATAGCAATAAAGCACGCCACAAATGGTGATCAAAACAGGAAATAAAAAAATCGCACAGTTTTAGCAAAATATTCCACACCTACAATGTTATCTTTTAGATATTCGCGTTAAAATATTTATCAGAATATAATCCATAATATTGGTAATAGTCATAACTTTAGAATGATAAATAAGATAGCAAATTGCTTGAAATATTTATTATATCATATCATATTAGTTATCAATGACAGTTCCTTAACTATTCCATCCCTAAAATACGTCTTACGAATTATGTTTTTTTTTTTATTTCACCTCCGTCCTTACCACAGATTATGTATATGCGTGTGACGCCCCCTTGGTGGTCATATTATACGGAGTGGAAGGGACACTGAAGCGAAAACTGTTACCACATTGTGAACATGATTAAAAAAAACGGTTTCCTACAAAATTGCAATAGCTAGACGGTTAAAATCATGAAAAAGCTGATGTGAACGTGGCGTTGAAAGACCTCACACTAGGTTGACCGATGACCTGGTGAAGCTTGCTGGAATCCGTTGGATGCGAGTCGCACGGGACCAGTCATTGTGGCGACCTGTTCCGTGGTAGCGACACTTGGGCCTATGTTTAGTAATGGACGTATCTTTCGGTTGAAATGGTGATGTTGATTTTTTTTATCCCTTCCCCCGTATATTTTGTAAACTTTCGTTTTAGTTAAAGTTATAATTCAAATACAAAGGTTATGGTAGGGGCGAGTATTTAGAAGTTCTAAATTTCATAACACTGTCTGGTTCCAATCTGTAATGTATTTTGTGAGCAGCCCCTGAGTTTGATAAAGATACAAGAACAAACATGTCTTGATTCTGACATCACTTTTCGTGTACACGTAGTGTTACAAGGAGTGACGAGGCAGTTTCGACGCATTTTAATTTGCACACGTGTACGATGAAAAAATTTGATTGTGGCTTTTTATCGCAGTACTAGCTGACCCACGCAACTTCGTCTGCGTCACATATATGAGAGAAAAAGTTCACAAAGGAATACATTTTACCCCGTTTTTGCAACATTTTTCATTTATGTTCCGCTCCTATTAGTCATAGCGTGATGATATATAGCTTATAACCTTCCTCGATAAATGGACTATCCAACACAAAAATATTTTTTCAATTCCAACCAGTAGTTCCTGAGATTAGCGCGTTCAAACAAACAAACAAACAAACAAACAAACTCTTCAGATTTATAATATTAGTATAGATTATCTATCTTCTGTAACTTAGTATACAGGGTGTTAAAAGAGTCATCACGAAGCCTTCAACCAAGCATTCTTTACATCATAAGTACTAAATAACTTAACGCAAAAAAAAAATTGGGATAAGTACGAGGTGCATTCAATAAGTACCTAGCCTGATTGTCAGAGGGCACTGTAGTTTCAAAAGAGTTTTACCACAGTGTAGCACATTCTTTTTTAATTCTTTTTTCAAATTTTCATTCCAATCCCTTCATTTGTTTTAATTTGACAACTTATGGAAGCGAACGTGTCGATCGGTTTTACAAAAATGCATTGAGCTAAATATACTAGAGATGCAAACCTCAACAAAATTCTCAAAAAAAGTGTAACCATCTTTTAAATGCGACGACGTAGCTTTGAAACCATTAACATTTCAAAGTGAACGTATATTTGTCTCGCTTACACAAGTCACAGGAACAATACCGTCGCCTTAATTAGACAAAGACGGCAATATAAACTTGCAATGGTGGGATGGGGTGGCCTACTCATGCGAAATTTTACCCAACTTTTTTAAGCCTTCAAAATATTTAATACATTTATAAATTAAATTAACTTTAAAATATTCGGATAACATATTTTTTTTGGATATATTAGAAGTCTTTAACTAACTAGCACTTCACCTGTGACTTCATCCGCGAAAATAATTAAAGCCTTTGTTACTGGCTAAAGATGTAGCTGTGTGTGAAAGAATTTTTAAAATCGGGTGAGAAGTTCTCGAGTTAAATCGTAACAAACACACAAACAAAGAATAAAAACCTTTTCTCTTTATAATATTATTTTTTGTTTATTAATTTATGTACATATTCGCTTTTTGGATATATTTAGTCTTGTTCACGGCAGTGCTTCGAAAATGAGAAAAATCAAAAATCAAAATCAAAGATGAAAATTAAATATAGCTACAGTCCCAGACACAAGACATAAAAACTGTAGTTGCCCATTCCCTAGCGTAGATCTCTATGGAGAAGACGGGCAAGAAACTTCATGGACACTCTTTGAAATCAAAATAATTGTTACAAAATCTTGGTTACATCATTCATGTTGAGATGGAATGTTATGCGAGAACAATGTAGCAAGATGTGCACGTTAAAAGTGTCCATCCATCATCCATCCATCATCAGCCTATAATGTTCCCACTGCTGGGACACGGCCTCCTCTCAATGAGGGAATGGGCTATTATCTACCACGCGGGCCCAGTGCGGATTGGTAGATGTCACATGTCTTCGAATTTTTGGTTCTAGGACATGCCGGTTTCATCACGATGTTTTCCTTCACCGTTTTGAGAGCAGCGGTGATGAAATAAATTACACAAAGTAATGCGCCTGTCTGGGTTCGAACCCACGACTTACTGTTCGTAAGTCGGGGCCGCCACCACTCGGCCACCGCTGCTCTCAAAAGTGTCCATAGTAAAAACAAAATAATTCCTTCAAATTAGCCATGGCAACTAAGAGATGACCAGTCACAACTGACAGCGCCCGTTCACGAACATGACGGGTGGATCAGTACCATTCAGCTCAACCATTTTGAAGCGAACTAAATGGTCCGACACACGCGCCACTATCAGCGAGAAATTTCAGCGAACATGACATACTCTGAACCGCCAGGGCACATTCAATTCAAGATATGACGTAGGTTTCTAGTGAATGATAGCTTTCTAGTACATAGTACTCACACAATATGGGCTATGCGATTACATAAAAGCTAAATGAAAATTAAGGTAAAAGAAAATTTTGCAGGTAGATAGTCAGTCTCTTTTTTCAGCTATTGGATTATTTCCACCCACTTAACACGGCGTGTTACATCTTTAGGCACCCTACAGCGTTGTTATAAAAGAAATACAAAGCACTTATATCATCAATAAAAACTTCTCCCACAAATGTTGGAAACTAAAACTAAGTTTTACTGGTAACACTGAACCTAATTGTCAAAATTCAAAATGTAAATTAATAAATTGCAGTTTTACGTCGATATAAACCATTATAAAAACTCAGAAACAATAAAATTAAGTATGGAAAGTAATTTCGGTTAATTCATTATGTGTTTGTGATTTTAAATCGCACTCTTTAAATACGCATTTACCCATTTTTTGTCCTGTGTCACTTCCGTAGGCATCTAACAGAACACTGAACTGACGTTAGCGACGCATATGTATCTGTACATATGTCCCGTGGCAACGCCTTGGCGTGGTAATTGCTAATCTAGTTACATATATATCTATGCAAAAATGGAAAAAGAGCAATATCGTTCGGTGATTCGATTCCTATTTTTGGAAGGGAAAACGCGCATCGAAATCAAAGAGCGCTTGGATGCTGTGTACGGTGACTCTTCTCCATCGATGGCCACCGTCAAGAATTGGTTCAACGAGTTTGCACGTGGCCGTACGTCGGTTTTTGATGAACCACGTCCAGGTGCACCGAAAACAGCTGCTACGGAAGAAAACATTAAAAAATCCATGATTTCGTATTGGCAGATCGCCGATTGAAGGTTCGGGAGCCAGCTGAGACTGTAGGCATTTCAGAAGGAACAGTGCATCATATTCTTCACGAGGAACTGCGCATGAGAAAGCTGTCGGCGCGATGGGTGCCGCGTTTACTCACACCAGAAAACAAGCGCAACCGTGAGACCACATCGGAGACGTGTTTGGCGCTGTTTAAGCGGAATCCAGCGGAGTTTTTGCGTCGTTTTGTGACCGTCGATGAAACCTGGATCCACTGGTACACACCAGAGACCAAGGAGCAATCAAAACAATGGATCCAGACCGGGGAACGTGCTCCAAAGAAGGCGAAAACTGTAAAATCAGCCGGAAAAGTTATGGCCACCGTTTTCTGGGATTCACAAGGTGTTATCTACATCGATTACCTCGAGAAGGGTAAAACAATTACAGGGCTTTACTATGCCGATTTATTGGGCCGATTCGACGCCGAATTCAAGAAAAAACGACCCCATCTGGCGAAGAAAAAAGTGCTGTTTCACCACGACAACGCACCGGTTCACACGTCTGCCGTTGCCATGGCCAAATTGGTCGAATTACGCTACGAATTGCTGCCCCATCCACCGTATTCTCCTCATTTGGCCCCTTGTGACTTTTTTCTGTTTCCTAATCTGAAAAAATCACTCGCCGGAAATAGATGTGGATCGAATGAGGAGGTCATCGCCGCCACGGAGGCCTATTTTGCAGAGTTTGACAAAAACTATTTTTCGGACGGGTTAAAAAAGTTGGAGCATCGCTGGGCTAAGTGTATCGAACTAAAAGGAGACTATGTTGAAAAATAAATTGCCACTTTTCCAAAATTTTCGTTTACTTTTTGTAGGCTAAGTATTTATTGAATGACTCTCGTACGTCTTTTTTCTCGTGGTGAAAAATCATGATTTGTGAAACTCAATATAACGCACTCAAGACATTGTGCTGATGGATGGATTCAATAGTACGGGGGTCGTGAAAAATCATACATTAAATACTTTTAAAAAGAAAGTTGCCAAAAAGCCGTAACTTGGACCCCCCAATATCTCCGTAACTAGAAGGTTCCCACTTCCCAGGTATGGTGCAGAACAAAAAAAATGTCACAATGATTTGTGATACTGATATGAGATTTATCTTATTGCAAACACTGTTTTTTTTTAAAAAGCCATACTTTGCGACAAAATAAATGGCAGATAAAATGGTAACTATGAAGAGGAACAAAACTTACTCCTTCAACGGAATTCTCATCTAGAGAACCCATAAAGAATGGATGGATGATGTTAATGGTAGCCGCTGGTCCAGTCAGACAAAATTAAAATCAATCTATAGGTTAAGCCATGCTTGCCTAGGTTGGTCTGTGGATGGGTGACCACCCTTACATACCGAGTTTCCCCCGTGCCTCTGAAAGCACGTTAAACTTTCGGTCCCGGCTGTCATTTGTCTATCTTTGACAGTCGTTACAGGTAGTCAGTGGCCCATAAAGTCTGACACCAGTCTTACCAAGTGGTACCGTATTTCCCAGTAATAACTGGATGGTGGAGATCAGATACGCAGTCCCTCCATGTAAAATACTGGTATTCAGCTGCATCCGGTTAGACTGGAAGCCGACCCCGACATAGTTGGTAAAAGGCTAGGTAGATGATGGTGAGGTTCTTCAGACAGGTCAGGTGGTACTCGAAACCGGTGTGCGTGTATGATGAGATGCATGAACGTGGACGAGGCGAAAGGAGTATGTGAGGATGGGAGCAGGTGGTGTACTGTAGTTTCTGCCCACTCCTATGGGAAAATCCGTCAGTTTATTTATTTATTTTATTTTAAAGAAGGCTTACAGACTAATAAGGAAAATGTTATATATAAGTGTAATATTATCAAATCGCTAATTACAAGCCTCCACACGTAGACAAAAAAAGACATACGATTTTTAAAAAGAGTACAGAAGACAATGAATCACTAACAAATATTTGTAAGAAGGATAATTAGAATAACAAGTTATATAATTAGCTATCGAAAAAGTTTTGTGCGATTTGCTGTCGCAAGGACGCCACACTGGTGCAGAATAAGTCAATATCAAGGTCCTTAGAAAGTCTATTAAAATCAAGTGCACTCCTTATTGAAAAACATTTTTTACGTAATTGGTCGATGTGAAAGGTACACTTAATATTTTATGTATGTATATCATCATGATTCTCTTACCCTTATCCCTATTCGTTCGTGGTCAGTGCAGCATTCCATACTTTTCTACTTTTCGTCATCTCATCAGACACGTCTTTTCTTCCCATATGATTTTTAACACAGTCCATCCAGTAAACAGTATGTATTTGCCGATTACCCACTACGATTTAGCCTTACATAAAAGGCAAGGCAGAGGCAGCCCTCCACCCAGACGCCACCACAAAATCGGCCTTAGCAAATAACTCGAGCTCCTAATTCTCAAACCATGCAGTTCGTTTAGTTCCCAGCAGAGATGCGTCACGGGCTATTTTAGTTGTCGTCTAGCGCTCGGATTGAGCAGACGCTGGTCATTAGTTCTGTCCGAAGGGTACCCGTCAGATGGTATGATTGTAGCAACAGTTGCAAGATATTGTGTCTAAGATTCTGAACGTAATGTTGATAAACAAATATGGGTTCTCTATTGAGTGTTTTATGTTGATACTGGTAGAAACAGTCTGTACCCCCTGTTTGATTAAAATTACTATTGTAATTTGAATAAAACATGTCCCAAATTCGACCTTAACGACTGGCACATAGTCGATTTTGATCTACAGGTCAGTTTTACTAGCCAGCCAATCAGTCGTTATGGATAGTCAGAACTTGATTCTGCATGTCTTCCACAGTAACTTAACAGACTTTTTCAAAGTCGTATTCTTTTTAAACTAGAGATGATCTATTTGTTTAATTACTTTAATGTTTGTGACCGTCTGCTAACAATTTCGAAACATCCCAACGAACACTCTTAAGGTTATCATCTACTTTCTGTGTCTTTCTTCTTCAGGTGGTTCGTGCCTAACCAGAGTTTTTATAATGCCCAGGGGCCTGTGACTTAACTTCAGGGAAACAAGTGATAAACACAATCATCTTCCTGCCCTTGTCCCATTTTATTTGGGGTCGGCGCAACACGTTTTCTTTGTCCATTCTCCCCTGTTAGACGTCACGGCATCATTTACTCCTTTCTCTTTCATATCAGTCTTTACACAATCCATCCATCTTTTTTTTGGCCTTCCTCTCCCCCTCCATCCATCAATACTTATGTTCATCACTCTTTTAGTCATTACATGTCCATACCAAGCCAAACGATCAGATCAGCCAAGTGATAAACACAATACGCACACGAATCCAAAATATCAGAGGTGCGTGTCTTGGATTCTAACACTAACTGTATAATAAAAATAAAACATTACCTACTGTTGCTAATATCCGCCAAATTTTTCCAGACTCGAACAAAACCAATGCGACATTTGAGTTTCCCAATAAATCATCAATAGACATCTCAGTCGACAAAAGGGCACGCAGATAACTAACCTCAGATATACTCCGAGTTACTGCGTTACAAACTACTTTATTTTTATCACCATTCACAACGAGAAGTTTCAAGAATATTATTATACTCTAGACGTGGTAGGAACCTTGAACGTAGCTAGGGTCGGGAGACACTTTCGAAACTTAATTTAACTTCGAAAGTTAATTATTCATACATAATCGATCGGAATTTTCAAGTTATTATTGAACATTCTGACGTTTTAAAAGGTCATTCGTACTGCAGTTGTGGAAAGTTCTAGATTCGTCATTTTAGCATTTACTTGAAACTCTTCCCTTTGTTGATTGATTGACATTTATGTTGTGTATAACATCATCACTCTCCGACGTCATCTCATCAGACCTCCTTCCCTGCTATGTCATCCTGTGTTTTCATAAAAATAAATTATTTATTTATTTATTTAAACTTCATGTACAATAGTGGTACATAGGCGGACTTAATGCCACAAGGCATTCTCTACCAGTCAACCATTGGGTCAAATAAGACAGCATTGTAAATAAATAAATTATATATATATATATATATATATTTCTATATAATATATAATATTCATTTCCTTCCTATTATTTGTTCAGTCTATTAGCCTTGATTTTCAAATACTCATAAACAAATCTCAAACATCATCACAATCCTCTTGCCCTTATCCCATTTCATTTGTTTGCGGTGAAGCACACTTTTTGGTACATCATCTCCTTAGTTCCTCTTTTTAATTCATAACACCTTTCACACAATACCTCCTTATTTCTTCGTCTTCCTCTTATAGCAGAATATCTAAATAACTAAAAATTAGTCAGTAGGCAGATTATGAAGCCGATCTTTCTTGATGCTCATGTTTATACTCGCACAAGCCAACGCTTGACATAGAAATGATGCTTGTTTTCCCGCGCCATCTTGAATGCAAGATAAAACATGATTGTCTACTGTTTGTCTTCATCGCGTTTCTCACAACTGTGTAGAAAATCATTAATTGGAAAACGAAGCTGTTAGCTTTGTAATGACTCCCTGAAACACCCGAAGTTGACACATTCTGAATGAATGGAAAACCAATCGACTTTTCATTTAAATGGCATATCAACGATTGAATTGAAATCCGAATGGCTAATATAGAAACTTAAAGTGTTTTTAATCTAGAAATGGTTAGGCCAAATTGAAAATAACAGATACGGAAAAAAATACCAACACACTTTCTATCACTCTCTGATTTTGAAGAAAATTCCTAATCCATCATAACAGTTTTGGAGAAATTCATCTTCACTAAATCCATCAAAGCTATGAACATTTTAAAGCAAAATAATGTATACTTACTCAGCTATTTCATGTTTTGATATCCACTATCCATCAAAGCCTCTAGACAAGACTTATTCTATCAGCGACAACAATAATAGAACGCCATATTTCGTGGGTCTCCTTAGGAGGTTGGATCAAGGGTCTGATTCAGAAGGCAGTTCTCCTCGATAAGGCTCGCATTGCGAAGAGGTTCCTGTCGCTGGAGCCGACTAGACTAGACCGGTGGTTTGGACCCTGTTGTCGATAATAGTGGGACTACTTTGTTTAAAAATGTAAAGATAATAAAGAAAATTTACAAATGGAAAGCTAAAAGTGTGGATTGAAACCTCGTTATTGAAGTGCCAATGCCTAGGCTATTAGTAGTATATTAATAGCCAGAATTCGTTTGAAGCCTTAAAAACAGGCCGTTACTCTATCAAATGAAGTAGTAAACAGAATCTAATTACAGCCTATGACACTGGCTGTTCATCTCAAGTGCATAGATAAACAATAACTTGGAGTAATTAGTTATTAATTATGATCCACTCTGCAAGGCACTTACAGTCGGGAGTACCAGGGGCACATGACTTCGAACGTGCTGCTGACACGTGCTACTTGACACTTGATGAGAATGACATGGCGGAAACTAGTAGTGGAGAGGCGAATCAGCCTGATAAGATAAATTGGCTAAAGTTTATTTTTTTGCCAAATATGATCGTTTGATCGTGATCACGCTAAGCAACGAAGATTGAATCGTGGACACCAGATAGTTGAAGGAATGGAAGAAAAAAAATTGTTTCGCCGACCACAAATGTCATGGGATAAAAGGCAGGGAGATTTTTTTATATATATTGCAGTCAGTTTTAAAACTATGATTTTTGTGAACACAATTTTATTTCTGTTTTTACTGTGTTCATGGCGAGGTGTTCGTGAACTTCCGTTTTCTTTATAAACCAAGAAGTATTTGCTAGTTGTTTAAGAATGATGTTCTGAGTTCTTTGAATGATGTTGATGTTACTATCACTTGCTGAGCCCTACAACTGAATGCCGTAAGTCCAGATAGGTTTTATTATGGACTTATAGATCAGAAGCTTGTTGTCTACAGACAGCTTGGAGTTTCTACCTAAGAGCAATTGCATGCTTTTGTATTTTTCAATTTCTTTCCGTTTTGTTGTGATATGCTTGCTCCATGTCAATCGCTGGTCCAGATGCATACCAAGATATTTGACGCAGTCTCTTTGAGGAAGTTGACTACTGCCTAGTTTCACAGGTGGACATTATTGGTGTCTTATGGTGAAAGTGACTTGTACCGATTTGCATGTGTTAGCTCTTATCCTCCATTTTGAGAGCCATTGGCCAATGTCATCTAGACTTTTCTGCAGGATTTTCGACGCTTCAGTGGGACAGCTGCTAGATGCTAAGACTGCAGTATCGTCTGCGTAGGTAGCGATTGTCACACTAGAGGTTTGTGGCAAGTCTGCAGTGAAAAGTGTATACAGGACTGGTCCAAGTACCGAGCCCTGCGGCACTCCAGCTTTTATGTCATGGAAACCGGAAGTGCTATCCTCTTCCTTCACCTGGAAGATCCTATCTGAAAGTAAAGGTATAACTCCAGAATGTTGTAGTAGGAGTGTGGCAGGTGTAATTTGATTTTATATAACAGTCCCTTATGCCACACTCTGTCGAAGGCTTGCTGTACGTCCAGAAAGACTGACGAACAGTATTGTTTGTTTTGCAGGGTATTTCTGATGACGCGACAAATCCTGTGTATTTGTTCTGTGGTGGCATGTTCAGGTCTAAATCCAAATTGATGGTCAGGAGTCACAGACATTGATCAAATGATTTTTTGCTAGTGTGTGTAAAAAAAATTCAAAACATTTTTGGCAAAACTGTTTTTTTGCCAAAATGGAAATGAAAGAGTCGGTGTGTTTAGTGTCATAGGCTTCATGACAGGTTTTTTCATTCGTGTGTCAAATTAGAAAATGTTCAGAATTAATTGTCTGAAAGTACATATTTCCAATGTCGGCTTTTTAGAAGTCTTAAATCTCAGCTTTCCCTGAAAATTCGATACGGGACTATTAAGCGAGCGAAACGAGTATACTACACCACTGCAATAGATGAAAATGACATCGCTAATTCATATAATTAATGAACATCAGACCATCCACACCTGACAACGCATGGAAAACATGAAGTGTGCGAAACACGTGTTTGTGCCGGCCGCCGCGCGCCGGCTCTTCGCCGTAGCGATACAATTCAAATTAAGAATCGGATATCAATGTCAGTTGTGTCTGTATATGTTCAGTCGACATCCAAACGCGGTTGAGAGCGCACGTCTTGCCAATCGCTCTAGCGGGCCTTTCGCGATATATTAAATAATAAACATTTGTTTTAAAATTAAGAATAGTTTTTCATAATAACTTTAGTGTTGTGTGTGTTTTTTCTTTAGTGTAGATTTTATTAATTTTACTGGGTATGTATTTTTTATTGCAATCTTTTATTGTGTAATATCGAAGTCACACGATTCGACTGAAAATATTTTTCAGGCTCTTTTTTATTTAAATTGATTAAACATTTTCTGAATACTTTTAGTAAATAGTAGTGTTAAATGTATTTGTTTGAAATAACTAGGTATTACCTAGTTTGCCAACATGAATTTAAATTCATAAGAAATTTAAAAAAGTGACCCAGATTTTAAGTACCTCTATTTTATATCGTGTTGCAAATTATTCAGTTTTTTTAATAATTATGTAATCTAGAATTTCTTTCATGTTTTATGTTTGTAAGGAAATTATGAATGAACACCTGCTTGTTTTTAATAGCCAGTAGATATCGAAAGAGTTGTTGATATTGTGAAATAGTAACAAAATTGTATGTATAATGTCCGTTTGAAATACTATTTGCAATTATTATATTTTATTAATTATTGTAAATAGTTATAGAAATATTATTATAATAAAATAAATAATATTATTAAAATACATACATTATTATATTAAAATATATTTGACTTTGGTACTAAACCGAAACGTAGGCAAACTCCTTGAAGTGATTTACCATTTTGTAAGTATCTAGTCAAACTAGATATTCTAGTCTACTTTATTTCTAGATTTTACAATTTATAAAAAAGTGTCAGGCTCAATTAATCAGTGTGATTTACATTTTAGTAATGTAGGTAACTGATACCGCAGCATAAATTAACATACATAGTTATATTCAAGCCGGTTGTAGGACTGACGTCGGCAGAGTCAAGGACCTCTTTATAAAAAAAACGGTGCTGAAAAAAAAACGAGAATTTGACATTTCTAATGAAAGAAGTTGGACAGTGTATTTTTAATTTCTCCTGTACCGTTTTACTATTATTGGTAACGAATCAGGCAAAATATTATTTAATAAAGCTTACTGAAACCCAACCTTTTCAGAGTTAACTTATATCTGGCCGGTGTTTAGTTGTTTAATTGGATCATAATCATAGTTTCATTTAATATATAACCTAAACTAAATTAAAGTCACACCTGTCCTGTATATGAAAATTAAGTCTCCAGCACGTTTAGACTTAGGTCATCATTTGTAGATCTTTGGCAGTCACTACAGGCAGTTAGAAGCCCGGTCTGACACCAGTCTTACCAAGGGTCATCGTATTACCCAGTAACTAGGCAGTGGAGGTCAGATAAACAGTCGCTCCATGCTAAATACAAATACTGAAACTCCGCTGCATCCGTTAAAACTGGAAGTTTGAAGATGATGAAATAAGTATCTATGGAAAAACGCTTAGTCATTCTTGTCATGAATTCTTTGATAAACACTTCTAGAATCATGCTAGATTATCTTGTATGCTAATTAATTTTGTTAGCATTCATTTATGCAGCAATGCAAGATGAATGTTAAAACAAGACGTTATGTAACAAAATAGGTACATAACATTAAATATGTATAAGTAGTTTAGGAAAAATCTAACTGATGATAAAAAAATCTGTTAGATTCTGATTATTAATGCCCGATTTAACCCGTACATTACGCATTCCACACTGATTTATTTAAAGCCCTATACGGGATGTGCATTAAAAAGTCTCCACAAAAGAGGAACATATACTGCGCCACCTGAATCGTCAGGTTTTTAACTTCAGCTGCCTGGCTCCTTCTGTACTATGGAAATTTTAAAACCATAGCAGGGATGAGTTCTAGAACTGAAAAATCGCAGATATCTGTCATCCACAACCTGCATGGGCCCACCATATGGTGCATAATGGCCAGTTTCCCCTTACAGAGAGGAAACCCAGCTGTGTGAACGCTGAATACCTACTAAAGAAAAAAAACTCCGCTTTGATTTGTTTCTATATGTCACCGTAAAATTGTCATGGCGATGGTGGTCAACTTACGCGGTGTGGAGGGAAGTAGGGGTCCCCCTTGACCAGTGGCACAACTCTCATGAAAAGATAATGCACCATTCCTGAGAAATACCGATTAATATAACATAACCTTAAAACACTTTATATTCCCCCTAAAAAGCGTAGTCGACGGAGCCCCGCTTCGCGGGGCCCCTATTTCCGAGTGCAGGGTTTAAAGGAACCTAACTAACCTAACGGGGGGTGCCCCAAGTCCCGATTATGGGGGCAGAGATACTTCCGTATGTTCAGTTGACAATAATTCGAGACATTACAATATCGCGAGAAAAAATACGTTATATTGTAATATAACGTGTTTGACAATTTTACGGTGACATATACAGGGTGTATTTCACCTCATCACAAAGCCGTTAATCAAGCATTCTGTATATCAAACTAAGTAACTTTACGCAAAAAATATTGCTGGGAAACGACTTTTTTTTTTGAGGTTATAAATCATGTTTTGTGTTATAACTCAATGTAACGCACTCAAAACGTGCGGATGGATGGATTTAATAGTACGGGGTTCGTAGAGATATTTTAAGTAAAAATTATGCGATAAAAAGTGGTATTTAAAAAAAAGCTTATCAAAATCTTGCAACTTTGACCCCCAATATCTCCGTAACTAGAAGGTTCCCAGGTATAGTGTAGAACAAAAAAATGATCAAAATGACGAGGAGAACAAGTCCCTTTCGTATTCGTTAAGAGGTGTTTTACACCCTTTATACGTTATTTGGATCTATCTCACTGCGGTGTGTTCTGAGGCATTATTGATTACGGTCAGTCAATAAGGATTTTACGGTAAAAATGATGAAATACGCACTATTTCTTAATCATTTTGTTTATGTCTTTAATGTCATTATTGTGCTGTGCAATTCTTATTTGATCAGCGTGTTTATTTTGTTTAGTCAGTGCAAATAACACGATAGCTTTAGTTTACTTTAGAGAAAAATGGCTTAAAACTAAGTCACTGTAGTAAATTAGAACTATCCAAAGTACCGTGGGTTATTGTCATCTGTTCAGCATTTTATGTTGGGGTTGACTTCCAGTCCAACTTGATACTTCTGAATACTTGTATTTTTCATGGAGCGACTGCCTATCTGACCTCCACAAACCAATAACGATTGGGTAACATGATACCCCTTAATAAGACGATTGTCAGACCCGAAACCCTACCCGAAACGACAGCCGAGGAAAGTCCCACTCGAGAATAGTTCGATATATAATATAAAACGAAAACATATAAATCTGACGAATTCCTCAAGGAAATTCACTGGTAACTCGCCTATCACAAAGTTAAAATAAAAGTGCTGACTAATCGCGTTACACTATTTACCAATGTCTTGCCAACAGCAAAAATTCAAAAGAAAAATCGTCAACGAAAATTCCGCCAAATATTTTCCAAAAACAATATTACTTCTGTAAAAGTGACTCAGTAGGGACTAATAGCTATGACTAACTGAATAAGAGTTGGTGCAGATAAATAATAATGTTACAGGAGATAATATCTTGTCTTCTGGCATTCTGCCAGGTGACTGGCATCCTTGAACCAACGTCGGGAAGTCTGAGAGCCGTCTACCATAGCTTTGAATCTGATGTTTATAGTTGGGCTTTATTCCCCCAATCATCTGCCTAGCCTTTTCCCAACTATGTTGGGGTCGGCTTCCAGTCTAATCGGATGCAGCTGAATACCACGCATTTGTATTGAACTTGCGTAGTTTTTAAAAAAGTTTTCCTAGAAACAAACTCTTAAGAGCCCTCTTACAGTCCACTAGCGCCGCCAATCGAAAAAATGTCATAACTCGTAAATAGAATCAAAAATACAAAATGTGGTCTATTATTACTGTAGAAAAGGCAATAACGTAATTTTATAACACCTTATCAACACTTGAAATATAGCTGTTTAGCTAAATCGTGAATTCAAAACATAAACGGTGTGTTATGACATTTTTTCGATTGGCGGCGCTAGTGGACTGTAAGAGGGCTCTTAATACTTACAATGACAATATTTTTTATACATTATGATGACTATTATGTATTTTGTTCTGAAAACCCCCCAACTGCATTCAAACATGGATTCTCATGTTCGAATACCCAAGAACCTCTTTTTTAATCAGAGTTTCGACGATGCTTTCTTTTTTGTTCGACAGTCAGTATATTAAGGGCCATTGGCCCATTTTCCATGCCGAACCGTAACTTTCACAGCAAGTTATGCGGTTTTTAATAAATGATAAAAGATAACGGTTAACCACCGGAAAACCAACAAGTTTTGACGTCAAATATAAATCTATGGACGTTTCCATAAATTGACATATTCAACAGATGGTGACAGGCTGAATAAGTAAGTTGTCTTTGCTTTGAAAACGGCGCATTTAAAATTGGAATGCGTAGGGTTTGTTTTGGGATAATCTATCTGAAGCATTCAATTGTTTTTGATTGAATTTGAAATTTCGAACGTGTGTAACGGTTGTTTTACGAGAATAATATGTCGGATGAAGAGGTGACTTTCATTTTAGTTAAGCTTCCTCTTAATAAAAAACTAACTGCAACTTACCTACCTTATATTTTCTTTTCCTCAATGATACAATTTTCACTTGAATGAAACCAATAGTAACCTACCTGTATACTCAGGAAAAATCTTTTTCTGTCATTGTGCTCTTTAGCCTGCTCAAGTCAGCCAGGAATAACCCGATAGGCTAAATGGGTCATAATACCTACTATTACCTTATAAATACTGCCATTGAAGGATATTAAAAGTATGCCAACTTCATTGATAAGACGGGAAACAGGAAAACATGGCGGTGCATCATGGCGCAGGAAAAACCACAGAAAATGACAATGTCCAGAGACAATAATGTTTGCCTAGATTTCTTTATTTGCATTTATCACATAAAATGTGAATCATTTGACAGTGTATTCATTCAATCATATCAATTTAAAAAAAAAAAACATTACAATATTATTCTACAAAGCCTTTCATTCAGCTTTTTTTATTGAGGAAAATGTAAGTAAATACTTTACTACCTGCGTAAGGCAACACAGCAACTTGAGGAAAATAAAAATAAATTGTTTTTGGAGAATCCCGCCAAACTAGACCTGTCAAAAAATCTTAATGATTTTTATGACAATCAGAACAGTGTCAGCAAGTATTTGGTTTCCTCTTTTAAAAAATGCCTTTGGAGAATCCCGTCTATCTTGTTCTGTCAAAATGATTTTTTACAACTCATATCTGGGGGCCTAAAATGACTTCTTTAACAGAACAATAAAAAAAAACGTTAAAATGATTAAAATGCCATCTTCGGCGTCCTGTATGCTGCAGATAAAAGTATTTCTATGTCTAATTATGATTAAGTATTTTTAAATGTTACAGCACCATGCGGAGCCTTTTGGTCTTGTACAGGACAAATTCTGTTTAGTATTTTGTTTGTTTTTTTCTTATGATATCGTTATTATTTTTTATTTTTTTATTATCTCATTATGTTTACTTTAAACTAGTGTTATAATCACAATTTTACCATTTTTTTTATTTTTTTATTTTATGTTTTGTCCTGTCGGGCTAATAAATGCTTTTTCTTTCTTTTCTTTCTTATTAGACAAAATATGCTCACAAGCAATATGCACTTTTTATTTTTATAAAACGTTTTTGTACCTGACAGTAAATTTGATAAAACAATGTTTTAAATTAAATAAATCGAATCGGGGGCGTATGCCACAGGTGCCTCAGCCACGGACCCGCCAAAATTTGGTTTCCTCTTTAAAAACGCAATATTTTTATTTTATAATTCTGTGTTTGCCATTTTGACAGCTGTGCTAATTTACTGCTAAGTGGGTGCAAATTATTACTGCTTACATAAATTACAAATGTGTGTTTTAACATTTGAACACTATAAATCAATAATATTCAAGGGCTTTTGGCAAATTTAAATTTACATAATATTGTGTTTATTACTCATTTCCCAGTTTATAAAAAAAAAATCTTCGCTTTTATTGAACAATTTGTTTGCTACAAAACAATCTCCAAAACAAGGAAGTTATTTATTTTCTACAAAAATTGGCATGGCTACCAAGTTGTAAGCCGTTGAATACTTAGGGTTCGTTTCTTTGCCAAGAACTAAGCTTGGCGTGAAATATTAGGTCAGACGATACCACACTTACCAACTAGCATCCTACATTTAATCTTACCGAAGAATTTGTTCTAGAATCTCTTAAAAAGATGTTCCTAGAATGTTTGTTTCAATAATAAATGATTTCTTGAACTAGATTTTAATAGATAAGATAAAACAACGAACAGCGAAGAATTTTCCACGTCCGTTGTTCTCTATTTCGTAACGTAACGAAAGTATAACGGCAACGTCATTGCCAAGCGACAAGCGAGTTAGTCATTTGTTTTCTTTGCGTGAGTATGTCGCATCAAAATGAAAATATGATATTTCACATAGGCCTAGATGGGCACTTATAAAACGTCGAAAAAGGTGCCCGGTTCGCGTTGGTCGATTCCATGGAGAAGAACCGGCAAGAAACTCCATGGTTACTCTTTTCAAATCATGTAGGTATATTATTATGTTACAGACTACAGACACATCGCATTACTAACTCGTGCAATTCTCTTGTTTTTCCCACACATCCGCGGTGGTAGATAGGATTCCCCGCATTTGTAGTTTAAACATGGTAGCAGGTGGAGATAAAAGGTAACCACCGGCCTCCGAAACAAAAATGTTAAAATTGAAGTCCTGACTATTTTCTGGTAATAGTTTTGGCCACCAATTATTTCGACGAAAAGAAAGCGCATCCACCAACGCGGGCACCTTCGGGGATGTGAGAAAAAAACGGTGTTTCCTGCAATTACTGTAGTAACTCACATGCAGCTTTAACCATTTATCTCCTGGCCAAGCCCTAACGGTGACTTCTAGTACGAGAGACGTCGAAAAGAATTGAAGTCAAACACACTAATTATATCTTTAGCCGACTGAGCGGTTGCCAAATAGTAGTAGTAACGCTTTCCGCATATTCGCCCTGAATAATTTTGCCAGCGCTTATTTGTTCGATTTTGAAATCTTTGACATTATCAGACACGATAATCCCAGGCTGACGAAGTACTGGCGACCTTCAAACGGTGGCTAGGATGGAGCGCATATGGGAGGTGGAGGTAAGGGTGCTGTGACGCAGCCACAGGCCTATGTCCAGCTGTGGAGCTCTAACGTCAGAACAGGATCAAAAATTTCACCTTGTGGTTTTACCTTTCAAATCTGGATGAACAATCTAACTTTCTACATAAATAAATGAACTAAGCCAATACTAGGAACTAAAATTCAGCTATGCGAACTCCACTCGCTAATGCAGTCATAAGATCACTAAACTACTTCCTCATCATCAGCCTGCAGTAGTCCACTGCTGGAAATAAGCCTTCTCAATCGCACGCCACTCACTCAATTCTCAGCAATTCTCATCTAGTTGCTTCCAGCCACCATGCGAAGGTTGTCACTCCACTGAATTTGAGAGCGACCCACCTTACTTTAATACGTATACCGATTCGCGGTCTCCACTCAGAACCACGTCTACCTCAACGGTCATCGTCTCTACGGCTAAAATTCTAATATAGCTATATTATTCTGTGAGCTATATCGACAGCTAAACTACTCATTACAATAAAATACCATGGGAAAAAACATATTTCACAGATTTTGTACATTCCCTCAGGCTAGTAAGATAATTTGTGACACATCACATGCCATGTCTGTCACCCAGATAATGTCCATTTGAATGCAAAGCGTTACTTCTTTGCGTAGGCGCAGTGTAGCGGTTTTACTCAAATTAAGATGTTCAGTACAAACTTGAAACGCCAGTCTTGTTTGCAGTATTTTCGGCAATTGTTTTAACTGTAGTTAGTTCACAAACTTACTCGCTATTTTCTGTTATTAGTAATTTGGACAGTTTTTTCCTCAATTAAAGAAGAAAATATCAATGTTTTTTCTTTTTGTAATCGTATGTCTGTCCTAAGATATATTTTGCTTTTCTACTAGATGCTAGACATGACTCCTTTTTTTTTGCTTTTTCCATCTTTAATTTTAAAAAAGTAACTATGAAGTTTCTTGCTGATTGTTGTCTATAAATAACGTCCAATTCGAACCGGGTTCTGACATTTCATAACTGCCCATGTAAGTTTAGGTAACTTAATACTAACATTATAAAGAAGTATTTATTTTGTATGTTTGTTTGTAGGAGGTAATCTCCGGAACTAATGATCTAATTCTAACATTCGTGGGTGTTATAGGCTATGCTAGACTACATTTATATCGTGCATAATTATATTAGCTGAGCTATGACATTTTTTGCGGAAATGCTAGTAGTAAGTACTATATTTTCAAGCCCAAAATATTTATAAAAATAATCAGCTATTTCTAGAACTGCATCGAAATCAATTATAGCATAATCATCACAGTAATACAATAAAATATGCCAAATCATCTCATCAACCAGGGCCACGTCTCTATGAATGACAATGACGCATACATGATGTCATTTACACCCTAATTGTTTTAGCCTGTTATGACATGTTGTATTTGATTATATTTCTTATCACGATAAGGTAAGGTTTATTTTCGTAGATAAAGATAATTAAAAGATAAAGTTATCAGACCAACAGTAGGTGTTTACTGATGATATCGGATATCAAACGAAATTGACTTTGATGTGTTTTTTGTGCTAGCATGAGTGGTCCAAAATGTTGATAACCTGTGTAACCTTGGAATATCGATATACCCAAATATTTGCGACACTTCGGTCAGAAGTTATTCATCGATTGTTGATAGTTGACTGGCAGCACGGTTTGGAGCCTGGTTTTTGAAACAAGGTGCAAAAACGGGATCAAATGTTAGGGTTTCGGTTGGTCAGATTAAACAATATTTGATATTTAAAAGTGCCTTTAATACCGCGGCCCCGGAACATAAAGGGCGAGGAAGGAACATGGATGGGTTTTAAGATTTCCCATTCGCAAAAAAAAAAGGGTGTCCTGCGAATTCTTAGCTTTGAAAACTTGTTGAGATGTTTCATTTTAGGCACTATGTAGTACTACATAGATAAATTTCATAATAATACTAACAAATTATTTGAAGAAATACAGGCGTACAAAAATTAAGTATTTTTAATAAGATAACCCTATTTTAAGGGCAGCCATGACAGTTGTGTGACATGACGTTTGACGTCTTGGGCAAACCCTGACACTGACATGCTACAAATTGCAAAAAAAATCGTAAGAAAAATTGAATTCCAGCCAGAACTCACCCTTGTCCACCCCTTTCTGCAACCATACATCACTTCAGCCTAATTGAAATAAATGGCTTTT
Source organism: Xestia c-nigrum (assembly GCA_916618015.1). Classification (NCBI taxonomy): domain Eukaryota; kingdom Metazoa; phylum Arthropoda; class Insecta; order Lepidoptera; family Noctuidae; genus Xestia; species Xestia c-nigrum. The sequence continues at coordinate 26,414,780 of OU745248.1, read as the reverse complement.
TTTTTTTTTTTTTTTTTTTTTTAGGATGGGAAATCATCAAATGACTTCTCCCACTCTGGGCGGTGCGGGAGGGAGTGTCAGACTCTTACTGACTAAAACCCATCCATGTTCCTTCCTCGCCCTTTATGTTCCGGGGCCGCGGTATCTCTTTCGAACAGGCCCGCAACCCCGGCAGGCTTCGGCCCTTGCGGGCCCCTCTCCTTTTGCTGACATCTCTTTGAGGCGCGCGTGGAACACAAACGCGCCGTCGACACGGCCTGTCGTCGTCGTTAGACGGCCGGACGGCCAGCTATTGCCCATAGCCAGCCGTCCACAGGCCCGCATCTACGGTGGCCGGTAGCCACCACGTGGCCCCCGACGCCCGTTGCGTCTCCCGCGGCGGCCGGGAAGAGAGGATCTCTCCCTCTCTCGTTCCGCCACCTCCTTCGCTAGCATGACTGCTTCGCAGAAGGAGGCGACGGCTTCCCATTCCGTCTCGCTCCGGACCATGGATTGAACCAGGGCCGGACGCGAGAGGTCGCCGCCGCCGATCGCCGCCACGAGGACACGGCGGAGCTCCGCCCACGCAGGGCAGACTTCCACCGTGTGCTCCACCGTGTCCTCCGGTCGATCCTCGCAGTGGAGACACCCGGGCGATTCCTCCCGCCCGATTCGGTGCAGGTACCTCCCGAAACATCCGTGTCCGGTGAGGACCTGCGTCAGGCGGAAGGTGAGGACGCCGTGGCGCCATAAAACTGATAAGCATCTCAAATACCAAGGCTGGCTAATGACTCTTCCAATCTCCAACACAAATTATGTAAAACCAACTCGTAAATAGATATTGCCTTTATCAAACCCCCTTCGTCTCCTAATCAGGCAATACCATCTTATCATATTTACGACTGAAAGTAATCGTTCATGATTTATGAGCGTACGCATAACGACCTATCAAGATATTCAAAACCAAATTTAGCTGAACTATTGTTGTAAGGGAAGCTCATGCAAAGCGAAGTCAGGTTATACTGGATATGTGTATAGCTCTGATGTGTTGCCGTCTGTACGTTTGCAGTCAATACATTTGCTGTATTACGTACGAGTACTTGATCAATGGGAACTATTGTCCGTCAATCTTTCCATTTACCTAGTTACTAGTGGACTTCGGACTTGGGGAATATATCAAGCTTATAAACACTGGCCATATTGGTAAGGTTCTTCAGAATGGTCTGGTACTTAGTACCTACTTGAACAGAAAGGGCTAAGAAGGAATATGGATTGGTTTTCGCCAGTCTCTTGGGCACATTACCAACTGACAGCGTTGAGGAGTTTTTTAGTGCCTTTTTCTTAGTATGTTGTTAGTTTATTTAATTGTTATAATGTGTATCTTTAGCTTGTTTAATGAAGAGCTAAAAGATTAAATTTATAGTTTCATAATTAGAGAGAAATAATTACGGTGTTTAATGACCGACCATGACATTACAAAAGTTTTACTTGTACAACAGCACTAACCTATTATTATTTACGTATCAGGTTGTTAATGTATTAATCGTGTCTTCTACGTCTAGACAAGTATACAGCGCCATGAATTATGATGGAAAAAGGCTTGCCCTCTATTATATGACTTTAATATTATGCAGTGAAACCTGGATAACTAGGACATTCAAGGGACCTGCAAATGGGTTTCATTTAAAGAGGTATTCTACTTTCCCAGTGTGTGTGTGTGTGTGTGTGTGTGTGTGTGTGTGTGTGTGTGTCATATCCAGGCATAAATGTCGGGACCTCAGCATGAGCGCCCCGTGACCTGGATAAGTGAGAAACCTCCTTAGCTGGAGCCAAGGAGGTTTCTCACTTATCCAGGTCCCACTTATCAAAGTTTCACTGTATATGACGATAAATCATTAGTGGTCGGCGCAGGACGTTGTCTACTGCCATACTTCGTTCTTCTCCATAGAGATTTACGCTAGGGAATGGGCAACTACAGTACTGTCACAGTTTTTATGTCTTGTGACTGGGACTGTAGCTACTTTAAATGTTCATTTTTGTTTCGACAATTCAAAAGTGCCTGTAACTGGCCTACTTGAAATAAATGCTTTGATTTTGATTTTGATTTTTGACTTCTCTGTTACTCATCACTTCACCTTTCTAGCCATAGTCATCATCCTCCTAATATACGTTTTCAACATGATTGATGTAGCCAAGATTTTGTAACAATATTTTGATTTAAGAGTTTTCATGGAGTTTCTTGCCCGTTCTTCTCAGTAGAGATCTACGGTAGGGAATTGGCAAATACAGTACTTGTCTTGTGACTGGGCTGTAGCTACATTTAATGTTCATCTTTGTTTCGACTATTTAAAAGTGCCTGTAACTGGCCTACTTGAAATAAATGCTTTGATTTTGATTTTTTCACATTCCTTCTTTTGGAAACTCCTCTGCTTAACTCTTAAGGTTTACAGGCGGCATGTTATGTTATATTAAACAATTGGAAGAACACTATATTTACATAACTTTTTATGTTATAATTGGTGTCAATTGTTATTTAAAAACTGATAGCCTATCCTTATATTTTTGTGTGAAGTTATGGCAATTATTGCGATATGGGAATAAAAATAAAAACGTGGAAAATTATAGTCTTAGTGCCAGTCACTTATCAATATCAACCAATAAAAGAGAATGACTGGCTGATAAATGGACATAGGTATTACTGACCATTTTCTATATAAACACCCTGTACTAAAACACACTCACCATCTGCCTAGCCTGTGTCGGATGGAGCTGTATTTTACGTGGAGTGACTGCTTATCTGACCTTTTTTTCTTTCTTGTTTCAGATAGCACCAATCACAATTGCACATAAACCAAGCTAGCACGCTGTACGCAACATTAACCTACCACAGATCCAAAAAATTACGACGAAGAAAAAATAGACTAAAAAAGTCCGTAAGACTCAAAACTGCTTGTGATATTAATTTTATTTAACAAAAAAAGTATTTATTGTGACTGCATTTAGAATTTAGAATTCGCTATTTAAAAAATCCGCCATTCGAATAGAACTAGCCATAGACTAAGGACATAGATAATATAGAAGCAAGTGACGAGAAAGAAAAAAGGCTGGATCGCAGGAGGCTGTATGCGATAAAATCGGACAGTACAATGAAGGACAGTATGAAATCCTGCCAGCACGCGTTATCAGAGGACATCGTGTACAAAGAAGTTGTTGTTATTGGTAAGTAAATATAAAATGTTCGATTACATTACATTGCAGTAATTCTCTTCAAAAGAACTTAGTTCTCCCAAAATCTACCATACAACATCAATTTTTCCCCTGTATACCGAAGTAATTCAAACGATTGTGTATAATTAACGCTGGTTTTCAGTGTTTGCTTTGGACGGATATTGTACTGATTTAACTGGATAGTATATGACGTATTTTTATAAGAATACAAAAGGTCTAGTGGATTGGCTCATTTTGGGAGAACTCAGATATAAATTAAAATGAAAGAATTTTCCGTCCACATTACTCCGTCTATTTGGGCCACTTGGCCCTCTTTGCCATCAATCAGTTTCGTAGATACTACACGCGAATGCGCGGAATATTTCCGTCACCCCGACCGGCGACCCGGCGACACCGCAAGTCACTGGAGTGACACAGTGACTAGACGATATGCGATCAGACGAATCAATTGACCCTCCACCTCGCGGTGAAGCAACTTTGTATATCATGTACTGATCGTTCTCAAAGTAGATTAGTTTGCACTCGTTTTGATAAGTACAAAGTTAGTTTCAAATAACACCGAGAATCTTTTTAAAATGTCAAAACTGACGTAACAGGTGTCAAGATTATTGCTATCAATCGGGCTCATGTCCAGACCTCATGAATGCTACTGAGAAAAATGCAATAACATTATGCCCGACTTTGGGATCGAACCTGAGACTCTCATGCTCAGCAGTCGCCCATCCCCTCTTCCCAGTGTCATATCGTCAATCATAAGCGTTAATCAGTTTAATGTTTGTGTGTGTAACTGTCCCTGGATCGAAATAACAGGCGTTTAATTAAACTCGCGCGTTATTTAAAGACGCGAACATTACTATGTGTTTGTTTAGGATTAGCTGAAACAATACACAAAGCTGTGTTTCTCGTTTATTTGGCGTCGCGGCCATGACCGACACACCGCAGTTTCACGGTTGGTTTGTGACGTTTGTGGGCCGAACACGAACGCGCGACGTAACATAATGTAACGTTAACATCGGGTAATTCTGCAGAAACTTCTTGTCTGTTAGTGGTAACATGTAGTTTTTGAGCGCCGTTTCAGATGAGTGTATTTTCTGCGCGTCCAAAGCTCGTTTTTGTAAGCACCAGAAGGCGCGTATACATACGCTTTTGCCAGAAATCGTAGTAGTGCTGACTCACTTATACACGCGTTTAATGAGTACACGCTAGAATAAGCGCTGGTACTCGCGTTCGACTTTTTGAATCGCAAAATGTGACGCACGTAATTGAGCCGATAGAGTTACGCGGACAAAAATATGCTATTCTGAAACTACCCTCAAAAACAAATGTTGTCATCAAACTCATGAACTCTGTCCCTTGTATTTTAAATGAATATTATATGCGAGACGTGAAGGTAGAGTTTCAAGAATCGTACCGTTATAGATACGTTATGTTTACGTCGGACGGTCATGCTAGGGTCTCCAGCCTTGTTTACCGTCGCGTTACGTCCTTCGCCGATCCCGGTCCGTTTCGCCACATTCCACAATTATCCGTGACCGTCACGATTTGGTGACCAAGGGGAATCGTTACTGACGAATGTTTGCGTCTATTATTAAAGCGAAAAATAGCCTGTCTGACCCATTTTCCTGAAGCCTTGAATACGTAGATACATGATCTAACTTCGTGTCTTTTAATTTTGTTTTTTGTGGAACAATGGTCGTTTTCATTCTCTTTCTTTTCAGTTTTTGAATAGAAACATTTGCGTCTTTTTACTTTAAAAGTGTCTGTTTGTTATTTCAAAATAATAGCTTTTTACTGAACGCTTTTATTAAATAAAAAATATTAATAATACAACAAATAATCTGTTTGTTTTGTCTGTATGTTTGCTCCGACTTATCACCGAAACGGCTGGTCCGATTTTGACGGGACACGATATGCCATATTTACGGTCAGTAAGGTACCTACAACTTTTTTCCCTAAATGCTACTAAATCATCTATTCATACTTATTATAAATGCAAATGTATAGCTACTGTCTGTCACCTTTTTTCACCCTAACGCCTGTACTGATCGGAATGCAATTTGGCGTAGTTATGAAATAGACCAGTACCTAGGAAACTCCTGGATCCACTTGAGCGAAGCCGCAGGATTTAGCTAGTCTATCCTATTCTGTCGTCAAGCAAAGTGGAGTCATTAGCTAGTTAGTGCTCAATAAAATTGACACTAAATGCCTTCCTATTAGGAATTGGACGCGTGCCAGCGCTTACAGAAGATCTTACTCAAATTATTGGTCGGCCTTCAAGTATTCATTATTAGGGATGACCCAGTTTTGATTTGTTTTTTTTATCGAGTGGTAGCTTGTGTAGAAATGAAATGGCCGTTGATATTTGCCTTTTGTTGGAGTCACACGGAAGAGTCGGACCCTTGAGACCTTAGCGTAGTTCAACAATATCCCACGTGACATACTTACTGAGTACTATATTGAGAAGGACCTTATACGGTGATAAAATATAGCCCATGTTACTCGCAAATAATGTAGCTATCCATTGCTGAAAGAAATTATAGTCGCTTGTAGATTGATTCATGCAGTCCTAACTTATTTGGGAATAAGCTTAGCAATAAATTCTGAATTTCGACACTTTAACTTATTTTGGTCCAGGTATTTAGTGCAAAAATCAGAATGATAAATTAATTGCAAGTTCCTTACAACTACTAACAAAAGCAATATTTTAATGCACAGTCAATGATTAATTAAAAAAAAAACAGGAAAACACATTGCCATTTGTATCATATCATGACCATTTATGCGAGTTTCCTATTAATTATTATCATAGACCATGTAAAGTAATAAATACAACAGTACATAGCAATAGATATCCAATTAATTACTTCCTATTGTTTTAAATGACATACAGTTATTCTGCATAAACTTCAACAGTTCACACAGCGAAGGTTGATTCCCGTAACCGTTCCACCAAGGAAAAATAAAAGTTTACCTTTGTGGAAAAGCACGGAAAAACTTATTTTACCAAAATAAGTACAATTTTTGACAGATAAAGAATGTTTATGTTCTTATAATTGCCTTTCTTTTAATTGCCAGTGTCGGTCAAAATTCGTTTTTTTTTAATAAAGAAACAAATGAAGTACGTGTCGAATGTCGAGTATTTTATTGAATTCAGTTCCTATGTACATTTTGTTCTGTAATTTCACCAATTTCGACGTAGACATACGATCAATGTTTAGTCTGGCTGGCGTCCAATTTCCGAGACTATATATTAGCTTAAAACAATTTATGTAAATAATTTATGTGTTGACTATTTGCAATGTTCATACAAGATTCGCAATAATTTTAATACTCTGGCTTGTTTCGAAGAAAAAATGGAAAAACAGACAGACAAATTAATTTTTAGAAGCTTTTCATTTGTGAATTGTTATGTTCACAATTTAATTAATTTTTTATTGTTCTACTCTTGTAATGTTAATCCCCAAAGAAGCGCTTTATCTAAACATTCGATTTTTTCTCCATTTTGACGGTAAATAAATACTTTTAATGGCAGACATCTCCATAAGTACTTCCTCGTTGGTCTAACGGTAGCGCGAATACTAAGCATGAGGTCCTGAGTTTGATTCCCGAATCAGGGAAAGTGTTATTAGGTTTTTCAGTCAGTAATTTCTCAAAAGCAGCCATGTAGTCAGGATCGATGAAAATGGGCTCATCCCCTTACTCATAAGGGGACTTAAACATAACTAGCGGAAGATGGGTGTACTATTAGATACACTTCTGCCTAACTCTTCGGGGATTGCAGGTTTGATGTTCAATCCTACCGGCTGCGCCATGTAATCCCTACTAATCCTATCCTATAATATTATAAATGTGAATGTAAGTTTGTTTGTTGCGCTTTCACGCGAAAACTACTGAACGGATTTGGATGACATTTTGCACACAGATAGTTTATAACCTGGATTAAAACATAGGATACTTTTTATCCCGGTTGTAAGATCCCATGGGACAGTAATCGAATTTCACGCGGGCGAAGCCGCTGGCAGAAGCTAGTATTTAATAATTAAAACAACGAAATGTAGAGCCTACTAATTACTGTTTTAATTTATTTATATGTTAAACTAGTTACAGTATTTTTAGAATGGCTGTCACGGTGTTCCCAGTGTCAGTCCCCGCGACCAAGGGCGCGTTCCAATGTCCCTGTGTTGCCCTATGTTCAACTACATCTCAATAAACCTAAATAATGTGCGTCTTTATAAAACCCTCCTTCTCCCCCAGGTAATGGACCGAGCGGTATGGTGACGTCATTCATGCTCGCCGGAAATGTGCCATATTTGAAAGAGATACCAGATGATTTGCCCATCGATGAAATGCTCAGAGCCAGGTAAATATAACAGCCTCACTATTATACATACGAGGAGCTCGTGGCTAAATGATAACAGTCGCTCGGGTCGAACTTTCAGTTAAGCCGTGCTTGCTTGGATGGGTATATCCATTAAATACCGAGTTTCCTCCGTGCCTCGGAAAGCACGTTAAGCCATTGATCTCGGCTGTCATTTGTAGATCTTTGGCAGTCGTTACAAGTATGGCCCAAAAAGTCCGACAACCAGTCTTACCAAGGGGTACAGTATTACCCAGTACTAACTGGATACTGGAGGTCAGATAAGCAGTCGGTCCATGTAAAATACAGCTGCATCTGGTAAGACAGGAAACCGACCCCGTTAAATTCATTCTCTGGGACTTCGTCGAGCTTCATTGTCTCGGCGCTTTTCTGGTGGTCGCCACTGTTGATTCTGGCTTTCAGGAGTTACAGTGGTTTGGGCGTGTGTGGCGGGCCCAAAAAAAAAAGCCGACCCCTTGGTAAGACTTCCAATTGTTACATCTCTCGGCATTTGGATATTTTTTCTTGCTCTTTGGCGGAATTCCAGAGGGTGACACTTAGCATGTTGTCTGCTGTTTAGATTGTGCTTCTACCCAGACTCGTTAGTTGGGACTGCACAATTAATTAGGTATAATGACTACATTTGTTAGCTTGGGTTGTACCTGGTAAAACAAATGTATGTGTTAATGAATAAAATAAATAAATATGCTGTCACTAACCAGCTATGTTCTTTTGTAGACTATCAAACCTGCCACGCGGACAGAGTTTGTACGAGACAGACCTCATAGAGCTAGCTGAAGGACTTGAGGGAAGAAGCCAGAACCCCATCCCACTGCTGGTGAGTACCATCACATCACATAATCTTCTCTTTTACGTTGTTTAGATAATATACCGAGGAAAAGGAAAGGAAATTGAAGTGAATAGAAACAAGAGGATACTTTTAAAGCAGTGGTTCCCAACCTTTCTTAGGCCAGGGACCACTTTGGTATGTCCATTGTTAACAGGGACCATATGGTCCTAGATAAACATGGACACCGACAGGATTATAACTAGGGGAGTGAATCTTTAACTCACACAATACAAAAATTGGACAAAAGCGATCGAATTGAGCTCGAAAAATTTAGCAATCATTTAGTAATGTCGCCTCTGATAGGTTCAATTGGGTTGAGCTTGCATCTTCTGAGTTAAAAAGTACGAATAACATTTTAATCTTTCGCGGACCGTAGTCGAGGCTCCTGTTTTAAAGGGAAGTTACCGTTGAATTAATTTGATACTATCTCTCCGTGCACTCGACACTCGCCGTTCAGACGCTTAGCAACCTAGCACATTTTTTTTTCGGATGTGAAATCATCAAATAACTTCTCCTACTGGGCGGAGCGGGAGGGAGTGTCAGACTTTTACTGACTAAAGCCTATCTATGTTCCTTCCTCGCCCTTTATGTTTTTATGTTCCGGGGCCACGGTATCTCTTTCGAACAGTTCGCAAAAGAGTAAATAGAACTCTGAAGAACAAGTCCTAAATTGTAATTTGAAGAAACCCAACATACAGACCACACCTAAATTGTACTTTGATAATTAATTCGGGTTGTAGTCTTCTTAAAAACATACTTACGATAATATATTATCATGTATGCCTGACAACCCACTGCGATGGGTTCACGATAATAATAAAAATATGCTAATAACTCTCACAACAGCATATAATCACAAATAATTACATAAAAAACGCATAGCTACTTAGATACCTCATGATAACCAACGTGACTTGAACATGCATGGTATTATTATAATAATAATACGCAATTATTAACGTGTTTGATAAAAATTGGTATTTAACCATGTGCTAGGGGTCAGCGGTGATAATATACACCGATTTTTTTGTTGGGCATTCGCGACTAGACATGAGGTTACTGCGAAGACTGAGGAGCCTGTCGGGGCTGCGGGACTGTTTGAAAGAGATACCACGGCCCCGGAACATAAAGGGCTAAGAGGGAACATGGATGGGTTTTAGTCAGTAAAAGTCTGACAATCCTTTCCGCTTCGCCCAGAGCGTTGAGGGTCATTTGATGATTACCCATCCGAAAAAAAACACTACTTATAAAATCAATATTTCGTTGAACGAAAATGTTTCATTAAACATCTTCAGCGTGAGTTACTTCTCCAAACAAAGTTAATTATGCGAGAATTGAATGAAACAATTAAATTTTCAATAACACGGAAATAGTTGTAAGAATCAAAACGTTTTTCACGTCATCGTGAAAAGCGATTTACAAAGGAAATCTCGTGAATTCTTTCGCTATCGTAATCATAGAGCTTATAACATTAAGTAAATCTTCTTATAGGATTACACCAATACAATTTCTTGTCGTATCGTTCGATACGAAACGCCCTGGCTTATACTCATACAATCAACCACACGGACATAGCAACTTAGCAACGCCTGTATTACCTAGTAATAAGGTTGATTTTCGCAGCCCCTCAGGTCTATCTTTAGGGTTAAGCCGTGCTTGTCTAGGTTGATCTGTGGATGGGTTACCGTTACATACCGAGTTTCCTCCGTGCCACGGAAAGCACGTTTAACAGTTGGTCCCGGCTGTTATTTTTCCATCTTTGACAGTCGTCACAGGTAGTCAGTGGCCCAAAAAGTCTGACAGCAGTCTTACCAAGGGGTATCGTATTTTCCAGTATTAACTGGGTTGTGGAGGTCAGATAGGCAGTTGCTCCATACAAATACGGGTATTCAGCTGCAACCGGTTAGACTGGAAGCCGACTCCAACATAGTTGGGAAAAGGCAGGCAGATGATGTGCGAAGGTCGATTTTCGCAGCTCAAATGTTATGACGTGCGGTTGTATGTAAAATACATAAACCAAATGCTCTGTTTATGTGTTAAAAACACGAAACGTAAGCTTCCGGGTGGCTATAAATATACCATTTACGTACCTTTATATTGAGGCCCTTTTGGCAAATCAATTGGTTTGATTGGTCGATTAAATAAATAATAAATAAACATCGCTGGACATTAACACACAGCGCCACCTAGTGCCACACTAAGCAAAGCTTGTGTCGTGGACACTAGATAGTTGATATACTACATATATACTTTTTTGTTTGTAAATACATAACTATTATACATATAAACATCCATGACTCGGAAACAAATGTCCGTGCTCATCACACAAACATTTGCTCCTACCGGGAATCGAACCCAGGACCCTGAGAACGTAAGGCAGCGTCACTACCACTACGCCAATCGGGTCGTCAAACGCCGATTGACTTTTGTTTAACCAACCAATCACAGCATTGCCTAGTTGCCATTATCTCGTGGAATATTCCATTCATAAATCAAGTTTGTGCTACAGACTAAACAAATGCAGTATTTACAAATATTGTAGCGTATTGCTAAGCAGGCTGTAGCAAACACCGTCGTACACAATTTAGAAGATACATGATGTAAGATAGTCTTTTGTTATAACTATCAACAATATCAAACGTTATTTTCCCACCACTCACGATTGGGACAGTTTTGAACCAGAAGGGGTAACTTCTGCCGGGTTGCGGGCCTATTCGAAAGAGATAACGCGGCCCCGGAACATAAAGGGCGAGGAAGGAACATGGATGGGTTTTAGTCGGTAAAAGTCTGACACTCCCTATTTATATTTATTATTATTATTATTAATTTGGACGCGGGCGAAGGCATCAGCTAGTCAGAAACAATAAAACCGACTTTGCGTGCTTGCTTCAATCAGAAAACTTTTTAAATTAAAGAGACTTTATTGTTTTGAGAGCTGCTTGTTATTTGTCACAATTAAGATTGACAGACAGGCAGTTGGACGACACGTAAATACAAGATGTTAGCTACTAATTTATCTCAGCTGACGTTGCTGGCACAAATGATGCTGATATGTGTCGTGATGCGTTTAAAGTGTTTTAACTAAAGACTCATAATCTGCCTAGCCTTCTCCTGAATACCAGTATTTTACATGGAGCGACTGCATATCTGACCTCCACAACCCAGTTAATACTGGGTAATACGATACCACTTGGTAAGACTGGTTGTCAGACTTTTTGCCCCCCCCCCCCCCCCCATACTCTAGTAATGCTGTAATGAAACAATAATATTATAATACCAAATGAAAAGAGAAACCATGGAGTTTCTTGCCGGTTCTTCTCCATGGAATCGACGAACGCGAACCGTGCACCTTTTTCGACGTTTTATAAGTGCCCATCCAGGCCTATGTGAAATAAAATATTTTGATTTTGATTTTGAATGACGACCTCTAACGAATGCTAAAGATGTACAAATGACAGCCGGGACCAACAGCTTTACGTGATTTCCAAGGCACGGAGCAAAAAACAGCCTCATAGGGTGACCTGCAGAGGCTATAAAAAAATGTAGTTGCTACCCACTGAAATCATTGTGTACGCTTTTTTGTATGCAACGACATGAAAACATTACATTTCACGAGACTATAAAACTGAAAATTGTCGGCTGGGTGGCTCTTATCGCGTTACAAGAGAATTATTTTGCTACAACGTTTTTGTTTGTAAAAGATAATCAAGACGATCGATAGCACTTTTTAGATTAAGACTCTCAAATGGTTCATGAAAACAGCAAAGGTTTCGTCGTACTTGTTCTTCTAATAGTCTGGACCGCGAACAAATGATGCCTCTCCAAGTTATGCAGGTCTTCTGCAGCATGTATCGCTCGGTGTATGCCTCAATTGGTCTCCTCTAGCATAGTACATTACCCATAAAGTCAGCTTGATAGAGCTAAACCATTCGATATGCAAGTCCATGAAAAAGGCCTACTATGACCCAATTCATAATTCAATGAACTACACGAATGCCTTCATAACCAGTCGAGAAAAATTACTCCTACAGAAGCACAAAGTACAGTTAGCAAAAAAGATTAGACACAGTCAAAAATATTCATCCTCCTACTTTTATCTTTGTCTTTGAATTAATGAAGCCCAAAACATAATGATTTAAAAGACATGAGTTATGAACTTACTTACCTGGTTGAGTGCCTCATCGTCTGCCTAGCCTTCTCCGAACTATCTTGAGATCGGCTTCCAGTCTGACCGAGTGCAGCTGAATACCAGTATTATATGTGGCATGGAGCGTGTATCTGTTGACAGTACTAGACAAGGATTGGCAGTGCGCCCAAAAAATGGCGCTTGGCTAATCACACCACTTGAATACCATGCCGTCATCAGAGAACTGTAGGTGTACAACTGCCCACCTGATAAAGAAACAGGCGTGAAGTTAAAATTAGTACCCTAGGTGTATGTTGAAACTGATCTCTTTTCACTAATCGTCATTCTGTTCGTCTTTTTATTCGCGTCGACACAAATATTTCAGTAATACGTCTACCAGTTGTGCTGCTGGAGCGTTACTTGTTCCCCTGTGGCGATGAATGACTTTAGAGACCTGTTCGATGTAATTTTGACTTTACAACCGATTCTCAGCTTAATTTGAATAAAAGGTCGTTAATCATATTTTGTTCAATATATTACCTGTCACTGACCAGCAAATTGAAAAAAAAAAAAGATTTTTTGCGAGCTATCCTGGTGCTTCGACTTATAGCTCATGCTGTGGAAAATGTTTTAAGGTAGAGAGAGAGGAATCATTCCCTCCGCTATGTAGACTCGTAAAACAAATGACATCTGTTTTAAAAAGTTTACGCTTGACCTTTAGGTTGTCTGTTCTGTGACTAGGTAGGCAAGGTGCGCCTTAATTAGATACATTTTAGTGTCACCTGTTGACTCATGTTGGCCATTTTCTATAAAATTATGTCTAAACACGAACTATTTTCGTGTCTACCAGAATAATAAACAAATTAAGTCGAACTTGTCGCCATTTTTTCTAATTTTTTTACCATTTATTTACATAACCTTGGTCTGAAGTTCATGGTAAATAATGATTAAGTCAGATAGTTCACGGTCCATTGCGTTTTATGTAAAAGAACTTTACATAATACGTATAAGGTCAACGTACAGTTATAAGAGTGGCGGGCAACACGTATAGACGCAAAATTTGACACTTGTTAGTTCTATACCTTTCCGTTAGTTTCATTTCCTATTTTGAAAATAGAATGTGTTTTGTTTTTTAAAGAATGTCCCCCACATTAAAAAAAAAATTATAACATTCTTTTTTTAAAAAGAAACTCCATTCTGGCCTCAGCTTGAACGGTTCCGATTTTTTTTTTTCAAAATCAATTATAATCAAATCAAAATATTTTATTTCAATGAAACTAACGTTCACTTATAAGCACCTTACGGCAACACATTAAGTTGGGATCAGCTTGTAAATATGAAGTGGGGAGATACCTACCTGGGGCAGTGGTTTCAAGTGTGTTTAAAGATTTTTAGAAATACTTGCAAAGTTGCTAAAGCCCTGCACATTAGCAACAAGATCAAAACAGCAGAAAATAAAATAAAGACCGTTTGGAAAGTCATAAATAACGAGATAACAGAAAGAAAATACGTAATAATAGCTATACATTAGATACAGCATGTGGTCCTAAAAGCTCTAATCAGGAAGAATTTGTAAATTTCTTTACCGATATACCAATAAAAACTACGGAGGCCCTTAATTCCTCACCTGAAATATCAATTAGCTTATTAAAGGCGAACGTGTCTGGCTGCCTGGCTGAATTTAAATTTAAACACATTAACCCTATAACAGTTATTAAAGCTTTCCGGCAAATTAAAATCAAACTGACCGAAGATTTATGGGGAATGTCTATCAAAGTTTGTACATCTATACTTGAGACCATAGCCCCGTACTTAGCTTTAATTTTTAATTCATGTGTAGACCAAGGAGTGTTCCCAGATTTGATGAAATACAGTAAAGTCATACCTCTTTTCAAATCCGGGGACAGTAAAGATGCCAATAATTATAGACCTGTATCCGTGTTACCAGTTTTTAGCAAGGTTTTTGAAAAAGTAATGCTTAATCAAATGCTCTATCATTTTAACACCAACAGAATCTTGCATGATCAACAGTATGGTTTCACCAAGGGACGTTGTACAACTGACGCTGGTGTTACCCTATTAAAGCACGTTTTTGCTGCGTGGGAAGAGTCCCAAGACGCAATAGGAATTTTCTGTGATCTCTCCAAAGCTTTTGACTGCGTAAATCACGACACATTACTTTTGAAACTGGAGCATTACGGACTGGGTAAACTTGCACTTAGCCTGGTAAAATCATATTTGAGTGATAGAAAACAACACGTTCAAATAAATGGTGTCAATTCACAGGGTTTGAAAGTAAAAATGGGGGTTCCACAAGGCTCAATATTGGGTCCTTTCCTTTTTCTAGTCTATATAAATGATCTACCCTATTTATTGAAAAACCAACCACATAATATCGTGTTATTTGCTGATGACACTTCCCTAATTTTTAAGATAAATAGACGGGCCCAAAATCTAGATGAGGTGAATAACGCCCTTCTTCAGGTCCAAAATTGGTTCACAGCAAACAATTTGGTGTTGAATGAAAAGAAAACTAAATGCATAAGATTTTCATTACCGAATGTTAAAAGTAGTGATTGTGAGATAATATTGAATAAAGAGAAACTCGAATTCGTAGATAAAACGGTTTTCCTGGGGCTTACGCTTGATTCAAGGCTACAATGGGGGTCTCATTTAACATCGCTTGCGGGGCGCTTAAGTTCAGCAGCATATGCCATCAGAAAAATCCGTCAATTCACTGATGTAGATACCGCTAGACTGGTCTATTTTAGTTACTTCCATAGTATAATGTCTTACGGTATTTTGCTATGGGGACGGGCTGCTGATATTGAGTCTATATTTATTCTGCAGAAAAGAGCCATCAGAGCCATATATAATCTTCGTAGGCGCGATTCTCTAAGGGAACTATTTAAGGATATTGGCATCATGACGGTTCATTGCCAATACATCTACGAAAACATAATGTACGTCAGAAAAAATCTGCATCTTTTTGGTAAAAGAGGTGACAGACACAATTACAGTACTAGAAATAGGAACCAACTAGTTCAGCCAGGCTTTAGACTCGCTAAAGTAGACTCATCTTTCATGGGGTACTGTTTGAGATGCTATAATAAAATTCCACAAAGTATTCTTGAACTGAATGAGACGAAATTTAAAACATGCATTAAACGCACACTATGTAAACAAGCATATTACAAGTTGAGCGATTATATCGCTGATAAAAATGTTTGGCTTAATGCTGGTCCTGCTCCACATGGACAGGGGCGCAAAAATTGATAGCATTAAATGGTATTGTTGGAGCTGCTGAAGATTGTAAACTATCTTTGCATTGTATAAATTCAATATCTTTAGTATTATATAACCTCATATCCCATATTGTGTGAGTACTATGTACTAGAAAGCTATCATTCGCTGGAAACCTACGTTTTTATTTTTTGACTTGAATGTGCCCTGGCGGTTGTGAGTATGTCATGCTCTCTCAAATGTCTCGCTGATGGTGGCGCGTGTGTCGGACCATTTAGTTCCCTTCAAAATGGTTGAGCTGAATGGTGCTGAGCCATGCGTCATGTTCGTGAACGGGCGCTGTCAGTTGTGACTGGTCATCTCTTAGTCGCCATGGGTTATTTGAATTAATTATTTAGTTTTTGAGTTGTATTTTATTTTGTTTTGCTATGGACACTTCTAACGTGCACATCTTGCTACATTGTTCTCACATAATATACCATCTCAACAAGAATGATGTAACCAAGATTTTGTAACAATATTTTGATTTAAAAGAGTGTCCATGGAGTTTCTTGCCCGTTCTTCTCCATAGAGATCTACGTTAGGGAATGGGCAACTACAGTACTTTCACAGTTTTTATGTCTTGTGACTGGGACTGTAGCTACTTTAATTGTTCATTTTTGTTTCGACAATTCAAAAGTGCCTGTAACTGGCCTACTTGAAATAAATGCTTTGATTTTGATTTTGGTTATGAGATTAATCATACGCATAACTAGTTCATATGGCATATAAATATACTTAGAAATGTTGCCAACTAGTGAGCTTCTACTAAGAGATACAAAGATCTTTTGTTTACAATGCATGGTCAAAAATTATCGCACTTAAATGTCATACCGGATAAAAAATATTCTGTGACCTAACTAGATCACAATCTACATTTACGTAGGTACGCCAATTTCACACCTATTCAGGCTAGAAAATAATAAATAATAATAATAGATTTTATTCAAAGTTTAAATTGGTACAATACAACATAAATCGTATAAATAATTAAGGTAACTATAACAAAGTACGATGCCTGTACTAGGATACACCTGTATCACAGGCGGCATTCTTCTTATAATTACTATTTGGACAATAAAAAAGTATAGTACCTATAGATTGTCAACTTGTATGTTTCTATTTAAAGAATTTTAAGAATAACATTAACACATTTTAGCCAATAAAATTAGATGGAAAAGAAATCGACACCAACATTAATTAATGTATGCTTTTGACGTCAAACAGAATTTCATTTAGTAATAGCTTTCAAATATTTTATTCATACACACAGTTTCATAGTATTCTAGGGGTTGAAGAAAGTCAAAATGTCAAGGGTATGATTATTTAATAACATTACAAATTCTGTTTGTTTCATATTGAATTTCTCATGTCATACACGAAACACGAATATACGAGGTTTTTCATGAATTTATAATGTTCCTCAATCCAGTACTTTTGTCATTATGTTAGGTAAATAAAGACGGGTGTAATTATACAGGGTGTAAACAACCTCATCACGAACCAGTCCACCAAGCATTCTGTACATCAAACTAAGTAACTTTGCGCAAAATTATTGCTGGGAAACAACTTTATTGTGGGGTAAAAAATCATGTTTTGTGGTAGAACTCAATGTAACGGACTCAAAACATTGTGCAGATGGATGGGTTGATAGTACGGGGGTCGTGGAGGTGTTTAAAGTAAAATTCTTACGATAACAACAAGTTATAACTTTGACCCCCAATATCTCCGTAGGTTCCCAAGTAGGGTGTAGAACAAAAAAATGATTGCAATGATGGGGAGAACCAGTGCCTTTCGGCTTCGTCAAGGGGTTCTTACACCCTGTATGGTTTAGCCATACTTTGGTACACTGGATTATGTAATGCATAATTTTGCCATGGCATAGACGTGGCCGCCAATTGTAGCAATCATGCGCGGTTAAATGCTTGTTATGTGTCACACTTCATGCATGCATGTTTTTAACACAGCCATTTATATAAAATCAGAGCCAGGCGATTGGTTCATCTGTACAGTCAACAAAAGAGTTTGGTGTGCAGACAGGAAATTAGACCTAGGGCAACCATCCACTCAAGTCATACATAATGTGTAGGTGTATTCCCGTTAACCCCACTGGTTTGTCCAACTGGAGGGGTCAACGGGAAAAATTAAAACTCGTTTCGTTGACCCCACTAGCCTACCCTGGTGGGGGACGGGAAGTTAGGGTATTCCTGTATAACGTGACTTTGTATCTTAGTGGACGATGCCCCCTTTCACCTATCTAATACGTATTATTAAAGGTAGAAGGAATTATGAAAAGGCGCTCTGCAGCTTCCGATACCATTCCAAAAGTTCTTTCACTGATGCAAAGCCACATTATCCCTGATTTTCATAGGCTATTATTTAAGCTCGTTGGATAAAATCCGACCATAATGCAAGCGAAGCCGCAGAGAAAAGGTAGTTTACAAAGCAAAGCTTTTTGCGTAGCTTAGCAATGTTCTTCTGCAGAGCCTCTACGTCAGCAATATTTTGCAAAATTAGTTATTTTTCTTTAGTTGGAAGTTGTAGGTAGTTTGAGTAGATCTTATTTGTTTTACTGACTGTACTATCGTAGTTAATCAATTATCTTTGCCATGTCACAGACGCAACTGTCCGTCGCACGATTTTCACGGTTACTGCATGCATTTATCTCGTTATGCTTTATTATTTAATGTTATGTAAACATAAGAACAGTTTATGTATAAATAAGTATAAAGGCTGCCTCACATTGGTCACAAACACTAATGTTGAGCTGAGGTACTGGGTTCAATTTCTATCTCGATGTTCCCATGAGGAATTTCTCAATAACACTCCGTAAACTAGGTTTGTGCCGGGTTGGTGGCAATAGGTTGGCCCTATTATAAGGCACATAAGCATAACTTGCAAGGAGCTCAGCCGCTCGGGCTGATCTTTAGGTTAAGCCGTGCTTGCCTAGGTTGGTCTGTGGATGGGTGACCACCCTTACATACCGAGTTTCCTCCGGGCCTCGGAAAGCACGTTAAGCTGTTGTTGCCGGCTGTCATTTGTACATCTTTGACAGTCGTTTACAGGTAGTCAGTGGCCCAAATAGTCTGACAACCAGTCTTACCAAGGGGTATCGTATTACCCAGTATTAACTGGGTTGTGAGGAAACCGGCATGTCCTAGAACCAAAATTTCGAAGACATGTGACATCTACCAATCCGCACTGGGCCCGCGTGGTAGATTATAGCCCATTCCCTCTCATTGCGAGTAGGCCGTGTCCCAGTAGTGGGAACATTATAGGCTGATGATGAACTGGGTTGTGGAGGTCAGATAGGCAGTTGCTCCATGTAAAATACTGGTATTCAGCTGCACCCGGTTAGACTGGAAGCCGACTCCAACATAGTTGGGAAAAGGCTAGGCAGATGATGATGAAGCATAACTTGCAAAATGTAAGCATCAGCCTTACTCTTTACAGATAACAGGCTTGATGCTTTGATCTAGGTATTTGTAAGTTTGTATGCAGGGGGTAAAAGCTTCAGAATTACTGATCCGATTTTTTTTTTTTAAATTCATAACAACGATAACACACTAACATATTCGATGTCCTAATCATCATTGTATTGCGCATTTAACAAATTCGCTTCGTCATGGCTCCCAGATGACCGACTGATTACGGCTTAATAAATATTAAAACACGTTTTTTAATGGTTTTATGTTATAATTATTGATTTTATCTCACTTCTTAATACAAAGATTGCAATCACTTAATATAATTATATCATTTTAAGTAGTCCTATTAATAGAAATGATGAATATGTGAAGAATCGTTTATCTATTGATAAACAAAGATATTATTGACGTGTGTTTGGTCTATGGGTGTGTCTTTGTGTGTGTTTTTTTTGACAAAACTATATTATTCCATGAGAACATCTGACTGCCTCATTGGTCGTGTGGTCGCTACTGGTGACCTTGAGGGCTTGGGTTCATTTGCCAAGTCTGGAAGATAGGTATTTGGTTTTTCCTTCAGGAGCTTCTCGCTAACCGGCCGAAGTTTAAGTTTGTATCCTTTTCATGGCAATTATATTACATGAGTCAAAACATTATTGGTAAATACACATCTGGCTAACCATTCGGGGATTGCAGGCGTGATTGTATCTTATTTCCTCCTTCTGAGGATGTACGGATGTATGTTACTCTTTAACGCAAAAACAACTGAACGGATTTCAATGAAACTTGGCACACACATAGTTAATATTTTGGATTAACACATAGAATAGTAAACCCTAAATTCCCTAAATACACGCAGGTGAAGCCACGAGCTAAAGCTTGTGTTTTAAATGAACAATGTCCAATAAACATTTTTCACTTTTATTTTCAAACTTCAAACATAACTATATAATAATTTACAAAGTACATACAATACGAAAGCCATTGGTCATTAATCACCAATACCTTGCATCATCGAGGTAATTTATCATCCATTGTAGTCAAAGCTTATAATTTATTTAATGTCTGACGACGCAAAACAAGAATATAGCATCTTTTTTTAACTACGTTTTTTATGATAATGCTTTATGGAGTGGCAAAGACATAAAACTGTCTGACCGAACTTCGACTCCAACCTCTTGGGTACACGAAGTACAGGCTCAAGCGATACCGTGTCCGTTTCTACAGCGACTTTGGAGAAAACAACTTCATAGGGCTTTCACATTTTTACCTGTATTTGAGTGTTTTAAGACATCAAAACTGAGAATTTTGATGTGTGATTTTGGTTTAAATATGGCGCCAATAAATAAAAAATATATGCCCGAGCAAGTTTCACACAAATATCACAATTTTTCTTGTATTTGAGTGTTAGACTCAAGCCGTCTTAAAAGAAGTCGGTTGGAGGAGATTCATTATAGGATCATAATAATAAATTAAATTACAATACGTAAAATGGTAACCCCCGACGCAAAAACGACGGGGTGTTATAATTTTGACGTGACTTTGTGTGTCTGTGGCATCGTACCGCCCGAACGAATAAACCCATTTGGATTTTGTTTTTTTTTTTGTTTGAAAGGTGAATTAGTCGGGAGTGTTCTTAGAGCTATGTTTGATAAAAATCAGTCCAAGATGGCCGCCGCCACAAAATAGTGGATTACATAAATATTTATTCAACAATTCCTTAAATACAGGGTGTATTTCACCTCATCACAAAGCCGTTAACCAAGCATTCTGTATATCAAACTAAGTAATTTTACGCATAAAGTATTGCTGGGAAACAACTTTTTTTTTTGAGGTTATAAATCATGTTTTGTGGTATAACTCAATGTGACACACTCAAACATTGTGCGGATGGATGGATTGAATAGTACGGGGGTCGTAGAGATATTTAAAGTCAAAATCATGCGATAAAAAGTGGTATTTAAAAAAAAACTTGTTAAAATCTTGCAACTTTGACCCCCAATATCTCCATAACTAGAAGGTTCCCAGGTATAGTGTAGAACAAAAAATGATCAGAATGACGAGGAGAACAAGTGCCTTTCGTATTCGTTAAGAGGTGTTTTACACCCTTTATAGATGTCAAATGAAAGGGCTTGACTAACAATACTATACACTGTGAAAAATTAAAAATCCAAGATGGCCTCCACTACAAAATGGCGAATTAACGAATTATTGTCTATTTAACTTTTAGTACATTGTATCGGGGTTTTTAAAAAAAAATAATTTTACTTGCCAGTATTTTGTCGTGATTATACTATTATCCTATTTTGATTCTGCTATGGCGGCCATTTTAGACCCCAGTCACTTGTCATCGCGACGCGAAGGAAACAAAAGAAAGCGCGCGCGTCAAGCTTTGTGCATGTTGCATCGGTTGAGATTCAGAATAGGCCGTTGTTGGTGGGGAAACGGATAACGATATCAGTGGATACAACTCGCCGTGATGATCCGTGGCTAACGTGATCTGATACTGTGATCGGTGGAGACTTACCCGTTTCAGAGGGATCCATAGTTAGGAATCTTCTGAAAATGCAAGCTGGATTCATTCCAAGACTGGCATCTATATTATACTCTACGCAGCTGTTAGCAGCGATGAGTTTACTGTGGTTGAATGTTCTTCGCTGTCAAATCATTTACTAGGCAATTTTATTTCATATTCTACTCGTACATACTGATATTAGTAACCCCAGAGTAATGAGAATATTTTGTGAAAAAACTGTCTAAATGTACTTTACATGAGTTATCGAGTTCATTACACTTTTCTTCTTAAAAGTATGTCAATAACTTATAATTTTCTTTGGCAATCAGCCATGGTAGATAATAGTTATTGCTTTTAGTCTTAATATTTCCACCACAAACTTCTAATTTCTACGGAACTGTTTACTCGTATGTAGAATGTTGGGAACGAGTTAAGTGGTATCGATCGCGATTCGTGGTACGGTCCTATTGTTGACTTGGTTATCGATTTAAACATCAGTCGGTTACGCGGTCACAATTCTGCTATTGCTAAGAGGTCTTGCCCGTTCTTCTCCATAGAGATCTACGCTAGGGAATGGGCAACTACAGTACTTTCTCAAGTTATTATGCCTTGTGTCTGTAGCTTTGTTTTTTCCTTGTATTTTTGACATTCAAAAGTGCCGGAATGGTCATTAGACATTGGCAATTATGAAATAAATGATTTGAGTTTGAGTTTTTAGATAGATCAGAAAATGCTTAAGAAAAAATGTGGCTTCTTATCTATCCAATAAACCTAATTGTTTAAATGTTATGGATAGATTAGAAAGTTGCCATCCACTTTATTCTACATGTTATTGACCATAGACTACGCAAAGCACTTACGTCTGAAATTCAGGATCTCACCCCAAATGGCAGTCTATATTTTGAGTTCGGCCGCAACTGATGTTTTATTTACGATGTTTATTGATAGTTTCTTTAAGATAGTTAGTATATATTGTCTGTAGTCTGTGCCATCATCTGCCTAGCCGATTATTAACCAAACTGAGGTCAGCTTCCAGTATAACAGGACCTGCTGTTCCAACTTCCCATAACTATTAACTAAGGTCTACAAACCTCACCCGGGACTAAAACCTTAACGTGTTCTCTGATGAACTTAGGTCCAAGTTCACCGAAAAGATGACAGTCTGATTATCTAAAACAGCTGTTTAAAACACATTTTTGTATGGTAATATGTCACAGTGACAGCTGTTATTAAATAATCAGACTGTTATTTTTTCGGTAAACATGGACCTTAAAATAATAATAATAATAAAGCCATTTATTCCATAATTCCAAATTTACATTTCAAATGTTGTTAGTATTTTGTTAGTTTATTTTCCTTAGAATTTATGTTAATCTTCTTTTTTTGCAAAATGGACCCCTTTTTGGGTATAGGCCTCCTCCAGCTTTTTCCACACGTCCCTGTCCTTGCCTAGGTCTAACCAATTGTTCCCTGTTACCTGTATAATATCATCAGCCCACCTTCTCTTTGGTCTACCAACATTTCTTTTCCCTCCTGGGCCTTTCCATCGAGTGGTCTCTAAGGTCCATCTCTTATCTATGTAGCGTGAAATGTGTCCTGCCCATTTCCACTTCAGTGTAAGTGCATGCTCGATAGCGTCTGTGATAACATGGACCTTAGTGGTCTCGATTTATAACGGACGGTCACCCATCCACAGTCTAACCTCAACAACCGGTTGGTGTATGCTCCTAGCTATTAGTATCACAGATTATATAGTCGTAGTATTAAATCAGTCCATATTAATCCGGTTAGCAGCCGGCAGGTTAAACCTGTTATATCTGCATCGGCCTTCGACAGTTCGATACTGAACTTGTGAGCGATAAGAGGTCGATGTATTGCCAGAGCCGGCTGTATTAGCTCTGTGCTAATTATTATTATACAGTATTCGTACTACGAGTATTTACCCTTTAGGAAATAGGTAAAAAATACTGTTAGATTGGTTTTAAAATATACGTTTTCGTGGGCCCTATCAGAATTCCAGCGCTGTGACGTTTTTTTAATGTTGCAGTACCATGCTGAGATAGGAGCCTTTTGGTCTTGTACAGGACGTGTTTCATTTCTTTTAATTTTTAAATATAATATTTGTTTTTTTTTTATACTGTTAATTTTGATGTGTTTGTCCTGTGTGGGCTAATAAATGCTTTTTCTTTCTTTCGTCACTGTCTTGGTCGCACGTGTGACTGCTGAGGTTGTGGTCCTGGGTTCGATTCCCGAGTAGGGCGAAGTGTTATTGGGTTTTTCTGACAGGAATTTGTCAGTAGAAGCTACGCAGCCTGGATTTGTGCCCGACGAATGGCAATAGGCACGCCCCCTATTACAATTACTTACGGTACTAGCGAAATGTGTGGGTGTAAGTACTATTATTAACTGAAAAAATCTAATTAGTCCGTCACTTAGATTATCAAAAAATATTTGACCCGTATTTTTTCTTTTGTCACATAAACTAAAATTGACGAACATACGACGCTTTTAAAATTCCTAATACGTCACTGTTTGGTATCATTCTTAGTGAGTTCTGACGTCACGAACCCCCACTCCCGAGTTTTGATGCGTTTTATCTTCGTCAATATTCTTTGATTTACAAAAACAAAAAATACGTGTCCATTATTTTCCAATTCTCTAACTGACGGACTAAATAGATTTGCAATTAATTGATGGTGGAAACTACCCTATTAAGTACACCCCTGCCTTAATCCTCGAAAATTACAAGCGTGATGTCCGGCAAGTCAGAAGCCCAATTCTTAGGTTACACTGTTTCAAAAGAAGGCATCAAACCCCCACAGTACAAAATTCAAGCAATAACCGATTACCCACAACCAACAATAAAGATAGCTAAAAGTACAATTTCAAATCGCATTACGAATAAAACGATATCTAAGGAAAAAACAATCGGTGCAAATACCTTGGCCGCGAATTAACCAATTAAGTCAATTAAACAAAAAATAAAAGTACACCCATTAAAATCCAGTCATAAATCGTTAGCTGATTCACCAATCAACACAAAAATCCCTGAGTCACAGCTTTAATATTCAAAATACCACTACAATAGCGAACTGTCATTATAAGTCAATCACCAAGCGCCGTTCAGAAGCCCGCCATTACTGAAATGACTCGTCATTTGTCTGCAGAATAGTCAGTTAGTCACGGCAACCTGTCGTTAGGTTAAGTCAACAGAATTGATTAGTAGGCAGCTAAGTATTTGTTAGAACGATTACAAAATTATGTACTTTTTAAGAGATTGAAACTAATTTGCGTCGGTCCCGGCTGGAATTTGTAGATCTAGGCGATTACATGAGCTAAACGCGAGTTTTATAATGACTAAAAGTATATGATTCACTGCTATAAACAAGACCAGAAAAATATATGATATTCTTCAGGATATATGCTAGCATGATACTGTTTTGAAAACATAATACAATTAATTTGGCTCGATAAAAAGAAATCACCAACTTATCTCTAAAAATATCTTTCAAACAATAAAAAACATACTAATATGCATGCGATCATTCTGATTTTTTGGCAAATAATTCTACAAGCAATATATTAGCATGATACTGTTTCAGTTTTTTAATCCAATCAATAGTTTTTTTGTAAGTCGATCGAAACCACTCATTTCGCGCTGTTTGGCCCGCAGTGGCTGACGTAACAAACACTTTGTAGTGCAAGCTGATTAGAACTTTATTCTAACAGTATTTCAAACGAAGTTTGAACCACCACAAATAGACTTGCTAATTTAGCTCGTCTAAGCCTTAACAGTCGTTACAGGTAGTCAGTGGCCAGAAAGTTTGACAACCAGTCTCACCAAAGGGTATCGTATTATCCACTACTAACTGGGTTGTGGAAGTCAGATATGGTAGTCGCTCCATGTAAAATACTTTTATCCAGCTGCAGCAGGTTAGAGGAAGCCGACTCCAACATAGTTGGGAAAAGGCTAGGCAGATGATTTGCGTGTACATAATCGAGTGCGTCTAAAATAGGCCTTTGATTAGATTATTCATTCATTTGTAGTGCCTATTATTCTATGTCTTTTTCTACACTTTTCTTACATCTTTATTTCATTATTTAGAAACTTATCAAGCATGAGTAGGTAAATGCTATGTGAAGAACCGTTACTCATTGAAAATCCATGATTAAAACTCGACATGACACGTCATTGTAATTGTATGAAAATTGTGTACCTACTCACAGTTTCAATAATCAATTATACCTAAAGCACATCTGTTCGATAATTTGGTTACACACCTACTTGTAAAGTTGCTATTTTTATTTTAGGTCCATGTTCACCAAAAAGATGACGGTCTGATTATCTATTAACAGCTGTTTAAAACACATTTTTGTATGGGAAGATGCCACAGTGACAGCTGTTTTTAGATAATCACACCGTTATCTTTTCGGTGAACATGGACCTTAGAAAAAATACGTAAAATAGATATCAGAAAGACAACAGACAAAGTACCTCTCCCATTTTAAAAAATACTGTGGAATGTCCGACGAACACTGACCTACCCTGTTACTACTACGAACTATAGATACTGACTGCATCATCCCATTGCTGGGCAAAGGCATAACCAGCGATTTTGATCTCTCGATCCAAAGCCAATGTGAACCACTAGTGACCAGCTCGTCCTGCTATCTTCTTAGAGGCCTTCTGGCTGTGCCAGGGCAGATAGTGGCTATTTTGACCAACAGAACCATTATTAATGTGTATACGAATTAGTGTAGCTCAAACACGAAAGTAAAATAAGTGAAATCTATCGATCGTTGCTGAAATCCTCACCGCACCAAAAAACTTAGAAGAGCTGAAATTAGAAAAAACTATTTCTAAAGATTATTAAAACATAAGTAATGAAGCAATCATTTTTGACATT
The DNA here is from genome assembly GCA_916618015.1 of Xestia c-nigrum. NCBI lineage: Eukaryota > Metazoa > Arthropoda > Insecta > Lepidoptera > Noctuidae > Xestia > Xestia c-nigrum. The sequence goes on along the minus strand of OU745248.1, from coordinate 26,388,111 downwards.
AGTGTGTTTTACAATGTAAAATTGAAGACAGTACACAATAAATACACGTGGCACGTTCCGAGCATGTGGGCAGTTGTTGATCGGTGCCCATTAGTCAATTTATACTCATCAGAGATGTCGCCAAGAGGCGAGCACAGCGTTCCTACATCGAAAATAGTTCAGCGGTCCACACTAGTATAGAAATTCACGTGGAAAAGGCGTTTCATAAATACTTCTAGTTCGTCCACGGTCATCATGATCTGAAGGTCTAGTCAAATGACCATCGTTTAGTTTCCTATTTCTGCAACGATTTACAAAGTAGTGTAGTCATCGTCATCATCATAATCAGCCTATAATGTTCCCACTGCTGGGACACGGCCTCCTCTCAAAGAAAGGGAATGGGCTATAATCTACCACGCGGGCCCAGTGCGGATTGGTAGATGTCACTTGTCTTCGAATTTTTGGTTCTAGGACATGCCGGTTTCCTCTAAGTAGTGTAGTATTTCAATTCAATTAATTTGTGACTGTTCCATCTTCGTTTTCGCAACTAGCGGTTCCAAATTTATGCTTCATGAATTATGACACATTTTTGGACTCCATATTTGTTCGGAGTTCACCTGCTATATTATTCATTTATACACGGCAGCTCTATTAAGCTATATGTCATTGAGAACAAATCTTTAATCATTTTAAAGTTCATCGGTCAATTTAAAACACAATTGACTTCCGTCCAGCTAAATCCGCCAACTTCCTCAAGACCTCAATCCGATACGACTACAGAACAGGAAGAAATGTCGCCACTTTTTATTAAAACAAGGAAATTCACCAAAACAACCTTGAACGATAAAGTTAGACCAAAGTAACGGAGGCAGACTCAACTTGAACTGTTCAAGATTTTTTGTGAAACCTCTATACTGCACTCATTTATAACCACTATAACGGCATCGCCTCGGATCGAGATCAGTAGGCAAAAACCAAGTGGGGTCGTGCTGCATCCTTGACAGTGGTTATAAGTTTAGTGTGATATGAACTCAGTTGTAACATAGACATTTGGTCACGTTGAAACAACTATGCACAAAGAAAAAGCAATTAACAACTAGCTATTTGTGTGGACACATAAAAAATAATGAGCGTAGTTAAAATTATTTGGTCATAAAAGATACAAAATAATGGACCATTCAAATAATAAGACAATAGTTTTCGTCACGGAACGTGCTCTAATACTCTTGTTATAGTATCTTAATGCTTTACCACAGTTTTATATTGTTCCAAGCAAATAAACTACATATTTAGTTGGTTCCAGATTAACCAATTTTCGTAATTTAGAGTTCGTATCCAGGAAATCGGCAACGTAGCAAATACTTAGCTGTATAATATTTACCTATTTTAATGAATTTGACAATATGATTGTATGTAATTAAGAAATATGGCAAACTAGTGAACTAGAATATTAATAGTGAAGAAAAGGCATTTGGAAAGTTTCCAAATAGGTTTTTCTTTCATTTAAAACTGATTCGGTGTTTCGAAATGAATTATTGCATTTCATAATCAATATGTTTGCTCTCTAGTTGGGCATATTCCTTATTTCCTTACAGTGATATTGCGAAATTTATTGAAACAGGTAAAATTTTTATAGCTATATTTGCGAGGTTGTCAACTTGCAGAATGCGCCCTCTTAATAACCAAATTATTATTTCTTTGTTTCACAAAACTGCCCCACAGAGTAGTGTCTCCTGTGTCGGTGTGTGCGTTGCGTTTACAAACTTTTAAACTCATAAATTCGATTCTGAGTATCAAACTAATTCCGTCCCAAATACCTACCTACTGAAAATCTGTTCTGGGTATCAATGACTTGGCTACCTAATTTGTTACGTCCGCAGTAACCATATGTTTTCTTCTTTCCAGACGGACAATTTGCTAAGACCCTGTGCAGACATGGGCATCCAGGCGGACTCCCTCATCGAGTGGAAGTATGACGTAGAGAAACAGGTAACTAATAGTCTCTGTATACATTTGTTTTTTGGTGGTGGTTAATCTGCATGTAGACTATCCTTCTGGGGAGAATAGAGGGTTATGAAGAACTTCTATCGAAGTCCTGGTCTAGTTCTACCTAGTCGGGAACTGGATATTCTCGAACAAGCTATTTGGTTTACAGTTTAACCCACAAATTACATTGTAAAATGTAAACCAAGTAGCTTGTTCGACCGTACACCTAACTGATGTGTGCCAATCACCGTATTACTTCAGTAAACTATTATCTTACCTCAGTAAAATAAACTGTTATCATCCAAAGTGTCTGGATTCCAAGATTTCATAGAGTTGATAAAACATAAATCTAAAATATTATGCAATTAAACATTATTTCATGCAATAACGGATATACCTAAGATGTTTCATAACATAAGACGAATCAAAGTCCAACGTGACCCTTTGAAAAAGCCTGTATAAACTGTCCTTATCATTGTTTACGGTGTAAACCACCTCATCACAAAGCCGTTAACCAAGCATTCTGTACATCAAACTAAGTAACTTTACGCAAAAAATATTGCTGGGAAACTACTTTTTTTATTGAGGTTATAAATCATGTTTCGTGGTAGAACTCAATGTAACGGACTTAAAACATTGAGCTGATGGATGGATTGAATAGAAGGGGGTCGTGGAGGTGTTAAAAGTAAAAATCTTACAAAAAAAAACTTGTATTAAAAAAAAAAGGTGACAAAAAGTTGTAACTTTGACCCCCCGTATCTCCGTAACTAGAAGGTACCCAGGTATGGTGTAGAACAAACAAATGATCGCAATGATGGGGAGAAGAAGTGCCTTTCGGCTTCGTGACGAGGTGTTTTACACCCTTTTTATTCCACCTGTGCCTGAAAATATGCAAAGAGCGCTTCAACCGACGTGGATAGAAGTGGCGAAGATTTGCTCCAACATAATTCAAAATTATCTTAATTTGATGAACTTTGCACTCAAGCCCTCGGATCCCCACAGAAGCGACACGAAGAAGTAGAACTGAAACTAGCAACAGTGTACTAAAGGCCCGTTCCCCCCTCAGATAGATCACATAGTGCTGGGTCGGGGCCCGCCGGGCGGCGCGTGGCACACGTTCCCGCCGGGAGTGCGCACTCTGTCGCCGGGCGCGTGGCTGTCGCTGCCGCCGCACACCGCCGCCGGCGCCGCGCGACTGTCCGCCCGCGCCGTCGCCAAGTACTGCAGGAGATATGTGCATGCTTGTAAGCTGCAGGTAAGATACACCAACAGAAATAACTGTTTTGGAACAAAAAAAAATTGACGTAGTTGAGTTCATCAAAACTAAACTAAACACCAAAGGTTTTATGTTATAATTTTATTAATTGAATTTAATTTAATTATATGTAATGTGTCGGCTGTCATTTGTCCATCTCTGACAGTCGTTACAGGTAGTCAGTGGCCCAAAAAGTCTGACGACCAGTCTTACCAAGTGGTATCGTATTACCCAGTATTAACTGGGTTGTGGAGGTCAGATAGGCAGTCGCTGCATGTAAAATACTGGTATTCAGCTGCATCCGATTAGACTGGAGGCCGACCCCAACATAGTTGGGAAAAGGCTACGCAGATGATGATGATGTACTGTGTTTATATTTTATGGATCTGAAATAAATATGTTTTGACTAATAAAAAAAACTGTCAAAAAGTTATGATACGAATTTAAAGACTAAATCAACTTGCTAAATAACTAAATTCAAGAGAGTGAGCTGTTTCTTGGTTCCGAAGTACCTTGACTTTAACAAATGAAATGTTTTGTTTGCAGAAATTCTTCCGATCTGGCGTGACAGTTACCAGCGTGACTCGCATCCCGCAGACTGGTGCGCCGCGTTGTCACAACACGCTGTGTCCACTCAACGCAGAGTTCTGTGTGGCGGGGTAAGCTTAGCATACAGTTTTAAATCGACTTACTAAATAATAAGGCGTGCCTAGGAGCCAACAATACGACTAGTCTATAAGACAAGTGGGCCGTTCAGAAACCCCTAACATCACCAAGTTTTCAGGCTTGTAGGAAATTACAGACACTATTAGAAGTAGTAGATCAAGGATGAATAGAGACAGCGCATTTTATGCCTTTTGAGGGACTTCCATCACAGAATATAGAAAATATTATGTTCAAATTTAACAGTTAACGCCATCTATTGGTGGATAATGGCAATAACATTTCTTTTCTCATTTATTCCAAAATAATTAATTCAGTGGGTAGACATTTTCTAGAATATGATGAATGATTTGTTTTAATTGTGAAAAAATATTTTCATTTTCTATAACAATGTTTCATGTTTAGAGTTGAAATTCCAATACAGTACGCAATAATTTTGCTATTGCCTATTGTTTTTTTTTTAAATCAGACCTATGTACCTATTTTCGAGTTACAAACGTAATTAACATAATCCTTCTTCCACTTCTAGTTTCGACACATCTTCGTGTCGTCCATTCCGTTACGTGTGCCGGCGCGTGGTGGTGGCGAGTGGTGGCGGCGACCGCCCCAACACTCTGGCGCAGGATGTCGCGCGACATGCGCTACACTCACTAGCTCCACTAGAGAGGGCGGTGCAAGTACTCAGCAGCCATGGTATGTAGCACTCACTGTTGAAGATATTATTTCTTACCCGACCCGAGAGACGTTGTCCTGTCAACTAAGAATATTGAATTCGAATTGACCTACCCACAACCTACCTAGTAAAAAAAAGTCCTGGTTCTAAGCTAACAATTTTCAGATAAATCAGTTCAGCCGTTCTTGAGTTAAAAATACTTTAACTAACACGACTTTCTGACAGATTTTGCAACACCAACATTATAATATAAAATCTTATGCACGTAGTGTAGTGGCAACACTATTCTCTCCCACCTGCGACACTGGTCCAATACAGACGTGTATATTTTACTTGCCATATTTTATGTAATCTTCCTCGGCACCAACGTACCAGCACCTCATCAGCTACCTATCTACACACTCATATCTGCCCGCCAGTATTTTTGTTGTGGACTATATAACTTCCATAATCCAGTACTCGGTCTTGCCCGTCCGGTGGACTTTCCACCTTCTGACTGACAACAGCTGCTTAAAATCATGTACGAACGGTAGCTGGTGTGTTTAGACACCTACTTGAGGTGCTTCTCGATCCACAGTTAAAATGAATGCTCGCCCATCCACGGCGGTCGATTTATAGCTACGCAATTCTATGGCTTGGATCCCACGGTCTTCTTTCAATTGACTTAAAGTTCTTGTTTATTCGTAATTTTGCACCATGAATCTCATTTTCTATAAACATATTTAAATAATCTTCTCTTCCTATTCCAGCCTCCACCACTCCCCCATCAGTCCTGATCGTGGGCTCAGGAGTGTCGGCCGCAGACGCCGTGTGGCTCTCCCTGCGAGCTGGTCTACACGCGCGACACCTGCACAGGACGCCAGCCGACGCGCTAGTGAGGCTGGAGCCACAGGCCTACCCGGACTACTGTCAGGTACGGATATATTGTCAAATGTTTGGGAGCTACGCGAAAGGTTATTGGCTGTCAAAAGTTTAGAAGTCATCCAGACCTTCGGTCATAGCGACCAATCTCTGCAGGAAACCAAAAAAATATATAACATGGCCATTTTCAATAACTTACTAACAGGTAACGGAAGGTTGCTATCTCTTGTTTGACGTTTAGCTGACGAACCGTTAGTAACAAAACGTCAGAAAGATTTCTTTGATTTTTATTGAATCAAGTGACAGGTAGGTTACGCGGATAGGATATTCCAAGCTAACTTTGTTTAAAGAAATACCGGATAGCTTTGAGATGTAGGCATATTATCTGACAGTTATACGTAAATAAGTTACAGAAAACGGGCATTAATCATTTGCTTCCTCATCCCTGATACCAAGTTTAATACGAGTTCATTCCGATTCCAACTCTTTTCTAAATCATCTCTATTTCTCCTTCCAGGTGTACAAAATGATGTGCGACGGCCCCTCCGGCAACCACAACAACTACACGCCCTACCCGGAACACACCATCTTAGAAGTGACCCCCGAGAACGACCCTTCGCACAAACTCAACTCCGACGACATCGAAGACTACGCACTTTCGCTCAAGCGCGTCAAACTTCTCAACCTCAAAACTAAAGAAATCACAGAGATACAAGTCTACCTCATCGGCGTCTTCATTGGCGCCAAACCAGACCTTTTCTTCTTACAAACGAACTACTTAGACTGCATTGACATCAAAATTGACTGCACCAAGTGTATCGACGAATCTAAAACAAAAAGGAAGATCGAAGAAAAACAGTGCTTTCTGAAAAACCACTGGCATTACATCAAATCTATGCTCGGACAAAGCATCCAGAGTTGCAAGTCCAGATATTTAAATTATTCCGAAATCAATGGCAACACTGACACAAAATGTATTGAGCCAGATTGTAATAAGCGCAATAATGAGAAGGTTAAAGACAGCGATATGATCGAGAAATGTCAAATCATTCCATATTCTGACGAGGAGAAGGTTAAGTGTACTTGTGAAGCAATTAACCCATATTCTTCTGGTCTCGGTTTCGGCATTGATCCGAAGAAGGCCGTAGACGGTAGGGCCAACCCTATCGCCATAGATAAGTCTTCGCACGAGATTCTGAACGCTCCTGAAGGGATGTACGCACTGGGCCCGCTGACCGCGGACAACTTCGTGCGATTCATCCCGGGCGGAGCCCTAGCCATAGTGTCGCACATGCACCAGAACAAACATTGACTTGCCATAACCAGTAATGTGATTGCAATACTTCATTTGTTTTTTTTTACAATAAATTATTTTTTATACCCGGTCTTTTGTGTTTTTTATTCCCTGTAACATTTTCGATCCTTCAGTGAGATTAATTAAATCTATTTATTATTTTTCGTGTAGTAGTGTAGGGCTCTAGACGGATGATCTCAGAGCCGTCAGGAGCTCGATGGATCGACGAAATAGTTAAAATCGCGGGAAACAACGATAGGGGTCGCACAGAACCGGAAAGTGTAGCATAAGAAAGGGTAGGTCCTGTACCCAGCTGTGGGTAAATCCAGGCTGATATGATGAAAAATGGGATTTCTTGGTAAAGATGCTACACATGAAAAGTAAATAAAACAAAACAATTATCACGTTGAACTTTCTTTTGCTTTATAAGGCAATAAGCATAAGGCCTTTAAAACTAGTACTGATGATATAACTCACACTGTACGAAAATTGAATAATGTGATGAGAACCTTTAGAATTAAGATAGTGATGGATACAAAAGCGATCGAATTGAGCTCGAACATTTTAGCAATCATCTAAATATATATAATTCAAAGGTGACTGACTGACTGACTGACATAGTGATCTATCAACGCACAGCCCGAACCACTGGACGGATCGGGCTGAAATTTGGCATGCAGGTAGATGTTATGACGTAGGCATCCGCTAAGAAAGGATTTTGATCAATTCTACCCCCAAGGGGATAAAATAGGGGATGGAAGCTTATATGAAAGTCCGTCAGTTTTAAAGTTAGGATCTTCTAATTTTGTGTTTAGGCTGACGATTGAAAATTATTTTATACGTGTTTCAGCGTTTTTGATAACTCCACCCCGAAGGGTTATAAAGGGGATGAAATTGTATGTGAAAAATCCTTAATTTTCGACGTAAAAAGTACAAAATTTGTTATCTGGGCTTATGATTGGAAGCTGACGCAACGGTTTTATTAGAGTTTCAACCCTTGAGAAGTGAAAAAAGAGCAAAATTTTGTTTTTAATTAAAGTTTTTATTTTTTGAGTCACCAAAAAGTATCGAAGTTAGTAAGTCGTTGGTTTTTTTTATTTCAACCCACAAAGGGGTAAAAGGGGGGATGAAGTTTTGCATTGTAGTTGTTCATTCGTTCACGAATAACAGCAGCAGGAGAGACCTTTTGCAGCAGTGCAAGTTAATAGTATAGGCCGACACAAGTTAATAGCACACGTGACTTCGCGGCTGGCAGTACTTACCGTTTTGTAGGGACCTAGGTAAGCCGAAGATTATGGACTTACGGTAGGAGCAGAAAAATAAAGTATGGCAGCCGCCGCTCCTGTGGGTGCCGCCCGCTTGCACCAACTTGCTGCAGCACGCGCCGCTGACGCGCGCGCTGCGTGCACTCAATATGGTGTCACAACAGATTGATTGCTTCAATATAATATATAAGTAATAATTTAACTTTAAATATAACTGCTCTATTGTATTAGGTACTTAGCTAAACCTGTAATAATAGTTGTATGTGTTGTTTAAATAAATAAATAAAATAAATAAATTATGTATAGTAGAACGAGATAGAATGAGTAATTGTCGATATCGTATTTGATACCAACTAGATTTTTTTTTTGTAGATTTCTGTTTGTTTTTCTCTTCTGCATTTCTGATCTTACTTTTGATGAATGAAGATGAAATCAGAAATGGCGCCGACGAAAGTTTTTGGATTTTTAATCATGGGTGTCGTTTCCGTGGTTTTTGGTGTCGCTGATAGTGAAAATGAGGTCAAAATTAACACGGGGAAAAAAGTTAACAGAAGCAAAAATAACAGTTTTCCCTTTTTTTTCTACGGCTTCCCCTGACACTATTTTCACCCTGCGCCACTGTTAGGTATTTTAGGATGGGAAATTATCAAATGACTTCTCCCACTCTGGGCGGAGCGGGAGGGAGTGTCAGACTCTTACTGACTAAAACCCATCCATGTTCCATCCTCGCCCTTTATGTTCCGGGGCCGCGGTATCTTTCGAACAGGCCCGAAACCCCGGCAGGCTTCGGCCCTTGCGGGCCCCTCCCCTGGTGTATCTAATCCTACACCCACATTTCGCACATTTAGCTTAATCCCATCAACCGGGCACAAATAATACAATAACACTTTGCCCGTCCCGCAAATCGAACCCAGGACCTCATGCTCAGTAGCGCTTGCGACAACTCGAACAACGATGCAGTCTCACACATGACCCATCAATATTTTCACGCGAACGAAGTCGCGGGCAACAGCTAGTTTAGTATAAGATTCTCAAAAAAATATAGAGAATTTTGCCTCTGATTTGTTCAATTAGGTTGAGTTGAGCTTGGATCTTCTGTACAAGTTAAAAAGTACGCATAACATTTTAATCTTTCGCGGACCGTAGTCGAGGCTCCTGCGGACCAGCAGTGGTCCGCGGACCACAGGTTGGGAACCAGTGATCTACATGGACTTTATTTTTTAAGTACTTTACAACAAGTAATTGTTATTTCACAACGTTGCGAAATAATCATTCTAGAAGTTCATTCCATTGTCAACTCCACGTTAGAAAATCTAAATCGGGTTGAGTAAGAGTTAGCGTCAGTTCACAGTTTCACACCGAGACGCGACGCGACACGGCGCGCCCATGACGGTTCTGGAAGAGGCATACAGCATCATGTGCAGGGTGGAATTTTTCAATGCCACATACAAGGAAAGTACTCTAAATACTGCAGATAGCCAATACTCAAAGGAAACATTCTATTAGATACTTTATTTTTAAAAATAAACTTCAAATATTACACCACTACACGGGATCGAAATATAACACTTCAACACCTTTTTTTACATCAATCGATAGGGGCAATCATAGAATGTGAAACAAATCTCTTTAACAAACATCATAGATCAAATTAATGAAAACCATGTTTTCCCTTCAATCAATTGGCCGGAAGAAACTGGATAGACATGACACAAAATCGCCAATGGTGGAGAGATTTGAAAGAGACCTACACTCGGCATTAAGGGGCCAAGAAAAGAGAAACTGTAACAGTCAGAGTAGTTCAGGAGTCAAGTAGGTTCTGCTTACAGGAAAAGTAAACACATCGGTCACTTCAGCTACTGTTCTTAGTTGAAATAGGTTGAGAGCAGCGGTTGCCCTGTGGTGGCGGCCCCGACTTACGAACAGTAAGCCGTGGGTTCGAACCCCGACAGGCGCGTTACTTTGTGTAATTTATTCCATCGCCACTGCTCTCAAAACGGTGAAGGAAAACATCGTGAGAAAACCGCGATGTCCTAGAACCAAAAATTCGAAGACATGTGACATCTACCAAACCGCACTGAGCCCGCGTGGTGGATTAGGGACTACCCATGATTGTGTAACATTATTGTATTTGTTACATCTAAAAGTGTTTTTCTGTTGAAACTGTTTTAAAAACACATTATTACGGTTACAGTTTGAGTCCCTGCACGCGTATTTTGCAGAAAACAACGATTTTGTATGAGACGCGTACTCACGCGTTCAGCGCAATCGTTGTTTCCTATCATAAGCTGAATAAGTGTGCGTAGTCCCTTATAGCCCAACCGCAAAATACGCGTGCAGGGACTCAAACTGTAACCGTAATAATGTGTTTTTAAAACAGTTTCAACAGAAAAACACTTCTAGATGTAACAAATACAATAATGTTACAGAATCAAACTGTAGGTAACCTTTATAAGTGTAACTGAAATAATCAGTTTTACAACAGACTGCGACTAGATTTCAGCTAGTATAGGTATCCAATGGCAACGCTGAGTTTACCTGTTAAACACTTATTATCACTGTTAAACGTTTTATATCTGTTAGAGATCTATATGTTACGGTTACACTTTTGTAAGTCTTTTGGGTTAAGACATTGAAAACACATTTATAAGTGTTACATATTTGATTTTGTTACCCATTCAACATGTAACACTTACACCTCAAAGGTGTTTTTAAGTCCCTCCCTGCGCGTGACTCTGGAGTTGCGGACACCAGCCGGTTCGTTGTACAATACAATACAATAGGTTGAGCTGACCCGTTCTTTAAAAAGATGTCTCCATAACGTTTGATGCAGAGACGGGCACGCACGCGGCATGCGTGCGTGCCTCATCAGTCATCAATAAATCATCTTACGTGATTGCAACGAACGAGGAAAAATAGCAGATATTGACTGCGAAAATATTTGTGCTGGGAATTTTTTATATCGACATGATTATCGTCCTATTGATTATTTAAATATGTAGATTATGAAGGATTATGTGTTAATATAAACAGTACAAAGTGATGATCATAGATAGTTCTTTGATAATTGATTCTTTAATCTTTTTTATTTATTTTCCGTTACCTAAAAGAAAGTTTGTTGCGACGGTATTTGAGACCTTTTTTGACTTTCTTATTTCTCCTTGCTTCCAAAGAATAGGCTTTTCGAATACTTACAAACTATTCGAAGAGCTTATTCTTACATTTTTATCACTTATCTACTTGTGTCTATGTGAGCCATTCCAATCTATGTCCTACCTACCTATTTTACATCTATACTAATATTATATAAAGCAGAAGAGTTTGTTTGCTTGGTTGAACGCACTAATCTCAGAAAGTACCGGCTCGAATTGAAAATTATTTTGTGTTGGATAGGCCATTTACCTATCGAGTAAGGCTTTAGGCTATATAACATCACGCTACAATTATTAAGAGGGGAGCCGGAATGAAAAATGTTACAAAAACCGGGGATTTTTTTCTTTCGTTTTTCTCTCATATGTGACGCAGACGAAGTTGCGTGGGTCAGCTAGTATTAAATAATTATATACTTCATGTGAGTTTTCTACCCTTGCGAAGACATTTAAAGATCACATTTCTACCCTTGTGAGGGAATCTTTCAGGCGTCCGGGCTTTGTGATGCGAAATTCTGGTGACTTCCGCAATCCTGATTAAATGTTCTTAGATTACTATTATATATTATATTACTATACACCACTCTGGTTCGAAGCAGACTTAATTGAGCCTGTGTCCTGGTACCCTTGCACCGCTGTCCCAACACGAAAAGATGCAGTAAACGTTTCTAAGAAGCTATTTTCAAAGATTTTTCTAATACTTTCCCTTCATGTATCCTGCACTAGCTACTGGGAGTGTACTCCTTGGAGGTGGCAAGAGGCTTTGAGCAGCTCAAGGTAGCCTGTAAAATACTACGGGACTTATCAACGGCCCTAAGCTCTACTGCCGTTTCTGCCGACTATTTGTGCCCAACAAATCGGACACCGCCAGTGCCGCCGCCGCCGGCACAATCTGTTCGCCCCATCGTCATCCAAAACTAAGAAAAGTAAAAGTTAATTTTCTAAAAGATATCCCCACCAAATCGAAAAGTTCACACAAATGACTGGGCCAAAACAAGTCCGGACGATGGAGCAATGTTAACTGGACACCTCCGAACGGATCGGAGTCCTATACTACTACAGTAAGGTTTCGCAGCATGGAATGCCACACTGCAATATCCTACTTCCTACTTAATATTATAAATGCGAAAGTTTGTGAGGATGGATGTATGTTTGTTACTCTTTCACGAAAAAACTACTGAACGGATTTGGATGAAATTTTGCACACAGATAGTTTATAACCTGGATTAACACATAGGATACTTTTTATCCCGGTAGTAAGATCCTATGGGACAATTATCAAACTTCACGCGGGCGAAGCCGCTGGCAGAAGCTAGTAGGTAATAACATCGAACTCAGTAGCTATCGACTGCGTTGACTCGTTGAGCGAAACCACAGAATTTTCAGTGGGCGTTGACATCATCTGGCTTATCAATTAATTATTACTGAGCGACGTAACTAGGTTCCTATACCTACTTGTATTATCAATCCGATCCGATCCAACTAGAGTTAATTAAAAACGTGGAAAATAATGAAAAAATCTGCACATAATGAAAGCCAATTTCGATTTCGTAAAACCTGATTCTTTCGTAAGAATCTTGCGTTGTTCTGAATTCTATAACAGTCCCAAAAAACACCTTTTTGGAAGTATTCTTATGCAATACTCGGGAACTAAGTACCTACCTACCTAAATATGCCGGAATCGTTTCATGAGTTCCAGAGTCGGTTTTGTTACAAGTTGCTAACGTGGGGTGTTGCGAGTCAAACCACTGATTTCATGAGCATGAAAACTCACGAATATCATCATCATCTGCCTAGCCTTTTCCAAACTGTGTTGAGGTCGACTTCCAGTCTAACCGGATGCAGCTGAATACCTAACTATCACGAATAATAATTACAAAAAAATATAATTCGTAACAGAAATCTAACCCATGACCCGATCATCTGAGGCGGATGCTTCGGCCGCCACTGCGTCATGTAGGTCACAGTATTAAACAAAGATATGAACAATATTATACAAAATTATTGCTTGCCAACATATTAAATGATTAACAATTAAGATGTTAGGTACATACCAACACCAACACCGAAGCACCACAGAGAAAAACTGCTAGGGATTCCCAGCAATTCGTTGAAGTTAAACCAAATCAATTAAAATCCTGTGGCCGATTCTGTTAGCATTTTGAATGGATTTTCTAGGAGTGCCTTTTAGACTTAACGTTTTTTCAATCTCTAACAATACATAAACTATCAGCTTAATTTTTACTGTCTCTTGACAAGTTTACACCTAACACAGCCAATTTAGGATTCATTCTAATAAGAAACCCTTTACAAAAAGTCAAATCTTTATTTGTCCATGACCATGTATAATAATGTTGTGAAATAAATAACACAAGAAAAAATATCAAGCTTCAATCAGTTATTAGTTTACCTAACAACATGCCATTTGGGTTTACAATATTTGGGTAAATTAGGCCAAATTTAGGAATGAAATATCCTTTAAAAAATCCAAGTATTTTTGTTACTTATACATTAAGAGGGTGGATTAAATTCTTTATATATCTACTTAATTATTTGACTCACATAATTTGAACAGCGATTAAGTATTCATACCTTACATAACTAAAGAGAAACAAATTATTATGAATAAATGCAAAATAAGTATAATATAAAACTCTTGATCATTAATTTTCAATAATATAACAACAGATAGATGCTTAAAATAATCAATAATACAGTTTAAATGCATTATTAAATAAAGTTTTACTTACAACTACATAATTGAAACCTTAAAGGTATAATTTATTCGTAATTTTTTCTCACTACACTCATATTTTCCATCCATAGCACCGCTGTGCAGTCCCGCCTCTTAGATTACTAATCAGACTAGAGTCACTTTTTAAATCAACTTCCTAATAGTCATTTGTTGATTATCATTGTCAATGAAACTGGACACAGGAATTTGTAAAACATACATCAGATGCCAAACACTAAAGAATAGGATTATCAATGCAAATTTTTGCTTCTTTGTAACTGTGACACACCAGAATACCATAATAGCTGCCAGTGTCAAGAAGATTAAGATCACTGGCACGCACAGCCATCATCAGTCAGAGTCCCAATAGACGTCTTCTTGTTCATTTGCTTCGGGAGCTGGGGGCTCAACATGAAGCCTGGCCACCAACTCTTTCAGTTCCCGGCTCAGTACCACGGGAAGGTCAAGCTCGGATGCAGCCTCTGGGTTGGGCAGTAATGTAGCAAGTGTCAACATTGTAGTGCCTCTTAGAGATCGGACACCAACAGTGATATTCCAGTTTGTTCTATACATCATGTCACCCACATGGCTGGGTGCTCTAAACACAAACTTGTTATTGATGACATAGCGCTCCTTAGTCGAAGAATCAGTGAACTCCCATGGATGAGTCAAATAAGAATTGATATCGTAAAACGCGCCAGGCTCCATGCGCTCGTAAAACCGCCGCCTCCCATCAAAATCACGCCACCAAACATCCACAGGCCGGGATGTCCGATTTGTGAAACGAAGAAACGCTTGATGATCTGAATTTATAGATTTCACGAGAACACTCTCGCCCTTTTCGTTCACTTCGTACGCTAAATCGTCATCTAGAGCCATTTTTAAGTTTACCACAAGTAAATTACAGCTTTTTGGATTTTGAAAGTTCCCGCTAAATCGGGCGAAATGTCAATGTTGGAGATTCGATCGCGAACTGTAGAGGAGAACACTTCCGTCGAATTTGTCAACAATGGCAGTCTGTGTAGCAGTTATCGGCAAAGATGTAAGTTTTATTGCACAAGCTTTTATCTAAACTTCAATACGCCTTGATAGACAGACTCAGTGCTTAATATTACACCACGAAACAACATAGTTGCACCATGTTTTCAAAATAATGAGGTGAACCGAACACCCAATGTATTTCGCACCCATACACGTCACTAGATCGTAAATTCGTGATGACGTCAATTGCAATTAAACTGCACAGAAGTCTGTAGCACTTACACTAATAATTAGTTTTGTTTTGCAATGAATTCGGAGTTTTGTTTTGGAAACTCCGATTTAGACAAATCCCAGTTTTGTGGAATAAATTATTATGGCATAGACAAAATGTACACAAATTCAGTCTTGCCACATTGAGAAGTTGAAATACCCTTATAACTTATATCAGGTTTAAGTGAAACTTCACTTTTTTGTTTCAGAACTCTCCATTATACATCGGTGGTATCGGCAATGACACGAGCACGGACAACGAGCTGTCTCGCCAATGGCTCGTGCATACAGCGCTAGACGCACTAGAGGAAAGACTCGCGAGCACGAATACTAACAATTCGGCTGCCAACTCTAATGCCGCTCGGACCGATCTCAGGGATCTGTATCTTGGGCTGCTGTATTCTACTGACACTCATAAAATGTAAGTGGTATGACACTCAGGACTTGCTTATCTCCAATTTTTCTTGACTTGTCTTGACCTCTTCAACGGTTCAAAATAGTTATTGGGTAACACGACGGCAAAACGGCTTAACGTATGCCGTCGTGTTGTGTGGCTTAACTACATCATTGAGCTCGTTACAATTGATTAAACTACAATGTTTTACAGCTATGGCTACGTGACGAACACTCGCATTAAGCTGGTACTCGTTACATCATCAACCTCTCCGAGCGGTTCCAACATCCGCGACGCAGAAGTAAGGACGGCGCTCCGTCGTCTGCACGCGCTTTACGCTGACGCCATTTGTAACCCGTTCCATTTGCCTGGAGACCAAATCACTTCGCAGTAAGAATTTTCAGATTTTGTTTTGCAGTTTTACTGGATCTCTTCTGACTGTCCAGCTATGTTGAGGTTGGCTTCTAGTGTAACGAAACGCACCCGAATACCATGGGCTTATTCTTATACACTGGTTATAGCTAAGAAACGTTTAACTTCAAAAATCGATACCTGGTCAAACAGTGGCTAATGAAGAGTTATAATTATTGCATTTAAACAGTGTTTATGAATAACCCTTTTGTAACATGATACCCTCTCCTAAGACTGGTGTAAAACAAGATTTAAGTAAATACCTCGACTAACTTCGTTATTTTTATTTTACAGGAAATTTGACAAGCAAGTGAAGAATATTATGCTCAACAACGTGTAATCCTGGTGTATTGCTATGTTATGCTTTAATACAAATGTGCTAAAATAGATCATATGGAATGCTTTCCTCCATTTATTACGAGGTATTATAATTTTAATGTTAAGTTAATCAACATCCAACGATGTGTGACTGTTTATATGCTTTACGAATAAACCTAATTACTTACTGAAAACCTATTGTTAATCTATCCAAAACCTTACCTTAACTTACTTTAATAATTTACTTGTATATAATTATGTGGCATCTAGACTACTACTTGAAAAAAATGAAAACGTCCCTTTATTTTGGGAAATTTATTTAGTATACTGGTCACACGTGTTAAAAGCATAGACAAATTATTTCGTTTACGTTTCGTTCGATAACAGTTACTGATTTTAAGCGATCACATAATATAAATTTAAACGAAATGTATCCATTTCTATTAAATTAAACAAAATTTTGAAAACTCTTCATAATTATGAAGAGTTTTCAAAATTCTACAAATAAAAATCTTGACTGACTTATACAAATTGTTAAGTAAATTTGTTTCATGATTCGAAACAAAAACGAAACGCGTTGACGTAAGCTGAAATGAGGTTATCTTTCTCTTTCTCTCATCAAGTGAAGTGAGGAAAAAGCGCGGGAACCTTGAAACGAACAAGGCGCCAAATCTTATTTAATTTAAAATTAATTTGTTTTGTGTTAATAGAGTACCTTAAAATAAGTTGTAATTATAAATTAATAGTTGTACCTATATGTAAATAGTGTAATAAACAATGGGGGGAACTGGTAAGAAAAGAAAAAAAGCGGAGCCCCCTGATGGTCGAGCAGTACGGGACACCACTGAGACTTCTTCCGACTCCGACGATTCTGCAGACAACAGCAGGAAGTACCAAATATTTAAAGTCCCTGGATACTCAAGGAAGTATCCAGAAAACAGCAAGAAAAGCGAATACATAGTATTTTTATCTCATCAGACTGAACGCCAATTTTCTGACAAAGACAGACTGGCTATTTCGCATGCTATACGCAAATATTGCGTCACTGGCATATTGCATCTAAAATCTATAAATAAGTACAAAATAGGTATAACATTTGACCTATCCAACAATGCAAATGTATTTCTACAGAATAAAAAACTTTTAGATGAAATGGGCTTAAAAGCAACAATACCTGCTGTCGATACGGAGGTGACCGGGGTTCTTACTTCAGTCCCCACGGATCTCTCTAATGAGAGAATATCTGCTTTAATTGGAAGTTCCAGAAATGTCATACAGGTGAGGCGTTTTATGCGCCGCGTACAAACTGAGGGTGGCGCGGTCACGTATGACCCCACTCAAACTGTTGCAGTTACTTTCGCTTCTACTGAGTTGCCGCAATACGTGTACCTTGACTCCTGGAGGCACGAGGTAAGCTGTTACGTTCCTCCTGTCAAGCAGTGTTTGCAATGTATGAAGTTTGGACATATTGCAAAATATTGTAAGAATGAAGTTGTATGCTCCATATGTACAGACAAGCATAGTTTTAAAATGTGTAAAGAAGATCCTAAAAACGCTAAATGCGTCAATTGTGGTGGTAACCATGTTTCCATCTCAAACACTTGTCCACAGAAGAAAATTAAAATAGAAGAAAATAAAGTCAAGTCCAGAGCCGCTAAATATTCCGATTTATTTAATGAACATTCTTTTCCTAAATTAACACAGAAGAACATTGAAACACAGATAATTAATTTGACTAAATCAGATTTTTTTATGAATACTTTAACAAATGCTATAACTAAAATTATATTAAATCAAAAAGATAACCCCATTAATTCAATCTCCATAAAAGAAATTCTGCAACAAACTTTCCGTACCAGTACTTCCACATCTAATAATGGATCTTAATATAATGCAGTGGAACGCACAAAGTATTATAAGTAACAAACTTTTATTAACCCAATTTCTTTATGAGCAAAACATACATGTTGCAATTATATCAGAAACTTGGTTAACACCCATAAAACATTTTAACATTAGAGGATACAAAATAGAAAGACATGATATTGGAAATAAACACAATGGTGTAGCTATTTTAATTCGCAATAATATAAATTACAGAAAAATAAATACATATTCTGATAATTCTTTACAAAATATTTGTGTAAGAATTACTGTAAATAATACAGAAATAAGTATTGTAAGTTTCTACTGTCCAACAAACTGCACTCCATCTTTTGACAAACATAAATTTGAATCTTTAATAAAATCTGTGCCTGAACCAATGATATTTGCTGGTGATTTCAATGCCCATCACACATCATGGGGATGTAATTCTACTAACCCAAGAGGTAGGGATATTTTAGAGGTTGTTGATGATAATAATTTAGTGTTAATGAATAATGGTGAAGTCACAACAGTCGGTTCTTTAACGTGGCGTCCAAATGCCTTAGATTTGTCCATAGTTTCCGCATCATTGGCTCTTTCTTGTGATTGGTCTGTTCATTGTGATCCTCTTGGCAGCTACCACCTTCCTGTAATTATGAAAGTTTTTATCAATATTAGTAATATAGAAAATGCTAATAATAACACAAATTTGCCCACCTATCCCAACTTTAAAATGGTAGATTGGAAGATGTATCAACAAAATGTAGATTTACAACTATCTACTTCTCTAGACCAACATGTTTCTCCATTAGAAAGTTATACAGAGTTTTGTCTAATTATGCATTCTGCAATTAATAAGTCGCTTCCTTATCTTATTACACCAGCTTCTTCCTCTGGTGATTATTCTAGTCGTAACTCTTATAGGAATTCGATAACCTCTATTCCTGTTCCTTGGTGGAATAAAAAATGTACAGAAGCAGTTCAAAAATCTAAGTTAGCTTATATAAATTTTAAAAACAATCCGTCAGATGAAACATTTATCGAGTTTAAAAGGTTACAAGCCCTCAAAAAACTTACTTTGAAAATAGAAAGATCAGATAGTTGGGTTGAACTTTGCAGCTCTTTCAATCGATGTACGCCTCTGTCCAGAATCTGGAAATATATGCGGAAATTTAATAAAACATATTCTTGCAACAATAATAATGTCAATTGGATTCAGGATTTTCTGGAAAAATTTACCCCAGATTATGTAAATAATAAGTCAAATTTTCCCATTGCCAGTGAGTCACACTCTGAAAATATTTTTTTAGTTAAACGTTTTTCGATACAAGAACTGAAATCTGCTGTTAATTCTAGAAAGGATAGTGCTTTTGGACTGGATGGTATTCCATACATTATGATAAAAAAGCTTAGTGAGAAGGGTTTGCACACTTTTCTCGAAATATTGAATAATTTGTGGTTGAACAATGATATACCTCATTTATGGAAGTCTGATTGTTTGGTACCCATTTTGAAGCCAGATAAGCCTCGGTCTAATCCAGATTCCTATCGACCTATTGCTCTAACATCCTGTGTTGGTAAGATTTTTGAGCAATTAATAAAACAAAGGTTGGAATTTTACATAGAACAAAACAATATTTTACCTGCTAATCAGTTTGGTTTTCGTAGGGGAACATCAGCTCGTGAAAGTATTTGTCAGTTACAGCTTGATATCGAAAATAGTTTAAATAACAAGGATTGCTTAATGTCAGTATTCTTTGATGTTGCTGGAGCCTTTAATAGTGTAAATATTGATGTACTTTGTTCTGAATTACTTGTTATTGGAATTCCAAACAAAATTGTCCACTGGGTCCAAGAATTCTTAACTGAAAGGAAAGTTTATGTTAGATATAATGATAAATTATATGGGCCAAGATTTGCTTCGGTAGGAGTTTGTCAAGGAGGAATCCTGTCTCCATTAATATTCATTTTGTACATACGACGTTTAAATTTGATACTAGGTTCCAAAGTTAAAAATCTTCAATTTGCTGATGATTTAGTTGTATATTTGTCTGGGAAAAATTTTAAAAATATGACACAGTGCCTTAATAAGGCATTGGAAGGATTATGCACATATTTTTCTTATTTAAATCTAAATATAAATGCCCTTAAATCTAAATTAGTAGTATTTGGTAAAACTAGCAATTTCAGTCCGTCTGTTTATTATAATGAAGTATCTATACCAATTTTTTATGAAGCTAAGTTTTTAGGTGTAACCTTCACTAATAATTTGTCTTGGAAAAAATATGTTGAACTGATAAGTTCTAGAGCTAACAGAGTTTTTAATATTTTGAAGACATTGTGTAGAACCTCCTGGGGAGCTGACCCAAAAATATTGTTATTATTATATAAATCTCTGATCCGTAGTCACTTTGAATATGGTTTTCTCTGTTTTGCAGGTGATAAAAGGTTAGTAGATATTCTTGATAAAATACAAAATAAAAGTTTGAGACTCATTACCGGGGCATTTAAAAGTACTCCAATTAATGCCATGCAAGTTGAATGTAAACTTCCTCCATTAAGTATAAGATTCTCTTACTTGAAGGAAAGGTTCTTATTAAAACTTTATAGTAAAAATAATAATCACTTGTTTTCCAATTTGAAACAATCATGTACATCATCCATTCGTAACTTAACATATATACTTCAGGGCCATTCTCAATATTTCAATTTTCTTGAAACCCTCCAAATTCATAAGTCATCTATTCTTCCATGTTATCAGGGGGATTTTGAAAGCAAATTTCCTGCAATTGACATCATTATTGATCACGATTTATCTACTAAAGAAAATGTATATAGTAAATTTCATGAGTTTACTGATCATAGATTTGTGTATACTGATGGGTCTAAAACTGAGTCAGCAGTGTCATTTGCTATTTTTGATGAGTTATTGAATTCTGGTACTGGTTATAAAATAAACTCAAACACAAGTATATTCACTGCTGAGGCTGTGGCTATACTTGCTGCACTAAAGCACATTAGGCATACAAATGATGGATGTTGTCATTGGGTAATAGTTAGTGACAGCATGAGTGTTCTTGAAAATCTCAAAAATAATAGGTTGAATGCTAACACAAACTATTTTATATCATTAATAAAAGAATCTTGGTTTGATTTATCTTTACATAACATTAAGGTTTTGTTCATGTGGGTCCCTTCACATGTTGGTGTGATGGGCAATGAAAGGGTTGATTTTTTAGCTAGAGCTATAACAAATTCCGATGATGTCCCTGATCTCAGTAGTTTCCTCAACATATCTGTTCCTTGTACAGACATAGTTCCTCTGTTGAAAAAAAGGTCTACTGATATATGGAAAAGGCACTGGAATCATACAGTCCAAATTGAAAATAAAGGTATGTGGTATGCAGTATACAATATTCCCATAGGAACCATGCCTTGGTTCTGTAAATCCAATACTTTCATGAACAGGAAGTTTTACTCCACCATACTCAGGCTTCGTTTTGGTCATTGTCGACTAAACTATCATTTGTTTCGTCTGAAAATTGTACAAAGTCCTCTCTGTGATCATTGTAACTCTCAAGCAGAACAAACTCTTGCTCACATTTTCTTCGAGTGCTCATCTTTTGGTATCCAGCGCCTTGTGCTGATGGATGAGCTAATTGAAATTTATGGTAACCCTGATGTGGTACCGCGCTCCATTCAGGTTCTTCTTATAAATAGCTCGACGTATGTAGCTTTGTTTAATTTTATTAATAATACAGTTGGACAAATTTAACTCATGGTATTTAGAGTTAATTGCCTTGTGTATATAATAGTTAATTATAGGTATACTTCCTTACTTTTATTTTTGTAATTTTAATTTAAATAGTTCTAGATAGAGTATGTAAATGTAAATATATATGGAAATAAAATTTAAAGGTTAGGTTAGGTTGCTTCCCGTCAGTTGGGATTAAAAGAATAAAATGACAATAATACTATGGACTTGACACTCGGCTTTTACAAAATAACAGAATGAATCAATGAAAATTACTTGGACTTGACTCAAGATTTTGTGGAATAACAAATCTTAACATGGATTTTATGGAAATAAACTGAAGACTATAAATGGATTAACTTTACATGGAAAATAAGAAACTGATGAATATACCTGGATTTGATTTCTATAAGAATAAAAATACTAATGACGTTACTGGAATAACTCATTAATGGATAAATATAAAACTAATGAATTTTTCTGATTTTCCATAAATGATGGATTTACATACTGATGAATTGAACTGGATCTACCCTACTCAAGAAAATTACCAACTGATGACTAGGCAGCATGGTCTCAGACCTTAGCCTGTTCCGTCAGGAACAAATTGATTAAAAAAAAAAAAAAAAACAAGTGAAGTGAAGCTGTGCTCCGGTTCAGCGCTGCGCAATTTTGTCCTGAAATTGTTTATCTCGACCGGAATATCGCATCAAAATGGTAAGCTTTATTCACTTTACTGTCACGATGTGGTATTTTATGATTAAATGAAGTAATCTGTGAAATATTAAAGTTCAAAGTGAACTTTGAGATTTTGAGGTTAGGTATGCACGTGTCAACAAAAACTCCCGCTCGTATTTTGTCTTTAACAACTTGATCATACCTTTTTTGCTAGATCTGGTGCAGTTATCGCTTCTAGATACCATTCGAAAATATAAAATTAGTTTTACACTGTCTTTGAGGAAATAGAATGACCATAACAAGTTCGAACTCTCGTAAATGTAATGTAATTAATTTAGGCTTTGGCTTTGGCTAAATACTAAAAATCCTGACCACTAAGCTTTTCTTTAAAAAAACTGTCAGCCAGTACATTTATTCTTATACTCATTATTAGACTTGTTATCTTTCCAGGCAGCCGCCGTCGTGTCAGGCAAAGATATCGAGAAGCCCCTGGCTGAGATCTCGCCCATCCACCGCATCAGGATCACGCTGACCTCTCGCAACGTCCGCTCTCTGGAGAAGGTGTGCGCGGACCTCATTAACGGAGCCAAGAAACAGAAGCTCCGTGTTAAGGTAGGCTTAAAAAAATCTTGAATTTACATGTAAACTAGACATTAAGCTTTGACTATACGGTAAATAAGCTATTTGGTTTACATTTTACAATATAGAAAAGTTAACAATTTAGTAATAGAATTTGCATACTTGCAATAATTATCTTTCAGCATTTTGCTCAGGATGTCAAAAGTAACTTGGAAGAAAACATCTCTATTTCATAAAAAAAAATCAATTTTCTTTAGCAATTTTATCTCCCTAGTTTAGTCTAAAAACGTCGAAAATAATTTGAAAACGCATGATAGGATAACTTAGCATGTGATTTAAAAGTTTTTTTTTAATATAACTCATAAATTTCAGACCTGTTTCAAAATTTGTACAAAATTCACCACTGGAAATTGTGTGTGGCTGTAAATAGAACCATAGAGCCTATTTTTAGAATTACCAGCAACATAACTTACTATTTGAAAATATACCACTACACTTTAGTTGCCAAGTAGACAGCGCCAGATGAAGACACAGCATGTTCCATACAGCTGTGTTCACCAAAATGGCGCCAAAGCATCACTCTCAAAAGTGCTTTATGCCAGTCTCCACACTGCATATTGTTCATTAGAGAGTTACACTTTTATTTAACAAAATATTATAGTGTGTTAGTAGTGTTATTTGTTTTATAAGGTTGGATTTTTCAATGCAATGTTTTGATATCTTGGACTACTGTTTCAGAATGCAAATTAAATCATTTATTTCTTTGCAAACATGGGTAATTATTAAATAGATGTTTTCTTACATTATAAAGTCCTCCATATCAATCAATAATTATAAAAATATATTGTATCAAACCCATGTTTGATACAATATAATTGTTATGTTATGTCAGAATGTAGAAACTCCCTTTTGTTACATAAATTATAATAATACGCAAAACCTAATTAACAATATTTATGATGACAATTACTGCCGACTTTGTTATAAAAAAGCATTTCTCAAGAAAGTAGGTGTCTAATGAAATGACAAGTAACATGGAGAAAAAAGACAAATGCTGCGGCAACCCTTTAAAATACATACAACTTTTTGTAAAACTTAACTAATCAACCTTTTTCATTTTTTCAGGGACCCGTCCGCATGCCCACCAAGATCCTCCGCATCACCACCCGTAAGACTCCTTGTGGTGAAGGTTCCAAGACCTGGGACAGGTTCCAGATGAGGATCCACAAGCGAGTCATTGACTTGCACTCACCCTCCGAGATCGTGAAGCAGATCACCTCCATCAACATCGAACCAGGTGTAGAGGTTGAGGTCACCATCGCCGACGCGTAGGCACAACTGTCCTCTTCTTAATATATTTTATTAAGAAATTTTTGTAGTTTTATTTTGATATCAAAGTCATTCAACGAAATCGACAAAAAAAATGACATGCCGGAGATACGAAGAATCAATACTTCTTGAAGTTAAAACTACATAAGGTAGTCCATCAGGACGCGAGCCCTGCGCCTCTTCCTAGCATTTATTTGGGCTGGCGGCTGGGAAGACCTTCAGAGTCGAATGTATTTACCCATAGAAAAGCTTATTCTTCATCATCAGCCTGGAGCCGTTTTTAACTGAATATCATCATCATCTGCCTACCTTTTCCCAACTATGTTGGGGTCTGGTTCCAATCTAACCAGATGTAGCTGAAAACCAGTATTTAACATACAAACAGAGCAACTGCTTATCTCACCTCCACAGCCCAGTTAGCACTGGGTGATACCCATGGTAAGACTGGGTTGTCGAGACTTTAGGCCACTGACTACCTGTAATTACTGTCAAAGATCTACAAAATGACAGCCGGCCCTGAGACGATTGCAAAATTTTCTTCCAACAGCCACTAAAACTGCGCTGGCTCAATCTCTTTTACTTCCCGTTCTTGACTACGCTGATGTCAGTTATCTCGATCTCACTGAGGCACAGCTTGATAAACTTGAGCGACTTCAAAACTGTTGCATTAGATTTATATTTGGCTTGCGCAAATATGATCACATATCTGAATTTCGTACAAAGCTCAAGTGGCTTCCTATACGTCTTTGCCGAAATTCTCATATCCTGTTTCAGCTTTACAGTATTCTGTTTAATCCTACAACTCCCTCTTATCTTAAAGAACGTTTCAAGTTCCTTCATGACACATATAATAGATATCTGAGGTCATCAGAAAACTCAAGACTAGAGATGCCGATGCATTCCACCAGTTTCTATGATAAGTCTTTTACAGTACAAGCAGTACCTACGGTTATGGAATGCCTTGCTAGTGTCTATAAAGGAGTCTACACACCAAACCCGCCGACCCGCCGACACAGCCATAGAAAAAACTTTGCTTCAAGAATTTTTGGGCGGGTTCGGGTCGCCGACACCAAGCCGCCGGGCTGTGTCGGCGGGTCGGCGGGTTTGGTGTGTAGACTCCTTAAGGCGTGCTCAATCTCTGCCAATTTTTAAAAGCATGATAAAAAAAAACTCCAATAAGCAAATTTTCTATTTTTTTATTAGGTAAGTATGTTTGTTTTAGTTCGCTCGCACTTGTTTCATGATAATTAAAAGTATGTATGTTACTATGTTTAATATATACATAAGTGTAATATGTCACATTCAGCTGTTGCCATTCTTCGAAGTGTGAAGATCGTCAGTCTACATAGGCTCTATAATACTGGTTACATGGCACACTGCTTGATGCATCTGATTGGCTGAGTTCTGTTTAAGGATTCACAAATGCTGAACTCCAGAGGTCCATGATTACCAGCCTGCTGCCTTACTTTTCTCGTCTACTAATGTAACATATTCACGCCTGTACTATTCGAGGGGTATGCTGAGGAGTTCCAACAAATTACTAGGTTAATATAACGAGCGTCGATTGCAGCAGGAGTGTGACCTCGACTTCTAGAGTCCCAGTGACACACTCACTAAAATAGATCTCTATTATACAATTGCGAAGACTCCCGGTAGAGGTCGCCTGTCAGAGCGATGATTTGCTCAAATTGATGGCATGCAAGCAACCTATTACGATCTGTGTGGTATATACCTCTATGTACCAAGGAGTCGTAATTTAGATTTATTTGGCAAACAATTGAGTCATCGCGTAAATTGGCATTAAGACTTGCTAAAATTAGTGCAAGTTTTACATAAAAATAAAACTTGTATTATTTAGCAGAGACGATGCACAGCATCGGTGAGAGGGCGCTGTATACTTCCCGTTAGTTTTCAGCCAATCACAGCTCTCGAAGTCACGTGGTTCCGGTAGTCACGTGGTCCCAGGTGGCGTGTTCGCTAGTGGCGGACTTTTACCTCATAAGAGTCTCTCACCAGGAGACCTTAAATGGATGCTGTGCATCGTCTCTGCTAAATAATACAAGTTTTATTTTTATGTAAAACTTGCACTATTATTCGGCATGTGACGATGCACAGCATCGGTGAGAGACGTGTTTATAACTCCTGGTGACCACAACGACGCTATGTGAGAATATGATAATATTTACTGAAAAATAAATCCATAACAACATAGCAACATCTAGATCATCATCATACTATACAGATCAGTGGTACTTCCAGTTCGGAAAATGTAATAATCTAGAAAACAAGGATCAATCAGCTAAACCACGATATAGAGGCCATCGATTTTATCTTACATTGGTTCAAAATTATTCGAAACATTACTCGGACTTGGTTATAGCTTCACCTATTGACCTCTGTTTACAATAATATTTGGCAAAAGAATTCGATCAGTACCAATTACCACGAGAGGGGATTTCTCCAACTGGAACATTTTCGTACCAATTTAAGGAAACTACGACTGAACGCATACTTACAAGAGATGCAGGTATTCCTGCATCTTTTAGTAAGGTTTTAATCCAATTACCTATCAATGTTCGTGATGCAGTTTGCGTGGAACCTCGAATTGACACAAAAAAAATCGCGTGTGCGTCCTGGTATTCCTAATTCCAAAATTTTCCCAAACCAATTAACTGGGCATAGGTATATTTTCGTTACCGTGATCAAACACAGGATACAGAATGGCATGATCAGCCTGATCAATATAGTGACTTGACGAGACCCTGAGTAGCATTAGGTCATGAACTCGTCTTCTCGACGCTTTCAAAAACAGAAAAACCCCTTGGTCTTGACGCTTTGAATAAAGTGACGTTATTTGGTGGATTCGTCTGCAAACAGGCAATCAGTTCACTAGGATCCAAAAAAGGAGACTTCTCTGCTCTAGGAGACTGCAGGGAGATAGTTTTGAGAATGTGTTGTACTAAGAAGTCGGAATTCAAATTTTCGATACAGGTCGGTCGTCTAAAGGTCACAATTACAGATTTAGTAAACAGTACGGTGGGTTTACGCTAATCAATCTCTCCTCAGTGAATAGGAATGTTAATATTCTCGTCAAACTAATATTACTGGGACAACCGAAGTCAAAATTGCTTTATACGCCATTTGACTCACAGAGACCAGGCCAGTATATAAGTGCCCAGAGTGGATTCTCTCCAGCTAGATTGGAGCAGGGACCTTTCAGCTTCTGACCAACTCCTAGTTATTTCGCCTCACCCGCTAATTTCCAAACAGAGCTCTAGGTCTTGAATGCTAGGAGGCGCAGGCCCGTGCTCCGATCCACTAGAACTCCGTCTAGGTTTTGAGCAGAGTGCTCGAGGTCGAAGATCCAGTAACCAATAACCTCTCTTCCACATTGGAGCCACTACGAAAACGCCTTGAGCCGAGTTCAGATGGTAAAGAACTCTAGGGATCGGGCGTCTAGGCGGAAACACCCAAGCCAGATGAAATAGCCACTGACAACTAAAGGCGTTGCGAAATTGAGTTAATGAGTCTGAACAATCTTTGGTAACATACTGACTCACAACCCTGGTTTCTCTGGCGGCAAAGAGGTCTATCGGGGGAACTCCAAATTTGCGAAAACACAATTACTCTAGAGCTAGTCTTAGAAGTTGCCATTCTGCCACCTGTTTTCCGCGAGATAACCTGAATCCGAAAGATCGTTGAATTGTGCTCCCCATAGTGGTCATGAACTGGTGAATCAACTCCGGGTGCAAGCTGCTCCAAACTAAGGGCTTTTCCAAAGTTGTGACCCACCATTTCAGATCCTTCGAGACCATGTGTGTTGGTAAGGAGGTAAATGGCAGATACATTCTCGTAATCATTTCGAGAAGGGCCTCCGGAGCCCGTCTGCCACTGCCTCTGATACGCTCGGAGACAGCCTCCGTAAAAATCACGGAACAGTAAATACTTTTCCGTGGTAAAAATGGTGTGGCTGGTGGTTGGCGGTAAATGGTAGACGCATTCATTATTACGAGAAGTGCCTCCGGAGCCCGAAGCGTCTGCCACCGTCTCCTCTATCTTACAGACCGACAGCAACGAAACTCCACAAAAAAATTAAAACTCTCTTCGATTCTTCATTGAATCAAGCGAGAGAAAAGTGACGTGGACATGACATTTCGAGTTGACCCCGCCTATAAGAACACCAATAGCCACGAGAGAACACGAAGCAAGTCATAGAAAACGGACTTAAGTAGACTACGACTCGCATGCTTTTGGATCGTAGAACTTGGCCCACCCAGTTGGCCAACGCCGAGAATTTTTTTCGTGCGCAAGATTGGCCGAACGGCAGGCAGGTCATCTGCAGAACCATAAATTAGTCTGAGAAACCACTATAGGTTTACGTGAAACTATGCTGACTTGCTGAGGATAGGTGGAGCTTCACCGTTCAATCTTCCTTTTGTTAAAAATTGAATATCTGAAGTTAAGGAACTATGTTCTGGGTCAGGTGCTTCAAGTTGAATATGGGCCTCTTGGACCCGTCGCTCTTGTTTGTAAGAAACATTTATCATCTGCCTTGGCTTTTCCCAACCATGTTGGGGTCGGCCTCCAGTACAACTGGATGCAGCCGAATAGCTGTACCTTACATGGAGCGACTGCTTATCTGACCCCCACAACCCGCGCCTACTTATCTGCCAACCACAACCCAGCTAGTACCTGGTAATCAGATACCCCTTGGCAAGACTGGTTGCAAGACTTTTAGAGATAGGTAAATGACAGCCGGGACCAACGGCTCAGCGGGCCTTCCACGGCACGCAGGATACTCGGCATGCAATGGGCGGTCACCCATCCACAGATGCACATAGGCAAGCCTGGCCCAACGCAAGGATCGACCCGGGCGGATTAATTAGCCACGGGCTCGTACTGATGGATGAATCAGTCGTGGTTTGGAGGTAAATGACAGACACATTCCCGTGATCATTACGAGAAGGGCCTACGGAGCCCGCAGTGTCTGCCACTGCCCCCGATACGCTCGGAGACAGCCTCCGTAAAAGTGAAGTGGCTGGTGGTTTGGAGGTAAATGACAGACACATTCCCGTGATCATTACGAGAAGGGCCTACGGAGCCCGCAGTGTTTGCCACTGCCTCCGATACGCTCGGAGACAGCCTCCGTAAAAGTGAAGTGGCTGGTGGTTTGGAAGTAAATGGTTGACGCATTCCCGTCCATTTCGGGAAGGGCCTTCGGAGCCCGCAGCGTTTGCCACTGCCTCCGATACGCTCGGAGACAGCCTCCGTAAAAGTGGTGTGGCTGGTGGTTTGGAGGTAAATGGTTGACGCATTTCCGTCAATTTCGGGAAGGGCCTTCGGAACCCGCAGCGTCTGCCACTGCCTCCGATACGCTCGGAGACAGCCTCCGTAAAAGTGGCGTGGCTGGTGGTTTGGAGGTAAATGGTTGACGCATTCCCGTAACCATTTCGGGAAGGGCCTTCGGAGCCCGCAGCGTCTGCCAGTGCCTCCGATACGCTCGGATATAACCTGACTGCAAGTCATTGGAAGCTCGCGAAAGTCTGGTACATTTGGTCTGCTCGCCACCCTAGGGATGTTCTTATTTTGGCCTTTGTAGGTGCCGAGCCAAGGACGTAGCCATTTGTCCATGCCCCCTGCATTCTGAATGTAGGCGTGTTATGTAGGCAGTTTAATTTCGTTAAATAGGCAATTAGAACTCGGAGGGATCTTACGCAGACCGTCACGAAGGTTCTTATTTGTAAATTTGCTAAGGATACGCTGCCGGCGATTTTCTATAAATATATAGCTCGTTTTCTGTAAACTAGCTGCATGATTTCCCTCACTATTTTTGTGGATTTTTTATGAGGGTAGTTATGATTCCGAAATTTTATCAACAATACTAGAGGCTGTAAATGAAGCACCAGAAGTTGTCCACTCGCTGATACTTTGTAAGCTTTGATTGAGTAACTCGCGTTTTGAAATTAAAGCATTACTCAGGGCTGTTACCTACCATTCTGTTACTACCTTAACCCTTAACAAACTGTCGAAGTTCATCGTTAATATCAAGCTTGACGAAGCTAGGCGCAGCGTTATGAATCTTCAAGGCGTATGCGTAGCGCACAACCTTCCACAAAGAATCACCGAACTTTTATAACGCTTCAAGTCGTATTAACAATTTAAAAATGCTTAAATTTGAACGCGGAACTCCACTGAATATATTAGGGGCAGCCACCAGATTTAAATTTAAAATCCAACGGTATTGTGGAGCTAGGTCCAGAAACTGGTTCTGGGGACCTGAGCCGCTAGTCAGAGTCGATCTGCATGCGGACACCCACATTTTGCATTAAAAGGTTCGTTAGTACAGCACTTGGTTCACAAGTTTAGAAATCTCTGATGACTCACCGCATTTCCGTCGCTTTACCTCAGAACCTGAAGGATCAAATTGTGAAGAGCTCGAATTGCTTCTTGGTGGCCGGCGTTTATGGCTCCATGAAGACAACAAGTCGTCACTTGCCTGCACTTCTTGATCCGAAACAGAATTGCACTATTTATTTGGTTTTCACTTATTTAATTATTTATTTACAACACTTAGCACTCCATTCGTAAAATACGCGCTTGGACGTGGTGCTACGGGCACCAGCCCGTAATACGACACAATGCAAACGCTAAGTACTTAAAAATTAAACTAAAATAAGATTCAAAGTACTAAAAACTAGCAACAAACTCTAATTTAGATGTTGCTTGCTCGAGAAGTAACGACGCTATGAGGTAAAAGTCCGCCACTAGCGAACACGCCACCTGGGACCACGTGACTACCGGAACCACGTGACTTCGAGAGCTGTGATTGGCTGAAAACTAACGGGAAGTATACAGCGCCCTCTCACCGATGCTGTGCATCGTCACATGCCGAATAATAAAGTCGTTTTTATTTATTTATTTGAAGGTACCTTTTTTTTCTTAACAAGGGATCCTTTGGGGTTGGGCCTCATCTAGGAGGCCTACCTGTGTAGCGTAGGTGTAATATTGATCTTCGATAAGGAGGTGTCAGCAATGCCCGGTATAATCAACCACAGAGCATTATATATTATATTATGACGTAATCAATTTATGTCTTCTTCACTGCTTGGACTTAGGTTTTGACAGCAGTCGGCGTATTCTGTAATTTGGCACGCGAGTTGTCTACCAAACCGCGCTGAGCCTGCCTGATGTGCCACAGGATAGTACATGTATGTTGTTTTCTTGACGACGTTTTCTTTCAGCGTTTTGAGAGCAGTAATCACTATCACTACATTTATAAAACAAAGTCTCCCGCGGGGTCTGTCTGTCCCAATGTATGCTTAGATCTTTAAAACCACGCAACGGATTTTGATGCGGGTTTTTTAAATAGATAGAGTGTTTCAAGAGGAAGGTTTTTGTACATATTTTTTCCGCGGGTGAAGCCGCGGGCATCGGCTAGTTAATAATATACCGATAACGACCGGCCTGGATTCGAATCCACAACCTACAAGTACCTAACTGGGCCACAACTGCTGCTACGCTTATAAGTAAAAACCTGAAATATTGACCTAAGTTCACCAAGGCACCTTCTAAAATATTCACATAATCTGCTCGCAAACAATTCTTTCCGATTCTCAATATGGTTTTAGACAGGGACGGTCAACTCAGGATGCGGTCATTGCGTTAACATCTGAAATCACTGATAAGGTAGACAAGGGTTATAAATGCGTTACGGTGTTTCTAGACCTGAAAAAGGCCTTTGACACCGTATCTGTCTCCATCCTTGTGCAGAGACTCGAGGCTATAGGAATAAGAGGTAAGGCTCTCTCCCTCTTTGACAGTTACCTCCGGGGTAGGAGACAGCAAGTTAAAATGGGTAACTTGCACAGTGAGGAGGAAAACATTGTTTTCGGTGTCCCGCAGGGGTCAGTCCTCGGCCCACCATTGTTTCTAGTGTATATTAACGAACTCTGCAACCTACGAAACAGTGGGGGCAAAATCTTCTCTTACGCGGACGACACGGCCATTGTTTATTTTGGGGACACGTGGGAAGACGTCTGTAATAAGGCCCAGATCGGATTGGCTGCTGTAGATAGATGGCTCAAAGCCAATCTTCTAACCCTTAGTGTTCCTAAAACCAATTATATTTGTTTTTCCCCTAGTAGAAGGTCTAAACCAGGCCCTAATTTCAGTATCCGAATCCACACGTGTACGGACCACAGCGACCAAAATTGCAATTGTCAAGCTATTAAACATGTAACGTCCACAAGATACCTGGGAGTTATAGTTGACGAGTGTTTAACTTGGCATTCGCATATAGAGATAGTTACATCACTTGTGCGAAAATTTATATGGATCTTTAAAAATTTAAGATATGTGATGCCCCAAAATACATTGAATAGCATCTACATTGCGCTCACTCAATCAGTTGTCACATACTGTTTACCAGTTTGGGGAGGTGCCACTAAAACTAAATTCCTTGAGTTAGAAAGAGCCCAAAGATCACTCATAAAAGTAATGTACAAAAAACCATACGGATTTCCCACACTCGATCTATATAGAATCAGTGGCTTACTTACAGTAAGAAAACTATATTTTTTAATTACGACCCTGTACTTACGAAAATCTATTCCTTTTAACCAAGATAGTCAGGAGAAAAGACGAAAGGATTTAGTGGCCTACTCCCCGGGGGTTCGAACTGCTTTTGGACGGCGTCAATATGTAACTCAATCGGCCTACATTTATAATAAAATAAACCAAAAACTGAAGTTTCACCATGAGGTCTCACACGTATGCAAAAGGGTTATAACCGATTGGCTTAAAACCTTAACATACGAGGAAACTGAGCAAGTGTTAGTTAGGCTTGGTTAAACCATTTCTTTTGTTATTCCCTCCGTATCAATAATAATTTAAGTAGGTAGGTACTCACCGAACATATTTAATCTATGTAATACTTCGAACATATCGGCACTACAAAGATAAACACTTTCACCCACACAAACACATACACAAACACACCCACACACACACACACATACACAAACACACAGTCATCACTACAAACCCTGTTTAAGAATAAGGCGTACATACAGTCTCACATAGGCATACAACTACATTACACAAAGAGCTGCTAATTAGTTTATAAGTCATTTACTGTTACTTTTTTATTTTATTTTTATTTTATTTTATTTTTGCTAATTTAATTTTTAGTCACTGTTTTAATAACTTGTGCATTAGTCTCAATATTGTTAATATTAAGGGAAAGAGCGAGATACCCCCAACACAGGTATTATCAATTACCTACTGGGGATGTCTCATTTTATATACTCTGTAACTGTTTTGAGACAAATAAACATTTTTCATTTTCATTTTCATTTTTCAAACAAAAGCCTATCTGCTAATTTATTTTATGGCTTTCAATAAGTTAAACAAGTAAAAAAATCACGCAACGGACCCGTTTTCATTACAATCATAAATCAAGCCTTATTCCCATAAACGTTGAGTTCACTTTCCCCAAAAATAAAAAAAATAATTGCGTGTCACCTTTATATTAGCGGTTTTTTGACGATTCTTTTAATGTACTGTTTAAATAACCTTTTTGTGACCCCCAATGGTGACCCCGTTATGTTTCGAACATGAAATATTACGAGGGGAGCTGAATTCAACATCCAATTGGATTCGTGAGTAGCTGCGTTGTTTCACGACACCCGTACGGGGCTCGCGTGGGGAATTACGACCCACTCCCTCGCAGAGGTCTGTGTTGATTCTAGCATTGATAAAATCAGTCGCCAATTATGCGTTGGTACCCGTCAATTATTACACTTTGCTCTGTGGTCCTCTGGTCCTGGTATCTCGGGGTCAAATCCCGGTCTGACACCAAATTGAATCAGTTATTATTAGTGTTGGGGAAAACGGACGACTAATTGAATGTCTATCGCTAGTTTTCACCAACACTGAGGGACACCTAACTGAATACCTGACGCCCGTTTTCACCAAACACAGTTGTCTTATCTCCCCACTTGCAAAAAGGACGCTCCATGTCTTCCCGTCAACCTACATCCACCATTTACCTACTCGTCTCGGTACACGCGAGCTGCCGGAAGCCGTCCGAGGACCGGCACGCGCGGCGGGTTCGGTACGGATGTGCGGAAGACAACCAACGTCTTTGTACACGAACAACTATTGATATAATTAATGTGTTTCTAGCAGGAGTAATCAAATGGGTGATGTGACGAACGACTCACATAGGTACTCATAAGTTATTCTTACTTGTAAGTTATTCGTATTAAAGAGTGGAAAATTCAGACATTTGTCATCCCGCTTGTGTAATAGTAGGTACATGCTAGAATTTGCCCTGGAGCATCCTTAAATCGGAATATTCCGAAAATCGATTAAGTGACTATTTCATGAAAAAGTAATTCAAACGACTTTCAAAGAAAATTTGAATTACGCGGGCTACCCTGAAGCATCCATCTTATGTAAGTAGTGTCTTCTGTATTGTAATGGTGTGTCTAAAAAGAGGGATACAAAAATCTCAAAATATCTTGCAAACTGAAGGCTAAGTGTGTGTTATAAGTTTTTAAACCCCTCTCCAGCTGTGGCATGTGAAATATGCTATTAAAATAGGTTTGAACTTCGTTAGATGATCCAGAGGAGTATAGGAATTTAATTTGAAATCCAACACTGACCAAACACAGGCGGTAGAGTTTACAGAAGTCTGTTAGATGTGGGGTCGGATGGGTAATAGGGACGATCGATTGTAGTGGATTAGTGGGAAAGCCTTTTTCTAGCAATAAACCAGGACATATCTTACGGCTAAATGACACGACGTAATTAATCTTTTGAAAGAGATTAAATTAAATGAAACTAGAAAACCAAATTATCCACCAAGGCGGAAAAAATAGCAACAATTTAACCCTAGCAGAGCCCAGTGACCAATTCGATAATGTTCCATGAATGGTATTCAGGAATGTGTGGTATCTTATCAGTTACGAAGTAAACAGTTTGATAACAGCTGCATGCATGACATAAGCGTCAATTGAATCATTACGAACGAGTCAAGGTTACTGTTTGACTAAATTGAAGGCACGTCTGTACTGTGCACTTTTATGTAGTTTCTGAGGATAATCGTAGCCTATAAATTGAGGTCATATGATGTTTCTCGAAGTATTGGGCAGGGATGTAACTTAATTCACCTCGCTTTTTCGCTTGAAGCTCCGTGTAATATGCAGAAAGTCTATTAAGTCTAGTACCATTAACCGGGCACAAATCCAAAATACAGACTGCTAATGGGAAAAACTGATACGGGTACAGTGGGAGTGGGTACCTTTTTTTTTTTTTTTTTTTAAGGATGGGAAATCATCAAATGACCCCCCCCACTCTGGGCGGAGCGGGAGGGAGTGTCAGACTCTTACTGACTAAAAACCATCCATGTTGCTTCCTCGCCTTTTACGTTCCGGGGCCGCGGTATCTCTCGAACAGGCCCGCAACCCCGGCAGGGGGAGTGGGTACCTTAAGTAAGGCTACATACCTACAATGTGACATACGACAGTCACCCGAAACGCCCTTTAACCCCTGTCTATCTGAAGAGAAGACTGAAAAGTGGCGGAACAAACCCGCCAGCACACATTCTGTTTTCAAATCAATAAATCAATGATGGAGGCACAATTTTCAATGTCAACAGCAATAGTTATAAAGTAGGGCACATAAAAAAGGTTGATGTCAACTGTACCTACCAACCATTTTTTTACAACACAGACACAGCGCCTTTTCTAATATATCATTGTTAGTCATGTACCTGCCTACAATCACAATATGTAGGCAGTCTTACAAGTATTGATGAGTAAGCGGTTCTGAAGGTCGTCCCTCTATTCAGAACAATCGTACGGCAAAATAAAACAATATTTTTTTTAATTTGGAACAGTTTTTAATGTCTTTTAAACGGCTGTATGTCGCAAAACCAGGTGGTAGACCCAAAAGGAGATGGCAAGTTGAGCTGGACTTTATTGAACCATTGGCCTACACTCGTATCAGGTCGCGAAAAATGGAAGGGGTCTTGCAAAAATAGGTAATGAATGGCTGAATAGCTGGCCGGCCACAGAAAAAAAAAATAAGTATGCGGGAAAGTGGCTGTCAGGTCTTGATTTATTTTTCAATTGATTCTTGTTTTGATTTTAATTATCCTTGTGTTCGTAATGAAAAGCACAGTGTTCACTTCGGGTTAAAGACTTATTTAGTCCCTCGAAATATTAGCGCCCTCACTACGTTCAGGCGCCAAACCCCGTCTCGGGACTGAATAAGTTGCTTTCACCCCGAGGGTAACAATGAACCTACTATGGCGAGGAACCCGTTGTATCCTAGAACCAAAAATTCAAAAACTTGTGACATCCACAAACCCGCACCTAGTCCGCGCGGTGGATTGCAGCTCACTCTCTCACATACAGGATGTAAACCACCTCATCACAAAGCCGTTAACCAAGCATTCTGTACATCAAACTGAGTAACTTTACGCGAAAAATATTGCTGGGAAACAACTTTATTTTTTGAGGTTGGTTATAAATCATGTTTTGTGATAGAACTCAATGGAACGCACTTAAAACATTGTGCTGATGGATGGATTGAATAGTACGGGGGTCGTGGAGGTGTTGAAAGTTAAAATCTCACAAAAAAAACTTGTATTTAAAAGAAAAGTTGTCAAAAAGTTGTAACTTTGACCCCCCATATCTCCGTAACTAGAAGGTTCCCAGGTATGATGAAGAACAAAAAAATGTTCGCAATGATGGGGAGAACAAGTGCCTTTCGGCTTCGTAAAGAGGTGTTTTACACCCTTTATAGAGGAGGCCCGTGTGACCTGTGAATATGACAGGCTGATTTATCTTATTATACTTAGACTTGTAGCAAAAGGTCGGCTTTTGCGTCTTAAAAGGATGCGTCTATTGATCTGGCGAGGTACTGTACTGGCAAGTCGCCAAGACGCTGGTCAAAAGCTCCGCATTGCTAAATCGTTCCTTCATCTTTCATCCATGACATTTGATGCCGTATTTGCTTTGGGATGTCAAAATTTGCCTGGATATTCTATTTACTATCTACTAATGTTTGGCAAGATGATGGTGAATTCAAATAAGTAAAAGTATCATGTTTTCCGAGTAATTTCGCGTCGGAATCCAAGACAGTTAAATTGTTTCTCTGGGACTTCGCCGATCTTTATTGTCTCGGCGGTTTTGTGACGTCACTGTTTATTCTAGCTTTCAAGAGTAGCAGTGCTTTGGGAATAGGTTGTATAGCGGCACGACCAAAAAAAAATAGCCTTGTGTTATTTTTTTTAATCGTTCCAAGACCTGCCTTTCATCGTTTTCCCGCTGCTTAACTTTTCTCATCCATGATGGAGTCGGCGTCTAGTCCAACCGGAAATGCAAAGGCAGATGAATACAAATCATGTTACTAGATGACACGATACGACTACCAGTAACAAAGATCTGCAAAATAATGACCCAGAGGTTAACGTTCTGCCTGCAATCACCCAGGATAAAACATAAGACGACCTTCTTAGCCCAATTTGATGAAATAAAGATTAATGCAAATAGGAAGGTGTTATATAAGTAACAGTGGACTATCAATCATTATTATAATCGCAAACGTACGGCCTACATAATAAAATACATGTTGCGGAAGTCGTAATGAGTCAGTAGCTTCAGGTTTGCGGATTATAGGAGGCGGGCGATGAAATGGGAGTATGGCCCTGCGTCTTCAGACTCATTCAGAGATTGTTGTTTGTAATGTGGGTAGCACATTTAGGAGTAGAAAGATAGAAACGTGTTAAATATGTCCGTAGCAAAATTAATGCCTCAATATTGTTACCTATCTACTGTTGGACTTGAGAACATCAGAGTAGATTATTGTAAAGTTAAAACTTTGTTTCTGATATATGTCCCTCATTTTCATCATCTGCTTAGCCTTTTCCCAAGTTCTATGTTGGGTTGGGGTCGGCTTCCAGTCTTACCGGATGCAGCTGAGCACCTCTACAACCTAGTTAATTTCTGATATAGGTACCTAAGCAATGCAAATTCGGAGTTAGATTTTGAACGGTTACGTCAACCCTGAGTGACAAGCTTTTTCGTTTCAGTTA
Organism: Xestia c-nigrum; assembly: GCA_916618015.1. Lineage (NCBI taxonomy): Eukaryota > Metazoa > Arthropoda > Insecta > Lepidoptera > Noctuidae > Xestia > Xestia c-nigrum. The sequence continues at coordinate 26,349,568 of OU745248.1, read as the reverse complement.
CCTATTTCACCCACATTAATTGACTGATGAGTTATTACCGAACGCTTTAAATTTTGTAATAAACTATATTGTGTAATAAATAAACCCTAATTTGTGTCAAGAACAATGTTGGCTGAACAAATTAGGTAAACATTAATGTACTAAAATTGACGAATTGGCAAAATCATAAACGTTTTAAGTACGAGTCTAGTCAAAAACGATTGAAGAATGCTCCTAATTTTGTAGAACGAACAATAAAGTCCACCGGTGCCTGAAATGATGCAACGATATTAAAATAAAAATGCCTTGTCTCTGGCCGGCACCACACTCGATTGCCCATAGACAATCGGATGAAATATGGCTGCGATTATATTTCGGCAGTTTGATTCGACCTTGTCGCATTTTTAGATCGTTATCAATTTGATTCGATTGACGTGCATATCTTATTTATTTCGATAAAAGGATTTTGTGTTTCCGTTTGTTTTCTTTTCAGTAAACAATTCATCATTGATGAGTCCTTTCTCATTATCAGGATATCAGGCACCTATTAGTCTTTCATGAATTTTGTAGAACATAATATGCTTAATGGTATTAATCACGCAATAGATTTCTGAATCATAGGTTGAGATTCATCTTATAATGAAACACATACTAAGAGGCATACTGTACGCATGCAATAACTACCTGGTTTTAGGTTCAACGTACATATTTACTAAGATCGATGCATACAACTTCGTTTAATTAAAAAAGCTACCCATTTCTCAACTCTCAGACTTCACTCAGCTAGCAACAATGACTACCTAGTCCTACCTAATAACCTATCCTAGAATATGAGGTAATAAAGCACCATAATTACCTCTGCAAACAATTCCGTCGCCTACGTGTCTGTTGCCACACAAGTACCAGTTTCCTTAACAGATAAACCTACTTTAATATCAGCTGATAGGATAGTTATGACTTATAATAAGTCGTAATCCTAGCACAGTGCACTTTGTATGTGACATCGACTCACTGATGTCACCAAGGCATATAGCCGTTGTGTTATTGTGGAAATTTCATAAATAGACTAGGTATTAAAGTGTTAGAAACTGGACTACCGCATTGAAGATGAGACAAATTATCTATGACAAGGTGATCTCTGAGTTAGTTTATGGTTATAACTTATAGGTTATCTATTTAGTCCGTCAGTTAGATTATTGTAAAATTATGGACACGTATGCTTTGTTTTTGAAAATCAATAAATAATGACAAAGATAAAACGCATCAAAAATCGGGAGCGGGGGCTCGTGACGCCAGAACTAGCTAAAAATTATACCTAGGCGTGACGTATTGGGAATTTTAAAAGCGTCGTATCTTTGTCAATTTTGATGTAAACGTAACAAAAAAAAATACGGGTCAAATATTTTTAATAAGTAATCTACCAGACGGCCTAATTCGATTTTTGTCGTCTACCCTATTGATGCCATCGTAGATGCAATAACTCGTGGTTGAAAGACGTTCTGCGTTCAATCTTCAGTTAGAGTAAAGTGATGCCATCATCATCACCTTCTTGCCCTAGTCCCCTAGTTACGTGTGATGTAGCTGACCCACGCAACTTCGTCTGCGTCACATAAGAGAAAAAAACGAAAAGAAAAAAACATCCCCGTTTTTGCAACATTTTTCATTCCTGCTCCGCTCCTAATGGTCGTAGCGTGATGTTATATAGCCTAAAGCCTTCCTCGATAAATGGACTATCTAACACAAAAAGAATTTTTCAATTCGAATCAGTAGTTCCTGAGATTAGCGCGTTCAACCAAACAAACAAAAAAACTCTTCTGCTTTATAATATTGTAGTATAGATTCTGCTCTGTCCTCCGTCACGCTATCATTTCCTCCTTTTTCTTTAATATAGGTATAGGTACCTAATAGGTATCATAAACATAAAATTGAGGAGCCCGTGGCTAAATAACAGTCGCTCGGGTCGATCTTTAGGTTAAGCTGTGATCCGGATTTACCGGATTTCCTCCTTGTCTCGAAAAGCACGTTGAGCTGTTGGTCCCGGCTGTCATTTGTAGATCTTTAACAGTCGTTGTGTACGGCAGTCAATCGTCCAATAAGTCTGACAACCAGTCGTAACAAGGGGTAGCGTATCACCTAGACCAAGTGGGTTGTGGCGGTCAGATAGGCAGTCGCTCCATGTAAAATACTGGTATTCAGCTGCATCCGGGTAGACTGGAAGCCGACCCCAACATAGTTGGGAAAAGTCTTGGCAGATGATGAGGTATCTATCTTAAACACAGGCCGTATGTAAAACAAAATTCGCGAAACGTGAGTAAAGGTTTCTGGGGTTCTGAGTGGCCCACTGGGAAATACATCCGTGAAGCTATGTTGTGTTCAATATTAATACCATATTTCCACATGAGTTAGCGGTTTTGAAACATGCAATAAAATTCGTGTAAGATCATAAAAGTCTACTTGTTATGCTAAGTGCATGTGGAGACCGCAGTGCGCAGTTCGTTCCTACCTACGAGAATGTGCCACATTTTATTAAGGTGAATAGGTGAAGTGGTCGCAGATTTTTTTGTCAAAATAAAAGACAAGCGGAATTTCGCAAAAACAGAAGTTTGCTTTAAGGTTGATGATGATCCAAGGTAGTCTGCGAAATTAAAATTTTGTAACGTTTTTTGCAATTCAAATCATCAAGCGTAGCGTACGTACCTACAGGGTGTAACCCACCTCATCACAAAGCCGTTAACCAAGCATTCTGTACATCAAACTAAGTAACTTTACGCAAAAATTATTGCTGGGAAACAACTTTTTTTTTTGAGGTTATAAATCATGTTTTGTGGTGGAACTCAATGTAACGCACTTAAAACATTGTGCTGATGGATGTATTGAATAGTACGGCGGTAGTGGAGGTGTTAAAAGTCAAAATTGAACAAAAAAACTTGTATTTAAAAAAAAACTTGTCCAATAGTTGTAACTTTGACCCGGATATCTCCGTAACTAAAAGGTTCCCAGGTACCTATGGTGTAGAACAAAAAAATGATCGCAATGATGGGGAGAACAAGTGCCTTTCGGCTTCGTGAAGAGGTGTTTTACACCCTTTATGTAGTTACAGAGTTATAATTATCAAAATCATCAATACTACCCTCCAAGTTCGTAAAGGTCGAGGAACTACTTTTTCAAGGTCAATATTGTTCCTCGACCATTGTGAACATGGAGGGCTGTACTTATTGATGATTATAATTCTGTGACTACATAGGTACGTCTTACAGTCGCGAACAATATTTCAACATACCTACCACCTTGCAATGGCCAAAAAACGTACCTACCTAAAAAAAAATGTATTTCGCGGGCCACCCTTCAGACTTCTTGTTTTCTAATGGTTAGAACATTCTTTTACAATTAAGCTACAGGGTGTTTTCATGACATCTGATTCAGTTTTCTGAATCCTCCACCACATTGAATGATTTGTTTTTTGAGTAGGTAAGTAACTAATAATAAATCTTTAAAGGGACGATGATAGTAGAACTAAGAAAGAGATTCATGAATACTGGACATACGATTTATCTTACTAATTTGAGATTGCTAGCCAGAATAAAGTCTATAGGTAAGTTGATTAGAAGTTACCTACTTCGTAATATTAGGAACATTCAACCAACTACAAGGAAGCTATTCTCCATTCCCTGCAGTTACCGAAGCGTAATTAAAATCTATTTTCGCAAAAACTTTTCCTGCGTAACAACTAGATAGTCTAGCAAAAAATCAATACCGCGCGAACCTGCGTACTAGCCCGATAAAAATATACACATAGAGAGATAACATAAAACCTGTTTACTGAAATTCCAGGCCCGCATGCACTCTCATACACACAACTAAGCTGTCTATGGGTGTGTGTGTTTGTGAATGTGTGTGTGTTAGGTCGTTATACCACGAAATCAATACAGTCTGGTCGGTTCCAGGGCGGGTGCCACCGCGGTAACCGTGGTTAAGGTTTAGCTGCGTGATTTCACGCAAATGACATTTTGACATGAATAAAATAAAATGGCGGATATGTTAGCGTGATTGTAATCTTTATCGAAGGAATATAAAGTTGGTGTATTATTGTCATAAATTGGGTAATTGTTTTGCTTGTAGAACTTTCTTTTTATGTTTCGTCGTAGTTTCCTTATTGAATTTTGCCAAGGTTTTCTTTACATAAGCGTATTTATTTGGCTCTTTCTTACATATGAGTAAGTACTTACCGAGCTATTAGCTTTGCACTTTCAAATGAGTTTCAGCAAGCGTTAATTTAGTTTTTTCTCAGCTGCATTTAATTTTCTAAAGCTTTTATTCACAACACGAAAAGCAGTGTCTTTAGTTCATTCAAAGATGATGAAACTTTTCTTCTTTCTAAAATCTTATGTCGCAAGTTTGGGTACTTTACTTTCTTATGTAATAAATAAACAGGAACGCTTACATGGACGTGGGTTGCATACAACTAGTTCTTCTATGCCTTTCAAAATTACTTGTCCATGTATCCGTAATTAAACGCCTATTATAAATTATTTCTTTGTCCAATTATCTAGTTTATCCTCCATAACGACAGTTTGTTACAGTCACTTAGTGTGGGCGTCCATCTTGAAATACTGTCAGTTATATATTAGAGGCCGCTTATTAATTACGTAAAAGTTAAACCTTGGAATGATTCAGCCAATTATGAGATAGTTAGTTTTTGTTTCAGTTCTCAGACGAAAGGTGAAATCTGTTCGAAGTCTCTATGACTTTCTAGTTATGCAATTTCGGTTTGGTAAAAGCTCAAGATTATGAGGTATTAGGTATGGTCGTTGCAAATATATGCCAAGAGTTAGTAATTAAGTTTAATAACAGGGATACTCGCCAAAGAAGTATCACTCGTGGAAGTTACGGATATTTGTTGAGTATAGTAGCACCTTAAGTTTATCACCATAGTTTTACCAACTTTCTTTACTATCTACTTTACAAAACTTTTATGTTTTATGGAATCAAGTCTACTGTTCGCAATTCTGATGGACAAAGATACGTCAAAACCGACATGACCGACAAGTTAACATACAACGATGAATCTGCTGCAATTATTTCGGTTTCGGCTTTTGCGTTTCGGGTAGGAAACTGCAAGCTGAATGGGCACTCTACCTACCCCATGGACAATAGACTGCCAAGGTCATATCGTTGTATACGATTAGTGTAGGGTGCAGTGAAAGCCAGGTGCGATTAAAATGAGGGGAGATTTGATGTTCCCCTGTTGTATTGTTGCACCTTTTATTTGGCAATAAGCATTTATTTTAAATCGATCAAGCAGACTGAGCAACGACTCTGAATTATTAACAAACGGGATAATAATCTTAGAATGTTACAAAAATAATAAAATAATAGCCAATTGTACGTATCAAAGAAAATCGTCCTATTTGAACGCATAACCGCGGTTTAAACCCCAATTAAGTGACACAGTGCCACCAGCCTTTTAACCTACCTATCTTGATAAAATACAGCTTAGGCCCAATTCTCGGGCCTAGACTAGGCCGTGGGTGGGGTGCCTGCATTATGGCTGAGCCCTAAGAGCGAGCAGGACAACAATACCTCCCATCTCTCTCTTACTGGTAGAGTTATAGTCGTAAGTACTCGGGTTTATTCGGTTGCCATGGCAACGGGAGAAGACTAGCCACCGATGCGACAATATTTTATGGAGTTACGTAATGTCCTGAATAAGGTAAAGTGCTAGACTACTAGTTTTACTGACCTATTCGGCCAATTGAGTGTAAAATATGTTAGATGATAATCTTATAGCTTATGAAGCAAAGTTTTGTCGCCATGTCATTTTTTCTTGTTTCCTGGATCGATATGAGGGATAACTTTGGTACGTGACTTGGAAGTTTTCCATATTGTTAAGGAAAAACTGGAAACGCGATGGAATTATGAGCGGTAATTTTAAAAAAGGGCATTCAAAACGTGCTGGTTCAACGAAAATGGCAAATTATGACGAATGTATCTATGTTGGTCTGACAAAGATCATCTTTTGCTTGCCAAATATTTTGAGATATGCTTGCCTTGCAGTCCAACTGAATGTAGCTAAACACTAGTTTTTCCATGGAGTGACTGTCTATCTGACTTCCACATTCTACACACAACAGACCTAATGAGTAACACGACAAACGACAAGATAGAAATTGAAAAACCTAAAGAAAATCACGGATATAATCCCGTAAGTGGGTACTTTAAGTGTGTGACAAGATAGATATCAGACTTTTAGACTTTTAAAGACCCAGAACAGAAAAACTTTTCACTTATAGGTACTGTTAAAGACCTATATTGAAAACTAACACTTCTCCCGCGACGTATGTTTGTAACATACAAATTTTATAATTTAGTGTAGCCAAAACGGCTTGGAATGGAATTGCTCCAGTTCATTTTTTGTTTGTTTTCCTTTTTGTAGTAACTATTCTGATATGTTCGCATCCAGTTGACAATACACTTGATATTGATGAATATATGTTTTTTTTTTTTATATTTACCGTTTTGTAAAATGTTTGTACTTGTATCTAAATTATTCTAATACTGTCGGCGACGAGACCCTATCACCACACCAGAGTGCAAATAGTGGCCATACTTAGTGTATTACGTGAGTCGTTCAGTTGATTTAGTGTTTGAAAACTTGTGATATTAACTTATACATTTAATTAAGTAAACAATTAATATAATATCACTAGAATCGTGTTAGTTTATGATAACTTATCATCATCTTAGTATTAAAGTCCAATCAGACTGGTTAGAAAGGAAAAAACGTAATTTTTTTTTTTTTGTGTCATAATTACGTAACTCGAAATGATATTTTTTTGTTTGTTAAGGTATAACGTTTAAATTAATGTCAAATCACTGGACTTGACTTAAAACCATTATTCACGCAAGAATCATGTAAATCGGTCCAGTCGTTTAGAAAATATAAAGCAAAATAGAAAGTAAACATTATGTACATCATAAATTTCACACTTATTGTTCTATGATATTTAATGTAAGGTGCAATATGATTGTTTTAAGTGGAAATGGGTGCAATTACCTTTGTAAAAATGTATAAAGGGTGTAAAACACCTCTTAACGAATACGAAAGGTACTTGTTCTCCTCGTCATTCTGATCATTTTTTTGTTCTACACTATACCTGGGAACCTCCTAGTTACGGAGATATTGCGGGTCAAAGTTGCAAGATTTTTACAAGTTTTTTTTTAAATACCACTTTTTAACGCTTGATTTTTACTTTAAATATCTCTACGACCTCCGTACTATTCAATCCATCCAACCGCACAATGTTTTGAGTGCGTTACATTGAGTTATACCACAAAACATGATTTATAACCTCAAAAAAAAAAGTTGTTTCCCAGCAATATTTTTTGCGGAAAGTTACTTAGTTTGATATACAGAATGCTTGGTTAACGGCTTTGTGATGAGGTGAAATACACCCTGTATATTGTGAAGTTTATTTAAATGAATAAAGAAGGTATTGGGTTCCAAAGGTTTCGGCTTTCGCGAAAATAAACGCAAAATTGGTTTCTAAAAATTAAACCATTATTATTTTGATTGTGATAAATATACTGTACACACACATTCCTGCCTTTTATTTTCTAAGCCTTTATAATTATGTACTTTAAAATAATATCGTCTACAGGATCAAAATTGTTTAAGCGATCACTACGCCCGATCTTCACCCGTGTGTGCGTGTATCTGCATGAACAATGCACACAAACATAGAATTGCAACGAATTTGCCTAAACTCTAGCGAGTGAATTTTGTGCACGGACTCTTAACAAAGGCAAAAGTTATTCATTCATGACATACAAAGACAAATTTCATCAGATTTGCCAAAAGCGGTGTCAAGCAGGTTTGACACTAATATCTGTTCTAAGCTCCTCTTAACCCGACATTATAATTAGGAACACTTACGAAAATAGCCTGACATTTGTAATACAATTAAAAATAAATTAAACCGACGTAACACCCGAAGTCTTCAACAGCAACGTGATGTCCCCAATTACAAAAATAACCACCCTTCCTTAGGGAGTCGTAAAAACGACAGGTTGGACGAAATCGTCATCTTGTGAAAGAATTAAAAATAAATGTGGCGAAATAGTATCTGGAAGTCTTTCAATAGATTCCGGTTAAAGGTTGGTCGAAGCAATGAAAACCTGTTCAGGTGGAGATACATAGCTAGATGACTCTGCCCTTAAGTGTAAATGTGTTGTTGGGTTAAAAACATAAGATGGGACACTTGATAGCCTGTCCTGTTGCACATCACAGGAGCTGGTGGACGCTACTGAAAGTGCCAAACTTATAGGCAAATTTTGGCCTGACTCAATTTGAATATTCATCGAAACGCGAAGAAGAAGTCCAAACCTAATGCTAAGTAAGTACCTAAGTACATCTTCCACGATCATTAAGTAGTAACAAATAAGTATTTTGTCACAATTTCGTGTGGTAAACCTAAATTACATTGAAATGAATTAGTAAAACGAATTGGACCAGTGACATAATTGGTCAATGGGTTAGTCTGGAGTGCCACGTTTATCAACTAGCTAGATAATAACTAAAGTTAGACTGTGAACCTAACTTTGTATTAGGTGGTGTATCTATTTTGTCAGTTGTGCATAGAACGTACGGATCAAATTGAATTATCTTCTGGCTAGCCTTTTCCCAACTATGTTGGGGTCGGCTTCTAGTCTAACCGGATGCAGCTGAATACCAGTACTTAAATAAATTGAATAAGTAACAAAAAAATAATTGTCTTTTAATAACAAACTCGCAAAAGGAGAAACAATCGAGGAGGACCAAGGAAAAGCTCGTAAACTTGTGGATCATGCTTTTTGATATTGACAACCATATCCTTTGCCATGACAGTAAGTTTTCAATACGCAATGCGCAAAGTCTGCAGAACTAGAGTACCTACCAGTAGTACTCTACGTGTCAGACTAACAAAATGGTCTGAATCTTCGCAGTATTTTAGAAAATAAGTAGGGTAACATCTTGGTTGCCATCTTTGCACATTGATAACAAGAGGGTCGATGCTACTCTTCTAAATCTAAATTCTGCCTAACCATCTCAAATGGTGACACCACACCTAGACTAGACACAGTCAGCCATAAATCCAGTTTGTCTGCCACATTGACCGACAGATGCTGATGGCTTTCAACTGCGTAAAGTGAGATACATAGCCGACACGACTGACTTTTATGGCCTCATCGAATTTAACAGCAACCACAAACGAATATGACCTTTAGACTTGTGTAGATAGAATCTCCGAGAACTGTAAACTTAAGTTGGTAAGAGGAATAGGAAAAGAGTCGCCTACTGAACGCCTACGGATGTCGCTGATAACCTTGGGTTCAATTAAACGTGTTTTGGTGGTATGTTGTCGGGGTAAACGGGATTGTAAGTACCTAAGCCTACTGCTTGAGAGCTCTGTCACCGACTTGAATGGACTTTTCAGCGTAGGGACTGCAAAAGCTGAATGGTTCCAGATAGATGCTGAAGGTGGAGGACAGGATGTTGTCGCGCTGCTTGGGAGAGGCCTATGTCCAGCTGTGGACTGTGATAGGCTGAGTGGAGACTTTACATGGTATATTGAGTAAGGAAAGGAAATATAATGATGATAAGTGGATCCGCAATGAATAGGAACCGGAACCTAACAAAGATGTTTCGTGCATGTAATTTACTTGGAAGTATTTCAAAAACAAGAACGAATTTGGGGAGTTAAAATCCTTCAGGGGTTATTGTAAGAACCTATGTAAACACAGCAGAACATAGTTCAGAATAATATGTTGTAATTAACTCGAAGGCTCTACACGTCTACATCCCAGAAATTAGTAGTACAATTTCATCTGTTTCTCAATTTATATGTATACAGGGTGGAATTTTGAAAATGCCACCTGGAGGGAAAGTTCTCGAAATACTGGAGATACGAAAATTTACTCATAGGAAACATAACTTTATTTTCATGCGATTTTTGTTTGTTAGAGAGATTTGATCCATATGATTGAATCTATCGATTGATGTCAAAAAGGTTATTTTTTCGGACTTTAATAGATTTGTATCTTTTTTAAAACTTAAGTAAAATTTGCTATCTCAAGTATTTCGACTAATAATAATAATAATAATAATAATAATATTTATTTGCGTAAAACATGGTATAAAAAGATCTTACAGTACAAAAATGGAACATACATGTTTTGCCTAGATTAAACACAGCATGCAAATATTTGTAATAACAATTTCCTCAACAAAATTATTATTAGACTACAATAACGCTATTTATGTTCTAGAAATTGTTTTATACTATAAAAGTTGTTGTTAATTAACCATTCACACAATTTGTTCTTAAAAGTATATCTGGAGTTTAACATTTTCAGATCAATAGGTAATTTGTTATAAATTCGTACACACATAGATAAGCAGCTTTTATTGTACTTAGCAAGCCTGGGAGCACTGTTAAGTACGAGTCTGTAAGGATCTCGTCGGCTTCGAGGATTCGTATCGTTTGCTATTTTAAATAACTCCTTGTGTTTCCATACAAACATACACATTTCATTAATATACAGACAAGGTAGCGGTAACAATCCAAGTTTTTTAAATACTGGCTGACACGATTCATCAGGCTGAAGTCCGTATAGAGCCCTAATGCATTTTTTTTGAGCAACAAATGTTCTATTTTGGTCGGTACTGTTACCCCATATTATAAGTCCATAACGTAATAAGGATTCCACATACGCATGGTAGGCTAATATAGCTGTTTTTAGATTTGTACTTTTTTTTACTTGTCTAAGAGCATACACAAACTTATTTATTTTTCTTGAAACATTGTCTACATGTACTTTCCAATGTAGATCTTCATCAATTGTAACTCCTAGGAACTTGGTATGTGTTACTGATTTAATTTTGGGTATACTTAATTTGAGGTTAAATTTATGATTATTCGATTTATTAAATTGTATATAAACGGATTTGTCAAGGTTTAATTTCAAGTTATGTATATAAAGCCAGTTAATTAAGATGTCAATTGTATTGTTAATGTCAGTTTCGTGGTCATAAATTGTATTATATTTTTTATCGGATGTCACAATAATTGAGATGTCATCCGCAAACAATATGCACTTATGTTTTGTTATTTTAATTATGTCATTTATATATATCAAGAATAAGATCGGCCCTAGTATGCTTCCCTGTGGGACCCCAAACTTATTACATTTATATTTCGACGAGTGTAGCGTTACTTCTTTATATTCGTTAATGTTTGTTATGGTAACGCATTGTTGCCTATTATCAAGGTATGACTTTATCCACTGTAAGGTTGGCCCTCTAATCCCGATTGCTTCCAACTTTTGCAGTAGTAGATCGTGTGAAACTAGGTCGAACGCTTTCGACAAGTCAAAGAACAATCCTGTGGTTAAATTGTTGTCATTGATGTTAGTTAATATGACATTTATGAGGGCGTATATTGCTAATGTTGTAGACTTCCCCTTTTGAAAACCATGCTGTTCTTTATTTATAATATTAAACTTTGTACAATAATTTTCAATTCTTTTGTACATGCATTTTTCGTAAATTTTAGATAAGATGGGTATTAGGGTGATAGGGCGGTAATTGTTCAGGTCAAGTCTGTCTCCTTTTTTGTAAAGTGGTCTGACAACGGAGAGCTTTAAAGCTTCTGGAAAAATACCCTCATAGAATGACAAATTTATCAATTGAGTTAGTACTTCAACAATCTCGTCGACACAGGTTTTAATAATTTTTGTGTTAATTTCGTCGTACCCTTCCGAATTTGTGTTATTTAAAAGCAGTATTTCCTTCTTAACTTCAGTTATCGACATTGGTTTGAGGAACATTGAGCCAACAGTAACATTATTCATAGAGTTACCTGTGACGTTCGGTGGCACTGATCTGTTTGTTGAGTCGATGTAATGATTATTAAAGGCAGACGCTATTTCCACTGGATTAGTAAGAAGTGTGTTTTTATATTTGATACTGTCTATATTATGTCTGGAGTTAGCATTATTTAGCTCGTCTTTTATAACATTCCACGTGGCTTTGCATTTGTTGTCGTTTTTAGCTATGTATTTGATATTTGCGTTTTTCTTAGAATTAAAGATGCATTTCTTAAGGAGATTAGTATATCTAAGGTATTTAGTCTTATTATTTGCAGTTTTGTTTCTGTAAAATTGATGGCGTAGTAACCTTTTTGTTTTACAACTTTTTTTCAAGCCTTTACTTATCCAACTTTGTTTCTTTTTGTTATTAAAATTTACTTTTACTTTTAATTTAGGGAAACAAAGATTGTAAAGTAGGCAAAACGTTTCATGAAAATGATTGAACGCTGCGTTTGCGTTGTTAGCCGTGTGTATTTCAGACCAAGAAAGATTACTTAAGCATTCTTTAAACTTGTGGATGTTATCTGAACTGTAATCTCTTTTGTACGTGTAATATATTGCTTGATTTTGGATTTTATGTTTCAAGGGAATAGTTAACATTTGTGCTGTATCGTGATCAGACAAGTGAAGTGGCAAAACTGCAGCAGTTGCATCATGAATGTTACTCAAAATGTGATCTATACATGATGACTTACGTGTTGGTACATCAATATGGAATATTAGATTATAGTTGTGTGCCAGATCCTGCAATTGAGTAGTAATATTACCTTTTTTAAGAGTGTTAATATTAAAATCACCCGCTAAAACCACTTTCATTCTAGATTTATATTGTTTGAGCAAATTATGCATCAGACTATTTAATTTGATTAAGAATTGGTTCGGGTCTGATTGAGGTGTTCTGTAGACACAAATTATTATTATTTTTTGATGTGTTAGTTCAATTCCACAAACTTCAAAAGTGTTTTGTGTGGCATAGCTTTTTATAAATGGCAAGTCTTTAAATAGCAGATTCTTTTTGGCCAAAATACAGGTACCACCTCTTTGCTTTTCTCTGCAGTAATTCGAAGCCATCTCATAACCGTGAATTTTAATATAGCTTTCGTAGTCTCTCTTGATAAAGGTTTCGGAGAGGCATATTATGTCTGGGTCGTTATGCTCTTCTTGTAGTTCTTGCAAGGTTAATTCTAGAATTTCTTTTTTTGATATGATACTGGCAATATTTTGGTGGAGTATTTTAAGGTTCTGGGTTACTGGACGTGTTATTTTGGGCAAGAAAAAACGTGCTATTTCGTTTTATCTTTGGAAAATAGTACGGAATAGTTCCTTTTTGAGTTTTATTAACGGGATTTATTAAGTTTAGTGTTTGTGGTGTTAAACTCTTGCTTTGGAAATAGAAAGGGATTGTTCCCTTCTTGGGTTTATGTATGTCGGCTTTTAATTTAAGGCTTAGCTTGTTACTCGCTATCTTTTTAATTAGTTCTCTTGGGTTTAAATAATTCTCGCTGTAGTCATTATAGTCTATAAGGTAATTAATTTTGTTACATAAGCCGTATGTGTTAGTGGTATCATATTCTAAAAACTTACACTTTTTGTAGCTTTTACACATGTTATTGATACGATAATTAAGATTATTTATATCTAAATTCTCATTTTTAAACACATTCAAGACAATTATCATATTGTTATAAAATGTATCTAACACAATTCGTAGTTGTGATAAAATAGAATTTAAATTATGGTCGTTCTCTCCCACACAAATTACAAGTTTGTCGTTAGGGTTTAACTTAGTATGACGACAGTTCATAATTATTTGGTTACTTAAAGCATTAGGTTTTGTTTCAGAGATAATTTGATACCTTTCATATTGAGTATTTTTTCGTGATTTAATCATTGCTGCTGCTAGGCCGACACATTGTTGAGAGCCGAAGATAAGGATTCTACTTGGCAATTCACTTTGTTGTTCTCGAGTCCAAGCAGTCATTTGTGGGCAGGTTTTCGACACCCGGGATTGTTGATGGTTGCTATTGTTACAGTGTTTGAAGGCATCTATTTGTTTCTTGAAATCTGCAAGCTGTTCTTGTGTGTTTTCCAATTCTTGTAGTAGGCCCACAATTTTCTGTTGTAACAACACAATTTCGATGCTTTCGTTATCACTTACATTAGTTTTTCTAGTAAGTGGAGTGGAAGGTGTAGAGAAAGTCTGATGTAGTAGGGACTGTTTTCTTCCTCTAGTGATAACTGCGTTGTTTTCAATGGGAGGAGAATGGCAGAGTGTTTTTAACATTTTTATTTCCGTAGTTAGCTTATTAAATTGTTGACGAAGATTGTTATTTTCTAATATTGTATTTTCTAGCTCGTTCTCGGTGCTGTCGAGCTTGTTTGTAAGATCATTTATTGTGTCTTTCATTTCTAAAATTGTTAAAGTTTCAGATATTGTCCCGTCTACGCTTTTGGACAGTTTGTTAGGAGTGTCGTAGGATTCAGTCGACGTTTCGTATTCAGACAGTATATGAGAGTCTAGTAGTTCGGACATATTAAGAGTTGTCGTTTGTATAGCTTCAGACTGTTGGTTTTTTTCAGTAGATTTGCATACTATCGGTTCCGGGGATGAGCGACTTGCTTGAAGCTTTTTCCTTGATGTGATGTTAGATATGTAGCTTGTATTAGATACTTTTTTATTTTTTATGCATGTCGTACATCTCCATTTCTTCCTAGACTCTTGGTCCATAAGTCGGTAGGTTTGTTCCGGATATCCAATGCAGTCTAATTCATAGCGGTTGTTACATGTTGAACATAATGCTGTTTTTTTTATATCAACAGATTTCTTGCATTTAAAGCAAATCGCTTTCTCGGGCATCTTGCGGTCATTTCTCGTACTCATTATAGCTGACGTTGTATTTTGTGCTTATTTTCCCAGATTTAGATTGTTTTTTATAAGTGGTAACAACTAATAACGGGGAAGATGGATTTCAATATTATGGCAACACATGTATGTATGAATGTCTTTCGATGTGCCAAAATGCTATGTTCCAAGTCGTAAGAAAGAATGAATGATAACAACGTAATGTAATTATGTCAACAGTGTTCTGCTACTCGCTAATAGATGTCGCTATTTCGATGTACTGTAATTATCGACTTGATTGATTTTCAAATAAAAATAACGAACAGCTGTTGTGAGAAATGTAAATCACTCTTCGTAGACGTTTTTATCACCACACATCACAAATTGTTTATAATTATGATTCTTTTGCAGGATATTTTCTTGAAATTTGGATGTTTACACTGGTTTAACTGAGTTTTTTGTCAATGTTTACATATTTCAGGATCACTGTTTATTATGATAACCCGGTATCTTTAGACTATGACGACACTGGTACTGCTTATTTATATGTCTATTATCACTTTTATGTCTAATACGCTGTTTTAATAATGGTTTTTCTATTTAAAATAATAATTAAATACGCGCACAATCACTTTTAATGTTTACTTGTCAGCTGTCAGCTGTCAGCTGTCATTTTTATTTTTACTAAGTACTTTCCTTTCAGGTGACATTGAAAAATTCCACCCTGTAGTAACCGTTGTCAAATAAAGCAACCAGCTATCTCCATGTCTCAATGCATGTAGCTACTAATCTACAGAACCCCAAACCCATTGTCACATCAGACTAGACGACCCCTAATGAAGGCATAACCATTATGTAGATACGGGACTCCCAAAAGGGTTTAAAGCGAATACGGTCGTACAAATTGCTTGTAAAATTGTTATTTGCCACGACATCATGCATGGTAAACTTTATATCATAAATTAAATAGTTAAAAAACATAAAATATTGCCTCAAATAGACACATTACACATTCGCCAAGCCTTTTTTCTACTATATTTGGGTCGGCTTCCAGTCTAACCGAATGCAGCTGAATACTAGGATTTTACATGGAGCGACTGCCTATCTGACCTTGGCCCAGCTATTGGGTCATACGTTCCCCTCGGTAAGACTGGTTGTCGGACTTCGGGTTTCTTACTCCCCATTACATTACTTACATACCTAGTTGAGTAAAAAATGGTGTAATAAAAGTTTTATGGTCGCCTACAGTTCAGAGAATTTGATTATGTCATCAATTAGCAGTGGAAGTTGATCCACAAGGTTGCAGAAACATTAACAGTTAGTTTTGTTTAAAACAAACCTTTTTATTGTATACTTTACTGGTTTACATAGATATTACTACTATTAAATACTATGGAGTCAATTAAACCGCTAACTCATGCAGCATAAAATCTATACTATTATAGGTACTATATAGTATTATAAAGCTAAAGAGTTTGTTTGTTTGTTTGAACGCGCTAATCTCAGGAAGTACAGATACGAATTGAAAAATTATTTTTGTGTTAGATAGTCCATTTATCGAGGAAGGCTTTAGGCTATATAACACCCACCACGCTACGACCAATAGGAGCGGAGCATATATAGAAAATGTTGCAAAAACGGGGAAATTGTATTCCCTTTGTGAGGTTTTTCTCTCTTATGTGACGCAGACGAAGTTGGTGATCTATAATCCTATTGCACTTTAAGCATTATTGCATCGGTGAATCAGTCGAAACTTCAACATAGTCATCCAAACTTGAAATTTATCCCCCTGAAACTTTTCACCCCCCAAATTACATCCCACTAGCCCCCATTCCCCATAACCAACCAAAATAATCAAAACATAAGAAACTACATCCATATGGCACAGTGGTCTGTAGGCCGACGGGTATGAGTCAGTAGCGGGTTCGAAGCCGGTTGAAGTCATCGCAGTGGGCGCCTGCGCTCAAGGAGAAGTGAATGAAAATAATCTTGATACTTATATGTGGGCTGGTAATGTAGATAATAGTATCGGTTTTATTACATTAAAGAAAGGGCGTCAGCTGATTTTTGGTGTTGATAAATATTGTCGTTTAGATTTGTTATTACCTTCGTTTTACACCTACACTGAAATTATCGGATGTTGTTCGCATTTCGTATGGATCATATCAGCCTAAGAGGCACTTTTTAAGTTTTTGTTCTTAAAAAATAACCATCCTAACAAGGACCGCACTCTGGGCACTGGCGGACAATTACCAGGGCCTCGATTCTGCTATTACAATAGTGTCAGAGTATTCGATCATTGATTTCATAATGATCAAGTTCTGTCAAATTTTGACAAGTTTGTTAATTCTACTATCATAATAGCGCCATTATGACTTCTCAATGAACAACCACTGACACTCCATTGAAATAAATGTCATAGAATATTAATCTCATACATGAAATTTGGCATGAATAAATGTTCGCTTTTAGTACTAGATTTCGAAAACCATTTGTACTAAGGGTTTTATAATAATGACAATACGACAATGCCATTTTATTACGAGACCATTGACCGACCATTGTTAATTTAGCAGATTACGAACTTTAAGAGGAAAATGACAATGGGATGAGAATGGAATCGTGTTGGAGTGACGAATTTATTAAGATAGCAGAATTAGGCCCCAGCTTGCTGGCTGGCTATGATTGCTTACCATGATCATCAGCCTAATAATGTTAACTCTGGGACACAGGCCTCTTCTCTATGAGAGGAAAGGGATTACTCGTAGTAGCATACGAAACTCATTTTTATTATACTTATAACATACTTAGCTGGATTGCTGAAAGAGGGACTGGTTTAAAAATTCAAAAGGCCTTTTGCCCTGAGGTGGGACAGTATGGCTTAGCTAAAACCTGACATCGATTCGATACGTGGCGTGGGATGGAGTCTTGACTGGTCAACACGACCCTACTAATCGGTGCAACTGCAATGAATAAGATTATTGGCTATATCCTTTTGCCAATAATCTTATTCATTGGATAAAAACTGTAATTGTGATCCAAGGGCTGGCTTTTACCTTGACCAGAGGCTTAGTGTGGTCAACGCCGCCAGTCTCTTGGGAACATTACCAGCTGACAAACCCGCCACACTGTTCCACCAGTAATAACTAGCTGACAGCGTTGGCAAGGAGATTTTGGGTGCCCTTTTATATTTTCAAAGAAAAGAATAAAGTAGAATAGAATACTCTTTATTATGTACACCATAAAAATTTTAGATACTTACAAAACATTTAAACATTTTACGAAGGGTGACACAATGGGCGGTCTTATCCTATCGCTGAAAGCGATCTTTTAAAGACAACCTTTCATCATCATGATGCTCATTTCAGCCGAAAGACGTCCACTGCTGGACATAGGCCTCCCCCAAGTGTCGCCAAAGTGAACAGTCCCGTGCGACTCGCATCCAGCTTGCATTCACCAAATTCCTCCCACCTTCACCAGGTCATCGTCTTTCACCTTTTTATAGATTTTTGTTAGTTTTTTTTTTTTTTTTTTGTTATAATGATGTACCTACATACGACGAGTCCATAAGTACTAATTTAACTCTACATATGAAATAAAACATTGAATCTTACTGTATTAAATCCATTTACTTAGTAATGAGCCTATTGGAAAAGCTTTAAAAATAAACATGACTTTTACAAAAGCTGACGTCACCTTTTCCCCGTAGTTACAAGTAGGTACAACCCCTACATGTATATGTCACCGTAAAGTTGTCAAACACGCTATATTGTAATATCTCTAGCGATATTGTAAACTCTCGAAATATTGTCAAACGAACATACTGCTTAACTGCTAGCTGCTACTAATAAAACGCATTATTTTTCTTGAAATGCATGCGATGGTAGTCAACTCACGCGGTGTGGAGGGAAGAAGGGGTCCACCTTGCCCAGTGGAACCACTCTCATGAAAAGATAATGTACCTGAGAAATACCGATTAATATAACCTAACCTTAAAACACTTTATATTTGATATTCCCCTAAAAAGCGTAGTCGAGCCCCGAGGATGCAGGGTTCAAAGGATGATGGATTTCCGAGTGCAGGGTTTAAAGGAACCTAAGTAACCTAATGGGGGGGGTGCCCCAAGTCCCGATTATGTGGGGCAGAGATACTTCCGTATGTTCAGTTGACAATATTTCAAGAGTTTACAATATCGCTAGAGAGAAACACGTTACATTGTAATATAACGTGTTTGACAATTTTACGGTGGCATATACAGTAACAACCCTCGTTGCGGTTCACCCCAAAAGCCACGTGACGCGTCACCCCACCGCGCGGTGACCTTGTAAGGGGTCCGTTATTACCTACAAGTAATCACGTTTAGAGACTGTTTGTCACATTGTGCGGTTGGACTTTGGTGTGAGGTAGATTTTTGTAAGGGAAGTAGAAAGGAATGTTTTTAGAAAGAGCTTTCTACTTATTTTTAGCGTCTCGGCCCTGAATTACGCGATTTCGATAGCGTCCTTCAGTGCCTGTAACATGACAGGCAACACCGGTTGTTTTTTTTTTGTTGTAATGTATCTTTTACAGGAACTCAGCCTACGCAGCGGAGTATAGAAGGTTGTATGCATTTCAGTGGATTTAGTCAAGTTGTGTGGAACTAGTTTTCATAATAATGAAACGCTTGCTTTGCCCTCGGTTACAAATAATCAATATCCTTTATGTTATTCCAGGTGTCTTACAATCTGGGAACTAAATCATATCCAAATTCGTCCAGCCGTTTCAGTGTAAAAATGTAAGTAACAAACACACACACTTACAAACTTTTGCATTTTAAATACAAATAGTAGTGCGATGAAGAGCCAAGATGTACCACGCCAAAAATAAAGCTCTTCGTATACCGATCATTTATAAAACCTAACTACCACTTAAAATAATGGTCCCAGTAGGTACTTAAACGTTTTAATATGAGTAAATACCGCTATTATCTATCTTCTATCTATCTATACTTATAATAAATCTGTAGAGAGGTCAATTCTGTACATGAAATATATTTACAAAATAACTATCGAGGGGTGATTAGTGATCGATACTGATGCCAAAAAAGCAATCAGTAAAATTTTTGTCTGTCTGTCTGTCTGTCTGTCTGTCTGTCTGTATGTTATTTATAGAAAAAAAAACTACTCGACGGATTTTAACGAAACTTGGTACAATTATTCTACATACTCCTGAGCAGGTAATAGTATACTTTTCATCACGCTACCATTAATAGGAGCAGAGCAGTGAAAGGAAATGTTGGGAAAACGGGAGAAGTTACTTGGTTTTTTTAGCTTCCGTCGCGTGTGCAGCCTTAATGGTTAAAGCTACATAGAAATCATGTATAACGGAAATATTCCACATAAAATTATATAAAAAATATCCCAAGACAGCATATGTCTATCTTTTATAGTTGACTCACAATAACACGTGTAACTCCCGATAGCTTAGCAGTTCGGAGAATAAATGTGAACAGTTTGTTTGTTGCGCTTTCACGCGACAACTACTGAACGGATTTGGATGAAATTTTGCACACAGATAGTTTATAACCTGGATTAAAACATAGGATACTTTTTATCCCGGCAGTAAGATTCCATGGGACAATAATCAAACTTCACGCGGGCGAAGCCGCTGGCAGAAGCTAGTCCTTAATAAACCGCATCATAATTTATTTATTACTCACAAACTGATGAGTCAGCACACAGATGGCGCCACCGGGTCAATTCAAAGATGGCGGAGTGAAACCAGTCGGTGTGTTAAACTTACAGCTTTATTGTAATGAGCTTATTGTGTTTATAGCGGGCTTGAGATGCTCAGCTCTTAGATAAACAAGATTATGATCATGAATATTGCATTTTAATGTAAGTACCTATAAGGAAAAGATGATACTTACTGCTATGGATATGCGAATGACACATAAATCTTGATAGATCCTGCTAGTAGCGAAACTTGGGGGGCCCATGTCAAAATGTTAGATGTTTATGCCAGATATAACGAAGACGATTATAAGAAAAGAGACTCATCAGCTGGATGACGACCTTATAATGGTGGCTGGTGCAGATTAGATACGAAAGGCACGCACACAGAGTGCAGTTAGCAGCATAGAGAGCAGTTTAAGATGCGCCTATGTCCAACTGTAGATTGATTTTACTTTGTCATGCTAGTATGGATGGATGGCTTTCAAACCAAACAGTGCTTCCGTCTATAAAATCTATATTTACCCAAAGCTCGCAAATAAAGCCCAAAATAACATAGCAACCGCATAAAAACTGGCCAAAAGTACACAAAAGTAATTGTTATTCAAGTTCCCTTCAAGCAGTAAGTTGTTCACAACCCACGCGACGCCGGGTCGATACCGAACCTAATATGGCTGCGACGAGCTACGAATTTGAGCCTGGCGGGATGTTTGCTGAATTTATAGATAAATCTAGACTTTTAATATGACTAGATTGAAATAGTTTGGGAGTTTATTTGGTAGTTAGACGTGCCGTATGTAGTTTGTGTCTCAATTTACTTGTATTGCTGCAGTCGATTGTTTTATTTCATTAGAAGATTTCCGATTATTTCATCACAATGTTTTGCTGACGTTTCAGTAGTTTCAGAATAAGGGAAGTGGTCTGCCTCATTTTTTAATTGTAGGCACGTCTCGCAAAGACGTTTTCTTATAATTGTTAGAATCGGTAGAAAGTGAGGAAGGGCATTAGACGTTCTGAAGTACGGTCGTGTCATTTTGATGTGCCGTAAAAAGTACGGCTTTCTAAGACTAATTTAAATAGATGTATGTCTGTTGACTTTGTTTTAAATATGCTAAGGTATATAAAAATTAATAAATAAATAAACATCGCTGATTTTTAACACACAGCGCCATCTAGTGCTACACAAGGCTTGTGTCGTGGACACCAGATAAAAAAAATCAAGATGCTCGTTTGCCCAATTGGCATCATAGGTGCCATGTTATTTTGCAGTTACGATACATAACTTCAGTTGTACGTAAATTAACAGTGCCTCAAAAATATTGAGCATAATTTTAATAGTGAGTTAAGTAAGTATATCAATATACCTACCTATGTTGTATAACTGTCAACTACTATATTGTGTATATTTTGTATAACGGTTCTTTTACGGCACTTCAAGGAGGATAGGGGTAGGTCTATAAAGCCAGGCCCACAACTAACAGTCGGCTGTTGTTGCCATAAAATTAGTTAATGTGAGCACTGAGGTTGGCACGCCATAGATTAGGATCTCTATCACGACACCGTCGACCTAGTAAATTAAATTCATTTGTTTTCAGACTTTCAGTTTTCGTTTACTGATATAGAACTTTAGATTAGCAAAGCTAATACAGTTTTGAGATAGTTTTGACGGTTTTTTGCAGGTATATTCCACTATAAAGGACATTCTATGTGGTGTTAAAAGGTAAATTTACACGATTATTGACCTAATACTACATATTTGTTTTTTAATTATTCGACGGTTATTTTAAAAAAAAAAACGTCTGTCCTGTAGAAGTGTGACATACAATCCTAAAATATATGGAACAGCAGAGGCTTTTGTAATTAGTGAAGAAAATTTATTTTATTGACATAGGTAGGTACTGAATACTGATGGGACTAGAGTCATGGACTGAAAGTCCCCTACACCATAAAAAATGTAGCAATAAAAGATGAACCACAATGAATCGTGGGAAATAATAAAATATCAACATTGATGGTTTTATACCTACATGGCGGTAGAACGTTTCCTATAATTGTCAGCTAGTTATGGTGGTCGTAGGCGAAAGGTTAACGACCTGCTGCTCCTTAATATGGTGTCAAGATCAATTAAGCTTATAAACAATTCATGAGAAATGTTAGACTTTAATTGGATGGCTTAGATGTCATAGAACCTTGTGTGACTTCACTATCTCTTCGGGCCAAGAATGGGAAAATTAAAACTTATTGAAAGGATTTTTCTTTGATAAAATAGTTGCATTAATTTACAGAACATCAAGACCATAGTGCAAGAAATGACGAATATAATCTTACTTGATTTGATGTTAAAATGAGCTTAATTTAGTCAAACTAACAACTCTTTTGTGCCCCGGAAACTTAGACCGCTAAACCGTTGGCCCGGGCTGTCAATTGTCCATATTTGACAGTCGTTATTATACAGCCTATCAGTGGCACGAAAGTCTGACAACCAGTCTTACTAGTGGTATCGTATTACCCAATACTAACTGGGTTGTGGAGGTCAGACAAGCAGTCGCTCCATGTAAAATACTGGTATTCAACTGCAACCGGTTTGAATTCGAAAAAAAAGCCAGGCAGATGATGATTTACATTACAGCTAATAATCCTATAACCACATTATTTACTGTAATTAATACAGGTTACCTAGCCGAGATATTTTAGGATGGTAAATCGAGCTAGTCATGGACTTTACGGGTACCTATTGTGTCCATTCCATATCGTATGGCCTTGGTTTGTTAATAGATATTATTTACCTGTATGGAAAACAATGTTTTAAATAATCAGCTAGCTTACTCAATATGGGAAAATCAGATTTAGAACATAGAATTCATATACCGATCGTTTGTTTCTAGGCTAATACATTTAACTACAGAAAACTATAGGTACCTATTGTGAAAATACCGTAATCCAAACTTTTATAACATCCAGTAATGTCTTTTTTAAACTTTCACGATCAGAACACATTATAAAACAAATGAAGACGGGTATTTATCGCGAATTTACCTTTACGCGATAAATACCCGTCTTCATTTGTTTTATAATCCAGTAATGTGTGTGACGTCTCAAGAGTCAACTGAAGATTAAAATCGGTTCCGAGCCAAAAATGTCACAGATTGTTTACGGTATTGCAATCTGCCAGCCAACAGCCGACCCTAAGCACAGAATAGAAAACGCCCTAAGTTCGACATAAAATTACATACATAACATACTGTATACACCAAAGACAAAAGACTAACTACAGAAAAAGGTTAGCAATATTGTCTAGTCGTCGCTAGAAAAGTTAATCATAGAAATCTATAACCCGAAACGACAACAATGTCTTCCATCTACCACACAGCTGATGAGTTGACATTTACGCCGCCATTTTAATTAATCTAGTTCCCCAACTAAACAAAACAGGTGGAAGTACAAAAGAAACCCGGCGAGCCTATCGATTGAAGGGGTGGTCTGTGAGTCAGACGGTGACGTCATTCCTAGGGTTAGGGACGATTGGGGTTAGGGTTACCACCAGTATGGATTTCTCCGGACATGTTCAGCGACCTTATCTGAATTTTAAAGCTGTTCGAACTTTTCTACTTTCCCTCCTTCCACATTTCGTGATTTTAGTGAGATTGTGGCCAATCCTTTGAGAAAGAGTCCAGCTCATCCCGCCGTTTCCTTCTGGTCCTACTTGAGAATCTTTTTAATAGTAAGGACTCGCTAAGGCGTTGACACAGTATTGGTCCCGGCGGTCATTTGTAGAGATTTGACAGTCGTTATGAGTAAGAAAAAGTCCGAAAGTCTGACAACTAGTTTTATCAAGTAACTGGGTAGAAGAGGTTTGAGAAGCTGCGGTCGCTCCTTGTAAAATATTGGTATTCAGCAGTTGGGTCCGGTAAGACTGGAAGCTGACTCAAAAATAGTTGGACAGGCAAGAGCTACACAGATGATGACTTGATGAAGTTCAATGGGAAGACATGATCTACGTCGCTTGCCAACCGATTTGGAAAATTCTTTTTTTGTTGGAAAGGGTATTCTTTCCAAATGGTCCCATAGCCACCAAGTCGGGATCTGATGATGGGATCTTGACGAAATCGAGGGAACTCTTCAAATTTTATATGAAAACGTGTTGCGATTTTGCTATTTTCTACAACAAATGAAGCATTTGCGTTTGATAAGAACCATTCTACCATCAGATCTGATGATGAAGCCAAGAGTCACGGAACTCCATAATGAGACAATGTACCATAGTCGTGTTTGGGCTTGTTGTAATTGTAACGGTATGCACTTTCCATGTATCAAGCACATGTGAACCACTAAAAAGTGAAAAATAAAAACTTTTTTGCAAAAAATAAAACCGACTTAAAAAAAAAATCAAAAAAGTGAAAAATAACTTTAGCTTCTGAAGTCGGTGACAAAAAAAACTAAAGCAATCAAACAAAGGTCACCGACTTCAGAAGCTAAAGTTATTTTTCACTTTTTTGTTTTTTTTTTTAAGTCGGTTTTTTTTTTTTTAGAAAATAGCCAGGGAATTTCAATAAAAAAAATGGCAACCCTAGTCGGGGTTGAAACCCAGTACAATGTTAATTTCAGTAATGCACACGCGGGGAATACATATTTTTGGGGCTGTAATGGAAAGGTGTCGGAATAGATATTTATTTTTCGGGTAGGGTAGTTTATTGTGCTGTTTTTGCCGAATAAAAGTCTGGAAGATGGGTTCTTCTCATGCTATGCTGTCTGAGAGAATTCATATGTATGTCTATGATAGGGTATTTGTCTAATGAAATGTTGCGATGTGCAGATAAGATTGGCGAGCAATACCATCAACAAAATCTATACTTCTATACTTAATATTATCAAGCAGAAGAGTTTGTTTGGTTGAACGGGCTAATCTCAGGAACTACTGGTTCAAATTGAAAAAAATATTTTTGTGTTGGATAGTCCATGTATCGAGGGCTTTAGGCTATATAACATCACGCTACGACCATTAGGAGCGGAGCAGGAATGAAAAATGTAAAAAATAGGGGGATTTTGTCCTTTCGTTTTTCTCTCTTCTGTGACGCAGACGAAGTTGCATGGGTCAGTTAGTAATTTATAAAACGGTCCTCCGCCGCGTCTGATTGTCTGTTGCCGATAAACTCAAAAACTGCTGCACCGATTTTCATGCTGTTTTCACTAATAGATAGAGTGGTTCTCGAGGCAGGTTTTAGATTATAATTTGTACGCGGGCAAAGCAGCAGGAATCAGCTAGTTAGGAATATAGTAGATGGAAGATTATCATAGGAGACAACGGATGCACTGCGTGGAGGATGGATTATATGACTAGTAAGGTGACAGGCTGAGATGACGAGCAGAACAGAAGTATGGGAGAAGCAGAGAGACGGCACCGAACACAAATAAATTGAGATAAGGGTAGCAGAATGATGATGATGAACTCAAATTAGAAAAAAAAATATATATAATTTATTTCAGGTCCGAGACCCATATAAAGCAAAAATAAAAATAGGTAGACACAAATACAAACACATAAATTATAGAAAAAATATTTTTTAGTGTCAAAAGTGGTAAATTATATTTTAAACACTAGCTGACCACGCAACTTCGTCTGCGTGAAAAGTACTACCTACCTACTACCTACCTACTACCTACCTACTACCTACCTACTACCTACCTACTACCTACCTACTACCTACCTACTACCTACCTACTACCTACCTACTACCTACCTACTACCTACCTACTACCTACCTACTACCTACCTACTACCTACCTACTACCTACCTACTACCTACCTACTACCTACCTACTACCTACCTACTACCTACCTACTACCTACCTACTACCTACCTACTACCTACCTACTACCTACCTACTACCTACCTACTACCTACCTACTACCTACCTACTACCTACCTACTACCTACCTACTACCTACCTACTACCTACCTACTACCTACCTACTACCTACCTACTACCTACCTACTACCTACCTACTACCTACCTACTACCTACCTACTACCTACCTACTACCTACCTACTACCTACCTACTACCTACCTACTACCTACCTACTACCTACCTACTACCTACCTACTACCTACCTACTACCTACCTACTACCTACCTACTACCTACCTACTACCTACCTACTACCTACCTACTACCTACCTACTACCTACCTACTACCTACCTACTACCTACCTACTACCTACCTACTACCTACCTACTACCTACCTACTACCTACCTACTACCTACCTACTACCTACCTACTACCTACCTACTACCTACCTACTACCTACCTACTACCTACCTACTACCTACCTACTACCTACCTACTACCTACCTACTACCTACCTACTACCTACCTACTACCTACCTACTACCTACCTACTACCTACCTACTACCTACCTACTACCTACCTACTACCTACCTACTACCTACCTACTACCTACCTACTACCTACCTACTACCTACCTACTACCTACCTACTACCTACCTACTACCTACCTACTACCTACCTACTACCTACCTACTACCTACCTACTACCTACCTACCATTATTCCTGGATTATCTTTGCTTATAGCAACCTCACGGAGCCCGAGACCTTTCCAACGAATGCAAAACCGTGGAAATCGGTTCGTGCGTTCTGGAGTTATAGCGTCAGGAAGGAAAACCCGACTTATTTTTATATAGTAGATTATTAAAGTGTGCTATCAAGTGGTAAATGTCTGATGCTAAGGAGCTGGAATCTAAATGCATTTCAGCGCTTCGTCGTCAAGCAATACTAGCTCAAAAACATTTTATGTCCTACCTTCAACAGTTCTCGTGGACATCCACTTCCTTTTGTGGATTTTGACTGAATTACGTAAACACTCTGACCTAAAGAAAAATACTTTTAAAAGCACTTTTGCGTACTTTTAAACCTCATTTAAGCTTATCAGCAAATGAAATCAACAACAACAACATTTAACGGGCCTTGTTTCCAAATATAAGGATTCACCTCCAACCCGCCGACTTGCCGAGACAGTGGCTGGCTCCAGCTACTTGCCAAGCCAGTGACATGTCCCTGCGACTTGCAGCATATTGCATTATTGCCACACTTGAACAGAAACCAGCTCCCCATGAACTGGGCGTTTAAACGAACGTTTTCGGATGAAATATTTATAAGGTAGAGGGGACCGTTGTCGGTAATCATTTGTTTATTTATTTATTTTAGTTTTGAATTAGAAGTGATTTAGAAGATTGACAAACGATGGCGTCCTGACTTCGGTCGTACACTGAGCTTCAGCCCTGTAGTTCGAAGCAAACAAAACACACAATCACAATATCATTTTTTTTTTATTTATGTGTTGTCCTGTCGGGCTAATAAATGCTTTTTCTTTCTTTTTTTTCTTTCAAACTATAAGCGTTTTGTGGTTCTTATTATTACTAAGAAGGCTCCTTCTTACTAAGAATGTGACTTTAGATTCTGATCTCTTATACCTACATAGATGTTTAGAGAATTCATGGCTGACTTAAACTCAGATGGCTGGTCGGCCTATACCAATATTTATGTTGTAGTGATAAATTGTAGAGAAGAAGCTAGAAATAAATCACAATGCACGACCCGGTTAAGGCTACGCTACCTAGAAAAAAAAGCTCAGTTAAAAGTCATCTTATAATAATATATTCTTACTAAACCATAAAATATATCGTCAACCATGACATAAAGGTTTAAGTTTAAATAATATCATGGTATTAAACAATAACAATACAAGCAGCAGTAACCTTGTACGACATCCGCCATTTTGATTTCCTAAATTACCGTTAATGAATTATTATAACGAGTAGTTCACAATAAGTATTTCCTTTTATTTATTGCTCTAAATCAAAATAAATGATAATAATAATAATGATAATCACTCACATAAATAATGAGAAGTAGCTATAAAATACAGTAATGAAAGAAAATGTCATTTCAGTTTTAGTGGCATTTTAAGTTAATGTCTTTAGAAAAGATAAAAGTTAATAAGTAATAGCTTTAATTGGGAGAAAATTATTTCTGATTTATTCATACATACACAGAAATACATACTACATAAACTCACGCCTTTCTCCCATAGGGGTAAGCAGATAGGTAAGTACTACAGAAGGCTTGCTTTAAATTTAATTAATAAGTATGAGTTATTGGGGCTAATAATGGGTGCCTTCACCCTACTCATATCACTTTCAATGAATGCACCTCTTGACAAGTTACTGTGCTTAAATGCAGTGTGATGAGTCGGTTACAAAAAGCTTAAGTAATATAAGTTTTTTCATGACTTTTTACGTATTTTCCTGATGAGGTATAAGTAAGAAGCAAAACTCTAAAAACCTTCAAGATATTGTGTGTTGTGTAGAATTAGAATATGGTAGTTTTAAATTCAGTTCTAGAATCAGTTTATGAGTACAAAACACGAAAGGCTTATAGTTAGTTCAAATCCTGTCAACCAACTAATCCTTTAGGTTAAATTAAGTTAAATAACTGTCTATACCTATTACAGTTCCTGAGATACTTACAGTTCGCTGACAGACAGACAGACGGTCGGACAGCGGACGCTTAGTAATAGGGTCCCCCTCAAAACTAGCACTATTCACCCTTAGAAATCTCATCAAGCTTATGATTTCAATAACAAAATGAAATGATAAGGCGATTACTCACACAAATCAGTCGTCCTACATACAGATTGGCAGCGCCAAGCTTCCATACTTGTCCCGCTATTGGGCACGCGCCTTATACAGTAGCTGGGCGTAAGAGGAAAACGTGCGGATGACATACATGCAAAAAATCACGTTGGTAGTCTATGGTCTGAGATACAAAGAGTTGTGGAAGCTCGAAAACGTGAATTTGAGAAAGTGGTAACTGATGATCCAATGATTGTTTGGATTATCCAGCCTTTATTTCAAATAGATCCTTTTGAAAAGTCGAAACAAAGACACTATGACTTGTAGCTAAGCTATAGTCCCAGTCACAAGGCATAAAAGTAGATCGTAGGTCGTAGATCTCTATGGAAACGAGCGGGCAAGAAACTCCATGGACACTCTTTTAAATCAGAATATTTTTAACCAAACCTTGGTTACATTATTCATATTGAGATGGTACATTATGTGAGAATGATGTAGCAAGGATGTCCACGTTAAAAGTGTCCATAGTAAAAAAAAAACAAATAAGCCGTGAAAATAAAGAGATGTCCAGTCATAACTAACAACGCCGAATTGTGTGAGCAAAGGCGAGGGTGGCAGTACATAATAGTTAGACTAACAGCTAATTAAGTAGTTCATTGAACTTACTTAGTACGCTACAATAAATCCTTATGTCCACGAAAAAGATTAGCCAGTCAGCTAGATTAGAAGTGGGTTCACCTTGAGAATCGATTGAAGTTCATAACATATTCCGGTGAACACCTGAAGGTAACGCTGACTCATGGTCTCCATGAACGTTGAACTCAAGATTTGACATTTAGCTACCACTCCCGTACACCCATCCGAAGAACCACGTTACAATCATTCGGATAGACCTGACTGAAGGTCAGATTCATACGATGAACTTGACTTTCGTTGTAGACGTAGGCTCTAATTTACCTATTATTCCTTACATAGAAAATAGAAATAGAATAGGTAGATATTATTATAAATAAGCAGAATATAGGTAGGTACATACGTCACAATAGATGTTACAAGTGGCTTAAAATATTACCTAAAACTAGCTTAACATAGGTAGTATTGTTGCAACTAGACAGTTAACCTGTTTATGGGGGCTCGGAAAACATAATATACCTACATTTATGTTTAACAGAAGTAGTGGTACCTTACCTACGTGCGAGTTGCCATCAGCCGATAAAGGATACAGACCATATTTGGAATTTCTGATTGATTTTTTGGAATACCCATAGACTGGCTTCTATAGATCTGCTCTCTCTCTTTAGGCACATAATATGACCAAAACCATAAATCTATAGAAATCAATTCCACAGTTACATCTTTCTAATTATGGCCAGACCCCTTCAAGAAAATCACCTCCACCATAACGTAGGCGTTACCGCGAACTATGATGATTTGGCACCGGTAGGTATATGTATGTATCTACAGACAGGTATATAAACAGGTATTACCACATATAGTGATGCAGGAACCGGTTTGAGATTATATTAGTGCATAATAATGTTGACATTAGGAGGTGATGTCTGTTGAGATGACGAGTAATATAGAACTATCATTTTGCCCAATACTGGTCCCAGCCTTCCTAGGTACTTCAACGTCGACTCGACGCCGATGGATGCCCCTCCCACCGTCAGTGTGGATCCCGACGGTGGCGCATTCCGAGGCCCATGAAAGCACATGGCCTTCAACTATGGAAGAAAAAGACACCAACCCCAAACAAATTGAGACTAGGACAGGACAATGATATTGATGATTATGTTGACATTATGTTTGCTTGAATATTTAACAATGATTACAAGCGAACAAAATAACTACGCGATGTCTAGCCGCATATAGGTTGTTCAATGAGCCACATTTTTGCAACGGTGAGTTATTTCACTAGGAATGGGAGTCATGAACTGGCTTAGTTTGACGTTTGGTACCAATATACCTACGATAGAAGTTGGAAATCGGACTTCCATAAAAAAATTAATTAATGACACTGGAGAAAAAACGTTAATGCGTCTATTTTCGACTGCCAAATCTGGTTTTCCTGAATGTTTATTTCACCACAATAAGCCACGGAACTACATAGTAGCCATTTTAAACATCCATTAATATTACATAATAATATTCCTTAATCGTATAGCTTATCCTTTTTTCTACGAATTTTTTAAATATTACGGTTTTAAATATTATGATAAAAGCATTAGCTGGCTTGCGACGACGATCAATACTTACCTACTTGACACCATTTGTATAAAATTACGTCAGATTTTTGTCCAAAACAAGGCCGAATATTACATTAAATATTTAATTTCATGGAACAGAAAATCAATAATCTTTTCATGAATAAACAAAGTTATACCAACCGATATATTGGCTGTTTATTTAGTGCTATTAAAAGGACAATGGGCATTATTGTATGAGTTGTCTCCCAACTCTTGTAACAAGTTGGGTCTAGTAGAAACATGTTCAGTTAAGCTTTTTTATGATCAATATGCCAAGTTTTTATTGTAATTACGTGCAGGTCAAAAGTTATTGGGCTTCAAGTGAAAAACAAGTTTTTGATTTAAATAATGCTTTAATCATACTTTATAACATTTTGTGTTACATGTAAATATAATTATTACATTTATAATAATTGTACAGTACTCACAGGCAATAATACTTATTTTTTTACGGTTATTATTAATAACTGCACAGTTGAAAATATATAAATAACAAAGAAAATAACTTATTATGATAATTGCATTATTTCCTTTGTTATTTATGTATTTGAAAATGTATAAATAATAATTGCATTATTTCCTTTGTTATTTATGTATTTGAAAATATACAAATTGATTATTGATATTACAAATTAATTTAAACGTATACAAATTGTTTACTAGTAGTACTTTTATAGTGGTTATTATCTATGAAATAAAAGGGTTTTTTATTTTTATTTATTTATTTTATTATCTATGAAAATATAATCCAGAAATGTCGCGGGTAACAATATGCTTGCCCAGCCAAGCCCAGCCAAGGTACCAAATAATACACATTACGTGAGCGTAAGTCGTCAGTAAATAAACAGGGGAGTAACAATTAAAAACACGGAAGTACAGCACAGCTACCAAAAACTGAATGTGCTTATTTATTTATTTATCGTGTGGTTAGTTGCCTAACCTGGTGTCAAGAGTTCTTAAGCCGCCCATGGGCCTCTGACTTGGCTTAACATGCCGTCGAGAAACATCTCTCAGGAATGCTGGTTTCCTCAGGATGTTTTGAATGTGCTGAAAGCGCTAGACAAATAATTGCATGTAGATGCATCGGCAACATTCTCTTTCTAACGTATAGCGCTGTCTCATATAATATCGTTATCTGCTCCTGCGCTTACAATATGGCAGCGTGTGGTGCGAGGTGGGAGACGGGGTGTTGGCTTAGAGGAGGCGCACGGTCACCAGTGTGGTTTTTTCCACTTGATTTTAAAATCGTTTCAGCCCTTTTGTCAATAAAATATTAATTGATTAAGTTTTATTCAATATTTTTTTGAATAAATGATACCACTATAACAGCTTCCCTGCACAAGATACAGAGTTACGCCCATACAAAAAACATAACACTAATTGAGATATTTCAAATGATATAGGTAATAAAATGTTACAAGCCATGGGACGAAACCGCTCATTGTCCTTGGTAATAATTATGTAGGTATATCTGTGGTAAAAGACCTCATGTTTTTTTATTGTCTATGACTAATTTTCGCGAAAAATGTATCAAATTATGAATAATATTTGTTTAGAATTGTGTTGAGTAAATAAGGCCCATGTTCACCAAAAAGATGACGGCCTGATTATCTAAAAACAGCTGTTCAAAACATATTTTTGTAGGGGAAGCTGTTTTTAGATAATCAGACCGTTATCTTTTCGGTGAACATGGACCTAAGAAGGTAACCAGTCGTGTATTGTTTATAGGTACATCAAGATCTATTTTCGAGAATAGACTTATTAAATACAGTAATTTTTCAGCAGTCTTGTGGTTTAGGTCCTTGAATCGCATCACCTCTTCTTGTAATTCTGGAAATGACTCAGATTATGAGGTGTTTTACTAAAACCTTAAAACTTATTGCAAGAAATTATAATCCTACAGGCAGGACAGATTGTGGCCAAATTGCTGCTGAAACGAATTAAAACACCAGTAAAAAACTAATTCAGTGATGGCAAATCAGTTTTTTCCTTAAAAACTTATGTTTTCAAATATATTCATGTTTGGTTTATAGCCAGTTGGCTGTCATTAATTAAGAATTATTCACTGAACTTAATAATTTGAATAAATGAATATCTAATGAGATGTTCGTGTTTCAAAAATGTATTTTTGTCAACAAACACCATAGCGGAGTGAGTGTACTAAACATATTAACTATTAAGCAAGGCTGAGGCGATGAACCGTCTTATAAAAGTCATTAACTAAAACCATAGCTAGCTATTGAATTTTCTAGAAGGCCTTGACGTGGCATATTTTAGTAGTACTTAGTACTTCCCTACCCTAATATAACTATTATTGATAAAGTCAACTATGTTGGAAGAGATACAAATAACCTCGGAAGTTTAGTGAACTACGAAAACGTCTATTGAGTGACCACTTAATATTCTGTTTGAAGACCTACATTGTGAAAACTTTGCTTATCAAGCAAAGCGTAAGCGTTTTGCGTAATCAAGCTGTAAGTCAATAGCTCTTCTTACTATTTGCCACCATCGTATCAGTAGGAGGACGTCTACTCTTACAATAAGACAAGTCTCGGATAAGCATCGCCATATTGGCCACACCATTTGTCAAAAACGAAAATCTTCAACACCAGGCAGGCATTAGAGTAAGCGGACACCATCGAATCTTCTGTTTATTGACCAAATTACCTGTGAATAAATAACTATTGAAAGTAAATTAAATAAGTACACCAAAGGGGAAGTAAGTTAATATCACGTTGCGAAGTCGTTTTTTTTTTTTTTTTTTTTCTTTTCGTCATGACATGGTAAGTGGCATGTCAAGGTCTCTGGTCTTCCGGGGTTGCGGGCCTGTTCGAAAGAGATACCGCGGCCCCGGAACATAAAAGGCGAGGAAGGAACATTGATGGTTTTTAGTCAGTAAGAGTCTGACACTCCCTCCCGCTCCGCCCAGAGTGGGAGGAGTCATTAAATTTGATGATTTCCCATCCTTAAAAAAAAAAAAAAGGTCTCTAGTCTTCAGGTCAACATATGAGGCTTGGAATAGCAAAGTCGATATTATGTCCTGTGTTTATCTGTGGAGGCTTATGTTATTATCAATTTAGTTTTTTTGTTATCGTTGCTATACTTAATGTTATTGGTTGGTAAGCCGAGTAATTTAAAAAAAATCAACTTGTCGATAAAAAACCAACTTGTTGGAAATTAAGTAGGTAGTAAAAAGCAATAGTTGTTTTGCATATATTTATTGATAACTAAGATAATTAATGCACGTAACACGTCACAGATATGAACATTAAATGATTGCACATGATTCTAACTGGACGTCCCGCGGGCGACTGCTGACCAGGAAAGGAACTTCCCCTGCGCGCGGGCGGTTTTTGTATTCAAAAATGGCGCGGACCAATCACAGCTCGCTGTCGCATCGAACGACGCGACGGGTGATCTCTTTCAGTAGGTACTTAAAGCTAATAATTTCTTCATTCAGAAAAAGGAATCACAGTTTTTCAATGACATTTCTGTCATTCTTATGAAAGCCTTACTTGTCTACCTATCTCTCTTTAAACACACATAGTTTGCTTATATGTACCTATGTATAATCATTTGTCTGCTTTTGACGCATTATTTTACTTCAGTTGTGCCTCAGGTCTTAGCGTTCCCGTTTTGAGCTAGACTGGCGCAAGTAGATCGATACCGCGTCTGGCCTGACCTAATTTTGGTATTTATTTTGTACTTTACTTAAAGCAAAGTTTTTACGGATCAGAAGCTCAAAACTGTGACACCTAGTCTTACTTAGGTTGGTTCGTGAAGACGAGTAACATCGAGTTTTGTCCTGCCTCAGAAAGCACGTTAAGACATTGCTCCCAAATTGTCATTTATAAAGGGTGTAAAACACCTCTTCACGAATACGAAAGGCACTTGTTCTCCTCGTCATTCAGATTTTTTTTTGTTCTACACTATTCCTGGGAACCTTCTAGTTACGGAGATATTTGGGGTCAAAGTTGCAAGATTTTGACAAGTTTTTTTTTAAATACCACTTTTTATCGCATGATTTTTACTATAATTATCTCTACGACCCCCGTACTATTCAATCCATCCATCCGCACAATGTTTTCAGTGTGTTCAATTGAGTTATACCACAAAACATGATTTATATCCTCAAAAAAAAAAGTTGTTTCCCAGCAATATTTTTTGCGTAAAGTTACTTAGTTTGATATACAGAATGCTTGGTTAACGGCTTTGTGATGAGGTGAAATACACCCTGTAGATATTTGACTGTCGTTACAGTGGGCCGAAGGTCTGACAACCAGTCTTCATCATCATGATCATCATATCAGCCTAGCATCATCCACTGCCTGGGTATAGACCTCCCCTTTTTTTCTACCACAATTCCCGGTTCTGTACATCCCATAACCTGGTGTTTCCGGCAACTTTAACGATATCGTCGACCCAACGAGCTGTACGACTTCCCTAGCTTCTTTGGCCTTATCTTGGCCATCACTTAGTCAAAGCCTTGCTGCATCGGCCATCTTCAGATATCCTGCCTAGATCCACTTGAGGTCGAAGTTGCGAGGTCCCTGACGTGGTAGACTTCTATCTAAGAGCGTTATCGGCATCTTGGCTCTCGTCTTACCAACCACTTGTATTAATACCCAGTAACTGGATCGTGCAGGTCAGATAGCCAGTCGCCCTATGTATAATACTGGTATTCAGCTGCATCTGGTGTATGTCGGCGCCAATATTTTACTTTAGGAAAAGGCAAGACAGATGTTAACTGTGGACAAAGTTGTACTGGTATTATGTTATAAAGACAAAGTTATGTGTTTTTGTTATCGTCACGAACAAACATCTTTGAAACTCCGCATCTTATTTGTGTTCTGTTTTTACTTATCTTCAGATAAAGTTCTCTTGTTTTAGCCAAGTTTAGTAAAGTCAGTAAAGTCTTTGTTTTTGTGGAATGCTCAAGAATTCCGAACAAACTCAATTCTCTCTAAGTACTTTAAAAAAGATAGCTTAGTGTTGTGTGATGGAATTCAGTTAAGATAGGTCTAGTAATCGCTTCCCAGGCCAGACCAATTGCTATAAAAAAGTGCAAAGTGTTGTAAGGGTTTTTCCATCACGATCTTCGCAATATACTCGCTCCCTTTTACATAGGAGTTAAACATAACTTGCGAAATATGGATGTACCAGTACCTACTATTAGATACACCTCTGCCTAACTCTTCAGAGATTACAGGCGTGATTATATGTTGTCATATCGTGTAGGTACGTGGGTTCAAACAAAACCAAGTAATGAAGTTTGTCAATTTCAGCTAGGGCGTGCTAAGTAAGTTGATAATTGGGTAATTGCCTACGTGACATATTGACAACCCATGACTGATAATAAAGCGCACCATATGATACCCTTGTCTATTTGAAAGGAGCTATAGTTTTCATAGACAATAGAATTATAATGCCTCATCCATGACAAGATGTGAAGCAATCTGCTTGAGGGATTATTATATCTATAATAGCGCACTACCAAACACCTAACTTATTGAAAATTTTAGCCATAATTCAGATATTACATAATGCTATACACCCGAGTCATCAACCCCAGTCTAATTGCAATCTCCATTGCAAAACAGACATGCGCAAAACGCACCGCACACACCCATAGACAAACATATACTCTTTGCTCTATGGTAGCTTCCGCGCAGTGCAACAATCAATAGTTACGACCTAGATGAACTTTAGCGCATGCTGGATGTACGGGACGATGACCTCAAAAGTTTCTGACGCTGAAAGCTTAGTTTTGCGGTGACATAAGAAGAAATGTTGGAAATTGCGTTGAAATTGCAATATGCGGGGATGAAATGGGTTAGGTAGCCGAAGAGTTGAGTGTTAGAGTATAAATAGTCACGTAAGTATATAAAACTACTAAGCTAAGCACGATGGTTAACTCTGCATGTTAACCATCGTGCTTAGCTCAAACAAGAAGTGTTCAAAGATTAAGAATCATAGTTAGCCAGAAGTTCTTCATTTGCCTAGTGGTCGCGAGCGTTGGGTTTTCCAGGTCCAGCAAATGTTGGGGATGACTAGCAATGTTTTTTGATAAGCAGCCCGGAATTCGGATTTGCAATTATCAGTATAACCAATTAATGGCACGATTGGGTCGCCTCAAGCATGGGTTTGCTATGTAAGCTAGACGAGCAAAGTACCTACAGAGTTACAATGGAATTGCGACCCGCTACACAGGTTTTGTCATCACTGCGACCTTTTCATATAGCACAAATGAGTAAACAATTATTAACACAAAATTTTCCTGTTACAGTTTAAGCCATATACAAAAACTACAATTCACAGCTGCGTCTGTTTATGAATTGTTATGACCCAAATAAGTTATTTTCGAGTACTTCAACAACCGCAAGCTGACAATTCCGTCCGATTTCTGTGAAACATGACCGATTGATGAGACAGCTTCACAGGCACAGCTATGACGTCGACCTTGGCATCAAAATCATTAGCTAGAACTTGCCAACATTCAGTTGTAAATACGGGGTTTTCCTTCTACGGCTATAGTAGAATGTTTAGCCCTTTTATGGCGGTTATTTTGATAGTAAATTACGTGATTACTGGATATAGTCGTGATTACATACATCGTATCTCTCTATGACTCTATTGGTGTTAGAATTGATGTCAGACCAATCGACTTTGATGTACACACAATGTCTTTTTTATCGGTGTAAATTCATTATTAATTGCGTCTTTTCATGAGAAATGAATAACAATATACGTATAAATGTTGAGATTATCTTAGTTTCACAACTTGATGTCTGTTTCCTTTGCAACTATAACTCGCATAAGTCCTAAAATGTAAATATTACTAGCTAACTCAGTACTGAAATCCATTCTAATAACAATCTGTCAGAGAAATCGAATGAATGACGCTTTTTGCTCAATTAGGGATTAGAAACCAAGAATTCATTGCAGAATTATAACCAGCAACAAATAGAGCCTATAATCACAGACCGATTGAGCAACAGTAACAACTTGAGTCCCTCAAACTTGAGTCTTGAGTGCTTGAGTTCGTATAATATTGATTGAGGGAATATGTTGTTTCATCACTGATATGTTTAGGCCTCTCCTTGCTTGCACCAAGCTCCATGTTCTTGTTACAGCCTCATCTATAAAACATTTTCAAAATTTGTTCGAAGTTTGTTGTGCTCCGCAACGAATGATTGAATTAAAAAAACGTTCATTACCAGAAAGCTATATTATGCGTGTGTGCTATAGGCTGTAAATTACTTTTATATCGTGGATATTAGCCGACCTATCACATGTTTTGCGGACAAAGTCACGAGCGAAGTGCTAGTCCAGAATATAAAGGGTGTAAAACACCTCTTAACGAAGCCGAAAGGTACTTGTTCTCCCCGCGTCATTGCGATCATTTTTTTGTTCTACACCATACCTGGGAACTTTCTAGTTACGGATTGGGGGTCAAAGTTCCAACTTTTTGACAAGTTTTTTTTTTAATACAAGATTTTTACTTAAAATAGCTCCATGAACCCCGTCCTATTCAATGCATCCATCAGGACAACGTTTTTTAGTGCGTTGTATTGAGTTCTACCACAAAACATGATTTTTCAAAAAAAAAGTCGTTTCCCAGCAATAATTTTTACGTTACTTAGTTTGATGTCCAGAATGCTTGGTTAACGGATTCGTGATGAGGTGGTTTACATCCTGTATACCCTGCTGTATTATCTGCCGTTTGTAGTATTGTTGGGATCAGCAAAATTATTGTAAGTATTATCAAACTTTTGTCATCTGCATGTTAAAAATACGACTCGTAAGTTTAACCCACATTGGTAACACACCATTCACATCTACCTTATTACCTGCGGCACTTATTTGGTCACAACTGAACTTCACAATAACGTGCGTAATATC
Source organism: Xestia c-nigrum (assembly GCA_916618015.1). NCBI lineage: Eukaryota > Metazoa > Arthropoda > Insecta > Lepidoptera > Noctuidae > Xestia > Xestia c-nigrum. Next base: position 26,310,325 of record OU745248.1, on the reverse strand, counting down.
AGTGTGGGCAGAACGTATTAAGATATCATAAACAACTTATTATAACTCATTTGATTTGATGTTGTCTACTGATTAATGATAGGTACATAATTCTTTATTTGAGTATGTTTGTAGAAACACTTTTACATGTCTTTTTTATCTAGGTGACCTTGATATTTCGTCTCCGTCAATACTGAGAAGAAACATTGAAACAAATTCAGTGGTCCAGTCTCTTAGATAACTCCAAATATTGCCTAGACCAGTTCATGTGAGGACCATGCATGTTCTCGTCCGAGATGGTCTTTTGAGAAAATAATAAAAAAAAAACAAGATTAAAAGAAGATGTGTTCAGCCAGTCAGTGCGCTTAGTGGTGCGAATTTACGAATCTAAACTATTCGACAAACTATACCAAACACATTTGGGTAGGCCGCTTGTAGCACTTATAACTAGATTTATCTACTTTCTCATACGCATAGGGTGATTTCCCGGATCACATAAATTACTATTGGGTTTATCATCAGGAATTTATCTGTAGCTCCCTAGATTCCGGATAGGTGCCCCGTTGATGGAAATATTCTCGCCACCTTTAAAATGAGACTTAAACATTGGCAAAAAGTAGTTGTCCTATACGTACCCCTCTGCCCTAACCTTTCAGAGATTATAGGCGTGATATTATCTTTGTAACTCACTTGATTCAGTGTTGCCAACCTAAATACATCTACCATCAGACGCCTACTGGTACTACCTCAAGACATCGTAAATCTCAATCATTCCTTTTACAACCAGCCTCTTTAGATGCCGTTATCTTATGCCTATTATAATGTTGATTGGTATTACTTGATTTGCGGTATATTTGTGGTCAAATACTGTTTGTATCTAGTCCTATTTACTGATTTAGTCTGTAACAACTTTGATAGTTTCATTATCAGGAAATGAATGACCCATTGACTTGAATGCGTCGTAAAAGGAAACAAAGGTCATGAAGATGGGTAATAAAATCTTTCTGATGGATAGTAAAATCTTCATATTACGTACAATTTATATAATGTATGTATTATATCGATATTGATAGATATTGGCTGAGATTATGACAGTTAATTTAGAAACTTTTTGAAGACATGTTTTTCTCTTTCTTGGCTCTCACAATATCTTCATCAGATGTTGCTCCTTTCACAGGGCTGCTGGAAGAAATGTCTTAAGAAATAAGCAGAACCTTTTCACTCCAATATTCTTATGTGATTCTTATGTGGTGTAGTGTGGGTGTGGGATAAGTAAAAAATAATTTGAACATCTTCGTAAAACCTGAAGCATTTGACACAAACAGCCATACTGAAACTGTGTTGTTGTCCATTCCGTCAAGTATTATAAAATGTCTAAACCTAGTGGTTACTCTGCTGACGAACCCTTACGTAAATAATAAAACAAAGTAGAAGTCCACTAAAAAATATGGGCTTCCTTCATATACCGGTCCCACAATGCACTATCTTGGGTCTCAACTTAACCTTCTGCGGCTGATGTGGTAGTCCAACAGACACCGTGAAATATAAAATTTGGTTTGATACTGTTAATTTTTAAATGTGAGCGCCGCCGCTCTTAGTACCTTTCTATAGTAAGATTGCGCGTCAGTCTGTGTACGGAGGGCGGTCGTAGCAAGCGCACGTGAGCGTAGCGGGAGGAAGGTGTCCACGAGACCACCACATCAGTGTTAAGGTAAGTGTCTACTAGACTACCACCTCAGTAAAATGATCTTGCTTTCATAGTGTTTCTTAAACAACCACATCAGTAATTAAGTTTAGTTTATCTTACAATAAGGTATTTTTTTGTATTATTTCGTGTTATTTTAGAATTTGATTTTATTTACATAATTAATACATACGAGTATCTATCCTTTCATACTAATATTGTAAAGGAGATATCTTTGTATATTTTAAACTTGTTTTTTTAGATGGCTGACGTAAATACACCACTTTACCCCAGGCCAGGTACGTTTTCTGCTTGTATGAGAATGTCGGCTGGAATTTTCTAGGCCACGAAGATCAAATAATACAGTGACTGAAACAGGCAATTGAACATGCGTTTAGCGATTCTGATGGTGAAAATGAAGACCCAACTTTCGAGCCAGAAATCCTACACCTTGAAGAAGATGTAATTTCACGTGAATAAGGTCCAGAGCTAAAAGTAGAAGTGCTATAAGACTGCCACAGTGGTTGAACGCCAAAAATCTTCAGACAAGTCACAAGACATACAATGAAAGTTTGCCATGGAAACTACGCATGACTCACTAGGGTTTCAGGTAAGTATTTCCCCTCCTCCACCACCAGCAGTTTGGTCTGTTCCACCAAGTAGCAGAAAACTGGTCTATAAGTCCATTTGTCCGTTGCTGTGATTGTTCGAAGCAAATTTACCTTCAGCACTCCAAGCCATTATGTAATAATTGTAAAAAAAAAAACTGTGAATTTGAAACCGTCTAATTTTGAGGTCAACCAATGAATGTTTATCATATTTTCTAGACTGATTATTGTAATTATTAATTTTTATTATGTATAATGTAAAATTTTAAAAAGTTGATTTTGTAATTTTTTCTAGGTCATTAATATTTAAGTAGAGATTCATGGAGTGATTTGTGCGAAGTCAATAAACACCGTTTAATTTTGAAAATACTAATTGTTTTTATATTTAAAGTTCATTTAACATAAAAATAGGCTATAACCATCTAATAAATATAAATAAAATAGCTACACAATGTTATGCTATGAAAATATTTGCAGTTGAAATGGTGTCTCGTGTACTACCACGTCAGTAAAATTGTTAAAATTGAGCCACGTCAGTTGCAGAGGGTTAATTACGATTAAAAGCTAACCCGATAGACTTGTATCTAATTTTCTTTCATAACTAAGTATTGGATGAAGTCGTTACATACACATTTCATTGCTAAACAGTTTATAAATGAAGGAAAAAGAGTAAAACACGACATATTCTAGCTTGAGTCATGTTGCCTTGAGCACAGAGCGTGGATACCATCGTAAGGACACAGATGTTTGTAATAAAGCTGTTATTAATGTTTTGCGAGTATTTAATATTTTTATAGGTGAAGGAAAACTTCTTGGGAAAACCAGAGGGGTGAGGCAATTGGCAAATTATTTCAAAGAATTTCTAAAACGGGAGTAGATTCAAAAGACGATATTATTAACGACCTGAATGGCGTAGTGGCAGTGAAGCTGCCTTACGTTCTTAGGGTCCTGGGTTCGAATCCCGGTAGAAGTAAATGTTTTTGTGATGAGCATGGACAGTTGTTTCCGAGTTATGGATATATTTATATGTATAATAAGTATGTATCTACAAACAAAAAAGTATAATGCAGTGTAAGTGTTAAGTATTATGCAGTATATCAACCATCTGGTGTCCACGACACAAGCCTTGCGCAGTGTGGCACTAGATGGCGCTGTGTGTTGTTGTCCAGCGACATTTCTTTTTTATGTAGTTGTGTGGGATTAAACTGAGAAGTGATGATGATCGGCAGGATAAAGGCTTTAGGTAGAGGGTTTACTTAACTGTAAAATTCTCAGTAGCAAATCTAAGTATGAATTTCAGCCCGTCTATGGTAATTGGAATCAAAACTGTACAGAATACTCTTAACCCTCTAAGGATTACTACTGTGTAATGTGGCCGAAGGGTGATGTAAAAGGATAGTTGCAGACTGTCCTCATGTAAGAGTCAGATCTGTGATGACTGTACTCTGTGGTTACGGCTATGGTCCGCCAGCTGACATTGTTTTATTATCAATGTTGACACATCCAATAATGAATATTCATAACTACCGATGTAGGTACACAGAACCAGTCATTACATCATTGTTTTATTTTAAAGTTATTTTATTCTGATATAAAACATTATATTTGATTGCCTCGTTGGTGTAGTGGTTGCAAGCACGACTGCTGAGCGTAAGGTCCTGGGTACGATTCCCGGGTCTGGCAAAGTGTTATTGGGTTTTTCCAGCAGGAATTTCTCTGTAGCAGTCATGGATTTGTGCCTGGTTGATGGCAATAGGGTCGTCCCCTATTACATGGGACTTAAACATAACTGACGAAATGAGGGTGTGCTTTAGTTACACCACGTCCAACCCTTTAGGGATTACAGGCGTGATGGTATGTTATAAAACTTTATTTCTAAAACAGTTCAACGATCAAATAAGCCATGAACTGGTGAATAAGTAGAGTGAGTCCTCTCGGGATTGAACTCACGACTCTACTGGTTACAACATACTTTGGAAATGTTTTTGTGGCTTAACAGGGCTAAAAGAGCTGCTCGTATTTCTACAATGACGTCAAACAGGCTACCTTTTCGGTAGAGAAAGTCAATCCTAAACATATTTAAGTTTTCCCATCATTTCTTGCGCTGATAGAGTATCACTTTGTCTAGGCTAGGCTTATAAATGAAAAATTATGTTTATTTTGTAAGTAGGTTTTCACAAACACTTTTACACGTAATTTTTTTTTAAACTAGACGAGGGCGGTGTTTCGTACCTGACTATTCTGAGAAGAAACCGCCGAAACAAACTAGTCATAGTCTCTTTTGAAGTCCAGACATAATCTTGCTCAATCCACATGAGGATCATGTAGATATTAATGTCTAAGATGGTCTTTTGAATAAATGGTCTATAGACATACAGTTTACTTAACTAAATTAAAAAAAAATACTGTTTCAAGTTTCATGTTGTTGTGTTTGAAAGATACTTGAAGAAAAGCGTCATATAGGTACGAAAAACGGTCGCTCATCAACACTATAGGTTTCTGCAATTCGAGTTCGATTCCTCATTTTTAAATGCCCGCCCGGAGTTTGGATCTGTTCCTATGAGAGGGCTCGCCCTATTACATATTAGAACTGGCGAAATACGGGTGTACTATACATTTATGTAAGTACCTACACCTTTCAATGAATGAATTAATGATACATTAATTTGCAAGAATATAGGTAGTTTACATAAGTTCCTCATATCTACTTAGGGTTTCACTATATTCGGCATTTCGGCCATACAAATATTAAAGTTTTACATCTTGGTATACTATTAGCATGCAGTACAGTCCTTCTGGGATAAACAGGTGTTACATAATGTTTATGTAAAGATAGCATATTGCTCGCGTATTCTTACGCAAAAATTGTGATAACTATAAAATATACGATATAAATGTTATGTATGGACCCACGAATAATGTAGCTTTTTGCCAGTGAATGAATTTTTAGAATTGGGTCATTAATTCCCCTACATCATCATCATCATCAGAGCCTATAATGTTCCCACTGCTGGGATTATTCCACGAGAGGGAATGGGTTATAATCCACTACGCGGGCGCAGTGCGGGTTGGTAGATGTCACATGTCTTCGAAATTTTGGTTCTAGAACATGCCGGTTTCCTCACGATGTTTTCCTTCACCGTTTTGAGAGCAGTGGTGATAAAATTAATTACACAAAGTATATAATGTGCCTGGGTTCGAACCCATGAATAAGTGCTCGTAAGTCGGGGCCGCCACCACTGGGCCACAGCTTCTCTCACTCCCTCTCAGCCCCCGCATACAAACAACTTTTACCCCTATAATATTACTAAATAAAGAGGACCCCACCGTGCCCCAAGAATGTATTCTCTTCAAAGTAAATAATCTGGCGCTGAACTGTGACCTATCACGCAGGAGATGACAACTGAAGATCGTTCTATTGTTGTCAAGCGTCTTCCCTCGCCCACATCCTCAAATACTTTGGTACGGCATGCGATAATAATAGGATAGGCAGGTTTGTATGATTGATCCAGTAAACTATTGAAGGCGTTAGTAGAGTTAATTCTGATGTACGACTTCTTGAATAAAAAAAAAACTTTTTTTTCTTAGACATAAGTCTTTTACAACAAAAATAGTGATTGGAGCCTCCCTATAAGCAAAAAATGCCTGTATTGAGAGACTCCGCTCTTTCAAACCAAATATTTATACTTTATAAACATATAGTATTAGTGTGCGTGTGTGAGTAGTTCGTTTTATAAAATATACATAATAATCACGCCCGTAATTCTAGGCAGGTAGGCAGAGGTGCAGTCGCTATAGTGCACCCATTTTCGCCTAGGCTAAAAAGGGTGCACCTATTGTCATCAGACGATCACAAATCACGACTTCGATCTGTTACTAAAATGTTACAGATGGAAAACTCAGGACCACTTTATCGTACCAGGGAATCGAACCCCACGAACTCATGCTCACCAGGTGCGCGACGCGACCACTACACAAACAAACGAGGCGGGTAGGAACTCTATTGATATTGTTATTTTATATTGAGTTGATCACTATCAGCAAATATAATTGAATTGTGATGTTCTATGTTGATTCAGAATGCTATAAGATTAATATAAATGGCCACCTATTATTTTAAGATATAATGATAAAACTAGTTGGATAATACCTAACATTCCTAATAAACTCTTCACCTATTTTGTGTTCCAATTGCGACAGTAAAACAAAATGAAATAAACACGAAACAAACCCGTTTCGCCGAAAAACTAAATTAATGAAAATTCAAATGAAGTTAATTATCTGTCTGGTTCACGTTTAGATAGGTACATGACAACTAGCGTTTATCGAACAAACAGACAGTAACGTGTCTAGGTGGTGTAAGCAGAGGGGTGCCGGGTGCCATGACACGCTATGTAAACTAATCGCACAAAACTATCCTATTCCCGTCAAAAATACACGCGTGATCACACCCTGACACGCAATCATGTCAAAGAGAACCAAAAACAAAAGACCAATAAAAATAATTTAAAAAAAAGACACGCATACTTTTTGCTGTCACACCTCAAAAAAGCTGACGTTTCTAAACGAACGACCATCAATACAATCGCGACAATATCCATACATAGAAATGTGGGATGATTCCATTTTCGAATTGATAAAGCGTCTCGCGTGCCATGAAGTTGGCAGCGTGCTGTGACAACCGACCAATCACAGCCCGCGATCCGGCCGCAGCGCGGAGGCGAAGCAAGCCTCAAAAATCCCCACCGGCCCGGCCGGTTGATCAAATCTGCGAGTTGTGTAGTGCGAGAGTCGCGTATAGTGTTTAAATTATTTATTATAACAAACAAAGTATTTTTTAATAATTAAATATGAGGGAAATCGTGCATCTTCAAGCCGGCCAGTGCGGAAACCAGATTGGAGCTAAGGTATGTATTCCCGCTCTTGTTATCGTTTTAGAGACGCGCCGATACGGGAACCGTTGCTAACGGAAAAACGTGGAATCCGCTAGAAATACAATCGGAATTGTACTTAGAGTAATGTTAGACCACAGATTACAGTAACTTTTATAATAATGTAGTAAGACATGCCATTGTTAAGTGATTTTTCATTTAAAAACTAGGTCGAACGGTACAATGTTGTGTTCTTGCATAGCTCCGTTCATAATTCGGGAATAGACAATGACGGAACGGTTATTTTTCGCGGTCTAACGCACCCGTAAGGAGGGCACCACTGTCATCCCCCTAACACGCATGACCAAAAACTGTATTGCACCGATAAAATGTAGCGTACATAATATGTGTGTTTGTAGAGTTTGTAGATAGACAATCATATTTTTATCAAAAGGTCAACGAAAGACAATGACATGAGAATTGAGATGCAAATCTTTGAAACACAAAAAATGTCTCGACGTTACGTATATCGTAGACAGTTTTTTCAGTTCGTCAAACTTGTTCCTGTCGATTTGGTAATAGGTTTTTCCGACTATATTTTATCAAAAACTACTTTAGATACCGGCCATAGATCTTAATACGAAGTTTCTAGAAAGTTCATACTTAATTATGTAGGTACTTACGTACGTTTGAACAAATAACATTCTAAAATACACAGACATTCTTACCGTCACTGAAGTATGTGGCACCATTTCATTGGTTAATACTTAAGCTACAGAGATTCTACCTATGGAACTGGTTGAGAATCTAATCACCCACGATTGAATCTAAATAATAAACTTGTTTTTACTATTACAGACTCGTTTTGCGATCATAAATCCATTTTTTAATCTTCATAGTAAATGTCAGTCATAAAGAAGGATTTTCATTTCAATTTGACAGACGTAAATCAATTTGAATTGAGATCTCCTTTCTCCAGCAGTCGTATCCGTTTCTGGTCGTATAATTCAAGTCGTGATTGAATCGTCTTGAGAAGGAAGTTACAACTGACATTGGATTTACAATCATGGGGAAATTGCAGGCCAAAATTGCTCTGTAATTCGTTTGAACAACTTTAGATTCAAATATAATACAGGGAGACTGGATAATAGTTATGACCTCTAGACATACGTTCACACTCGACGGAATAATGACTGATGTCAAATGCATCAAAGAAAATTGCATTAAACAAAACCTGACACACAATAAAATGATTTTCAACAGGATTGCCAAAGCTCCCCGGTTGCTAAGGTAATTTAATCCAATAAGCACAGTTTTCGAATTTCCATTACAGTTACTTTTTTAAGATCCTCTGTACAGTCGTGTAGCTATGTCCATTCTTCTTCCATATCTTTCAAATCCGTCAGTCGATAACCGATAAGGCGACGTCCCACTTAGCTTAGCTACTTACCTTGCAAATTAGCAGTAATTAAAATACTTTCTTTATCAAATACTACAGAGAAACTACCGCTGTTCATCGTTGATGCATGAAAAACATGCTATACGATGGTCTAACGCCCCGACACTTACAGAAACTTTTCCTACATGTTTTTTTACTTGGATTTGTTCCAATTCTTATTGGCATTCAAGCTGTGTCAGCATTACGCTTGAACAAAACAAGCCATTGTGACAAATCGAGGTCAATTAAGTAGAAGTCATCAATCTTTCTCGTTTTTAATTCAATCAAGACAATGTTTGAAACGATTACGGATTTAATTTAACAGTAAATGCTATCGTCTACGCTCCAATGAATGTTTTCGAAGTACTCGTGACTCGTATTAAATAGAAAAACGGAGTAACCAAGGCAAACTTGCAAGGAGAACGCTCACTATATTATGGCAAACAGTTACAAATATTGGCAAAGGAAATGCCAAAGAATGCAAAAGCGCCCTCAATATACTGACGTGACACATGTTTAAAACCTTCAGCAGATACAAATTCTTAAATCAGTAAACGCGCATGCGCACTCTTTTATTTTGAATCCAAAACAAGATCACATAAATCTTCTAACGCCTTAAATAAAGAGCAACATCAATTCGAAGAGCTACCAACATCAAAAAACTTAAATTTAGCCCATATTTATCCACAAGAACCTTTCAAAAACTAACGATGTTGCACCAAAGAGTTCTCATCGAATTTAAACACAGATTGTTATTGATTGAGCAAGCTCTCATGACTATTTACGTCTGTAAGTCATTAGTTAGTCAGAATTATGAATCATTCAGTCTTGGTATTTGAATGCGAGTCAGATATACATACAGGAATACCTATAACAGCTGTATTAACATTTTAAAGAAGACTTGCCAGTTTGTAAACGTAGATGTCGATACGATTAAGGAAATTCCATCTAACTTTATTACAGAGATGGTCTTATTTTTTATATCCTCATAAACAAATGACATCATTATTTTAATAGTAAACTTTGTCACTATGATGCGTAAGCAAGCCTTGAAACTTGTACAGCAAAAACCTTGTAAGCAAAACATACGAGTACAATATATTTAATATTACTCATCGTTGTAGTAAATGGTGTATAGTAACTATTGGCTGTGTATAAAATCAGATAGTTGCGAACAATTTCATCCGTTCACTGCCCGAGAAAATTGTCTATGACGTCGGTCAGTTTTTTATAAAGATCAATGTGCCGTGAATCATTTTAAGTAATTTATTGATATGGCTTATAGAGAAACAGTTATGAGAATTTTGCACACACCGAAATGAGACTAGATGATATCATAAAAGTAATAAAACCGAAGTAGGAAAGGTTAGAGGAAAAGTGATATGTACCTATATTACAACGAAAAACATCTAATAAAAAGAGACAACCCAAAACTGAATTTAGAGTCGCTTACGTATACCTAATCTAAAACCGATTTCACGATCAATTACCGATTTATCAGACAACGAACTATAAAGTTAATAGGAACGATAAAATGCAATCAAGAGGCAACGCATCACCAGAGAGCAATTCTTACAAACGCATTTAAGATGGCCATTAAGATCTGGCTTTTCTCATTCTTAATTGTGTTTGTAAGTGACCTTATCTTATCAAACGTTTGGCAAGAGCTGAGATTAGAGAGTTCAACGACCCGACGGCAGCCGGTCGACACCCATTTATAAATAGCGGCCATAGTCTTCGTGGTTCGCCATACAGATGCATACGCAGTACCGTTACCATATAACTATAATGCCCCGCATGCATATCTCAGATGGATTAACTACAGGAAGTTAGCAATGAAGCCAACAATAATAAACTGTGTTAAATTCTGGAGCAATGAACTCCGGAATTTGCAAGGTCTAAATTGATTGGAAATGATACCGAGTATCAGGCAGAAAGTAAATTGAATAGCAGATACGATTACTTTTAAGAACGCAATTGTACATGTCTAGCTAGAAAATAATGAAAACGAAACACCATTACGTAATGTTTCTATTCAAAAAGATGCATAGCAAAAAGTCAGAGACAAAACTCTCATTCATCATGTTCAAAACTGCGAAAGTCAGACACATCGAGAACGGACTGTAAGGTGAAATCTAACACAATGGTAATAGTATTACGACCATGAAACCATTACAAGACGCCATAGTTTCCCTTCGTCTGTTCACACGATACTTTCAACTTGCTTGCTCTATCTTGTTACTCAGAAAGCAAGCCTTTCGAACAGGCCTTTCACTTTTCGCTGTTATTAAAAATCATTACAATGTCATCTATGAAAGTCTTGATGAATTGACGTATTGCGGATTCGATTTTCATCGAGATTTTTATGCAATTAAATAAAGACAGTGTTACAGACGTTATCTACTTTTTTGGACATGCCAAGTCTAGATTGTGTGTCTACAAAATGCAGTCTATTTCTTTTCCGCATCATACAATTGGAGACCTTTCCAAAGAATCAAAATTTGTCATTGACTAAAGCAATAATGAAAAGGTAATAAATGTTTTATGATGCCATAAATGGACACTTAAATGATTTAATCCAGATAGATAATTAATTGCTTTAAAACTAATTCTCCAAACCATTTTTGGCGATGCCAAAGAACTCAGAGACACTTTAAAAACAACCAAAATCGAAATCGATTCATTCTAAAAATAACGAACGCCTCATAAGGACTCGAGTTAATTTAAACATCCACGTTAAATAAACAAGACTCGAAGTTAAACCCTGAACCAAAAAGGCAGCCATGTTAGTCATATTACCATATTTGTACATGTCGAGTTGTACCCACTCGCAGATGACATCACTAGGATCGGCGCGCACACGCCGCTGAATTTTAATGTACTAACAACACGACACCGATCGCTCCGTAGAACCTTGTGTTGCTAAGTATTTTCACCGGCATCGGCAGTTCAACAAATTACGTAAGCGTTGAAAAATTGATTTACGATGCGGTAAGCTTTTAGAGAACGATCGTAAAGTTCAGATTAACGCGCGAGACAATACAAGTTTCGGCGATGCCCGAAACTTGGTTCCGACTTCTGATCACCAAATTGGTAGGCGTGGCTATTACGTCAGTTAATTGCACATATCCGCAACTACGAGTATATATTACGTACTCTCGTAAATAAACATGCAGTAATTGTTTCATTGCGAAATTTTGGTGACCATATGGCCGTCAGCCCTGAAATCAGGTCGTGGATTTCAAGGGGCATCGAAACTTCGAATGCTAATAAGCCAGAGTCGTTCGAGGCATTCTCCGCTTATACGGCAAGATAAACCAAATACGGGAGGAGGTGGGCGTCGGCGTCGCGTCGTCGAGGCGAGCTATTGTGCCGCCGTCATAACTCATGCCATTGTCTTGCGTAACCCTTCCCGAAGCTGAGCGTTCATTAATGATGTATTATGTATCCTGTCTACCTTATACGACGGTTCATTGAGCTTTATAACCTTTAGAAACGTATATTTGAATAGAATCACGAAAGTGTCCATTGAAATTCGAACGGCAATCGCTAGGGACGACTCTCCCGTGATATTAACACGTCGCAGAACCGGTTGGAAAGTAGCGACGGCGCACTTACAAATAGTCCGCCAAGAGCTTTCGTGTAGGCATCTTAATTGACTGCATTCTATACCGCGCTCACTACACCACTGCTTTCGTTCCGCTAACGGTTATACTTTTGTTCCAGTTCTGGGAGATCATCTCCGACGAGCACGGCATCGACCCCACCGGCGCCTACCATGGCGACTCGGACCTGCAGCTGGAGCGCATCAACGTTTACTACAATGAGGCCTCCGGTGGCAAGTACGTGCCGCGCGCCATCCTCGTCGACCTCGAGCCCGGCACCATGGACTCTGTGCGCTCGGGACCCTTTGGACAGATCTTCCGACCGGACAACTTCGTGTTCGGACAGTCAGGAGCCGGTAACAACTGGGCGAAGGGTCACTACACAGAGGGCGCCGAGTTAGTCGACTCTGTACTTGACGTAGTACGCAAAGAATCTGAATCCTGCGATTGCCTACAAGGCTTCCAGCTTACACACTCACTTGGGGGTGGTACCGGTTCCGGTATGGGTACACTCCTTATCTCAAAGATCCGTGAAGAATACCCCGACAGAATCATGAACACATACTCAGTCGTCCCCTCACCCAAAGTATCAGACACCGTCGTCGAACCCTACAATGCGACTCTCTCAGTTCATCAGCTCGTAGAAAACACAGACGAAACCTACTGTATCGACAACGAGGCCCTATATGACATCTGCTTCCGCACACTCAAACTGTCCACACCCACCTACGGTGATCTCAACCACTTGGTCTCACTCACAATGTCCGGTGTCACCACTTGCCTCAGGTTCCCCGGTCAGTTGAACGCTGATCTCCGCAAACTTGCCGTCAACATGGTTCCCTTCCCCCGTCTCCACTTCTTCATGCCCGGTTTCGCTCCCCTCACATCCCGCGGAAGCAGACAATACCGTGCCCTCACCGTTCCCGAGCTCACGCAACAGATGTTTGACGCCAAGAACATGATGGCGGCATGCGACCCGCGCCACGGCCGCTACCTGACGGTGGCCGCCATCTTCCGTGGACGCATGTCCATGAAGGAGGTGGACGAGCAGATGCTCAACATCCAGAACAAGAACTCATCGTACTTCGTGGAATGGATCCCGAACAACGTGAAGACCGCCGTGTGCGACATCCCACCTCGCGGTCTCAAGATGGCCGCCACTTTCATCGGCAACTCCACCGCCATCCAGGAGCTGTTCAAGCGCATCTCGGAACAGTTCACCGCTATGTTCAGGCGCAAGGCTTTCTTGCATTGGTACACCGGAGAGGGCATGGACGAGATGGAGTTCACCGAGGCGGAGAGCAACATGAACGACTTGGTGTCCGAATACCAGCAGTACCAGGAGGCCACCGCCGACGAGGACGCAGAGTTCGACGAGGAGGCCGAGCAGGAGCTTGACGATCACCACTAGAGGGCGCGCGCCGCACTCACATACACATAGTACATTGCCATTGTATTTACTCGTTACTTTATGTTTAAGTAACATTAATGATTCCTACGATGTGTTTTGAATGAAAAGACATGCTTTCTAACTTTTAACAGAACGCACGACTAAAACCCCGGATATGACATTATGCCACTCGTGGGCATACATTATGTAATTATATACATTCCTTGTGATTCCATGCCTCGCCTCGTTGAGAGCAAGATCTGAACATTTCTAAGGCTGATAGACACTCTTTATGTATTTATGATAAAGTTAAAATGTCTCCAAACATGGGCATACAAAGAAAATTCATAGAGTGCTTCAATAACCGAAGTTTTATTACGATTCAAATTGTTTTCAACAATATAATTTAATGTATATAATAAAGATTTTTATTTATTTGGTTGTTTCCTTTCTAATAACTACATTAATCAAGGTGGATATGACTTACGTCAGGATTTAAAATATTAAAATGTAAGATTCCAAGTATTAAATGAGCTGAAGGTAACTGCCGTAATCCACTGATGATATCAACAACAATTTATAATAAGTAGATGACAACGACAAACAAACAAATTTGGAACCCATGACATAATCCACAGATAAGATATTCATTCTATTATCTATGACCAAAAATATCACGACCTACATGGACATCGGACACGAAAAACACTGAAAATAAAATCCATTGTTACAACCAATTATTTTAAATACCTATTCAAGACAGAACGATTCATGTAATAACTTGGTACTTAACAGTAAAAAAGTAGGCACAACGCACCTGACATCATCGCCTTGGTTTAAATTTAGAAATGCACTTATGTGGCGGCCATTTTGAATGGACACTGTCAATTCCCGTTATAGCCTCTATTTGCACCAATAAACGAATTATATGGGGCCGAGAGGTATCAATTTAAATTGGTCAGGTGATATCTGGATGATGTCATCGCATTCGTCATAGACAAACATCTTATGTCATGTAGGTTTGGGTTTGTGTGACATTCGAACACTAAAGATTACGTTGTTGTTCCATTTAAATTAAAGATTTTGTTTGCGGTTTTCTTGAGGTCCTTCAATTTGGTTTCTAAGGCTTGAATCATTGTAGGTACCTACTTGGTAATAATAGGTAGAAATTGTTTCTTATAAAAGTTCTCAATCCTCTTTGGGTACTTTTGCTTAGCCAACTACTTGGACGATCAAGGAAAAACATAGCTTCTAGGCCACCAGACTTACCATAGGTACCAGAATGTCTACATATGTCAACAATAATACTTATCTGGGAAGTTGATAAATCACCATCAGGATCTGACTTAGAGCAGCCATTGTTTCTTTTTCGTTTAGACTGCGTTCACCTTACAACGTCTTCGATTGATTAAGAGATAAAATAAAAATGAATGGGACCCTGCCAACGTTTAGACAGCTTCCGAATTTGAAGAATGGACTGCAATTTCGATACACAGACATTGCGTGAATTAAAACTAAACCAGTCAAACAAAGGAGGCTGCTCGCAAAAAAATCTGAACAAGAAGAAACATAAAAGGATCATGTTCGTCACACGTCAACGCTAGCTAACAGTAACAACAATAAACAAATGTAGCTACAGCGAATTATAATTAGTCATATAAAAGTTTTGCGAACTCTGAGAATCATCAATCATTAGTTCTCGTCATTGACCGCCATTCGATCATTAAAGTCCAGGAATTTCTAAAGCAGTCTATATTAAACCAAAACAAGAGATGATGTTACTATAACCTGTCCCCGAATAAGGCTAATCAAAGTAACATTCTAATCTTGAGTCAATTTTAAAGAAGTTATTAACTCCCAATTAAATAACGCAAGGACACTGATAAAAAGGTGGTCTTTAAAGACAGCCCCATTCAAAACATCCTGTGTTTCATCCTGAAAATTTCAACGATTTAGACTAGTTATTCTTTAGAGCTTCATCATCATTCAGGCAAGGAGGTTCTATTACTATTTCAAGTAAAAAGTTTGCCTCTGCGAAATGAAAGGAGATGGTTTTGAATTCCGAACCCTCTAACAATACAGACCATAGACTAAACTGCACTAATCCAAAAATAGAGACTGATGCCACAACGTTTTCATAATAAAGTGCAGACATTATTATAGTATGACTACATCGCAGATAAGCTGACATTCTGCGACAAATGGGTCACAGTTCTCGGACTTCTGTACCTAAAACATGCAGTTATGTATCTAGACAGAATTGTTGATCTTTAAATTATCATTTATTATTAAAAATGTAGGTTTTAACACGTAATTATCCGTTGGAACATGCGTAAGATAAATTATAAGATAGTTTTGCTGTCAGCCTACTTATTTTTTGTAGTAGTTGCATGTCTGTTGTAGCCTTGTAAGTTGTAGGTAATGGTATGTTTATTGGTGCTGCTTATTGATAGTTATTTCATGGTGATAAACCACTTGAAGTATTGGGTCAGTTTATGCGTTCGATTAATATATTAGTACTTGAGACTTACATCACACACACTTGTGGAGTGTACCGCATGGGTTGGTACTAGGCCCTTTTCGGTTTGGGTAACAATCAAAGTTTATCACTTCTTAATAACTGCTCAAGTTTTCAGTCTCTCTATGTCTTAACAAATAGGTAACTTCGGCCCAGTTATAGGTAATCACGGTAATCGTGGTCAGTAGCGTTTTTAGATCCTTTAGTGCAAATAATTTATTTTCTTCCCAAGTTTTCTCGTACTACATCCAGTGGTTGAAGTGACCTTTTGGACCAAAATTGTCTGTATGTCAGGGTATTTAAAGTGCAGGGTCGGAGCACTCCAGATAATGGCCGGAATTGTGTCTGTAGCACCGCATTTCCACAGATTATTGTATGCTTCTTTAAGCCCATACTACAGTAACTACAGCCTCGCTGAACTGTATCATCCAGACAATAGGCCATAAGACACAGATAGTAAACTATTATACGTTATTATCTCATTACTAGGCATTACTAAATTGTGTCAACGAGCCGTCATCTCAATGAACAGACGTCATTGCGTTCAGTTACATCACAGAGTGGCTTTGTTAACCAAATCGACTAAGTGTTGGAATAGAAATTGTATGACGGATGATACAGTTCTATTGCTGGATAAATCCTCTGCTCATGTAGGAAAAAAAATATCGAATTCCAGCACTCAAACTCCAGAGGGATGGGATTCCGTATACTTGATTCCACAGAAATATTAAATATCTATGCTTGATTCTATTACCTTCAAAAACATAGGAATTCACAAAATAGTCCCATGAAATAAAAAGGCATGCCGATTGACATTGGGAGAATGGAAGAAAAAAAACGTTCTGCGTCGACCCCAAGTTACTAACACGGGCCAAGGGCCGGGGTATGATGATGGACCTAATGAAATATTCCACAAAGAGTTTAGCTTGCCCAATAAGACGACGGATGCAGCCACTAGCAAGTTTGAAAAAAGTCTGCTCGACAACGTTGTTAACGCAACGGATATTGTTTTAAATTGTCAAATGAAAGGCATTTTTATTGTGTTACACAATCAGGTGGTATTCCGCAGGCTGGTTTAGTTTTTAATTCATCAATCTATCTAAAACTGAAAAGGGGCTGGACAGGCCATGTCTGTCGGATGCAAAGTCGCATATCACAAAACTGGAGCTCTGAGATAGTTAGACGGGGTCGCGGCAAACCGAAGAGAAGACGGCGGATGGATTAACTGGCGAGAAGAGGTGCAACAACGAGAAAAGTGGAAGGAATGGGGGGAGGACTTTGCCCAGGAGTGGCTAAGACTAAATAAAACAAAGTCTTTTGGTGTCTTTTCAAATTCATTACTTCGGCCGGTCGATCATCCTTATCACAACACAGCAGGATGTTCCATTCATTACAACAAACACTTATGTGTTCTATGTACTCTTTATTTTATCTTCCGAAGAAGATAAAATAAAATTCTCGCATCGCAAATAAGCATCGATAAAATACACAGCGATGGGTACTTACTTTCTTTATACTTAAATAAATAAATGTACTTTCACTTTTTAGGGTTGCGTTGCCAAATGGCAAAAAACGGAACCCTTATAGATTCGTCATGTCTGTCTGTCTGTCTGTCCGTCCGTATGTCACAGCCACTTTTTTCGGAAACTATAAGAACTATGCTGTTGAAACTTGGTAAGTAGATGTATTCTGTAAACCGCATTAAGAATTTCAAGAGTGTCCCCCCCCCTGTAACTTCTAAAATAAGAGAATGATAAAACTAAAAAAATATATATGATGTACATTACCATGTAAACTACCGACGAAAATTGATTTGAACGAGATCTAGTAAGTAGTTGTTTTTTAATACGCCATAAATCGTAACCGCAATTTATCTTTCATTTACCACGAACCGCAAGAACTTTTAAAATAATTATGTTACTTGCTGTTACGGAACCCTTCATGGGCGAGTCCGACTCGCACTTGGCCACTTTTTATTTATTTAGTGTGTACATTTTTCTTTACAAGAATTACTGCAGATAAATTAACTTTCTCAACTAATTAGTAATGCACATGACGTTTTTGTTTATGATGATTAAAACTTTAATGTCAGTTTGATCAAACTTGAAATTATAGGTAATCAAGCTTGAGCTTTTTTTGTTTGCATGTAAGTAGGTAGCTGATTTTCGTGAAAAATCTATAGGTAAGTCACATTACACCGTAAAAGAAATAAAGTAAAGTAAAGTTGCGACTTTGATGAAGTTTCTTAGCTATACCGCCGAATATATTAAGAACTATCAAGAAAAGAAACGATAATGTTTTTTCACCTCAGCATCTCAAACAAGCAGGTTTTGCTGTTTACAGACAGTGTGCAAAATTCGATTTTGCTGCGAGCGTGAGACAAAGTAACTTTTTAATTATTTTTTTTAAATACCGAGAACTGTGCAAGTCTCCTCACAAAAGTTGAATGATTTCAACTTCACTTAGTTCTGTCACTTTCACTTCGATACGAAAAAAGCGAGAGATAGAAACAAGTCGATTCGAAATTCGATTTTCAAATTCCATAACTAGTAGGCACAAAAAGAAAAAAAACAGTAAAACGTTCGGATACTGACATTGTAAATCGATAACCGTAATATGTATTCTACGTGTTTAGGTTATAAATAAAAAAAATGTTGCATTTCAAATAATCGAATATAATTTTTACAATTAAATTAAGATGATGAATAATGTTGAAGAAAAAATAGGAAGTTTATTATGTATCTACTTATTTATTTATAGTTTTAACAATCTTTAATATTGAGACAGAATACCGCGAGTGTAGTTTCAGAACGCATTTTATAAAAGTAGCGGGGTCTAAATTTTTATTGTTCAAAAATTCTCTGTTACGCTAGGGCTAGGCAATGGTTAAGTCAATGTACGGCTAGCTACAAAGTATAATAAAATTTGAATATTAAGATAATAATAATAAATAGATATGAGTGAGTCCAGTGACGAAGTCTGTTATTTATGACTCGAAGAATTGAAGCATAATGTAAAAATGCAGAATGAAACTTCCTGCCGGTCTGCTTTCTGTACATTATTTAATATCTATTTATTATTTATATCTCACTATGTTGTTTGTAGTATGTTGTAGGTGTATGTATGTTGTTAAATGTACTGTTTTGTATTGTTTAGGTGTATGTTCTCGCTGCTGAGGTGAAAAGTTGTATGTGTTACACGAGACCAAAGTTATTTGCATCTCGTGTCTTTGAATCCCTCGCTACGCTCAGGATTCTGACCTAGAATCACTCGCTACGCTCGTGATTCAACCATAGAATCCTTCGCTTACTCGTGATTCAAAATAACCACTCGCAGCAAAAACTCACTTTGCTCTCTTGTTGCACAAATAACTATTGTTTTTCGTGCATCTTGGGTTGAACAGAAGATATTATTCAACATGCATTAATTATCTTTATCAGCGAATATCAGAGGACTTTGTCCAACAGGTTATCTCAACACCTCGAACATAGGTAATTAACGTTTATGTAAGCCATTAATTATAAACCCATATTTATTTCTACTTATTTTAATATTAGTCATGGCGGAAATCCTAGTCTAGAACACCATCCGTTCCAAATTCGATTTGCTTATATTTTGACAATGTGTTCGCATAAAAAAGGCATTTTGTCTATGGTCGGTATTAGGAATGCATCTATGGGCCAGTCTTGAAGCGAATCAATTGTTTTCACTGGTTTCACCCACCGTTACAACATGATTGTAAGTCGGCAACTTTGCTAGACTGTAATGGAATTTAGATTGATGTTGTTGGATAGGAGGCCTGCCAATTGAAGAATTGAAATAGTGGAAGTTATTGCAAGCCGCTTTTGAATTCCAAAATTAATGGAATTGGGGATAAGGCTGAAATGAGACGATTTTAAATAAACACATATTAACAGATATAGTGTAACGAAATAGCTTATCTCCGGATTTGTGCTCGGTTGATGGCAAAACGTTCATCCCTATAACTGCAGGGACTTAAAAATAACTGGGAAAAATGTGAATTTCATTCCATTAATTTTATGATGTTATTGTAAATTCATCAAGACTCCATTTCAGCAAAATCAGCCAATCCCAATTTTCCCACTGTTGGGACACAGGTCCCCTGTTTGTGAGAGGAAGTGGGCCGTCAGCAACCACGCAGGGCCCAGTGCGGGTTGGTAGACTGCATTGAGCGTTCCAAAATCTTGTTTCTCGTAGCTAATGTATTTTGTAGAACACCTAGCAACACAAAACGTAGGTGTCTTGTCTATGTCACTCGAGGGCGTCGATCCAAGGCTGCTAGCGACTGAATGAGTGACGTGTATGTCTGCAAGACTGGTTCCGTTGCTAGTTGCTATAGTCACTTGTTTTTTTATTGAACACTATTTCAAACTTCGAAAGAAGAAACTGACGTCCAAGAAAGAGTGACATTCTATCAGTGAAAGCACTAACTCATTAGTTTACATTGTCCCATTGCTGGACCATGGCCTCGTTCTTTCCTTTCCACATCATTCTGTATTTTGCTGATACCGGTCTTTCCGGTGGAATTGAAGCTCGATCGACCCGTCGCCTGTGAAAACGATAAGTACTGGAAAATCGAAAATGTGTTGACAGGATTGATATAAGCTACCGTAATTTTTAAACGGGCAAATTGTTGGTTACACGTTTAACCAAGGTCCTAGGCAAATGATGTCAATCAAAACCACTTACTCCAAGGCGACATCTTACTAATAACTGCACACGGCGTCGCCCACACTGCGCTTTACGCCGTTTCCCGAGCCACAGTAGACATATTAGTACAACAGTTCTTACACTGTGCCGAGCCGTTCAGTTTTTGTCCACAAACACACTCGGTTTCACTCGTATTGTGTTACCGCTGTCAAATTGAAGACTATGTGATGTAACGAGAAATAACTTCACTTTTACAACAGCTTGCTTATGTGAAACTTGTAAGTGTGATACATAGTTTTACCATGTAGGTGGATTTTGTGAAGAAATCTTTTGTTTCCTTTAGCCTTAAACACAAGACTACTAGAAGAGCCTGGCTGACCTTAGACATCTATTAGATACCACGAACATCTTAAATGTACCTACATCGCAGAAAACTGTGCATAGCCAAACAAAATTAAAGTAGATGAAACTATGTTCGAAATTGGAATCTTGTAGATTCCAATTTCGAACATAGTTCGAACCAGTCCACTTTTTTAAACATCCCAAGTCTGAAGAACTTACTAGGTACCGAAATTACTTACTCTAACATTCGACTCGAAATAGCAGTGAGCTAGAACTTATACTACCAATAGAAAGAGAAATAAAAAAAGCTAGTAATAGAACGGCTATAACTATGAATTTGGCAGACGCACCTATTACAGCTGTGGTTTAGGACATTACCGCTTGACTGAATAACATGAGGAGCACCAGATTAAAAGCCTTTCTGGGAACCTTGATTTGCCCGACAAAGTTTTAAGTTTCCAGTTAAGAGCTCATAGGTTAAGTATTGGCTCCCGACAGAATAGGGTTTAACCCTGCAGGCGGAGTTAAAATCAGCAATTTAATAGTAACTAGTATATCCTCCGAAACAAATTCACACAGTAATAAATCGCCTTAGAAACAATTGAAAACTAATATCAAAACAAAGCTACCAATTACCTTGATTACAAGCATGAATAATAAAGAAGTCCACTATGTCATTACACCGGGCCCTAAGATACGCGACTTTTCAATGACATCACTAGTAAAGCTGAGACCACAGTATTAAATTCAAAACAATCATTTCCAAGTTACAGGCCCTTTTGGATAGTCAAATATAGGAAGAAGGAAGAGAAGGAACTACAGACATAATATCTGTGGAAGGACTTTAGTGGCGTTATTCAAAGCGTGTATCTCTTACCTATTCTTCTCGAATGGGTAAGAAACTCCACAACTTATCGAGGAAGATTCGGCTACTGTAGCAAAAAGAAAAAGACGTCATTCGCTGCGTTTCGACTCGAAACCCCAATAACTAACTAGTTATTGGGGTTTCCCATCAATAATTTCTCAGAAACAGCCGACTAGGCTTGCCCCCTCTGGTGAAAGCGTCAGGGTTGTGTTGATGATTTTGATGATTACAATTCTGTGACTGCATATGTCTTGCAGCCGCGAACGATGTTTTCATCAGCTTGGCACAGCCCTGCAAATTAAAAAAACGTTGGAAAATTTGAATTTCGCGGGCTACCCTGGCGTTTCTGTGTAGTTAGGTCCACTGCTGTCTAATCCTTCGGGGAGTACAATCGTAATGTACTTACTAACTTTTCTAACTTTTTCTGACCGGCTCGTATAAATGTGATCACTCTGTAAGGCTGGCTGCAACACACTCTCGCCCTCGCGTACTACTGTCCTTAGCTGTCAATCAATGTTGTATGCTTGTCGATTCGTATGACACAGCTATTTACAGAATCGAGGTTTGTGGACTTACAAGCAAATTGAATTTAGTATTTATTCAAAAATGAAAAGTGCATTATTAGACTAAAGATATGATGAATAGAAGAAAGAAGGAGGATGAAAGAGGATCTTGTGGCTATATAATAAGAACCGCTCAGATCAATCTTTATGCTAAGCCAGCCTTGCCAGCATGTACCGTTCTCATTTCTGGGTGTCTCTGTGAGAAGGACTGGACGCTGATCTACCTTGCGGTCCCAGAAATGGAGGCCTTTGTCCATGAATCTTCGTTTCATACTCGTTCCAATTATATTCTAATACGACTGCATTAGAGGCAGCACTCGGTGTAAATATGTAGGTCGGTGTTGCGCTGTGACCTATGAGGAACTGCAGTTGTACTGTAATAGGCAGCGGTTACCGTTACCGCATAACATTAGGTGGACGCCATGTTTTATTCAAATTTATTAGACCCCGTTCCATGGTTTTAGCGCTAAAAGAAAACCATAGACAAAGTAATTAATCATTTTTGTTTCAACCACGACGAAAATGTCTGTAATAAATACGAGTGTATCTGTTCCGATTGGGAACAATGATGACGCCTTGATTGCGTTTTGGTTACTCTTCTGATCTAGCTTCTTTTTCATTTCTGGCCATAACGAGTTTAGTAATCCTGCAAAAATAAAACAACGCCATCAGATACACAGCGGTAAATATAAAATGATATTTCCATTACGAAAATAAACGTTTTACGTGAATAATCTGTTTTTATTTCCTTCCCACCTCATGATAACTGAAATAAATATAAAACATTATTTAAAAATCACTTCGCAACATTTCAGCGTGTTTACCATACTCGGTGTTAGTATTACCAAACATGCATTCGCTGAATGGTCGCCATATTGGATGATCGATGGCTGTAGAAAGTTGTGACTCATGTGGTTTTACGAAATGAGTTTGTATTGTGGTGGAGATGAGGTATGTGTACATTGCTGGCTGGATGGAACATTATAGACATCTATACACAGATCCTCAACAAATTAAATATGTATTTAAATTAGGAATGACGCAAGAATTCAACGCAAAGAGGATCGTTTTCACTAAAAGTTCATGAAAAGAAAATACCAATGTTCAAATGAATTGCTTCCAATTTTGAACGGAGTATTTACGTATTTACAGTCACTGAATCGAGTCTGGAAATGTGCCCGGCTAATGAAAATAGGCTAGCCTTTATTACATTGGAATAAAACGTAACTAGCGAAATGTGGGGGTATTAAGTATTAGGTACTTCTCTACCCTACGCTTCGGGAAAAGCACACAGCGTGATGTTATGTTGTGTGTATGTCACCGTAAAATTGTCAAATACGTTATATTGTAATATCTCTAGCGATATTGTAAAATGAACATACTGCTTACAATCAAACGCATTTTTTTTTTCGTGAAATCCATGCGATGGTAGTCAACTCACGCGGTGTGGAGAGAAGGTGGGGTCCCCCTTGCCCAGTGGTACCACTCTCATGAAGAGATACTGTACCATTCCTGAGAAATACCTATCGATTAATATAACCCAACTTTAAAACATTTTATATTCCCCTAAAAAGCGTAGTCGACGGAACCCCGCTTCGCGGGGCCCTTATTCCGAGTGCGGGGTTTAATAGTATATTTTATAACGAGGGACTAAACGAAGCCATTATATACCCGAGGTGGTTTGACTCCCGAGCTTGCGAGGGAGGCAATGAAAGCGAGGGTATATTCAATTGGCGTTTCGTCTCGAGGTGCAAACTGTACTTTTCACTTCGAGTGCGAGAAAAATAGTCATTTAAAACCGAACAAATTTACACTCGACAAAAATTCTCAACTGAGCAGTCAGAATTTCTTCTATCAGGTCAGTCACAGATTAACAATTTAAAACACAACACATACTCTCAACCTTCTCACAATGAAGATGATCCACACTCCACATATAATTATAGTACCTACATTACTGCAGCGGCTAGCAACAGAGGCATTCCACATACTTTTTCAAAATCAACGATGCACACAAACAACCATAAATTTTCCCGCGTTGAAGAGTTCATTTGTTTTTTTTTTCAATATTACCGATTTCTATTAGCAAGCCAATTCGAAATTTAAATAAAACCTTTGACAAGTTACGTGACATTGGCTAATGCATAAACCGTGCGAAGCCATTAAAAAAAAAAACTCTTATATGACCACGTTTCAGAGTAAGAGATCGTTCCATTTTTAAATTACTTTTTACTCCCTAGGGAATAAACGGTCACTTTAATCCCGCTTCGTAGGGCTATAATGGCGTACTTTTAGAGCATGAGAAGTGAAAAGGAACTTAACTAACCTAACGGGGGGTGCCCCAAGTCCCGATTATGGGTGCAGAGATACTTCCGTATGATCAGTTGACAATAATTCGAGATATAACATTATCGCTAGAGAGAAACACGTTATATTGTAATATAACGTGTTTGACAATTTTACGGTGACATGTATTTTTTATGGGATTACTTTACGTTTTGTTTTATTTTCTTTTGTGTGGATTCGATCGACGACTGACGATCAATCATTTCATATCCCGTTCGCCTGTCATTGGCTGTCATAGGCCACTGCTGATCGTAGTGATCATGACCTTTGCAAAGTGTGTGGGCTTACTTATGTATAAAAAAATCATAGGTGTTATATTGAACAGCACATGACAATGAAAAAAATCTCAATATGAAGTGCTTCTCACGGCTTTTATTTTTAAGATGGTCAACTGTAATAATGACTCAAAAGCTAGCAAACATAAAATCTTCAAGAGACTAGCAACTGGCTTTAAAGACCAAACAGCTTTTTAAACTAGCTGACCCACGCAACTCCGACTGCGAGAGAAACCACGCAATGTACATCACCCCACTCTCAATAATCGCCAGACATCACTAGGCGCCACAGAGTGGAGAAATTCGTACATCTCCAGTGCGAACGAACAGATGGTCAGACTGTGATGACGCATAGCACTACTCTGTGCCTATACTCGTTAGTAACCTATTTACTTGACACTTGACAGACGACACAAACAATCTGTCCAACTGAATAATTGTAGGAAATGAAGACTGAGTTTGGGGAAAAAGCTTTTTCTTGTGAGCTTGGGTTTATTTACTTTAGGCAGAGATTAATAGAGTAGGTACCTGTAGCTAATGATAATTAAATTGCTCTAATAACTACAATAAAATGTCGCCAAAAGTCAAATCCATTAGTTTGCATGGATTTTTTCACCAATGAGCTTAGCTTGAGATGTTTTTTTCCAAACTACTGGATTTATGTGGTTAGACTTGACTTTACTTTTTTGCCAGCTAGCTCGCTACATAATGGTTTTTAAAAAAAGGCCTAAGTAATTAGGTTTTTCAGACCCTTTTCCCATATCACAGAATAGAAAACGTACAGAAGTTGCACTCCTTTGATCTTGAAGAAAGCCGACATTTCAAGTATCTAAACTGGGTACGGTCGATCAAAATTGTGCCTTGACGCCCAGCGTTAGCGTATGTTATTCGGTGTCTCGTTGCTTAATGGTCAATCGGTAGGGCTGACACAAGTACTACAAATAAAATACTACCAACATTTTAGTATTTCTAAATATATATAATTCAAAGGTGACTGACTGACTGACTGACTGACATAGTGATCTATCAACGCACAGCCCGAACCACTGGACGGATCGGGCTGAAATTTGGCATGCAGGTAGATGTTATGACGTAGACGTCCGCTAAGAAAGGATTTTGATAAATTCTACCCCCAAGGGGATAAAATAGGGGATGGCTTATATGAAAGTCCGTCAGTTTTAAAGTTAGGATCTTCTAATTTTGTGTTTAGGCTGACGATTGAAAATTAATTTATGCGTGTTTCAGCGTTTTTGATAACTCCACCCCGAAGGTTTATAAGGGGGATGAAATTGTATGTGAAAAATCCTCAATTTTCGACGTAAAAAGTAAAAAATTTGTTATCTGGGCTTATGATTGGAAGGTAACGAAACGGCTTTATTAGAATTTCAACCCTTGAGGGGTGAAAAAAGAGCAACATTTTGTTTTTAACTAATGTTTTTATTTTTTGAGTCACCAAAAAGTATCAAAGTTAAGTCGTTAGTTTTTTTTTATTTCAACCCACAAAGGGGTAAAAGGGGGGATGAAGTTTTGCATTGTAGTGGTTCATTCGTTCACGAATAACAGCAACAGGAGAGCAGCAGTTCAAGTTAATAGTATAGGCCGTACACAAGTTAATAGCACACGTGACTTCGCGGCTGGCAGTACTTAGCGTTTTGTAAGGACCTAGGTAAGCCGAAGATTATTGTCTTACGGCAGGAGCAGAAAAAGAAAGTAGGGCAGCCGCCGCTCCTGTGGGTGCCGCCCGCTCGCACCAACTTGCTGCAGT
The DNA here is from genome assembly GCA_916618015.1 of Xestia c-nigrum. NCBI lineage: Eukaryota > Metazoa > Arthropoda > Insecta > Lepidoptera > Noctuidae > Xestia > Xestia c-nigrum. Next base: position 26,283,405 of record OU745248.1, on the reverse strand, counting down.
ACGCGCCGCTGACGCGCGCGCTTCGTGCACTGAATATGGTGTCACAACAAATTGATTACTTCAATTGTACACTGAGCCAATTCACACGGGCCGCATTTTGCGCAATTACTTTAGTTTGTCAAATTAATTAATTTATTCAAAACATAAATAATTTAACTTTAAATATAACTGCTCTATTGTATTAGGTACCTAAACCTGTAATAATAGTTGTGTGTGTTGTTTAAATAAATAAATATATTATGTATAGTAGAACGAGATAGAATGAGTAATTGTCGATATCGTATTTGATACCAACTAGATTTTTTATTTTGTAGATTTCTGTTTTTTTTTCTCTTCTGCATTTCTGATCTTACTTTTGATGAATGAAGATGAAGTCAAAATAAAAATCAAAAATTGCGCCGACGTAAGTTTTTGGATTTTTAATCATGGGTGTCATTTCTGTGGTTTTTGGTGTCGCTGATAGTGAAAATGAGGTCAAAATTAACACGGCGAAAAAAGTTAACAGAAGCAAAAAAAAACATTTTTCCTTTTTTTTTCTACGGCTTCCCCTGACACTATTTTCACCCTGCGCCACTGTTAGGTAGAGGTGTATATAATCCTACACCCACATTTCGCACATTTAGCTTAATCCCATCAACCGGGCACAAAATAATACAATAACACTTTGCCCGTCCCGCAAATCGAACCCAGGACCTCATGCTCAGTAGCGCTTGCGACAACTCGAACAACGATGCAGTCTCACACATGACACATCAATATTTTCACGCGAACGAAGTCGCGGGCAACAGCTAGTTAATGTAATATTATTTAAAGATTCACAAAAACTTATGAAATTACAATTGTTTTACTTTAGTATAATGTCTCACATATTTCTTGCCTTCTCTAAAATAACGATTATTAAATTTAATAGCAGCATAAATGCGAAATCTATAAAATAGGTACCTCTGATGGGAAGCATGGACATGGAGCAATATTTTTTATTAAACTGACTGACAGATTGTAAGTAGGGGTAATATCCTTGTATCGGTCATATGGTTTACTAGTTATAATTTGAAGCAAGTCCGAACCTAAGTAGAATATTATGGGAAATAATAAGCCTAGCCACAAAATTATGTATTGGCCACGTGATTAAACTTCTAATTTTATAACTAAGCAACGCGAAAATGACATAGCCTCTAATAAACTAATTCGTGGTTTTTACAACGCCAACTAAATATTCTATAGAAAGCGTCAAGTAAAATCATCAATTATTGTGACTTGTCCTTCTTATTTATACATGGCCACTTAATTTACTAACTCGGCCACGGATTTTACATCTCGTTACCATTTTACGTTAACGCAATGTCCTCAAAAAATATATTTCAAGCTTCCACAGAAAGCATCATTTATTATAACTTAGCTTGTAAAATAATACATCATATTCTTTTATCGTCAAAATAGCCACTGCATGATTTGGCGCGAGTACGCGAGATGACAGCGACCGGTCATTTGCGCCAATCAGAGAGCGCCATTCGATTCATGTAACGACGAGTTGAGTTGATCACGTGTAATTGTTTATTGTAGTTCGTGCGTTATATTACAATATAACGTGTTTCTCCCTAGCGATATTGTAAACTCTCGAATTATTGTCAACTAAATATACAGAAGTATCTCTGCCCCCATAATCGGGACTTGGGGCACCCCCCCGTTAGGTTAGTTAGGTTCCTTTAAACCCTGCACTCGGAAATACCAACCCCGCGAAGCGGGGCTCCGTCGACTATGCTTTTTAGGGGAATATAAAGTGTTTTAAGGTTGGGTTATATTAATCGATATGACAATTTCACGGTGACATATATATAAAGTGGCCAATATAAGTACTATTTGATGACATTTTTAGCAAACTTTTGACGATCAATAAATATGGGATGAGTTACATTTAAACGTAGGTACTGAGTTACAAAAATAGAAGCTAAATAAATATAAGTTTTGATGTCATTTAATAGTATTTTAGAAGTTTACTGTTAGAATGCATGTTACAAATTTAGATGCTAAAACATAACCATCATGCTGAGTTGTATTTAGAGTGGTTTACATAGAAGATAACTAGTGGCTAAGATAGTATTATTTAGATGCCCGTTAATTGTGGCTGACTTAGTAATTTAGAAGGCAACATACATTTTTGGGGGCAAATAATGATGATAAAAAGAAGCCTGTTTAATTAGCACCCGAATATTATCATACAACAGCAAGTGCAGTTCATCTAATTGAGTTATGAACGTTGGCCTTGCATTTATTTTTCTCACACTCGCTTTTTTTGGCCTCCTAGACCGCTAAGGGAACTAGCATATCTACCCTACATATACTTAAGTAAGTAAGTGTCTAATACGAACATAGGTAGGTAAGCAGCAAAACTGGCAACACGATGGATCTCGTTCATTAATGCTCCGCTCCTGTTGGTCGTAGCTTGATGTCATGCTTATAGCATATTATCTTCCTCGATAAATGGGCTATCCAAGAATAAATATTTTTTTTAATTTGAACCAGTAGTTCCTGAGATTAGAGCGTTCAGCTTTATAATATAATAGAAAAAAGAATCTCATTATTGTTTATCTTTTGCTAGGGGCCCTAAACAAGCGACAACCGCTTTATTATGTCAGACCCTCAAAGATGGCCCGTACTGAACTTTACGATTCGTATTTGTACAAAAAGTCGACACCTTTGACATAAGCTTTTCGATAACTTGCGTCAATCTAATGAGTACGTACCTACCTCTGCTTATTCATCAATGGAGTTCCTACATTTTTGTACCAATGATGCACAAATAACAGCGGGCACAGATGAAACACGGTAGTTACCTATGTACGGTCAACAAGCTATTTGGTTAACAGTTTAACCCACAAATTACATTGTAAAATGTAAACTAAATAGCTTGTTCGACCGTACCATGTCACCCATCCACGAACTAACCTAGGCAAACGCAGCTGAACCTCAAGATCGACCCGAGTGGCTGTTATCATTCAACCACGAGCTCCTCCTTTCAGGCATAACAGCGGTGAAAATTCTGTTAAGTATCCTTTAACAATTTTCTTTTTCCATTTAGTACCTACCTATGTGCCTAATGGCGTCTGCCCCGGTCGGACACGCCTAGTTTTCTCGGAACTCCGTGCCGTATCGCCAGACGCCAAGTTCCGCTCATTGCTTTAAAAGGAAGTTAGGTTACGATAATACCAATGAAGGAACTTTCCGATCGCCCTGTGGTTTCCTAAGAAACATATGCCAAGACTCCAAGAGCGAGCGCATTTTCCTTTTTACTGTCGAATCATGTTGGCTTAATGGACCAAGAAAGTTTTGATCAACTAGAAATAACATGCAAATCTACAGAATCTATACTAATCTATACTAATATTATAAAGCAGAAGAGTTTGTTTGTTTGTTTCTTTGTTTGTTTGGTTGAACGCGCTAATCTCAGGAAGTACTGGTTCAAATTGAAAAATTCTTTTTGTGTTGGATAGTCCATTTATTGAGGAAGGATTTAGGCTATATAACATCACGGTGCGACCATTAGGAGCGGAGCAGGAATGAAAAATGTTGCAAAAACGGTGTTTTTTTCTCCTTTCGTTTTTCTCTCTTATGTGACGCAGACGAAGTTGCGTGGGTCAGCTAGTGGTATAATAAAGGTGAATGCACACTTATCAGAGCCGAAGGAAGCGAAAGAGCCGAAAGAATCGTGCTATTAGATATAGGTAATAGAAACTTTTACTTTATAAGTGACAAAATTATCTCGCGGCTGTGCTTCCGGTTTTACCGAATGTACTGACGAGAACGTTTTATTAAATACCTATGAAGCCTCACATAACACGGGATAACGGGTCCACTGTTGGACTCCGGGCAGGTCAGGCCTCCCCTAGTGTCGCCACATTGGCCGGTCCCGTGCGACTCGCATCCAGCGAATTCCCGAAACCTCCACCTTTTTTTTTTTTTGGGATGGGAATTCATCAAATGACTTCTCCCACTCTGGGCGGAGCGGGAGGGAGTGTCAGACTCTTACTGACTAAAACCCATCCATGTTCCTTCCTCGCCCTTTATGTTCCGGGGCCGCGGTATCTTTTTCGAACAGGTCCGTAACCCCGGAACCTCCACCTACATCCAAACTTTTGCTTCATAATAATAATAAACGAATAGTAGGTTGGTATAACCTACTATTCGTTTAGATGATCACTCAGAGTCTGCTCATCTGCTGAAATTAAGGCAACATCATCAGAAAATGTTATTTATCTGTCCCATTCAAAAACACAGTGACAGTGAATTCTATTCAAATGACTACAACACCTTTTGACTTCCCCCCTTCTAAATCACATTACTAATTGTGATTTAAAAAAAACATGAAGCACCTACAAAAACAAAACATTCCTATTCCTAATTTAAAAGTTAGTAAGTGCATGTCAACGACCGGGAGTGCCTGCTGAGAGTGACGTCACACGTCACTGCGGTATGGCTGCGCCCGGTATTGAGCTGGGACGCTCCCGCGAAATTGCGGACAGAAGGTGGGCCATGTGGACGCCATTTTAACTTTTCCAGACATTTTCCAGCTGATTCACCACAAACTATATAATTATATAAAATTATATATGTATTATATAGGTAATTAGTATTTATTTCCATATGAAATTGACAGAAGAATCGCCAACACATGGAAAAGATTTTGGTCTCCCAGCGAAGTTATGAAAAATAAAGACATGCCAATTAAAGACAAAAGAAAAGTACATAACACCTGCATTTTGCCATGTTTTTAACGTAATATGTTTGGCCAACATGGTCACTAACAGAGAAACTCAACAATAAAATAATAGTGCCTATGTCAAAATGGAATAGAGAGAAGTGTAATCGGAGTAAGAAAAACGAAGAGATAAAATATGATTAAACAAAATAAAAATGTAACAAAATTTTAGAGATGTGAATAAAGTACCAATGCCGAACACATAAATGGAAATGGGCTGGACATAACATGCTTACAGAGAGAAATGAGAAATGGTCTAAATTAATATCAGAATGGTACCCATGGTAAAAGAAGTAAAGGTAGATCAATGAAACGCAAGATGATCTCAAAAGAGTCGCTGGTCCACAATGGACCAGAATTGCAAGAGACAGAGATAGATCAGCCAATCTTAATTTTATTATTGTAAATCCGCAAGGCTTATTTTATTTATGAATCATTAAAATCATCGAAACAGCCCTTCACAACTTAGAGGGTTGTATTGATGATTTTAATTGTACTAATTCTGTAACTACATACGTGTTATTTCCGCGAATCATTATCGTTATCTACAAACAACCAGAAAATTGCAAAAATCTTAAGAAAATTTGAATTTCGCGGGGGATAATCGTTCCATTCCCATGTCTGTACATTCTCCACAGGATTCCTGTCAATAATTAATTCATGATGAATTGGAGTGATTTAGTGAAATGTCTTGTTCATGAATGAAAATACCCATAAGAAATTAAGTTAAGTCTTCACGCCTCTGCCTACTCTTTTGGCGAAATGCTTAATGTTGTGCTAGTGATGCACCTCAAAAGGTTTGTGACTTTACTGCACCTACCAACGTTTAAAATAAACAACTAACCTATTAATAATGTTAACAGGAATGAAGCTTAGCAATAATGAGGAAAACATTAATAATTGCCCCCTATGATTTTTATTATTGTTTTGCTAACACCGTTTAGAAAATCGAGATGTAATGCACACTGTAAACAAAATTATATTAGGTACCTCTAACAAATGATTAGGGGTTATATCAATTAAATCGAATGTTATTTTCATTGCGTTTTTGTTTTGCTTATTTCGCCGGCCGGTACGGTACGGCTCTATCGCTATGACGAACCAAGCAACGCCAGTATTCGCCACCGCGACCGCCAGTCGCCATCATCGCCATTCGACAATACAGAGTTGGAATACCAACCTCACAAAATAGTACATCTGTGGCTCAGAAAGAAAATTGCGGCATTTTAACTACGAGACAAAACAAAATAAAAGCGTGTAAACTTATATTAACTTATAATTAATTTCTTTAGACACCTTTGACTTTCAAATATGTTGAAAAACAAAAGAACTATTAAATTCATCACTAAAATGGGACGCCAATTATTTTTGTTACGTTGGCAGCCGTGGCTCGATATGGCGTCATCCGACCAATAGGAAAGCAGCTAGGATAGTTGGGCTGTCCACGTATCGATACGCTGCTATCGACTTTTTCTGAATTTACTCATAAAATAACAATTTTTTGGTCATCATCAGTTTTTAAATAGAAAAGGGAAATCGAAAAATATTGAAAAAATACAATAAACGACAAAAAATAATATTAAACAAAGACTGTCGTCGCTTGTGCAATTACTAATCCTCAGATTTTTCGACACGTTACCCGCAATAATGATTCCATAGAGCGTTTAGTAATCCAGGGTAGAGTCGAAGGCACGAGACCACGTGGTCGATTACTAACCCGTTGGATAGACTCCATTAAAATTGAAAATAAGATCCCTCTGGCAGAACGTACTCGCCATGCGGCAAATAGAGACCGGTGGAAAAGGATCACGAAGGCAGCGACTTCAGTTGTCAGTGACCTCTCATGACCACGACCGCTCTGTCAAGACTGAACGACTGAGAAGAAGAAAAAGAGATTGCTAAACGGGAAAAATGTAACTAAAAAAAGATTTGTCCCGTTTATCTGTCTGTCCATCTATATGTCATAGCAATTTTAATCCGATACTGTTTGCGCCATAAAATTGCGCCGTCGAAATTTGGAGAGCAAGTGTCTTCTACGGACTGCTACACAAAAGTGAATATGAAAAAAATATGGGGTGGCTCCTCATAGCTGTAACTGAAGTTTAAAAAACGTTTATTGCTCTGTGGGATACATATCGATAGCTCTTAAAAAATCAAACCATGATACCTACTTATCTTTTAAGACATAGCAAAATTTTGTGAAACCATAGCCAAATACTGCTGTGATTTCACATTATCATACCATGAAAAACAGGTTTAGTTAAGTCAGAGTGTAAAGTGACCTATGAATGTGCGTCACAAAATTATACAGGGTGGAATTTTTCAATGCCACCTGGAGGGAAAGTACTCTAAATACTGGAGATAGCAAATTTTACTCAAAGGAAACATTCCTTTATTTTCTTATCGAAACTAATCTGCATTCACAGATTGTCGAAAATATGCTTGCCACATTCGGGCATCGAACTCGGGATGGATTAATTAAAGTTGGAAAAAAATAATATTCTGTACCTCTTTGACATCAATCGATAGCATTAATCATATGAATCAAATCTCTCTAACAAACATGATAAATTAAGTGAAAGGTAAACCAGACTAAAGTGCTTAATCGTATTGAATTTATTGGAATTAATGGTTTTCCCTTCATTTAATTTACCATGTTTGTTACAGAGATATAATTCATATGATTGCCCCTATCGATTGATGCAAAAAGTACAGAGTGTTATTTTTTCGAACTTTAGTCGGTTCGATTCCCGAGTGTGGCAAGCGAATTTTCAAAAATCTATGAATGCAGATTAGTTTTTTTTTTAAATAAAGGAATGTTTTTTTTGTCTAAAATTTGTTATTCCAGTATTTCGAGTACTTTCCCCCCAGGTGGCATTGAAAAATGCAACCCTGTATATTGTTGTTGTTATTATACGGTCTGTTTGCATATTGTTGAGTCATAAGTCATTTATTTCTTAACAAAAAACATTGTGTAGAAAAACTTAAGATTAAATTAAATTAATAAGGTTTCGACAGTAGCTAGTAACTAAACAAATATAAAAAAAAGAAAATAACAACAGCTCCTTTTACAAAAAATAAATTAATAGCCGAATAAATTAAAAAACAATAATAAGAATGTCAAAAATAACAACAGCTACTTTAACAATAATAAAATTAATAGTTAAAATAAAAAAAATATAATTATGAAAATGTCAACACTAAAATAATGATGTCAAAAGGTGAGAATAATATTAACTCTTTTTACTTTAAAGAAAATTAATTGTCACATTTAATACATAAAGAATATAATGGGAATGATTAAGGCAATACAAATAATAATAAAATTCAATAATAGCTAATATCGCATAAATACATGACTGTCATTCGTCAATTGATGTACTCCTCAATACTGTAAAAGCTTTTCCTCAAAAAATACGTCCTATTTGTGTTTGAATAAATTTGCACTGGTTATGCTTTTAAATTCCAACGGCAACTTGTCGTATAACAAGACTGATTGACATCTGGGGCTATGTCGAACCACTTTCAATCTAGGTTGAATTGTGTAGGGTAAGTCTTTCCTGCGAGTATGTACTATGTCTAGCTTGTCTTTGCTCTTCAGTTTCACATCTGTGCAAATTCTTAACATAGTTATTAGCAACACAAGAATATAGAGACATGGCACTATTAGAATTTTAAGTTTTATGAAGCACGATTCTGTCTATTTCATGCCAAGCATTGAAGCACTCTTTTTTGAATGACATAATTATTGTACTACTAGCTTCTGCCAGCGGCTTCGCCCGCGTGAAGTTTCAAAATTGTCCCATGGGATCTTACTACCGGGATAAAAAGTATCCTATGTGTTAATCCAGGTTGTAGACCATCTGTGTGCAAAATTTCATCCAAATCCGTTCAGTAGTTTTTGCGTGAAAGAGTAACAAACATACATCCATCCTCACAAACTTTCGCATTTATAATCATCATCATCATCATCTCAGCCGAAAGACGTCCACTGCTGGACATAGGCCTCCCCCAAGTGTCGCCACATTGACCGGTCCCTTGCTACTCGCATCCACCGGATTCCCGCAACCTTCACCAGGTCATCGGTCCACCTAGTGGGAGGTCTTCCAACGCATCGTCTTCCGGTTCGCGGTCGCCACTCCAGAACTTTTCGGCCCCATCGGCCATCCGTTCTGCGAGCAATGTGCCCTGCCCACTGCCACTTAAGTTTAGCAATTCTTCGGGCTACGTCGGTGACCTTGGTAATACCTTGGCCATTTATAATATTAGTAGGATATATAATATATATAATATATAATATATATATATATATATATAAATATATAATATAATATATAATATAATTAATATTAATTATATTAATATTATTAGTAGGAAACGAAGTAGGATAGTAGGATAGGATAGTAGGATTAGATTAAAATGCAGTACATGATGGGCTGTAATTATATCTGAAAGCTTTATTTCTTCATATGATATGCTTAGACTGTGATGATGCCTCTTCATTTGTAGTATTTAAAAAAAACCCGGAGTTTTTCTACTGAAAACGAAATCTATATGTTCTTTATAGAGTTAAATTTAAAAGGGTTTACGTGTAAATTAAAAAAAATAATAGGTACATTGCCTAGCCTCTAAACACAGTTCCAAAAGTATGTCGCAATGCGACAAACTTTATCGATACTTCACACTGCTGGTTTCAGCTCAGCACTATCGCATCCGTAGCTTAGGTCGATCGGACGAAACGGAACAAAATTATTCTTCAAGCGACCACGAGAGTACGTGGTGCGTGCGGAGCAGCAAAACAAATTTTTATAGTAACTAAGTAAAATAAGTTCATATTAAACAAAATGAGGGAAATCGTGCACATCCAAGCCGGACAATGCGGTAACCAGATTGGAGCCAAGGTAAGCTATTCCTTGTTTCTCAAACATCTAATTTCGAACGTGGGCATAGCGGCCGGCATTTTGTGACGCCGGCCTCACGCCACGACTCGAAATATGAAACAATTGACGACTGTTTCCTTCATTAATCACGCTAATATTGTCTAAATAGTGTTCATTTAACGGTGGTCGAGTGTTTGTAATTATTTAGAGTCAGTGGGTGTGGTCGTGGATTACGGACTTTTCGTTGACCTTTTTGTTCTACATAATCGTGTCGATTTTCTCGCGAGTCTTGCGGTTTTTACTGTCACGTCAGCAGATATCGTGTAAATATTATGTAAAAGGAGATTTTTGCTGAATGCCGCACCTAAGTCTGTTAACGATCGATACGTAGACAGGGACTTCAGAAGTCGGCTGTCGCCTACTTCCACGTGTTAGTCGCCGGTTGGCGGATACACTGGGGATTTGGATTATCGATTTACGTGTATTATTTCGTGTTCTTTGATAAGAATATGACTTTGAATCATGCACTTGGCCACTTTAGAATGTATGTCGAATGACAGGTAGGTAGACCGGTATGCCGAGTTGCCGACTGTGCCACTATCCTGTTTCTAACAAAGGAATTCAATTCAACATTTTTACTTCCAATAAATTATTTGTTCTTAGTTCTAGGTACCTTTACAAGTTGTAACGGTTAAGTATTCATAACAATGAGCATAGGTGCTTCGATTCAATAGAACTTTCAAGCTAAGTTCCCGCCAGAAAAAAAACCGTTATTTAATAAATAAAGGGCCTGCATGTTTGCATCCCGCTCAAGGCTGCCGACTCGCGTCCCATGATAAGGGCCGGCCAATCGTAGGCCTGCGTTTGTAACGTTCGAAATTCGAGTCCTATTTGCCGTTGGTGCGGGGAACCGCCAACTGTTATTAGAGATGGGTAACTAGCCGAAATTTCAATAGCTTAACTAGCTGGCTATTTGAAGTTGAATAGCCAGCTAGCAAGCCAGCTATTTGGCTACTTGGCTATTGAACAATAACTACTAGCGGTGACTAGCGGCGCAGCGGAATAACGATCTACTGCCCTGCGTTTCGAGTTCGATCCTCGCCGCGGCAACAAGTATAGATATCAATAAGCTGACATGATCATGATTTCGTTTTTCATTTACTTTTTAAATTAAATCATAATTTTTAGAAAATAATTGAATTTCCCTCGTAGGTCGTAAGTATTGTTATTATAAGAAAAGGAAAGTGTAAAAGTTTATTGTCTACAAAAGCGTCATCTTTATTTAGTGGTTTGAAGTCGCAGCGCCCCAGCGCAGTGAGACTGAGTACGCACACAGCTAGGTACTAGTTAGTTATCGGCTACTCCGGCTAGCCGGCTTCGGCGGCTACCAAAAACCGAATATCGCACAGTGTGTGATTTTGCCTTAGTTGCGGACGTGCTCATTTTATGTGCTTTTTGGATAGCTAACAATAAAACAAAACTCATATTAAAACTCCGCCGGCTCTAACTACTATAGTTTATGAGAAATTAATAAAATCCTTAAAAACCATAGAAACAAAATATCTCGTTTTTGGGTTTGATTTTTACACTGAATGTTTTATGATGTGATAGGAATTTACTATTGGAACCATTTTTTTCTGAAAAAAATTAAAAATCTTCCACACTCAGGTGACAATATTTTTTTTTCTATGATTTTGTAAATATTTTTTTTCCGGCAATTCCCTTCATGGTCGTGTTTTTTTAAATGCCTAAATATAGATCATTATAAGAACTATCGCCACAAAAAAACACAGATGCAACAAACCCAGGATCTCGGAAATATTGAATTTTAAAGTTGTGGGTTAGGGTTGTCACTCTACCCTGGGTGCAACATAGATACAATACTTACTTCATGCAAGCATTACTGATAATTTTTATTTATTATTTTTGACTCGGGCATTAGCAATTGTTGGTTTAAATTGTGACGTGCATAGTTCAAGTTTATCTAGTAAAATAGTGCAGAAAGTTGAAAGTCAAAATTAAAAAGTATTTACGGTTAAATTTCGATCACTACTTTTGTTTATGATCTATCTTCGCGACCTCGTTAAGCTAATGCAACAACCTAATTCCTATACATAATATCTGGAGAAGCGGGGGTGAGGTGTCATGGAGCCGTCAAAGACCCATGGCACTGTTTTACTGTTTTGCCTCAGCAGGCACTGACGCGTCCTGCTGGGGGATGTCCATCTGGGCCCCGACCAGAAGACTTACTGTTAGGGGGGCATGAAGGCGCCAACCTTCATGCTGGTCAGTGAGAGGCAAATATCATCGACGACCTAAGCCTGAATACGGATCCGAATACACTTACGAAACTGGAAATTTATAATGTTTTAGTTGAAAAGGCCCGACAATATGGGTCGAAACAAAGACCGCGTGACCTTGTCCTCGTCTTAATCCATTTTGTTAATGGTAGTATCGAAACGACAACTAATAATAAAAAAATCTATTGCATTAATCAACTTAAATATTGACTACTCTGTGACAACCCTATTTCCATAGAAATTTAAAGAAAACTTAGAAACGCAATAACTCCGAGATCTCGCTAGATACATATTTAAAATTTTCTCAAGTTGTAGGTACTATACATAAGTATAATACGCAGGCAAAAAAAAACGCGACCCGTAAGTAGCTAATTTTATATTTATTTTTTTCGTTTATTTACAAAATATTTTTTTATTCTTGTTCTTGTGACGTTAGGGATTTGCAATTTTCTACACTATATAATATTTCAAACCTACAATAATATGTATTTTACAAGAGACTGACATTTGCTTTATTGAAGGAATAAAGACGAAAATCTTTTTCACAAAGGTCAGTGACCTTTCACTTAAATATTTGTATCTCCTAAATGAAGTGAAATATCAAAACGGGTATTTTTGGGAATGCTTTGTTAAGGTTTAATCTATACAAATAAAAAATAAAACTGGCACGTCCGCAACTAAGGCAAAATCACACACTGTGTATCGGGACGGCTGCAAAACGTAGTGATTATATTATACTATGTGGCGGCTATCTAGCCAGCCAGTAGCCAATAGCTGGTTATCGTATTGACGGATATCATAACCGTGGCTATTTCATTAATAGCCGCTATTTGGCTAGTTATTTGAATAGCTACCCATCTCTAACTGTTATGCCAGCTGCCGCGGACGCGTTTTTTTTTTCAACGTTTTTTTGTTATTTTGTTTTTAATACAATTTCGAATCTGACGTATTTCATTGTAGGTAATTTGAATATTTAGGTACCTATACAATTTATAAAACAAAAGAAGGAGAAAAAAATGTAGAAGTAAAAAGTTAGTTGGTAAGTCTACTTAGGTAGGTAGGTACCTAAGATACCTGCTTCTAAATACGAATCCGTAAGTTAAACAACGCTCGCACATATAGGTACCTACTACACTAGATTTCTATTTACTTCATCACTTAAAAAATACAGCAACCAATAAAAAAGCTCGCGCGTAATTGCAGATTTTAATTTCATGCGCGTATTGCAAAAAACTTAATTATGAAATTTAAATAGGTAGTAGCTACCGCGGTAGACATGAGGAGTTCAATGGCCGACGCTTCTTCCGCATTAGCCAAAATAGCACGGCTTAACACATGTTAGTAGAAGCGAAGTTTACGACGAGAAAACTATCTTCAGACGCGTTTCACAATCAGGAAATGTTTTGATGTTTGGAAGCCTCTTTGATGTCTAAAAATTGGATGGTTATTACAAAGTAGGTACCTACCTACCTATCAAGTTATTTTTAAGTATGTTTGAACATGTAACAATGTCTGAAAGGCATAGTCTAGTAATTTGTATTTCAAAGGTTGACTTCTTTGTAAAGTCAAAGTCCATGAATGGTTGGCATAAAATTGCGAAGAATGTTTGGACCTGCCTATTAAGGGCCTTGCCAAAATATTTACAACCGATTTCAAACGTGGAATCGGTTGTAGGTACCTAACACCCGCTAAGACGAACCAAATTGACCTAACTCAAAGAGTATCTCTGGACAAACAAATAACATTAATCAGTCCACATGGTCAATCGTCTAGCCTACGATAGCCGTAATAGCATTCAATTAAATATGTTTAATTGGTTAAAATACGTAAACGCATCAATTATTTAATTAATCAAGTAAATTGAATGATTACACCTAGGATTTGTAAACGTAATTTTGTTAAACGTAACTTGTTAATTCAAATGGAATTTGAACGATCTCGTTGAAAATACAATTGCCGATCAACCAATTAAAATGTTTACGGTATTTTGCAAGTATTTTACTTTTCTAATCGGATAAATACCTACCTAGGTGATCGAATAATGAATACCTATTACTATGTCATTGCTATGTTAGTTAATCAGTGCAGTTTCAATAATTTTATCATGTGTTGTCGTGGAAAATGACAGCTTTATTATTAAATACCTATAATAAACTAGCTGACCCACACAACTTCGTCTGCGTCACAGAAAAACTATCCCCGTTTTTACAACATTTTTCATTCCTGCTCCGCTCTTAATGGTCTTAGCGTGATGTTATATAGCCTAAAGCCTTCCTCAATAAATGGACTATCCAACACAAAACAAATTTTCAATTTGAACCAGTACTCTGAGATTAGCGCGTTCAACCAAACAAACATCAACAACTCTTCTGCTTTATAATATTAGTATAGATAATGCATCATGAGTACCTACTTATTATAGGTATTTTGTGGTCGCTTTTGATAAGCAGGTACGATTGCATCATTTCTAGATATAAATCGAAACACGTAAAATACCCTAGGAACCAAAGTTGAAGATAGTATTTTTCCTTGCCGACGCAAATTCGTGTTGTTTTTGCCAAACAAAACATTCAATGAACTTTCACCAGAATGTCAGCTGGTTACATACATAAGTAACTAGGTACCTACCTATATCCTGGTTTATTCAACGTGTGCGAGATGGGATGTCGGAAGCGATTTTTCCAGCATATGGCGCACTGCCAAAAACTTCGAATAGCCACCGTGCAGCGAGAGCTTTTTATTTCTTTCACTTTCAAGAAATGTGAAGAGCTTTTGAGAAATGCAGCGATACGTTCTTGAGCAATTTCAAGTGTTTTTGAGACAGAAATGAACATGAAGGTTAATTGACTTATAGGTCTTTAAGAAATTGTTTGTGGAAATGGGTAGGTTCATTCATAGGGATTTTGTAGTTCTTAGAAAATAATACAATTAGTTACATGAGTAGAAATGCGTTTCAACATAATGGCCAATATAAACTTACGACTCAAATAAAACCATCAACGTTCACCGTCGAGTAGTGTCCGACCGAAGGTGCAATTCTGGCCGAAGCCGAAGCCGATTAATCGGTGTTCACCAAAACCTTCGGCCGAAGCCGAAGCCGAAGCCGAAGGTGATGGATGACCTTGAGAAATGCGATAGTTATTATAATCTCAGAATATACTACATATTCTGAGAGCTTTAGAGATTTAGCCCAATTACGAGCCGAGTGACCAACGTATATAAGTAGGTAATAAATTATTCGATGCGTTCGGGCCGGGCGGCGCGGTGGTGCGGCGAAACTCTGCTCTGCTCTGCGCACTCTCCGTCTCGCTCTAGCATTGTTCAGTAAAATTCAAATTTTGACAACTTGCAAACCTTCGGCTTCGGCCAAAGCTTCGGCTAATTTTTGGCCGAAGCCGAAGGTTTGGCCGAAGGTGCTATTTTTGGCCGAAGGTGGCCGAAGCCGAAGCCGAAGCCGAAGCATCGGTCGGACACTACCGTCGAGTCATTGTTTTACCTAAATGCTAATAAGGCGTACTTTTCAAAACTTTCATAGTTATTTGCATGTCTCTGATGGTAATTGCCGGCGACACGCGACTGTCTCCGTGCCAGTCTGTGATTTTACGAGCTAAGCCAATCCCGTGGCTTCTTCCGTGTTGACCCGCTTTTTGTAGCGTGATCAACGTATCGAACGACTGACTTTCCGGCGATAAACTTTCCGAATCGGCTGTAAATTCAATTTTATGAGATGATAAAGACCGTATAACTTGATGTTTCAAGGTATATTGGATGCTATGCGCTTCAATGAAGGTACATGAAGTGTCCTACTTATGTACCTACCAACAAGGCGCTACATTATTCTGTTATGATGAAGTCGTGTTATGAATAATCGCATCACGTCCACCAATATGACGCACATTCCTTTTAAGAGTTCCTCGAAAAGTTCCAATGTACCTATTGCTATTGAGTCGATAGCAAAGATTATTGTTTTAATGCTGATAAAGATAATCTTTACAATAACAAATTCATAAACAAGATAAAACTGCAGGGTTCATTAAATTTTTATTTAGCCTATCCTAAAGAAAAGCGAGGCAATGAATATTGGGTTGAGTAAGCGCTTAGCTGTTCCTTTTTCAGACGAAAATACTGCCTATTGTTAGCGTTAGTAACTCCTGAAAAGTACAGTCATGATTGAAACATGTTACGTGACTGTACTGTTGAAAAAATATTTCTCTTTAACATTATAATCTCGCCACGAATTAATCAACAACCGATCTTATCGGCCGTTCTCTATTCGCAGTTTCATTTACCTAGAAAGTCTCTCAATTGATTCGCGATAAAATCTCGCCGCAGCGTTAATGGATGACTTGTGTTTTGCACCAAGAATTATGCTCGGTGCGTCCTAAAAATGCCAGTCGAGCGTCGTGTGCGCCGCGTGCACAGCAACCCCGACCCGGCTGATTTATTGTTCGACAGGCTGTCGGACCAAACGAGAAACTTGCTCCGCGTTCTCCTCTTTTAAGGCAGCATGACATAAACACGAAAGTGGGCGGCCGTAATGTTTTTGCTGCAATTATGCTTATTCATCGGTTTAAGACGTGATTTAAATCGTTGAAGTACCTTTATGGTAGTGGGTTGGATCGATAATGTCGACCTCGTAAACATGTTAATGTCGAGGCAACGCCTCTGGAGCCGCCGTTTGTTGCGAACCCCGTCGCTGGGGCAACCGTGACTCATCCTACTCATACAGGCGGGGCGCCTGTATGAGTACCTTGTGTGTGTACTTATAGAAATTCTCGATTCGCGCGCCTACTTTCTCAGTTTCATTCAACTACATCTCCAGTCTCTTATTGATATTTTGTCTATTCATTTTAATAAGTATTGTTTGTGATTGTTCTAGTTCTGGGAGATCATCTCCGACGAGCACGGCATCGACCCCACCGGCGCCTACCATGGCGACTCGGACCTGCAGCTGGAGCGCATCAACGTTTACTACAATGAGGCCTCCGGTGGCAAGTACGTGCCGCGCGCCATCCTCGTCGACCTCGAGCCCGGCACCATGGACTCGGTACGCTCGGGACCCTTCGGACAGATCTTCCGACCGGACAACTTCGTGTTCGGACAGTCAGGAGCTGGTAACAACTGGGCTAAGGGTCACTACACCGAGGGTGCGGAGCTGGTCGATTCAGTATTAGACGTCGTACGCAAGGAAGCAGAATCATGTGACTGCCTTCAAGGATTCCAACTCACACACTCGCTCGGCGGCGGCACTGGTTCCGGAATGGGCACACTTCTTATCTCCAAAATCAGAGAGGAATATCCCGACAGAATTATGAACACATACTCAGTTGTACCTTCGCCCAAAGTGTCAGACACAGTAGTAGAACCTTACAACGCCACACTATCAGTCCACCAGTTAGTAGAAAACACAGACGAGACCTACTGTATCGACAATGAGGCACTATACGACATCTGCTTCCGCACGCTCAAACTATCCACACCCACGTACGGCGACCTCAACCACCTGGTGTCGCTCACCATGTCCGGCGTGACGACGTGTCTGCGGTTCCCTGGTCAGCTAAATGCGGATCTCCGCAAGCTGGCGGTCAACATGGTTCCGTTCCCACGTCTTCACTTCTTCATGCCCGGCTTCGCTCCCCTGACATCTCGCGGCAGCCAGCAGTACCGCGCCCTCACCGTGCCCGAGCTCACACAGCAGATGTTCGACGCCAAGAACATGATGGCAGCGTGCGACCCGCGCCACGGCCGCTACCTGACGGTAGCCGCCATCTTCCGTGGACGCATGTCCATGAAGGAGGTGGACGAGCAGATGCTCAACATCCAGAACAAGAACTCATCGTACTTCGTGGAATGGATCCCGAACAACGTGAAGACCGCCGTGTGCGACATCCCACCTCGCGGTCTCAAGATGGCCGCCACTTTCATCGGCAACTCCACCGCCATCCAGGAGCTGTTCAAGCGCATCTCGGAACAGTTCACCGCTATGTTCAGGCGCAAGGCTTTCTTGCATTGGTACACCGGAGAGGGCATGGACGAGATGGAGTTCACCGAGGCGGAGAGCAACATGAACGACTTGGTGTCCGAATACCAGCAGTACCAGGAGGCCACCGCCGACGAGGACGCAGAGTTCGACGAGGAAGCAGAGCAGGAGATCGAGGACAACTAAGCACTCACACCAAACTCCCCCCTCCCGCAACCCCAACACCCTGCCCCCCATGCTCCCGATCCGAGCGTCCGGCGCGTCGCACGGGACTTTTGATTTGCATTAGTATTTCCGTGTAACTGTCGTTGACTTATTTATGTTACGTAGGACGTACCTACACGTTGGTGACGTCGCGTCTACATTCCCGTGTGTGTGTTTTGACCGAAGGGCGACTCTCGGATGTTTATGGCTGTAAACAGGTTCCCCCTGCGACGTGGGCCCTTCGCCTGACCACCAGCACAGTGCTGTCCACACACTGATGACACAAAGGAAAAGATCTTTTTTTTGATAAGGCTGAACTATTTTTAATGCCTAAGTTTAATTTTAATACTTCGTTTGATACTGTTCAGATATAATGTGTTATTAATTGGCTTTTTACTAAGAAGCTAGTACAACATTTCGAAATCGATCAAAGGTTTTTTAATTATTATATTCCAGTGAGTAATAAAACTACAATGATTTTACTTGATTTTTTTATTTACATCTTTCGTCAGTCAAATACCTACAAAAAATAAGTAATAAGCACTAGGTACCATTCAATGAATTTTTACTCAGAAAGATAATTTACTTGGAAAGACTGCTTGTTCATGTCCATAATGATTTACAATTAATTTGACACTGACACTAAATTTGATAGTACACACATTGTAGTCTAGATGTCGATGCAATAGACACAAGGTACCCACAGAGCTTTAGGTATATAATCTAAGCCACAGAGTAATCACTATAGGTACATAGGTAGGTACTTACTAAGGAATAGATTTCATGACTACTTACAAATCAAAAACAAATGCAACTCGGGCATGTCAATATTCAAGCATAGGTACAAAAAAAAACATGACAATACCTACCTAGTGG
Source organism: Xestia c-nigrum (assembly GCA_916618015.1). Taxonomy (NCBI): domain Eukaryota; kingdom Metazoa; phylum Arthropoda; class Insecta; order Lepidoptera; family Noctuidae; genus Xestia; species Xestia c-nigrum. The sequence continues at coordinate 26,264,409 of OU745248.1, read as the reverse complement.
GCCATGGGCAGCCAGTAGTTTTCAGTAGGTAACAAGGAGTATGGACCTACTGTACAAATAGGATTGGCCCCTTTCGCAGGCTACCTACTCTTATAGTGACGAAGATTGCAGCTTTCGAAGACTTCCATTCAAAGAAGCTGTCGAACAGGAGCAGCCAGTCTAGCGGAAAAAGCATACTTAGAGCGCTGCTTATTAGGTACGCTACACGATTTATCGGGCTCTGCTTGCAGGGACAGGGAGAGAAGACAAGTGTACCTAATAAGAAATCATCGGGTGGTCGCCGAGTGGTACTTCCCTGCCGCACTGCCGATCGTGCCCTGCAAATCGTGTACCTAGCGTAATATAAGAGCGCGCTTACCTATGACAGAGACTATGATAGCTATTCAGTACCTACGTTCATGTGAAGAGTAAAACGCAGTGGATTGCGTTTTACGTAAATACAAAACTAGCTACGATTATGCATTGGCCGGACGTAGCCGTTTCCTCATCAGCAACTATGGATAACTGTCCTCAACGCATTGTCATTAGCGGCTTATAAGTACTTCGGACCTACCTACTATAATAGGTAGTTAACTAAGGGCCGGCGCCCACTGCCGGCACGGTACGGTGTGTCATGGCAAAGGATTTTAATACTGATTAAGTTATTTTGAATCTTATTTCAATGAGTTTAGAAATTATGTTACTTTATTTTGATACCATGATGCCGCGACGTGCCGCAGGATGCTGCGGCATGACGCGACACGCCGCAGTATGCGGCGGCATGACGTGTCTTGCTGTTTCATTCTACGGGATGCCGCGGCGCGCCATTGTTCTCTATGCGACACAACCAACTTCGAATACGCGCGGAAAACTGATGAATGCCAGAGTGGCTGGGCTTTCAGAAGGATGCCACGGAACGCCGCGGGATGCCGCAGCATGCCGCGGGATGCCACAGCACAACCTGACGTGCCATGCCGTGCCTTGCCGGCAGTGGGCGCCGGCCCTAAGTGAAGTTCAAAACAGGAATATGGGTTAGGAATTAACGTAGGAAAATATTTTACTGAAGGCAGCATCATAAATAGCACTGCAATGTGGGTAGGTATTGTTTGCTAATGATTTGCCTATTATGTAACCTAGATGGTGCTGAAAAATTGACAGCCTGGAACTATCTGAATGTTGTGAGGCTGGTAACAGCTTGAGCTGTATGAGAGAGCCTTGCAAATTTACCATATTTCTTAGTAGAAATAATGTACGATTAATTAGTTTTTATAGTTTTCGTACACGTTATAATTGATTGTCTTGTTGGAGCACTGGCTGATCATAGGTATCCTGGGTTCGATTGTCTGATCGGACAGTGTGTGATTGTGCTGTTCTGTATATTATTTTTCAGTTGCAGCCACGGACTCAAGATTGACAATAGGCTCGCTTTCTATTAGTTTTTGGACACGTAGAAAATTATTACGAAGCTGTTTCAGAAAACTCGGACTTGCCATTATAAACTACTAGCCGATGCCCCCGCGGCTACGCCCACGTAAAATAATATATACAAAAACCTTCCTCTTGAATTACTTTATCTATTTAAAAAACCCGCATCAAAATCCGTTGCGTAGTTTTAAAGATCTAAGCATACTGAGGACAGACAGACGCGGCGGGAGACGTTGTTTTTTAATATGTCACTAAACTATAACTTTAAGTACTGCTCTTGTTAAGCAGAGGAAAATTAATATTTAATTTATTTATAGGTAGGTACATGACATAGTTTTAATTGGAATGTATTAGGTAAAACAGTCAGCTACTATAAATACAACAGGCAGATGAGATGAACCCTAAACAACAAACACGCAGCACTCCTTCAGCAATAATTCAGTAACTTGCATTTTGGTAACGTTTCCACCAATCTATCATCCAGTTCCCCCGGAGCGTCGAAATCTTTATTCGGGCAAGAGCTCCAAATTATCCTTCATGAAATCCAAATTGCTAAACTGACATTCCTTTATGTGATCTAATATACTTTCAACGGTCTCGTTATTAATTTTGCCGGCTTCATTCAATATTTTCAGCAAACCTGTTAGAGTGAATATCGATTTAACACAAATTCCGTTTTGTTTGAGTACACTAGCGCCACCTTGGTCGCGGTCGAGAACTACAACGGCATGTGTTACAATCAAACCTTCAGAACGTAAAGTACCAACAGTTTCCATCAAACTACCGCCAGATGTCACTACGTCCTCCACGACGAGGCATTTCTGATTTTTCTCGAAGATTCCTTCTAGGATTCTTTTGGTGGCGTAAAGTTTTGTTTCCTTTCGTTTCATGATCATGGGTGTGGTTGTGTTGACTGACATGACGGCTGCGAGTGGGAGGGCGGCGTAGGGGACCCCACACAGCAAGTCGTGGTCGATGTCTGTTGCAAGCTTCTGTAAATGTTGTGCCACGGAAAGCTGAAATGTAAAATTTGGTATAAATTACTATTATGTCAATAATTCTTGTTTTTAGGGTTCCGTACCTCAAAAGGTAAAAACGGAACCCTTATAGGATCACTTTGTTGTCCGTCTGTCTGTCTGTCAAGACCTTTTTTCTCAGGAACGCGTGGAGGTATCAAGCTGAAATTCATATCAAATACTCAAGTCTATGGTCTCTTGGAGCTGTGAAAAAATCAAACTTCTAAGTCAACGCGATCAAAAGATACTCCCGTTTATGCCGCAAATTTTCGACACTCGCAAGGGAATCAAAACCTACAGGGTACTTCCCGTGAACTCAGAATCTTGAAATTTGGTACGAAGCAACGTCTTATAACACAGATAAAGGAAAAATTGCGAAAAGCATAAATTTTTAGTTACATCATATAATAAAAATATTTTTAATAAAGTTTGTACGGAACCCTCGGTGCGCGAGTCTGACTCGCACTTGGCCGGTTTTTTTTTTTTTAACAGATCAATATTTCTGCGGAGTGTAGACAAGTCCATGAACAAACAGGATGGGAACATTGACATGTTTACTTTGCGACAATTTATGGGCTTAACAACAGTTTTAACATTTATTTATTACTACAGTAATTAATTAGGCTGAGCATCATTTTAGTTTGTAAAACTGTAAGATTTAGGGATTCTGCTCTAATAATTCAGGCCCTTGAGAGAAACTCATCCACATGCTATTGAAAGACTGTAAGAACGGGTCTAACTTGAGGTCTAGTGGTCATATTCATGCGCGACTGTTGTTGAGCACAAAGTCCTGGGTTCAATTCCAGGGACTTCATTTTCAGCAAAGTATTCCATTACCTTGGATTCTGGCAATATGCTCTCCGGGTGTTCTGCACACCATTGGGGTAATAACGATGTTTTGTTACTTACGAAATCTATTTGTTTCAATATTTACCATAATCTGTGGATGCGACACGACGACGCGCAGGTCAAAATAGATGGGCGTGCGTCTACCAATCTTAGCCTCGATGTCTCCGAGACGCACTGCCCCTGCGTCGAACAGACGTACCGCTAGCTCCTCCGGGGTAGACATTGTCTGGAAAATACAGTTGTACACTGTTAGGTAAAATATCTAAAACAAAAACGTATGGTACGGTCGAACAAGCTATTTGGTTTCAGTTTAACCCACAAATTACATTGTAAAATGTAAACCAAGTAGCTTGTTCGACCGTGCAATCAACTGCACATGAGGTGGTACTCCAATACGAGCACTGCTCCAAGGTAGCCCGGGAAATTGAAATTTTCTCGTTTCTTGCAAGGGCAGTGCTAAGTTTTGTATGGTCGCGGCTGGAAGACGTAAGTATATAGTTACAGAAGGTCGATGAACGACTTTGACCGTGAAAAATTCGTTCCTCGACTCTTATGAACTTGGAGGCTGGTATTGATCAGTGCACACAACGATAGTGGCGGTAAGTCCCCTCTTTGAGGAGTGGCTGGAGAGGCGCCACGGCGTCCTCACCTTCCGCCTGACGCAGGTCCTCACCGGACACGGATGTTTCGGGAGGTACCTGTACCGAATCGGGCGGGAGGAAACGCCCGGGTGTCTCCACTGCGAGGATCGATCGGAGGACACGGTGGAGCAGACGGTGGAAGTCTGCCCTGCGTGGGCCGCACCGCCGTGTCCTCGTAGCGGCGATCGGCGGCGGCGACCTCTCGCGTCCGGCCCTGGTTCAATCCATGGTCCGGAGCGAGACGGAATGAGAAGCCGTCACCTCCTTCTGCGAAGCAGTCATGCTAGCGAAGGAGGTGGTGGAACGAGAGAGGGAGAGATCCTCTCTTCCCGGCCGCCGCGGGAGACGCACCGGGCGTCGGGGGCCACGTGATGGCTACCGGCCACCGTAGATGCGGGCCTGTGGACGGTTGGCTATGGGCTAGCTAGCCGTCCGTCCGTCTAACGACGACGACAGGCCGTGTCGACGGCACGGTTCGTGTTCCACGCGCGCCTCAAAGAGATGTCAGCATAAGGGGAGGGGCCCGTAAGGGCCGAAGCCTGCCGGGGTTGCGGGCCTGTTCGAAAGAGATACCGCGGCACCGGAACATAAAGGGCGAGGAAGGAACATGGATGGGTTTTAGTCAGTAAGAGTCTGACACTCCCCCCCGCTCCGCCCAGAGTGGGAGAAGTCATTTGATGATTTCCCATCCTAAAAAAAAAAGGGTTGTATTGATGAATTTGATGATTATAACTCAAACAACCCCTAACTAGGCAGATAGTGGAGTTTAATATCTAGGGTATGATGTTTTAGATGTGCAATGGCAGGTCTTTAATTTTGCTGATGCAAAAGGTTCCACTGTTCGCACGGCATGCGCAAGGAATAGGAGTAGATGAACTTTAAGCGCGCGTTCAGCTGTACGCGCGCGTACGCGTCTCATACAAAATCGTTGTTTTCTATAGGCATAAACTGAATAGAGATGAATAAGTGTGCGTAGTCCCTTATGCGTAACTGGTCAATAGAATCGAAGTACGATTCGAACCCACCACTGTTCGGCCGTGCGAGCTTTAACCGTTGGACTATTACCGTTTTTAAACTAATTATTTAGGCGCTGGGTACATTCTCGGGTCGGACAATATTGTTATTGGGTTTTTCAATGAGACATTTCTTGGTAGCAGCCATGCACGGAGACTGGATTTGTGCCTGGTTGATTAGGTTCGCCCGCTTGCAACATTGCAACATTACTGGCGAAAGATGGGTGTACTTTTAGATACATCTCCGTCTTACCCTTCGGGGTTTACAGGCGTGACGTTATGGTATATGTTTGGGGTACCTACTTAAATTTATTTGATTCAAGGAACTAAGTATAATGATGAAGCCTTGAATAAGCTTACATATATAATGTTGTAGTAATAAAATCTGACATGTGCCTACTTACTGAACAGCGCATGATTTCCGTAGACATAAACCGGTTAATAATGATATGTCTAATATTATTTTGGAATTCGGACTTCATATCCATTGATTTGGAACTATAAGTAAGTACACAGGCTTTTTAATTAAATCTTGCGCAACCAGACAGATTCTCTTGAATTCAGAATTTGGTTAAAACTGCCCACATAACAAAGTTAGGGGCTCAGAGTTTCAAGAAATATAACAAACGGAAATACTTATGGGGACGCAACGAGCGACGAATTATTAAATATCTATTGTCACTTTGGGTATAAGCCTCTCTTTGCTTGTGTCAAACTCCACGTTCTTTTGTCATCCAGGATACTCACACGACAATGGCAACAATATTGTCTGCCCATCTTGCCGCCGGACGACTAACATTTGCAAGTCATTTGATAGGAATAACTATCTAGGTACCTACCTACCTGTACCTGCAATACTTTATTAAAGAGTTATGCCAAAGCGCAGAATTGACGCACGGAAATATCCAACTCTCCTTTAGCCCTTCACATATTTCTCCTATGTCATTTGCTCGAGTAGGTACTTCAACCACTCTTATATATGCTGCATTTATGCATAACTTCTACAAAAGATAGCTTAAGCTCATCGGGAATGTCCAGCAGAAGCTAAGATTGTAAACACACTTTCACAAGATGTTAAAAGGTTTCATCATCTCAGTGTTGTAGTATAGTATTTATAAGCTTCAACCGGAGTCAAAGACCTGTAGCTAGCTGACTTTAATGAGCATCTACCATCAACTAATTATGTTTTTGCTTAATTGCATAAGCGAAGGTCTCAGATCACGCTATCATGCGTCAGATAAAAGCTTTATTAGATTTTTTTTATCTGACCAAAAACAGAGAAAAAATCTGAGAAACCCAAGACCAGTTTAAACATCAACATCATCATTATTTCAGCCTGCAGACGTCCACTGCTGGACATAGGCCTCCCCCAAGTGTTGCCACATTGACCGGTCCCGTGAGACCTGCATCCAGCGGGTTCCCGCCAACTTCACCAGGTCATCGATCCATCTAGTGGAATGCCTATGAACACTTTGCTTAAAGTATCTTCTGTCGCTTTGCAGAAATTCCGCTTTCAGAAGACTTTGGCAGTGAGTTTAGCGTCTACGTATTGAATCACTGGTCGGTAACGCAGTGTTTTTTTTAATCAGGACGTCAAAAAACTATGGTTACGAAAAAGGATCAAAGTAAAACACAAAAGGAAGTCCCTGTCCGATTTGTAACACCTCAATTTGTAAGTGGTCAGGACATTCAGTCCGTCCCCAAACCCTATTGCATAACAATTTCTCAGCCGACATCATCCGGGGGACCTCCGATCACGTTGCCAGCCCATTACATAGACACCGCATGCCCTGCACGTGACTAATACATAATAATAACATTATAAATAGCCCAGTTATAGCCGTCACTGCTCGTCCACGTTCGGCACTTAGAAGAAAGTTTTGTAAAGTAATATGTGGCCTTAGAACAGGTTTAGGAAATTATGGAAAATTTTGCGGCTTCCTTTGGGATTATTGTCAATATGTTTCTGTCCAAAGTGAAAATTTAGTTTCTTGTGTAGGTAACTGAGGATGAAGTTCTTTAGAACTTATAATCCACCAGAAGCATGCGTCTCGAATAAAAGGGGTTAGTTGAAATGCGCAAAGATGCCCTGAAAATGAAATGGCCACCCTTTGAATATATCTAGCTGGCTCATGATCTTTTGGAGTCTTCGACACCCAAGTGCTTAGGAAGTGACCATAGGAGCCACTTCTATAGCTGTCTACCACAGCGATGATCCGACCCCTACACTGCACACTGACGAGAAAAGGCGCTTAGACGAGCTAAATTAGCAACTCTATTTGTGGTGGTTCAAACTTCGTTTGAAATGCTGTTAGAATAAAGTTCTAATCAGCTTGCACTACAAAGTGGTTGTTACGTCAGCCACTGCCGGCCAAATAGCGCGAAATGAGTGGTTTCGATCGATTTACAAAAAAAAACTATTGATTGGATTAAAAAACTAAAACAGTATCATGCTAATATATTGCTTGTAGAATTATTTGCCAAAAAATCAGAATGATCGCATGCATATTAGTATGTTTTTAATTGTTTGAAAGATATTTTTAGAGATAAGTTCGTGATTTCTTTTTATCGAGCCAAATTAATTGTATTATGTTTTCAAAACAGTATCATGCTAGCATATATCCTGAAGAATATCATATATTTTTCTGGTTTTGTTTATAGCAGTGAATCATATACTTTTAATAATTATAAAACTCGCGTTTAGCTCATGTAACCGCCTTTATTTGTGTCAACTTTTAATTATGTACCGAATTAACTTCGTTTCAATGACATTGAAAACCCATAATGTATCTACCGGATACCGATGATTATTCACAACCTTAAAAATAGATATATAATAAAAAATAATAATTCCATTGAGGCACCTCACAGTAAATTACTGATTAGGAATTTAAGTCCACAAACAAATCGACTCAAACTGAAATCATTTATTTCAATTAGACCATTACGGCACTTTTGAATGTCAATAAACAAAACAAAATCAAAGCTACAGTCACAGTCACAAGGCATAATAACTTGAGAAAGTACTGTAGTTGCCCATGATACGGCAGCTGACCAAGAATAAGTGTGCGTACTTATTGTATTATTATCACTTGCTCCGGTGAAGGAAAACATCGTGAGGAAACCAGGCTGCCTGGATCGACTCGAGGGCATGAATGTAGCCAAGTCAGAGGCCCATGGGAGGAACAAAAACTCTTTAACCAGGTTAGAAGAAAAAAGTGAGCAAAACTTCCTAAATCATTAACAACGTTGTGTCTGTGGTAGTGCTGTCCTCCTCCTCAGATCGAACGATAAGTTTATTGCTCTAATTCTTTATTCAAATACAAAGAAGAACAACCAGTCATTGTATTCAAAGTGAATTTATTATGTCATCAGAATCTTGAAATTGCTAAATTTAAAAAAAAAATTGAGTGTCAAATCAAAAATGCTAGAAAAAAAAAATATAGCTGTCATATTTATCCGACAGATGCAATAAATATAGATAAATGTCTTCAAGGATGCGAAGCTTTCTCTCAGCCAATAATAAACGAATTGCGCACCAATATAAACAACTGATTACACTGTACTCAAATATAAACAAAATACTTACGTATTTTCAAGGAATTCCGTTTAAAACGTCAACGACGTCAACTCAACTCCGAGGACCACGGGTTTGTAGCGTGCTTAGTTTTGGAGCCACAATGGTGCATTGATGGCCGAAATCTTTGGACCTTAGCGTTTATAAGATCAATGAATCATTTCCCTTAATAAATATAATGGCTTCCGTTTGACGATAGATAGGTACACACGTGTATAAATTATTTTGAAGACGGCACAATAAAATCAAAGTTCTATTAAAAGTCCACAAACTTTTTTAATTCTACAAAAATCCGAAAAGAAAAAGTTTGTTTATGTCACAGCTTTTTTTTTAAATAGATTGTAGCTTTCAATTTCACTTCACTATCTTCGAAATAGTTATAAAAAAAAATGGCGAATTATTTTATTTGAACACACAAGTATTCGTGAGCTATCGGACAGACATAATGAAATAAACAAGTCGATAGTCTACTAACTCAGGAATAAGTTAATAAGTCTCAAAGCATAGTTTTTGCGTGTGGAGTCACTCGCTTGTTTTGTGTTTTCAATAATGCCAGGTACATTCCTGATAGTATTTGTACAACAAAAAATACTTGTCTCGTTTTTTTTTGTTCACTTTTTAGTGGTTCACATGTGCCTACCCCTTCACAGCGTACCGGCGTGATTTTAGGTTATGAACTGGTGTAAACAATACACAGATATGAGATTTCGGCAATCCCAGTACATTTGCTATCATATATAGAGGAGTTCCGTTGCATATCTCCGAAGTTCTTCATCAGATCTTCATCAAATTGAAATGGGATCACTTCGAGAAAGTACACTTCCTAAAACTACCCAAATCGCTTCTAGTGTGCCTATAAAATGTGAAGAGTTCTCTCTATTTCTCCAGAATCCCATCATCAGATCCTAATTTGATCAGCTTTCAAATAAAAAAAGGACCATCAAAATCGGTTCACCCAGTCGAAAGTTTTGAGGTAACAAACACTATCGAAATCTGGGTGTATTTTACACATCTGTGTACCCCCTCAGAGCATACAGGCGTGATGTTACGTCATGATAAAGTATAAACAATGAACCTACAAGCGATTGCAGCAATCACTGCAGATTTGCTGTGTATTTTTGATGAGTTCCATTGTATATCTCGGAAGATCAGCATCAGATCTTCAGCAAATTAAAATGGGACCAAACGAGAAGCACCAGCTTTCAAATAAAAAAAGAATAATCTAAATCGGTTCACCCAGTGGAAAGTTCAGAGGCAACAAACACAAAAAAAAACAGACGAATTGAGAACCTCCTCTTTTTGGAAGTCGGTTGAAAAGCAGCGAATAGCATCCTTCTTGGTAAAAAATATAGACGTATGTAATAGCGCTAGATGGTCAAAATTCGGCGCAAACCAACGACAATTTAAAAAAAAAAATTGAAAGTAGTAGGTACCTTAGAGCTTCCAAATGAAAAACCCCAATAACTCCTGGCACGACATTGGAATCGAATCCGTGCAGACACCACGGTTACAATCACCAACTAGTTTTCAATGTTATTAAATGTCCCACACCTAGACAAAACTTTCCACGCCACTATTAGTAAAATCTCTGCGTCTCGTAATGCTATAATAATTTATGTCGGCGATAAGCAAATGACTCAGTAGTTATGTGAACAGGTTCATTTTGTCGAAGGTCAGTTGTCTGACATATTGGATGCACATAACACTTCGAGAAAGTGCAAATGATGATGATTGCAATCGGATTCCCCAAATGTATTGAAATGCCTGTAACTGGCTTTGCGTTCTTCCTCAGAACTTAACCATCAATCATTTTTATCTTCTTTATATCCCAATTTATTATCAATCAATCAATCAGTCAATCAATCAAAGCATGTGCAAGTGTTATTTAAGCCCCGTCAGATACCCAAAGTGAATGTGGTGGCCCCTGGCTTTGTCCAGAACCTAACCCACTTATTTGCTGCAGCGTCCCACTTGCCTATCCCATATACTTGCACCTATGAGGTTCGAATGGAGGCCATAGTTCGAATGGAGGACATAGCAAAAGCGATAACATAAAGAAAGTGTGGACTGGGTGGAAGATGGGGGAAGAAAGTGCTGAAGTGGAGACCGCGCGGAAGGGGCGGAGGAATGTGGGAAGACAACCGACAATAGGTGGACCTCAGCATTAAAGTGACCAGAAGAACATGGTAAAAAACCTCCAATAGTGGAGAGATCTGCTAGAGAATCTACACTCGGTATTTGGTAACAAAGGTGGAAGAAGAAGAAAGAAGAAGAGAATAAACAAACCTGTGCCCTGTTGCTATAATAACTAAGTATTTAATTTTCCACACAATTCATTACATCCGCATTCATATTCAAAACTTTGAGTCTGACCTCTGAGTTTGCTTCGGCTGTTTCTTCTCAGAATAGTCTGGTACGAAACACCGCCCCATCTAGTTTAAATAAAAATACGTGTGAAAGTGTTTGAGAAAACCTACTTGCTGAATAAATATCATTTAACAAATAATAATGCATAATTATTCGTGACAGACGAAAACAGTCCTACATTTTTAGCAAAGAATTATTTTACGTGTGCGTTCTAAAATAGACTTAAACGGGTTTATAATCTAAGTCATTGATCCCTAATTACAGTAATCTGTTAATAGAAGAATTTAAATTATTGTGTTAGGTTGTTAGACAGTATGCGAATAAATTTCTTTTTTTTTTTTTTTTTTTTTTTTTTTTAATCTAACGGCCAATTAAATACTACTCGTTGACAGTTGAAGTTTTCTTGGAAAATTAATCAGTACCTTACCTAGACCTAGTTTGTTTTTTATTTTATTTTTTTATCCCATTGCAATTGAAGATGGAACTTTCGAGAGTTGTCTGTGTTTCTAAGAAATGCTGCCTCTAATTCCATTAATAGACACTTAATGAATATCTCCAAGGGAATTAGTAATTAGTATTTTTCCGTTTAGATTAATATTGTGATAACGCCTTATCAGTTATCTCTTCTAGCTTATCTGTCGATCGATAAATTCTGTGAGAAGATAATCTGACCAATTGATGACCCCTCCGGTAATGTGTTGCCATTATAAATATGATAAACATAGCTGATGAAAGCGGTGAATGAAAACATCGTGATTCGTCAGGAAACTGGCATGTCCTAGGACCAAAAATTCGAAGACATATATTACATATATCAATCCGCATTGGGCCCGTCTGGTGGATTATAGCCCATTCCCTCTCATAGAGAAGAGGCCTGTGTCCCAGAAGTGAGAACATTAATAAGCTGATGATGATGATAGCCGATGTCAAATAATATAGTCACGCATACATAATCCCAGAAAGGAACGCCAGAGGTGTCAATCTCATCTCAAATCTAATAAATGACACGTTCACGTAGAATCGGACCCGCGCTCAGCCTAGGAGACGTGCTTGCTCCTACACGGTCTAGAGTCACACTAGAGTCTAGATCGTGTAGTGAGCAAGTACGTCTCCTAGTCTTGAGTCTAGACTAAAGAGGTATGTATTCTCTTGCCAGACTGACAAAGTGACAATTGAAATTATGCAAAAACTATATTTTTTAGAGATAATGGAACAAGTGACCTTTTAAAGACTTTAGCACTCGTTATATTTTTAGGTCCACTTAAAAAAAAATGCTAAACATGGAAAAAACATCACCTGATCCGGTATTTAACGAACTAGCTAAATGCTAATAGATAACACAATAAAAATATTATAATATTATGAGTCCGATATAATCAGAGTCAGAGAGAGTTATCTACATCTCGAATGAAACTTGAATCCGACGATCTTTGATTTTGTCTGTGATAGAAAGATGTCGTTGTGTTGACGTGACTGCTTGTATGTAGGTAGTTTGAAACTGGAATTTTATCAGAATCTGTAAGGAAATTCAATGCCAAGGACAGTATTTGCTCACCGTGATTAGGTAATTAATCCTTGACATTGAATTATCATGCAAATATTACCAGTTTTGTTTTTAGGAAAAGAATACTTAGATCGAGGTCGACGAGGACGACGACGGCGCGTTAGTGTTCCGCATGCGCCTCAAAGAATTGCCAGCATAACGAAAACGAAGCCTAGTGCTAGTACTATTATTTATTCTGTGCCTAGGGTCCTCACGGGCCAAATCCCGCCGGGGCTGCGGGACCGTGGAGATACCGTGGTCCCGGAACATAAAGGGCGAGGAAAGAACTTGGATGGATTTTAGTCAAAGTCAAAATAAAATCTATAAATAGGATGATTGATTATTACTTAGATGCAAAACTACACTTGTAGCAAACAGTTTTCAGATTGAAACACTAAACAGACACTTTTCATTTTGTCATCCGTTATATGAATAGACAACGCATTCCTAAGTTTTACAGCCAAGGCAAACTTACAAAATGTCTATTAGACAAAATGCATTTTTGGAAATTAAACCTTATTGGTATGTGGTTCAACGACCGTTTTGCAGTAAACTGCTAAGAGATGAACGCAGAAAGTGAACGAATTTTTGTTTTATTTATTTTGTCTGCCTTGTCGGGGATTTGTGACTATTTTCGGAATCGTAGACATTACTATATTTACCTATTTAATTTGAAATTGAACAGTCCTACCGCGCTTTCGTCTGTTTTGTGAAGATATTTCAATTATTTTTGCTTGTTAACAACAATATTCTGTTTCTTAAGATTTCGTTGTCTCAGTAAATTACTCTAGCTTCCCCAAACGTCACAAAATTAGCAGCATTTTTATTTTTTTTTGCAACACAGTAGGTATTGCAGACATTCAACAATTGCGATCAACGCCATCTATGCTGTGACCACCACACCACGTGCAATCGCACTTGACACTAATATTTTCGCGCTATTTCCTTTCTATGGTAAGCAGAGCTAGCGGTCGCTCACTCATACGTGAAGGCACATAACATGCCAGGTTAAAGATCAGTAGGTTTCGTCTACCTATAGCACGTCTGTAAGTTCTGTAAGTTATCAGTAGCTAATACAATACTTTCACTGAATTGCAGAAAAGTTCGTAAATGATTTAACGTTTTGAGAAATGACGGCAGGCAATTTTGTAAGGAACCAAGACAACCTAGAAAGATGAGGAAAGGCTGATTAAACCATAAATGAGTACCCAATGGTGTCCACTGTCACTGTCACAGTTCGGGAAGGAAGTCTAGCTTACTGACAGAGGCGGCGTAAGGCGTGGGCGGTGTGGGCCACCGCCCACGGCCTCGCGGTGCAAAGGGCCTCGCGCCTCACAGCCAAAAAAAAAAATTAAAAGTACGGAAATCTAAAAGTACACGCCACAAGAGTACATTCCAAATCCATGCATTTAGGATAGTTCGGTGGTTCGTACCTAATTTCCCCGTACATCGATGTTTGACAACGATGATAATGATAAGGATAACCTTGGACGCGACTCGTCTAAGATTTATATAATATTTTTCTTTTTTTCGGATGGGAAATCATCAAATGACTCATGGAGTGTCAGATTTTTACTGACTAAAACCCATCCATGTTCCTTCTTAGCCCTTTGTGTACCAGGGCCTCGGTATCTTTTTGGAACAGTGCCGCAGCCCCGGCAGGCATCGGCCCTTGCGGACCCCTTCCATTGCTGACATCTCTTTGAAGCGGGCGTGAAACACTCGCGCGCCGTAGGGTAAACTGGGTACGGTTGAAACAATTTAGCTAATATCGTTTATAATTTTGTTATTTATAAACCGAGTGACGATTATGATACATCAAATTCAAAAGTGAAGTTTTGGCTACGATATGGCTGTATTATTATAGTTCCCGGGTTATTATTTTTTAGAAATATATGAAATTTAAAAAAAAAACGGATTTGTTGCAACCGTCCCCATGCCAGGGGCGGTTGAAACAGCTATTGGGGTCAGTTGAAACACATACAAATAATACAATAAATACTAAGGAAGCATGTATTATTTATCATTGAAACTAATTAAGGCACCACATAACAACATTAATCAGTCTTCAAGGTTTCATCTGCCTTTAACGAGTAGTAAACAATTAAAGAATTACACATTTACACATTTTGAATAAACTAAATAAAAACCTTTTTTTAATCAAATAAACATTCCAAATAAACTAAAGAAAACACTTCTTAAATCAAATAAACATAAATAAGAAAGAAATAACAAAGAAAACAGAGCTTAGAGATTAATCAGAGTATTCAGATTCGCAATTGTGGCAAACGTAGCTAAGACCACTACTTTACGTAGTGAATCTCCAGCTTTTACGTCCTCATATGCATTACTATAGCTCGACAAGTTAATTTCTCCTCTGGAAGTCTTCCTCACTCGAACTCTCAGCATCTACAAAAAATAAACATTTTGTTTCAACCGTACCCACAAAAAATGTTTCAACCGTCCCCAACACCACTTTTGGTAGAATATACTTTATAGTTACGACAGTAATAATAACACAGTAAAAATAGTCACTATCCCTTATTCTACAAGCTTCATAATAATCACAAACACACACTCAATACATTCACTTACAGAGAACAGATAATATAAGCGTTAATGTCAGAAGAAAAATACTTACTTTTGGGTAATAAAAAACAATATGGCGTCCTGCACACAACAACAACGCGCGGGGAGCGGCGCGCTACTATATTCGCGTTCGGAACTGCCGTCCGCTTCGTTTTCCCCTTGCCGCCCTCACTCCCCGCGTAACCGTTTACGAGATATTTGCTCTGTTTCAACCGTCCTTTGTTTCAACCGTACCCAGTCTACCCTAGACACGGTCTGTCATCATAAGACGAACGGACGTCGAGCTAGCTCATAGCTCACCGTCCACAGGCCCGCGCCTGCGGTACACGTCCGGTGCGTCTCCCGCGGCGGCGGCTGGGACGAGAGGTTCTCTACCTTTCGCGTTTCACCACTTCCTTCGCTAGCATGACTGCTTCGCAGAAAGAGGTTACGACTTCCCATTCCGTCTCGCTCCGGACCATTCAAAATATTTTTATCTGCGACTTTTCTCTTAGTATTTGCACTCGACCATTTTTTTCGCGGGCTCACTCATTCACTCAAGCAGCTATATAGTGTTACATATTTTTAAAAGGCTATCACGTGTTTAATTATTAGATATTCGAGGGTGATACCCCCTATAGTATAGGGTGGGTTAGAAAAGAGTCGTAGTTACAGAATTATAGTCAAATCATAAATCAAATCCAATTTTTCAAAGTCAAAGTAGTTTTTTGACCTTTGTGAACTTGGAGAATTGTATTAATGATTTTGATGATTATAATTCTGTAACTACATAATTATTTCATAAAGTCGCAAACGATATTTTCATCAACATACAACTTAGCACTGCTCTGCAAATTGCAAAAAACGTAAGAACATTTGAATTTTGTAGATTAAGACCTTCAAAGTACAAATATAATTGTTCCAGTCCAATCCTTGAAAAGTCTAAAGTGACTTGTTAGTTGCTTGTTTATAACGGGTGAAGAGTGCATTGAAAAACCAATCTAAAATAAAAAACTAAAAACAGTAACAATAAATTATCATGTGATAACGGGCTACTACGGAACCCTACACTGCGCGTGGCGCGACACGCACTTGGCCTGTTTTGAATTTTCGAAGTTTGGTCTTTGGAGATCACTATGGAGTTCAGTAAAACCAAAAGTAGAATTTTTGTTTTTTCGAAAAGTTCTTTTTCTTTTTTTTTTTTAAAAGAAACAAAGAAGTATTAAGTAGTAAAAACTTAGATTTGTTTCTTTATTACAAAACTGATCAATTTGAAGTGATTTTTTATTTTCCTTTCGTTTTACACCATCCGAGGGCCTCGCTAAATGTACCTTGCCCACACTAAATTTAGGTCTTGCGCCGCCACTGCTTACTGAAGGCTGTTGAAGCTATTACAATGAATTTGACACTTGCTAGCAGGAATAAAAATATAGTCAAAAGTACCGAGTGAGGGATGAAGGGGAAGTTTATTCCCGGCTGAAACTAAATTATCATTCAGGTCTTCCAGTATTAGCTTCTAAGGAAGTTCGTTTTTATTAGGCATTCATTTGTTTACAGTACCTTATCCAACTATTGTTTACTCGCGAATTGACGCATTACAAACCCAAAATTGCCAATAAACTCATAAAAATCCAAAATAAATGTTCAAACACATCGTACACGGAACCGGTAGCAGGGTAATGTCCTATTTCACGTAAACATTGCCGGGATCGCGGAGATAGTTCACGATAGATAAATAAACAGCTGTAAGCCGACCGCCATACTTGCCATAGATACTGCGCATCGTCCATCGACAATGGCGCAACTTTTTTTTTGTGTAATGATTAGGCCTGCTGCGTCCGGATTTTTACGCGGGCTTTGAAACTGGCCGGTTACGAAAATAAATAAAAATGTAACAATGAGTCTAGAGAAATCGAAATATTTAAACTGATTGCTTCGTCGGTCTAGAGGTCATGGGTTCGATTCTCAGTTCGGGCAAAATGTTATTGGGTTTTCCATCATAAATATCCCTAGAGCAACATGGAGTCTGGATAATCAAAATCAAAATATTTTATTTCACATAGGCCTAGATTGCACGGTTCGCGTTGGTCGATTCCATGGAGAAGAATCGGCAAGAAACTCCATGGTTACTCTTTTCAAATCATTTGGTGTTAGAACATTATTATGTTACAGACTACAGCATTAGTACTAAAGTATGGGGGGACAGAGTAGGCCCGACAATTGGTCGTTGCTTACTTAATACAAAAAATGTGAAATAAAAGGAATATTTTAACAAAAGTTAAACAGCATCTAGGAATCTAAAAAGCCTACAATTCACTCATTCATAAATCATTATTGGTAAAAAAGAATCTATACAAAGGTAAGTACTTAAATATTTAAAAAATGAATATTTATGTCACCTAACCGCTGGTGAAATCAAAAGTTGCGTTAGGTGCCCCTTATGTTTGTTTAGGTGACACTTAAATTTTAAGGGCTACTGGTGAAAACGGCCATCAATTTGTTTTGCGAATGCCTAAATAGGCATTCGCAAAACAAATTGATGGCCGTTTGTTGTTTTAAAGGAAAAGACTAAATAGTCTTTTCCTTTTGCGCCATGTCGATATTAATATAAATCAATTGTATAATCGTTTCTTTTCAATAGTTCACACGGAATTCAACAAAACTTTCGAAAAGAAGACAAAGAGTATTTGCCCTAAATTCATATTTAGTGATTGGGCTACTAGAGGTATCAGAAAAAGTAGGGAAAGACTATTTGAGCTTTATGGCCTTAAGCCTTTTATTAACACTGAAACTTTTAACAAGTACGAGTATGTTGCTAAGTATTCAAAAATTTTTAGAAATACTTGCAGGCTTGATAAAGCCCTGCACATTAGCAACAAGATCAAAACAGCAGAAAACAAAATAAAGACAGTTTGGAAAGTCATAAATAACGAGACTAACAGGAAGAAAATACGCAACACTAGCTACACATTAGATACAGCATGTGGTCCTAAAAGCTCTAATCAGGAAGTAGCTCAAGAATTTGTAAATTTCTTTACAGAGATACCATTAAAAACTACGGAGGCTCTTAATTCCTCTCCTGAAGTCTCAATGGGTTTATTAAAGGCGAATGTGTCTGGCTGCCTGGCTGAATTTAAATTTAAACACATTAACCCTATGGTAGTTATTAAAGCTTTCCGGCAAATAAAAATCAAACTGACCGAAGATCTATGGGGAATGTCTATCAAAGTTTGTACATCCATACTTGAGACTATAGCCCCATACTTAGCTTAAATTTTTAATCTATGTGTGGACCAAGGAGTCTTCCCTGATTTAATGAAATACAGTAAAGTCATACCTCTTTTCAAATCCGGGGATAGTAAAGATACTAACAATTATAGACCTGTCTCCGTGTTGCCAGTTTTTAGCAAGGTTTTTGAAAAAGTAATGCTTGATCAAATGCTCTATCACTTTAACACCAACAGAATCTTACATGATCAACAGTATGGTTTCACCAAGGGACGTTGTACAACTGACGCCGGTGTAACCTTATTAAAGCACATATTTACTGCGTGGGAAGAGTCCCAAGACGCTATAGGAATTTTTTGTGACCTCTCCAAAGCGTTTGATTGCGTAAACCACGACACATTACTTATGAAACTTGAGCATTACGGACTGGGTAAACTTGCACTTAGTTTGGTAAGATCATATTTATATGATAGACAACAATATGTTCAGATAAATGGTGTCAACTCACAGGGTTTAAAAATAAAAATGGGGGTTCCACAAGGCTCAATATTGGGTCCTTTCCTTTATCTGGTATATATAAATGATCTACCCTATTTATTGAAAAACCAACCTCAAAATATGGTGTTATTTGCTGATGACACTTCCCTGATTTTTATGATAAATAGACGGGCACAAAATTTAGATGACGTGAATAATGCCCTACTGCAGGTCCAAAATTGGTTCACAGCAAACAATTTGGTATTAAATGAAAAAAAAACCAAATGCATAAGATTTGCTTTACCGAATGTTAAGGGTAGTGATTGTGATATATTATTGAATAATGAGAAACTTGAATTCGTAGATAAAACGGTTTTCCTGGGGATTACGCTTGATTCAAGGCTACAATGGTTCTCATTTAACATCTCAGCAGCATATGCCATTAGAAAAATCCGTCAATTTACTGATGTAGATACCGCTAGACTGGTCTATTTTAGTTACTTCCATAGTATAATGTCTTATTCTTATTTTGCTATGGGGACGAGCTGCAGATATTGAGTCTATATTTATTCTGCAGAAAAGAGCCATTAGAGCCATATATAATCTTCGTAGGCGCGATTCTCTAAGAGAGCTGTTTAAGGATATTGGCATCATGACGGTACATTGTCAATACATCTACGAAAACATAATGTACGTCAGAAAAAATTTGCATCTTTTTGGTAAAAGAGGTGACAGACATAACTACAGTACTAGAAATAGGGACCAATTAGTTCAGCCAGGCTTTAGACTCGCTAAAGTAGACTCATCTTTCATGGGGTACTGTTTGAGATGCTATAATAAAATTCCACAAAGTATTCTTGAACTGAATGAGACGAAATTTAAAACATGCATTAAACGCACACTTTGTCAACAAGCATATTACAAGTTGAGCGATTATATCGCTGATAGAGATGCTTGGCTCAATGCTGGTCCTGCTCCATAAGGACAGGGACGCATAAATTGATAGCATTAAATGGTATTGTTGGAGCTGCTGAAGATTGTACTTAACTATCTTTGCATTGTATATGTTATGGACCAGGTGATTAATGCGGGCATTATACATAATGTTCGAGCATTATGAATAATGGCTATCTCTATCGGGCTAAGTGATTAATACTATCTTAACTACATTATTTATCACATTGCACGGTCATTATTATATTGCTACATGATAATTGGGCAATTTGATAATAAAGCTAAATTTGACGCGGTATGAGGGCGGGGAGGGAGGCACGCATGGCGTGGCACGCTTTGACTAAACAGAGACCGCCATCCGCGCGGCTCGTGCGGCGGACTTCAAGCGCTATTGTTTTTGTTTAGTTTTGCATTGTAAGCGAATATGGACGGACGCGGATGGGTTTCAGTTTCGTAACTCAGTGCCAGCGCGAGTGTGTTAACACTGAATTACGAAATTAAGATTTATTTTGCCTGAAGATGTTCCAGAGACAGAGATTTCGCTGAGAAAGTGTTGCAGAATGTCCTCTAAATGTGGAGGGAAAGGTTATAGTAGATGTGGTTGTAAAAATGGTTGGAAGTCTGATAGATGTAGATGTCGCCAAGCCAAAAAGGCAAAGGCAAAGGCTCGTGACTAAATAATATCAGCCGCTCGGGTCAATCTTTAGGTTTTAACCCGTGCTCGCCTAGGTTGGTCTGTGGATGGGTGACCATACATACACAGACATACAGAGTTTTGTCCGTGCCTCGGAAAGTACGTTAAGCCGTTGGTCCCGACTGTCATTTGTCCATCTTTGACTACAGGTAGTCAGTGGCCCCAAAAGTCTGACACCAGTCTTACCAAGTCGTATCGTTTTCCCAGTATTAACTGGAATGTTGAGGTTAGAGAGGCCGTCGCTCCATGTAAAATACTGGTATTCAGCTGCATCCGGTTAGACTGGAAGCCGACCCCAACATAGTTGGGAAAAGGCTCAGCAGATGGAAGGATAAGTAGGATAAGTAGGATATATATAGGATAATAATAAGTCATTTCTATAAAACACTAGTATACATGTTGTAATTTTTTTGATTTTTTTAATGTTTTATGTTATGTTTTTAATATGACTTCTTAAAGTAGAAGTCCTCAATGATTAATCCAAATAATGAGTCTGATTATTTAAATGGTTCAATATTTAGTTTATTTTTAGTTTAATGAGAATAACAATAAAAAAATAATAATTACATATGTTTGTATTATTCTGCCCAAAAGGTGATGGACAATATGTATAATGCCCGGTCAATTTGATTATTTGAATAATTCTTATCAAATTGCACTCTTATATTGGCCATTTTTCATAGTGACCGGGCATTATGTATAATGGCTATCTCTATCGGGCTAAGTGATTAATACTATCTTAACTTCATTATTTATCACATTGCACGGTCATTATTATATTGCTACATGATAATTGGGCAATTTGATAATAAAGCTAAATTTGATGTGTTTCTCTCTAGCGATATTGTAAACTCTCGAATTATTGTCAACTGAGCATACCGAAGTATCTCTGCCCCCATAATCGGGACTTGGGGCACCCCCTCGTTAGGCTAGTTAGGTTCCTTTAAACCCTGCACTCGAAATAGGGGCCCCGCGAAGCGGGGCTCCGTCGACTACGCTTTTTCGGGGAATATAAAGTGTTTTAAGATTAGGTTATAATAATCGGTATTTCTCAGGAATGGTACAATATCTTTTCATGAAAGTTGTACCACTGGGCAAGGGGGACCCCTCTTTCCCTCCACACCGCGTAATTTGACTACCATCGCATGCATATCACGAAAAATAATGCGTTTTGTTGTAAGCAGTAAGTTCATTTGACAATATTTCGAGATTTTACAATTTCGCTAGAGATATTACATTATAACTTATTTGACAATTTTATGGTAACACTGAATTACGAAATTAAGATTTATTTTGCCTGAAGATGTTCCAGAGACAGGAGATTTGCTGAGAAAGTGTTGCAGAATGTCCTCTAAATGCGAAGGGCAAGGTTATAGTAGATATGGTTGTAAAAATGGTTGGAAGTCTGATAAATGTAGATGTCGCTAAGCCAAAAAGGCAAAGGCAAAGGCTCGTGGCTAAATAATATCAGCCGCTCGGGTCGATCTTTAGGTTAATCCGTGCTTGCCTAGGTTGGTCTGTGGATGGGTGAACACCCTTACATACCGAGTTTCCTCCGTGCCTCGGAAAGTACGTTAAGCCGTTGGTCCCGACTGTCATTTGTCCATCTTTGACAGTCGTTATAGTGGCCCCAAAAGTCTGACGGCAGTCTTACCAAGTCGTATCGTTTTCCCAGTATTAACTGGCTTGTGGAGGTCAGATAGGCAATCGGTAAAATACTGGTATTCTTCTGCATCTGGTTAGACTGGAAGCCGACCCCAACATAGTTGGGAAAAGGCTCGGTTGATGATGATGATGAGTAGGATAAGTAGGATATAATTATACGGTAGGATAATAAGTCATTTCTTTAAAATAATATTAGGCATGTTGTAAAATTTTTCATTTTTTAATATGTTTTATGTTATATTTTTAATATGACTTCTTAATGTAGAAGTCCTTAATGATCAATCCAAATAATGAGTCTGATTATTTAAATGGTTAAATATTTAGTTTATTTTAAGTTAAATGACAATAACAATAAAAAATAGTAATGACATATGTTTGTATTATTCTGCCCAAAAGGTGATTGACAATATGTATAGTGCCCGGTCAATTTGACTATTTGAATAATTCTTATCAAATTGCACTCTTATATTGGCCATTTTTCATAATGACCGGGCATAATGTATAATGCCCAATTCATCACTTGGTCCATAACATATATATTTCGATTGTATTATAGAATATCTATGTTCCCAAATAAATATTTTGAAAGGGCAATGATATAAAGACGAGATATGAGGAATTTAAAATTTCTATAGTAAAAATATTTCGGTGTACATTCAAAATATATGTTTGGGAACCTAGATATTCTGAAATACAATCAAAATAAATACACACTACCTTAAGAATATGTCATGAATATGTTTGATTTTCAAATTATTTTGGTATTACGTTTGTATGGTATGCTCCGCAGGTCTCTTAAAACATTCAAGAAGTTACTCAGAGTTAATGATTTTGTTTTCATTGCCTGATGGATCACGTATTACTTGCATCGACATCGCCTTCGCTTTTGATAGGGACAATGGGAATGCCTATTTAGTGTTCTTCCCGTTGCCCCATTTATCTGATAGTTTCATACCTTTTCAAGCAAAGCGGCTGAACAAATGGACTGTCGTCGAATTATTTTAACTATGTATTGAACCAAATAAACACTAAACTTATACGGTAGGTACTTACGTACATAAACTTACGAGGGATAGGATATCGTAAGTTAATAATAATCACGGAAGATATTCCGTAATCTATAATATAAAAATGAATCGCAGAATGTGTTGGTAAGCGCATAACTCAACAACGCCTGGACCGATTTCACTCATTCTTTTTTTGTTGTGTTATGAAAAAAAAATGAAGTAGTAGGTAGGTAGTAGTAGGTAGTAGTAGGTAGTAGTAGGTAGTAGGAGGTAGTAGTAGGAGGTAGTAGTAGGAGGTAGTAGTAGGTAGGTAGTAGTAGGTAGGTAGGTAGTAGTAGGTAGGTAGTAGTAGGTAGGTAGTAGTAGGTAGGTAGTAGTAGGTAGGTAATAGTAGGTAGGTAGTAGTAGGAAGGTAAGTAGTAGGTAGGGAGTAGTAGGTAGGTAGTAGTAGGTAGGTAATAGTAGGTAGGTAGTAGTGAGTAGGTAGTAGTAGGTAGCTTTGTCCTCTTATGTGACGCAGACAAAGTTGCGAGGGTCAGCTAGTTATTAATAATTTTGAGTTCTCGATATTTCGACGCTGTTGCAAACTTGCAAGCGCCATTTTCGCGGGTTGTCAAGTAAGTAGTTTTAAACTGTTAAAGCCTAAAACAGTGTTTATTTTACCACTACTTCACCAATAACTTACCATGTTCATGATCCCTATCAGTTTCCAGTGACAAAACTTTTTTACGTCGGCAGATTACAAACACGGTGAAATTCCTCGAGCATACAGTGTCGACGTCGTAAAAAACCCTTTTAGAGATAAAGTAAGGAGTTATAACTGCTTTTAAAAACTTTTTACTTGATGTAAGTAGACTAAGTAGTTCTAAGAAACGTGTGGACTCTGGTGGTAGAGGGATAACGAAGAAGTGGGTTTGGCACGAATTTTCTTCAAATAAGTTTTAGTGAGTAGGAGCTCGTAGCGATATGATAACAGACGCTCTGGGCGATCTTTAGGTCATGCCTTGCTTGCCCAGGTTGGTCTGCAGATGGGTGACCATCACAAAACTCAAAACTCAAACTCAAATCATTTATTTCAATTAGACCATTACGGCACTTTTGAATGTCAAAAATACAAAACTAAATCAAAGCTATAGTCACAGTCACAAGGCATAATAACTTGAGAAAGTACTGTAGTTGCCCATTCCCTAGCGTTCTTGGTCATGCTAGGTGTTCTTGGTCTAAGGACCACCCGATTATGATCTTTCCTAAACTTGTACACCCCTATAGTGACCACCCTCAAAATATCTTCTAGCGTTTTTTCTAAATCTAATAGCATTTTCGTCAATATCCTGCTTTATCTCAATTTATTTTCGGTCGGTGCATCATACTTTTTGCCATACTTGTTTATAAATTAATGGTTTTAAATTCCTCATTGACAAATAACTCTGCATTAAACATTATTTTTGCAATCCCCATTCTTTAACAACTTTTTACAATACAAACAACAATATTGACAATATGGGGTCATTTAACATTGTATGTAAAACGTTGAAGTCCACCTCTAGCATGTTGTACAGTTCATTTGACAATTTATACTTTATCTTTGACAGCGGCTTTAATGCGTATATGTAAGGGCGTTTTTTGTAGTATACGTAACTTGTGGCTGATCTTATATCGCCATTGTCCATGGCTTATAAGCATCGTCGTTTTCTGCGTGTCTACTTTGACATTAACAGCGCCTTTATTGCATAGAAGTAAGGTTGGTTTATGCAGGTAAACTGTGGTTGGCTGTATATTGGACGACATCGTCGCTTGCGCCGCTGTCGTCGACTTTTTGCGCGATTGGCTACGTCTGCAGGTAACGGTAGTGTAGTCGTGATTAAGAGTTGCTATACGACTCGTTATTTTTTGTTTTTGAAGGGGTAATGTGTCTGTGTCTTGTCTGCTTAATGTTTTGTGTTAGTTTAGAATTGTGTTTTAGATATAATCTTGTAGTAAATAGCAACTTATTTGTATAGTTAACTCATCAGGTTCCCTGCTCTGCTCAGGACTTACCCACGATCTTTTAAATTTCATCGATTCATCTGGTTGTTTGTCAGCCCTTACTTCTACCGGTTCGCGGCAGCCAATCAGTGAGGGCCCTACTCCACCTGTCATCACCAAAAACAGATAGGAATAAAGTCCACGATGACAAAGAATGACACCTGGATATTTTACCTGGTTCATATTATGGTTTCTGTAAAGAATCTCTCCCTCCTTCTCCTTCATAAGCAGCCGGATATAGTCACATAAAGAAACCAAACACAGGGGAATCACTTTCCACCATAGTGAAACTATCGAAGCCAATCCTCAACAGACACACTACACTATGTGCGCAGAGAATGTAAAGCAGTAAAAAATACAAGAAAAACATAAACAGTCTGCGGTTCACATGTAGCTCTGATAGAATATGAATTTGAATACCTTGTTATTTGTCATCAGAAGCTAGAAAGATGTAAGAATGGGGCTAAGCGATTCTTGTATTTTTATTTTGCCGTGTGGTAAGTTTAAAAGGAGTAACTCGAATTGCGATATAGATAGATAGAATTACTTTCTGTTATTTATGTTGGCCTAGTACGTTTTCTATGGTAACTTATCAATTTGTTACAACAACTTTAACAAGAACGCTCATTCATACCAGCGAGAAAAAACGGGAATACACGAAAAACCTATCTATATCGCTATTCGGGTTATGATAGGAACGATACGTCGTGTCAAGTTAGGAAGAGGGTTACGTTAGAAACAACTATATTATTTTTCAGGTTTCTAAGATAATCCACCACCGGTTTAACCCATTTTACGGATGCATTAATGAGGATATCACTGCGAGCCTAGTCGCCAACAATACGGTAAGTTCATAAGACATGCAGACTGTTCAGAAATCCTAACAGGAGACCTTTCGAAACTAAAATCTTTAGGAGCTACATTTTAAAACAAATTAAAAATGAACCGAGACAAAATTACATCTCCTGATGGCCAAGCAATTGCTCCTCGGTACAAAAAATAATTAATATTTGGCTCCACACTTCGAACATGTATACTCAATTACCTTATAACAATGCTAGGTCCACAAAGATCTAGACTCAGAGCTAGTAATTACAAGCCATACAAATATTTGTTTCGCCACCTGTAGCGTAGAGAAATCAATCTACGTTTGTGACGGTGCAGAATACTTCGAAGTGCTATTTTAATTACCTACTCTCTACCTTCTTACTGATTTATTTTCACCCGACTGCGCTACAGCAAGGACAGGGTTATGTTTTAGTCATACTTTACCCATAGTTTGCGAGTGATGATTCTCAACACAGAATAATGCCATACTTCCTTATAACTCGTATGTCAGTATGTCTTATACTATCCTGCCGTCGCGTCGTCTTGAACAATTGCCCCCTCCAGGACTTGAACTAGGCAAACGACATAGCTGTCCATGTCGCTTCGGTAATACTGGTCGGGCAAAATCGGAGTCATCAATTCACAATGGGAATAAGAAAGAAGAAGAATGCCATAATTATAAGTATGCAAGAAGCCCATATATGTGGCATTGTGTATTACCAGACAGATATAATAAGTGCTAGGGATTCTGTACTCCACTTCTTCTACCCATCAAAACCAAACATCTGAAGCAAAAAAGCCTGAAACATACTTGCCCAACCTGTTAAATTGGGAATCGATGCTCAGCAGCTTGGGCCTGCATATAATCTTTTTTTTTTAACATGGCTTGCATTTGGCTGCAACTCGCCTGATCTGAGTATGTATGCGACCTAGGGTAAAGCACGCTTGCGTTGAAGACAAAGATTCACTCATACTTCTTCTATCATATTTGTAGTCTTTAACAACTGACCAGCAGATGACACAACCCATATCCAGTCTAGAAAACTACGACTTTCTTATGTGAGTGCATCGCATATGCAAATTGTCTTGTTACGGTCTAGTTTTTAGCAGTTACTAGTAATCTAGATTATCTGCCGGCTTTCAGACGTATAATTATACTAACATGTTGTTTGATGTGTGTGTTGCTCGTACTACACAGATATGGTAAGAATATAGATTCTTACCATATCTTTGGAAAGCCCTTGACTTTATTAAAATCTTTGCTGTCCCCGTATGTGAAATCACACCCGATTTTTGCAACGAAAATTCTCGATATAACAAAATTACACGCAGGTCAAGTGTTGCCCAAGGTTGCGGGCCTGTTCGAAAGAGATGCCGCGGCCCCGGAACATAAAGGGCGAGGAAGGAACATGGATGGGTTTTAGTCAGTAAAAGTCTGACACTCCCTCCCGCTCCGCCCAGAGTGGGAGAAGTGATTTAATGATTTCCCATCCTAAAAAAAAAAGGTCAAGTGTTGCGAGTGGCTGTTGATAATTTAATCAATAAATCACGGCATTTGACTCGACTTGTTACTTAGTGTTTATTTCCTTCTTATCTGGCAACATGGCAACACTGGGCTCCCAGCTTTGATACGCCATTGTGAAATTGCCACGAAAGGAGCATAGATTTCTCAAATTAGGGTTCATGCTATGAGAGTACTGGCATGTGGAAGAAATAGAAGCAACACGTGCAATCAGCACCTGTTTTATGTATTAAACATGGCATCTAAACGCCGCCGTCCCTTTTAAATCGGTGAAGTTAAAACTTACCATAGACACACTGAGTCATTTCATATTTGGCTCTGTGCCCGACAGAATTAGCATTGGGCTATTATCTCCCCTTGCAGGGACCAGTTTAGTTACAGGACTTTTTGTTTCAGTCTCTTTGGGGCTGATAGGGTTGCCACTTTGCCACACAGATAAAACAGGGTTACCAATTATTTTTATTTTATTGGTGCGCTTGATTTTGTACAGACATGTATTTTGTAAAGACTAATGGTTAAGTCGGGATATAGCGGGAGTTTCTCGAAGGACCAATATGCGGGTTTATAATTTTTGCGCGGGAAAACAGATTATGAGAAATGTATGTTGCCAACACTTATAAGAGAGTAATGGGAAAGAGGGACTTACTTGAAGGTGAGGATGATCGCCTGGACCGATGACAGATGCGACTGGAGTGCGCCGGGTTGAGATCCAGCACGGGTTCCGGAGATTTCTTCAGCACTTCACTGGTATTAATTGTCCCACGTTGTGTTGGCCAACACGGTTTTAAAGTTTAGAGTCTTTGCGGTGGTTCAGCTGTTAGCGCAGCTGTTAGGAAGCAAGCGGTAGAAATATGTGTGCGGTGCGGTGAACGATTCAAACGGAATAGAGAGATTCCACAGTGGCGTTCTCTTGTCAAAAACCGCGGCGGAAGTTGACGAGCACCTTTCTCTTTCTGTCACATGCGACGTAGTAGGAAGGAAGGAGATAGGTGTATCAAATAAATGTTGACAACATGAAAAAATATGTTTGTTTTGGAAATATTTAAACAATGAGGTGTACCACGCTCGTATATATTATAGTAAAACTTGTACTACAGAAACTTGCGTAAGCATCCTGCCCGGCTTTGAGGATATGTAGTATTCTCAAAAAGAGGAAAAATATATGTTAAAGCGGACTAAGAGAGAGAAAAATAAATGAATATGTTAATAAATTATTACAGCTAAAATTTAATTGAGTGGTGATATTACTGAGAAGGTAAAGGACATAGCTTGACAACGGGCCTCTTGAAAGAACCGCTGCATGTCTTCACCATAGCAACGCGGATTGTCCCATCCTTACCAGGGAAAACTTCTGTGATTATGCCCATTGGCCAACGTAAAGGAGGGACATCGTCCTGATGCATGAGAACCACCGTACCAATCTTAATGCTGTCTGCGGCATTCAACCATTTTTGCCTTACTTGTAAGTTATGTAGGTATTCTATTCGCCATCTTCTCCAAAAGCTGCAAACCATTTGGTCAAGCAACCTTTTGCGGCAAGTTAGAGGCCTCGTTGTTTCGGGAACGTTCACGACAGGCAACGAAGTCAACGGAGAAGCCATTATAAAATGCGCGGGAGTAAGCGGCTCTGGGTACGGGTCCTCAGTCAGGACACAGAGCGGTCTGGAATTTAGAACTGCCTCAATTTCAGTGAGAACAGTAGAAAGCTCCTCATATGTGAGAAGTTGAGAACCGATAACACGGTATAGATGCGATTTAATAGATTTAATATTAGATTCCCACAGCCCTCCAAAGTGGGGAGCGCGGGGTGGAATCATTTTCCACTCTATGCGGTAGCGGTTAGCAAGTAGTTCTTGCAATTGAGCTTTGGCTCCAACAAAATTTGTCCCGTTATCGGAGTATAGGTAAGAAACCGGTCCTCTGCGGGAGATGAATCTTTTAAAAGCGGAAATAAAAGTGTCCGATGACACGTCGGTAACTAATTCAATATGAACCGCTTTGGTAACGAAACAGATGAATAAACAAATGTAAGCCTTCTGACTTCTTTGACCTCTGCGTCTACACAAAGTTACTTTAATGGGACCAGCGTAATCCACACCCGTATGCACAAAAGCCTTAGTCTCCTGCACGCGGCAAGCGGGTAAATCAGCCATCTTTGGGCTAGGGTGAGAAGGAGAAATTTTGAAACAAAAGTTACAAGCGTGTACTCTTTGTCTGATGACACCTCTAGAAGAGAGGATCCAATATTTTTGGCGTAACAGAGAGCTTAGAAGGCTTACACCGGCATGACAATAAACGCGGTGATAATAATCTATTAGAACATGTGTAAAATTATCATGTTTCGGTAAGAGAGCGGGATGCTGAGCTTCATAAGGAAGGTTCGCATTTGACAACCTGCCCCCGATTCTAATTATGTTGTGCTCGTCTATAAAGAGATCGAGTTTTTTAAACTGTGAGCGAAGCTTTTTACTTTTAATTTCGTCATAAATATCTAAGAAATAAAATTGTTGAATACAATGGATTAAATAAATTTCAGCGGTAGCTAATTCACGGACAGTAATTGTCTTAAGTGACTTGTCGTAAGGAATAATACGTAAAAATCTTAGAATGTATACAATTATACGCAATATTTTATTTAAAGATGAAAATTTTAGAGAAAGGCTATATACTAAATTAAGCTCTGATACGGTAGATACTAAGGTTAGTGATTTATTATTAAATTCAGGTAATTCCTCGCTGCATGAAGAAACAAACGGAGTGATAGGCCACTCAGTAGTTGGGCGCAGAAGCCACTCAGGGCCATGCCACCATAAACCGTGATTTAGCAACTGTTCAGGTAGAAGACCTCGAGATAGACAGTCACTAGGATTTTCCTTTCCGTTAATATGGTAAAAGTGTTTAGGATCAAGATTTTCTTGACATTTAGCGACGCGGTTACTAACAAAAATGTTCCATCTGTGCGGTGAGGAATGAATCCATGAAAGTGTAATTGTAGAATCGGAAAAGGCAAATATTTCATTAATAGCTGTTCGAGAGCGGTAAGTGTCATAAACTAATTTAATTAAGTTCGACAAAAGAACAGCGGCGCAAAGCTCTAGACGAGCCAGAGATACGACCTTAACAGGTGCAACTTTGGATTTAGCACACACCAAAGTTACGTGTATGTTACCATATGTGTCAGTGACGTGTAAGTATATGACGCAGCCATACGCATTCAAGCTGGCGTCAGCAAAACCTACTATATTTGTCACGCAACCCATAGTAACGGCTACATGACGAGGCAATTTTAAAGAAGAAAGTAGAGGCAGTTGCTCTTTAAATTTTTGAAAAAGATTTACAATAGACTCGGGCGGAGTTTCATCCCAATCTGTGTTTAATTTCCATAATTCTTTTATGAGTAATTTCGCGAATAAAACTACGGGAGCAACTAGACCGAGAATATCCCACAAGCGGGCAACAGTGGAAAGTATGGAGCGTTTAGTACAACTTTTATCCAAAATAGATGTGGTAAAGGTGAAACAATCCTCGGAAGGAATCCATTTGAGTCCAAGAATTTTTAAATTATCCCCGTCAGAGAAGTTAATAGAAGAACGGTTGGAGTGTGGAATAGTCTCTAGTAGTTCAGAGGAATTACTTGCCCACTTATTAAGATCAAAGCCCCCCGCCTTAAATAAGGCGATAAGTTCTGCGGAGAGAATCTTGGCTTCCTCTAAAGTAGCGGTCGAGTTAGCCAAGTCATCCATGTATAGCTCATGAGAAGCGACAACGGATGCGCGCGGGAAGCGATGTTTTTCATCCTCTGACAGCTGGCGCACAGTGCGCATGGCTAGGAAGGGACTGGGCTTGAGACCAAATGCAACTCGGTTAAATTGAAATTCGCGAACAGGTTCAACCGTATTAAATCGAAACAATATTTTCTGGTATTTTCGATGCTCATCAATAACAGCAATTCGAAGATACATCTGTTTTATGTCAGCTGTAACTGCAATAGGGAATAAACGGAAATTTAGAAGTAATAAAAATATGTCAGCCTGTAAATTCGGCCCTGTGTGTAACAAATCGTTCAATGACACGCCATTATGAGATTTGGCGCTCGCGTCAAGGACAATACGAACTTTAGTAGTCTGCTTATCATTCCTAATAACAGGGTGATGCGGTATATAATAACCTATAGTCTGGTCAACAGAACTAGGTGTAGTTTCAGTTAAATAATTTTGATCAAGATATTCTTGGATTATTTCGTTATAACTCGCGCGCAAAGTAGGGTCGCGAAGCTTAGTTTTTTCCAAATTAATTAAACGTCGATAAGCGACAGCATAAGAATTTCCGAGTGAGTCTGGATTTTTACAGAATGGTAATGCAGTACAATACCTACCACTAGAGTCACGTGACACACTAGAAGCGAACAGCTGTTCACACTCGAGTTCAGCAGGGCTCATAAAAGCTTTTGACGGTATTTCTTCAATGTTCCAAAATTTATGTAACGATTCGTCTAACGAAAGAAAACAATGAGAATTATCTGTATTTAACGCGGTAGAAAAATATGAAGCGGTATTTAAATGAACGGAACTTTTATCATTGTTAGATAAACTAGCGGGTACCTCACCCATAAGAATATAACCAAACACGGTTTCAATTGCGGAAGGCGCGGTAGGTGAGATAATTTTATCATGCAGTAATAAATATGGGAAAAGTTTAGCCCCTAGTAATAGTTCAACCTCACCGGGAATGTGCCACAGTGGATCGGCTAGCGGTAATTCAAGCAAATGTTGCACTGTGGAAGTGTCAACAAAGTGAGATGGTAATTTATCCGTGATACAATCGACTACAAGAGCGGTTATTTTAAAAGAATTAGTTTTATTTTTAGCAGTTACTGTTATCTCAACGTATCCTGTAATAGGTCGCGAAGACGTTCCTACGCCCTTTATAAATGAATTTGAAAGCGGTATAATGTCTAATCGTAGTTTTTTACAACAAGCTGAAGTAATTATATTATTTTGCGAAGCGTTGTCTATTAAGCATCTAACAGAAACGTACTTGTTATATTTGTTATCAACATAGACTTGTGCTGTTGACAAAAGCACGGTGGTACGCGGAATGTTTGAGCCTACGCGAGAACATGCACACAGCGCCACCTGTGGCGAATGCTCGGAACTAGGTACAGCGTCAGTCGATATCGATCTCGCAGGCTGTGCACTTTGGTCGAGATGTAACAGTGAATGATGTTTTTTGTGACAAGTCTTACAAGTATGTGTAGATTTACACTGTGAAGCAGTGTGCGTTGCACTAAGACAGTTTACACATCCACGTTTGTTTTTAATAAAATCCAAACGCGCGTTGGCTGATAGTACCTGAAAGGCTGGACAGGTGTAAAGCTTCCAGTGATCATTTTTAGTACAATATAAACAATTTTTATTATTGTCACAAGAAACAAAAGTATGAACATCACGTGACTGATTACGATAAGAATTATTTTTATTATGATTAACGGAAGAGGTCCGAGAAGAAACAGTTCTATCTAATATTTTAACTTGCGATTTTATGAAGTTAACGAAATCCGTATAAGTGGGTATCTCCTCATCTCTCATATGCATCTCGAATAAATGCACGGTAGCGGGGTCTAATTTTTTCAAAGCTAAATTTAATAGAATGAAATCTTTTAAGTCGTTAATTTGTAATTGTTCTAAGGCAGAAACAGACGCGTGAAAACTTTCAATAAAACTATTTAGAGAGGCGGAATTATTAGTTGCGGGTTTAATATTTAATAAGTTACACATGTAGTGTGAACCTAGTGCTCGTTTATCTTGGTACTTTTGAACCAAACTGTTCCAAATCGAAGCGTAATTTTCCCCGGACGGAATAATTCCGGCCGTAATTTGCAATGCGTCTCCTTTCAAGTTACCAATTAAATACTGCACACGTTGAGAGTCAGTAAGGTTTATATTATTATGGATATTTGATTTAAATGACTCGTAGAACACAGGCCAGTTTTCAATCCTACCATCAAAGAAAGGAATCTGAATTGGAGGTAGTTTGATCGAACTTCTAGAATGTTTCGCGTTGTCCTGTGACATTGCGACATCTAATGACCTTGAAGACTTTGCAGCGATAAGTGAACGAATTCTCTCGACACGGGTATAAACGCCGTCAAAGGATATTTGACTGTTATAGTCGATTTTATGATCAGGATCTATTTGTAAGAAATATGTATTTATTTTTTCTAGGTTGGTACTAAATTCCTGACGATTCATTGAGAGAATTTCGGTGTCTGCCATGAACGTTTCTACCGACCGAAGTTCAATACTAGTCGTATTTATTTTCTTTGAAGTTTCATATAGTGACGATAAACGTTCAAAGATTGCTTGATTTTTAGCTTGAAGTAATTTAACTTTCATTTTAAGATCTTCCATGTTGAAATCGTTACTTAGAAAATACAGCGAATAATGATATTGGTTATAGCGGGTAGACTTACAATAATTATTTTATTATAAGTGGGGTATATTGAAAGAATGCGGTTGAATATAAGTTATAGGCAAATGTGCCGAACTAACTTACGATAATTAGCGGTTTTTATATTGACCTGTGCTATTTTAATGCAGCAGGCGCAACATTAAGTTGGTACGTAGTTCTCAATGAATAAGTACCTAGCGAGATGTACGAACGTTAGTACGCGTTCAATATGGCGGTTTTATGGACTTTGGTATTTGACCAAAATCCTAGGTATGAGACCTAAAAATGCTGATTCTTTGAATCCGGC
Source organism: Xestia c-nigrum (assembly GCA_916618015.1). NCBI lineage: Eukaryota > Metazoa > Arthropoda > Insecta > Lepidoptera > Noctuidae > Xestia > Xestia c-nigrum. Next base: position 26,230,274 of record OU745248.1, on the reverse strand, counting down.
TCGAAGGACCAAAAAACTTATGGTTAAGTCGGGATATAGCGGGAGTTTCTCGAAGGACCAATATGCGGGTTTATAATTTTTGCGCGGGAAAACAGATTATGAGAAATGTATGTTGCCAACACTTATAAGAGAGTAATGGGAAAGAGGGACTTACTTGAAGGTGAGGATGATCGCCTGGACCGATGACAGATGCGACTGGAGTGCGCCGGGTTGAGATCCAGCACGGGTTCCGGAGATTTCTTCAGCACTTCACTGGTATTAATTGTCCCACGTTGTGTTGGCCAACACGGTTTTAAAGTTTAGAGTCTTTGCGGTGGTTCAGCTGTTAGCGCAGCTGTTAGGAAGCAAGCGGTAGAAATATGTGTGCGGTGCGGTGAACGATTCAAACGGAATAGAGAGATTCCACAGTGGCGTTCTCTTGTCAAAAACCGCGGCGGAAGTTGACGAGCACCTTTCTCTTTCTGTCACATGCGACGTAGTAGGAAGGAAGGAGATAGGTGTATCAAATAAATGTTGACAACATGAAAAAATATGTTTGTTTTGGAAATATTTAAACAATGAGGTGTACCACGCTCGTATATATTATAGTAAAACTTGTACTACAGAAACTTGCGTAAGCAACTAATATAAATGTATTTTAAGGCAGATTGTTTGCTACTTCGTTCCAAAGTCTATGAAAACGTATAGTTTTAGAATATTACACCCAAAATTCTATTTTTTATATTTTAGGAGAATTTTGTGCGCTTCGTGTAGTAAGTTAGGTACCAGCCTAGTTTTTTGGTTCGCCATTTTACTTTCTTAACAAGAAAATAATAAAGATCAAATATTTATAAAGCGTTCAAGCATATCTATAGACAACGAGCATACTCAAGACCAAGTCTCCAACTACGAGTAATTCTCTACCTCCCATAAAAGTAAGTTAACAGCGGTTCATTGATTGCACACAAAGAGATGGCTGTTCCAACCAAATGGGTAGTGTTGCGATGATCCTCGGTGTCGATTACAGTATGGCTACCGTTTGGTTTCAAATTCGGCGTACGTGGTCGAGTTCTTATTTCATAACTTAAGTTTACTTCTTGGTTTGACAACTGATTGGGAAGAAGTGGATGTATCATCGTAGTCAGAGAAGCTGTACCTGGCCAGACAGTATTTTAAATTCTGTTAGCTCAAAACTTCACCGTTTCCACGGCATCGTTGCTGGCAGTGCTGAGATCCCTTTCTTTGACTGCATTTGGAGCAGAATGTTCTTCTGTGTGCCACATTTGGCGAAGGGAGCAGTCATCACGTAGGACTTGTGTAGGGACAGATGTAAATCGCCTCACGTTTAGGGCATAGAATCGGTTTTCCCGGTTCTCAAAAAAACCGGGTATTCCCGGGTTAGTAAAAAAACCCGTTTTTTTTTAAATAAAGCCGGGTTTTCGGGTCCTCCCTCTTTTTGCTTCTTTTTTTAATCGGTTATTATTGATTGATTTGTGAACTTTGCAAAGTTCTCTTAGTCTGCAAATGCAAGACACAGAGGCCAATGTTAGACATTTCGGACTTCTGAATAATCTGCTGCTCTGTGTGGATGTGGTCTAGGTTAATATTATAACCAAACATCATTTTTATTAAATGAAAAAACCCGAAAAGCCCGGATACCCGGTTTTGAAAACAAAAACCCGACCAGTTTTCGATACCCTACTCACGATCCGATCCTGTATTTCTGCAAGGAGTTTCCTCATGCAAGGCAGCGCCCACGGAAGATTTAATTTGGTCCGCCCATGACATGGGTGACCCTCCTCGCTCTCTGCTGCCCTTCATTTTACCCTGCACGCCAAGATGGAACATAGTTGGTGGCACAAGTTTAACCCCACACTCTGCATGCTGTATGCATATAGATTACAATAATTGCAGATATCGCCTGACCACAAACTAGTACTTTTTTTTTGCCGAGACGAGAACGGAAATTGATTTGTCGTTTTTGTCAGCTGTGGCTGTGTATTGCCTGACCAGTGTTCAATTTCAATTAGTCTCTTTTCTAAGAATCATCCGTACCATTTGTCTCACTTTCATTTGTTATTCTTTTTTTATTTTCATCTTCATCAAAAATAATGTACATAAAAACTATAAATCGATAAAATAAATTAATAACACAACGTCATGACCTACTGCTACCGTATTAATGCATTCGTTTCTAGTAATTCTAGTGTACAATTTATTTTAATAACTTTTCAATATTAATTGATGTTGTCTAGCTGTCAGTCCAGCGCGGCGTGAACTTGATTTATAACAGAAAACTATACTATACTATATAATAGAAAACTATCGCCCAAATTATTTAAACGATATTTAAATTGATGACTTTCCGATTAATTCCCGCTATCAAAGATGTACGAAATAAGAATACCTACCAAGGATTTCGATATTGGAAATAGCGTTACAGAACTCAAATGCACCAGGACACCTAGTAAGGTACAATATGACAGGTGTATTAAAGCTGTTACCAGTTGGTGGTTTTTTTCCAGTCTTAGAGAAGACTGGAAAAAAAGTGTTGGTCGACGATATTGCTGTCATGGCGGGAAAAATCTGGATGAGGTTGGCACAATATCTTGGAGATTGGCATATCATAGGCCTGATATATAAACAGTGGGTGCAATCAAGCTGTGGATGATGATGATGAAGAGTTCAAAGATTTACAGATCAAATACGTAACTAACAAAATAACGGCTGGCATCCCTAATCACAGGTCTACTTACCTGTCAAATTGACAGTAAAAATGGCGGCGATTTTGCGCGGGCTATTGTCTGGCGGCCATTAAATGAATCTGGGTGTATTAGCAAATACTGTTAGACGGCCAGTGCATGAAATACTGTAAATTGAAGGAGAAAGTATGGCAATATTTCAATTGTGTTATTTGGCAGCATCGTAAAGGCTTTTGCAAGATTCTGTTGAATGACTATGGACTGGTTACGATTCCTTGCCTAAAATCTGCATACAGACAGATCGACAGAAATGGTCGTCTGATATAATTATTAAAATCAAAACAGGTGCATCTAGCATTGGGCAGCCGGCTAGGCACCTTTCTAGTACTTAACAGAAAATTCGGTGTTTGTTTCTGTAGTGCTAAAAAAATGGTAGGCCCTTTGGTAGCCTAAAACTAGCAGTTAAGTCCGTAATAATGTTGCAAGTCTTAATTAAAAGCTCAATTATTACCGCCTAAAATCACGACAAAAACTTAACGAGTGACGTAAATTAACTCCATAGTCCATAGGTTTAAGTAGTAGTACTTCCATGGTTCACGATAGTTATACCAAAAATGTACCTATTACAGGCGTCCTAATTGGTAGTGGCCTAATTTCTGAGCTTTCTTGTTTACCATTAATTTAACGAGTGCCCTAAAATGCCCTTAATGAATCCTAAATGGAAAACATGAGGAGGCGTTAACAGAGATAAAAGGTAAACGAAAAAAGTGACCTCTGAGAGAAAATTCCGTATCAAAACTTTTCCGTAATGTATTAAAGGAAATCATTTTCTTTTGTGCTACTTTGAAAGGGGCAGGGACCTTTTAAGGACTTTCAAGAAGTTTGAGCCTTTAAAAAACTGACCAATCATGGTCGATTTGAGAAAATGTCACAACTTTTTCATATTCACGAGCTTGAAAACTTTTTAGACTGTTTCAATGTCGGTTTTAAGAGATCATTGGGGCTAACTTTAGTAAACCTACATTTCGGCAATACATCATGTTATGTAGAATCCAAAACAACAAAAGTACATAAACAAAATGCCAAATAGACTGGGCAAAACTGAAAACTTTGCACCCATAAACGGCCTTGGTATCGATTGCTATGATTAATTTAATGAAGTTTGCATTGGCTTGAAGATGGCATGGATACATTCATAAATGATTGATTATATTCAATGTTCATGTATTGCCATCGAAGCATTCCAAATTACCTGATTTTTATAAAAAATAATGTTGCCATTATGACGGACATTTTCATAGACAAAATTGGTATAAAAATGGATGCTATCGAAGGCTCGTTTGCACCACAAGCATATCGTATTATAATCTTTGTATCTGCCATCCGGAAGATGGAGAAAAAAATGGAGAATGGAGTTAAGCTTTAAACATGTTCAGAGCTAAACGCGAATATAGTGATTTGTGGTGCGCAAACGGGCCTAAAAATGGGCTAAACTATGATAGAACACATGGAAAAGAACTTCTGTGAATGTAACAGTATTTTTGTCTTTTTATTTTAAAAATTGCATGATTGCAGGCAGTGATACCTCTGCCTAATACTTACTTCAGTAGGTAGCAGCGGCGGAGGGTCAATTTTGTAAGAGGTAAGTCGGAATACAGTTAGTGATAGCTATTAGTTGACCCACCTTTGCATAGGTAGATGGTTGAGATTTTTTAGAATGCGAATCCATAGCATGTTTTCATTCTTTTATATTTTATTTATTTGAGCAAATTCAGCTTCTATCACTGTACACAATGATCTTTAATTTTATTATTTGCCCATTTTTCAAAGGGTAGGAATCGAGAACTGAAACTGATAAAAAATGCTCCTCTGTACTTGAACTTTGAATTAAAATGAGATAAAGCATCCTTTCTCTTCATATAATTACAAAATAATAATTGAATTAACTACCAATACAAAAGAGTTTTTTATATTCAATAACATTCTCAATTTGTCGGTCATAAAGTAAGATCTATTTGCTGCACAAAGACTGCACTTATTGAAAATAATGCTCAGCAATAACGGAATTTATTGTGAGTCAGCGTTCACTCAAGAAGATGATAAAACTGGATAATTGAAGAATGGTGTTAGGCTTAATTTTAATGGAAGTATTTTTTCAGTAATAAATAAATAAATAAATATTGCTGGACATTAACACACAGCTCCAGCTAGTGCCGCACTAAGCAAGGCTTGTGTCGTGGACACCAGATAGTTGATATATTACATATATACTTTTTTGTTTGTAAACACATACTTATCTATACTATAATATTATAAAGCAGAAGAGTTTGTTTGTTTGTTTGTTTGGTTGAACGCGCTAATCTCAGGATCTACTGGTTCAAAATCTTTTTGTGTTAGATAGTCCGTTTATCGAGGAAGGCTATAGGCTATATAACATCACGCTACGACCATTAGGAGCGGAGCAGGAATGAAAAATGTTGCAAAAACGGGGTTATTTTTTCCTTTCGTTTTCTCTCTTATACTACGAAGTTGCGTGGGTCAGCTAGTTATACAAAAAATAAAAAAAAAAAACAACAACGCGAACGCGAACGCCAACGCCAACGTCATAAAATTGACAACGTAAAAAAATTGTCCGCCAGTAAGATTATCAACAGATAATGGACACTTATTTTGTAAATCAATGAAATATTGACAAATACAAAACGCATCAATACTCTAACTGACGGACTAAATAGATTTGCAATTTGTAGTCTTGCCTATTCTTCGCTGGATGCGAGTTGCACGGGACTGTTCACTGTGGCGACACTTGGGGGAGGCCTATGTCCAGCAGTGGACGTCTTTCGGCTGAAATGATGATGATGATGATGATGGAATTTTGCTGACCAAGAGGTCCTGGTGTCGATTCTCAGATCGGACAAAGTGTTATTGAGTTTTTCAATCAGAAAGTCCATCAGTTCGAAAACCGGGCGCAAATCCATTGCGCCCGGTTGACATCAATAAGCTCGCCCTTTGTGACTCGGGTTAATGGGTAACTAGCGAAATGTTGGTGTACTGTTAAGTAGAATTCTGCCGTTCCCTTCGGGGATTACCGGCGTGATGTCATGTGTGGATTTGTAATGATAAACAAACTGGACAAGAGCTGAACTACCTGCGGCAATTTCCAATATGCGCGAGATTTTTTTCTGGAAGACACACGTTTTTGGCTCTTATCTAATTTGTACGTAACACAACAAATATAAAGTTCACTATACTTTGTAAGATTTAATTACAGAAATTCGCTTCCATTCTTCAACAAACACATATATTTGCTTGATTTATATTTTACGGCAATGTAAACTGAGTCTTAACCGTCAGGCAAATAAATTGGTGTGTTGAAATGTTGGAAGATTCGATATGATAGATGGTCTGTAATAGCTTTTTAAGTTGGCCGTGTTTCCTGTATTCGTCAGACACGACTTCAAATTGAATATTTCAGCACTTCTTACTTAGCTACTTAAACTTTTGGAGTGGTTCTCGTTACCAATAAAACGAAGTAAAGTCAATTACCACCAAAGATGAGGAGGAAAGTAAATCTCTTTCGAAGTTAGTAAAACTTATATTAGTAGATACTTAGACTGAAATCGATGGCGTACCTACCTACGTAAACTTGAAGAATTCATACGTGCTCAAGAATCATAGTGACATCGAAGCCGTCGACCACCGTCAACCAAGTATTCTGTACATAATGTCACCGTAAAATTGGCAAATACGTTATATTACAATATAACGTGTTTGTCTCTAGCGATATTGTAAACTCTCGAATTATTGTCAACTGAACATACCTACGGAAGTATCTCTGCCCCCATAATCGGGACTTGGGGCACCCCCCGTTAGGTTAGTTAGGTTCCTTTAAACCCTGCACTCGGAAATAAGAAGAGGCCCCGCGAGGCGGGGCTCCGTCGACTACGCTTTTGGGAATATAAAGTGTTTTAAGGTTAGGTTATAATAATCGGTATTTCTCAGGAATGGTACAATATCTTTTCATGAGAGTTGTACCACAGGGCAAAGGGGACCCCTCCACACCGTGTAAGTTGACTACTATCGCATGCATATCACGAAAAATAATGCGTTTTGTTGCAAGCAGTATGTTTATTTGACAATATTTCGAGATTTTACAATATCGCTAGAGATATTACAATATAACGTATTTGACAATTTTACGGTAACACATACATCATATAAAGTAACATAACGCAAAAATCATTGCTTGTCGTGGAAGTGTTAGGTTTAAAAGTTGTACTTAGGTATGTAAAAAAAAAAACTTTTCAAGAAGTTGGAACTTGGACCCCAATATGTCCATAACTACGGTTACCAGGAATGGGGCAGAACAAAAAAAAAATTCAAAATGACGGGGAGAGATCGGCTTTGTTAAGAGGTGTTTTCCAGCCTGTGTAGGTGGCGTTACTTTGTCCATGTTTTATACAGTTCTTCACGTAATGAGTGCACACATCATCATCATCATCATCATCATCGCCCTAGCCTGCTCCCAACTATGTGAGGTGGGCTTCCAGTCTAACCATCGAACCTGTTCCATACCAGTATGTTACATTAAGCGACTGCCTATCTGACCTCCACAACCCAGCTAGTACTAGGGTAAGCTCTTTGGTAAGACTGGTTGTCTCGTCAAACTTTTGAGCTACTGACGACAATGATGACATTTATAATTTTACGCTAGAGTATCCCGTTTAATTTGACAGAGTATCCGAATTAAGTATGTGTCCATTTAGGAGAAGGATTCGACAAAAACAACTGAATGTTCCCTGCGTACTTCCTATACAGGGTGTAAACAACCTCATCACAAAGCCGTACCAAGCATTCTGCACTTTACGCAATAATTGTTGCTGGGAAACGACTTTTTTTTTTTTAGATATAAATCATGTTTTGTGGTAGAACTCAATGTAACGCATTTAAATCATTGTGCTGATGGATGGATTGAATAGTACGGGGGTCGTGGAGGTGTTCAAAGTCAAAAACTTACAAAAAAAAAACTTGTATTTAAAAAAAAAAACTTATCAAAAATTTGTAACTTTGACCCCCCATATCTCCGTAACTAGAAGGTTTCCAGGTATGGTGTAGAACAAAAAAATGATCACAATGATGGGGAGAACAAGTGACTTTCGGCTTCGTGAAGAGGTATTTTACACCCTTTATTATTTATAACTAGCGGACGGGACGCGGTTTTACCCGCGTTAAGATAAGATAAGATTTCTTTATTTCTTAGTATATAGTACATTAAGATCTTTAAATTAGTCAGTTTCACATACACTACCGTTGCCGGTGTTCCCGATCCCGTGGGAGTACGGGGATTACGGGGTAGTTTTGAAGTTTATTCGTTACAACTCTTTATAATACTATTAGTATAGACTACAGGGTCCCCAAAAATAACCCGTAACAAATTTGTCCTCTTAAAAAAACATATCCAATGTAAAATAACGTCTTATGAACTTTAAATCAAGTCCATTCATCCCTTAAAAAGAGGCAAAACAACTAAAAACAAAACGAATTACTCACGATGACTCGGTGAACTGTCTCAGAAGAACTCGACTGATGATCACACACAAAAGGTAAGGTCAAAATACTTAGAAACTAATATTTCAGGCAGCATTATTATTGATTCAAGAGTTGGAAGAGCTTGACCACTAAATGTAACATAGTTCTACTGTAGCTCAAAATAGAGGAGGAATAGAAAGATAAAGGGAGGTCTTTGCCCTCCAGAAGGACGAATGACAATCTAGGCTGAAAAAATAGTATAAAGGGGTAAAGTTTGGATGCAGGGGCAATCTTCGAAACTGCTGATCTGATTGCGAAAATTCTTTCACTAATGGAAAGCTACATTATCTCCGAGTTTCAAAGGACAACATAAAAAAAATGCGATAATTTCTGACCATAAGGCGAGCGAAGCTGCCGCGAAAAGCTAGTAAATAATAAATGAAGATTTTTTCCTCAATTAAGTAGTACTTACATGACTCTTGGCTGAAACGTTTTTAAGTTAAAGCCGTCAGCGGTCGTCGGCATAGAGAATGTAATTAGTGCTTGAATTAATTTATAATTTATGGTTTCATTGTCGACGTGAACTTGCGTCCGCTTGGTGAATCATGGCTCTGGGTTACCAGTAGCAAGGTGGAAAAACTACGCTGTAAAATTTTTCTACCTAGTACCTTTTAAAAAGTTTAGTTATTGATTCAATTAATTCAAATCATTAAAGTTTAATGTTTTGAAAGTCAAAACAGCACACAGACCCACAAAATTCAGCCCTTTCAAGTATTTTAGATGAGGTGAAATGTGTTATTACAATAAAATAATAACAAAAAAGGGACAGCAAATCCTAGCAGAAAATATTTAGGTACTAACTTCGGCTATTTTTTTGCAGTACGTACGAAAAATTCCAGTTATAAGTGAGTAGATAAGTAGCAATTACTTTCGTTCTTGAAACTGAAACTAAAACAATCAATTTTTATATTCTGAATCATAATTGAGTAAGTACTTATACCTAAAACATGAGTCATTTATAAGCATAAAATAAGAGATTCTTATCTCCATGATTTTCATTACATTACTTAATATTTTTGTTTCGCTTACCATCGTCATCCTCATTTCAATCCCAAACTTCCAACGACACACATCTCCCCCAAAATCGGGGAGAATTCTATACACTAGCCACACACTCACCCCGAGCAGAACCGAGTCGGTCCGCGTTCACCGTTCCTTTTTCATTTCATTTCATTCGGGCCGTCCGTCCGTGCGTGTGGCGGGAAACGCGCTAAGAAACAAACTCAAATTATTTAGTTTATTAAATAGGAATTAAAACAGAACAAATATGAGGGAAATAGTGCACCTACAGGCCGGACAATGCGGTAACCAGATCGGAGCTAAAGTGAGTACTAGTTTTAATTTAAAACTTATAAACTTAGAACGTTACTTTTGACAGCTCTTCAGATGTCAAGATTTGCCACTTTTTTTTAATTAGTCTATATCTATAACAAGGAATTGCGTGTAAATTCCCCCTATTTTTTGTTACTAAATTAACACAAGTTTCGAAACTTTTTCGTCATACTTAGCAACTTTTAATCTTTACAGGATAGTTCTGAATTTAAAACAATTGAAGTTCCTGTTGTCAAAATGTGACACATAGTAGGTTCAAAACCAGTTTAGGGAATTAGTAAATATTTCCTGTTGCCTATGTCATTAATTGTTATTTAGTGTTGTGACAGTATGTGGGTAACAAAAGATAACGAATGTCGAGTCAACAAAAAAACTATCAAGAATGGGGGTATTTCTCTGATAACCGTACGTAACTGTAAACAGCTAGCACAGGTTAATTCTTTTTTTTTTGTCAAAAACGTCAATATTTAACGTTTCCAACTGGCGTTGGTGGAAAATACCTAAAACAAAACACGCATGAAAAGTTTTATGACAACAATGCCAATTGAATATGATTTCAATGATGATCAGTGATCACGTTTTAATAATATATTAAACATGACATGATAGCACGTATAAAATGACAATAGAAATGATGACGATATCGAATGTTGTTCGAATGCTGACTAGCTGTAAAAATATATTGCATTTTTCTACTTAAAATTAATACTGGCCTGAATACTTATTAAAATATGAACACTTATTGATGACGATCAGTTTATAAAAAGGTTAAGAAGATAAGTCTATAAATCTAAATGTAAATATTACTATATATCAAAGACATAAGTCATTTATTTCTATTAGGCCATAAACGGCACTTTTAAACGCCAAACTTTACAAGCAATAACATGGATTCTAGTTGCCCATTCCCAGAATTTTCTTTGCAGAAGAAAAGACCAGAATATTTCTCTTTCAAATTAACATACAAGGCTTTAAAGTAAAACCAACGTCAAACAAAGTAAGACCAACTTGAAGTTAAGTTAGCAGCGGTCAAAAATAAAATATGTAAACTACCTAATTGAAATAGCAGACGGTGCTAATTATGCAAATACAGAGCACATTGACTTGACCCTTGTTAAGTTTTTAATTACAACTGCTTGATTGCCAATTTACATTTTCTTTATTACGTGATGCAGCGAGCGCATCTAATTCTGTTGAAAATTTTCCAAGATTAGTTTAGTTTACATACACTTTTCTTTTACTTTTTGAAATCATCAATGAAAGTCCTCCACCAAGAGACTGGCAGAAGGGTCTGTTAGACTCCTACTGGCTAAACCCCTTCATTACTTCTGGCTAGGGTATGGGAACACAATTGCATTCTCCAAAATCAGCTTACATACATAATATAACGACTATAATCCCCGTAGTGTATGGCGGACCTGTACCTATCGAACACCTATTTTAAGCTCATTATGATTAAACCCTATGTGATAGGGAGTGACCCTTTTGCCATTAACAATGCATAAATATAAACCCCAAGCTGTTACTGAGAAATTCCTGCTGGAAAACCCATCATCACTATTACCTTACTACTTCTGTTTTATTTATTAGAAACTTCTGCAAGATCTAAGTTGATCTGTCAATGAAAGACAAAAAAAATGACCTACTCAAAATTTAATATTTATTTAATAACTAATTGCTTAAACATTTGAAAACACATCCTGAGGTGTTATCAGCATAGAAAATCAGTCTTATCAACATTGTTGCATGGGTTTTTTTCAAGAAAATAATTCACTCGTTCAGAAAATAAAGATTGTAGGTGTAGATTTTTTTAAATTTGGGAATATCTACACTGGGTGTTTGGGAAAGACTGAAAACACCCTCGTTGAAATTAACGTCAAAAACACTATGGCTGCATTTTAGGGTTCCATATGTTATTAGGTTTTCCATGAAGGTTCTGTTGGTCAAAACAACTGAAAAAAATCCAGTAGCCTTTTATAACACGTGCCATCAGAAAATTAATATCAAACGATTGCTGGCTCAGAGCTTGACACTGAAGTACATAATTAGGTGTTAAAACCATGCGATAGCATTATCTTCATGCTCTCTTGAACATACGGGATTAGCAGACACCACATGGATGAAAGCACCTGCAAGGCTGCAAGGTCTTTGAGATTAGTCATTGCGGTATAGAAAACATGAGAACTATCAGTGATCATCCATAAACATACATGGCTTTTTACTCCCTACTCCGTAGTTTACCATTAAAATGACTAATTTGGTCTACCATACTCTGTACTATAGAAGTATAGACACAAGTTCCTTATTTAAAATTTGGTTTTTAATCCTAACGAGATCACCTGTAATAGTTTTTGGAAGTCGTACTTTCGCGAATGGTAAGAATAAAGATCGGGAATAAACAAATAATCCCATTTAATTATTAATTTGTGGCAACCCTAATTTACTAACCGAATGTTCCTACTGTCGTGACGACAGATAATCGTGTAGTTTAAAGTGTCGTGGCTTGTGGATTTAAATGGACAATAATTGACACGATAATTACTGTCGTCCATGACTTTTGCCAACTAGAAACCAACGATTTGGGAGCGGGGCCTAATGATGACCCTAAGAGATGATGTGGCCAGTCTTACATTGCAGATCAAAATTTTCCGCTCAATTTTAGCATTTTTAGCACAGCAACTATATTAAAGTGTTATCTACGGTCACCATTGCGTGTTATTGCTACCGGTATCGCGTGAAAGAAAACTAAACCGGCACATAACGCTGCCATGAGAAACAATAATTCGTTTTCAACTTATTTTTAACCTCTACAATCTTATGGAGGTTTCATATTAATTTTAAGTATGTACTAGGCCTAAATTGAGGTCTAATTAAAAAAAAGTTGCGTATAGAAAAATTTGCTTATGGTAAAAAAAGTTGATTTTTGAATCCGTGTTACCATTTCCATTTTTGAATTACCCCATTTTTATTTTTAAACTTATTTTTCTTACTGGGGTCACTGTCACATTTAAGTTTGATATGAAGTCAAAACATGTCAAAAAGTTTACTTTCTTTGAGTGCACATAAAAAGCGTTGTTCTTTTTCTTATTTCAAAAAGCAAAGATCTATTATTATGCCGGCTTTCATTCTACACTAAGTATAACGGTCGTCGTGCTACGCTTTTACAACTTTTATTGGAGCAAAGCAAAATGATATGCTTTCTAATGTAAAATGGTTACTTTTAAAGATTTTTCGGTTTCAGTAACGTTGGTATTAACGCTTGTCAAATGATTTCAGTTCTGCAGTGTAAAGTAATAGTAATAGGTTACTGTCTGTGATAAATGATAAGTTGATAACTAACTAGCGGTACCTAGTAAATTTAACAGTGAAACTAACTGTTATAACTTTCATTGCGTAGCTAATTCGTAGACTTGTTAAGATCGTTTAGATGATGAATTTTATTTTTAAATCTTACTTCATCTACCTATTTAAGTAGACACAAATTATTACTGGGAAAAAGATTTAAAGCTGGCATAAACTTCGTAGGCCTTTTTTTTCAGTCTCTTTATTTTCATGTGGTTCTACTTTGTCTATGAAGGTTTTTTTTCCTTTGCGTGAATTCTTATTTTTTTTAAACCAGGAACAAAATAAAAGTCTACTTTCCAAAAGAGGTCGTAATCATAACCGCACTATTTGAACCGAACAGTAATAAACGTTTGACTTAATTACTTTTCTAAATGGAACAGTACGTTGACTTGGCACAGTAATTAGAGAAGTACCAGAGTATTAATGTGGCGGTCACGTTTCTTTCCTTCCAAGGTTTTGAAGGCAGATGTGAATAAAATGCGGTGAACGAATTGCTTTTAAAAAATATCCTCAATAGATATAGAACACTGTATTTTGACATCTTGTCATGTTCTTTTGAGAGGGTTAACCCCGGTTGACCTGCTGTCAATTCTGACGTTAGTCGTCTTTGGTTGGTCGAATTATTGACAGCCAGTTTATTATTCCCAATCCAATCAATATAATCACTTGAGATTTAACAACTGATAAAATAGTTCTAGGGGAGTATTATCAATCTTACTTGGGTAAATCTTGAATCCATGTAGTGCTAAGTACTAAAATAAAAAGACATTGTTTGACAGAAATGTTTTTTTTTGAGTTATTGCCAAAAAGTCAGCTGAGACTGACATCCATTATTCGCATATGGCCAGTTAGCATACAACTTGGTTTCAGTTTCAAATCTTCAGAACAACTTCATTGTGCAGAAGAATTTATTATATGACTCATCTTCAACTTTTTTGGTAGTCACTTTAAAAATGGCCGCTAATTCTTGACAGGAAACGTCAGTGGCAGTAGGTAAGTCGTAGATGACGGGGTCTCACTACGGGTTAGCGGTATACGTACGATTATATGTATGTATTTATATTGTCATTAGGTACAAGTAAGAGTAACTATTATCTATTAGGTAAAGTGAGCTAGCAACCGTTATATTTTTTAATGTAGGTACGTAAGTAATAATGATTTCAAATAAAATAATATATGTCTGATGTGTGATTGAAATGTATTGTTGTCGGAGTTCTAGCGTTAGATTTTAAGTGTATCGTATACTAACACTTTATGGGCCAAGTTGTCTGAAAATAAATGATTTTATTATTATATCAATGAGAGGTACAAGTAGGTCAGTGCTTTTATGATCGTTCCCATTAACACGTGATACTTAAACGAATGTACAGAATGTTGTTTTCAACTGCTCACCTCAGCGCAGTTATGAAAGGTTTTAATACATTATGACAAGCTAAAGAATTAAGAGGTTTCCAATCTGAAACCGATCATCAACATACAATATGGCTTGTGACCTTCAAGCATCAGTTACAGGAAGCCAGCCAGTCATAAAAAGGAAGGAAAAAACAGCCAGACTCCACTAGCGTAGACTAAACAATGTTCTCTTTGTCTGGATAGGACGAATCAATCTCCAGTTAATTTTAAAATCTGATTGGACACGTTCGATCAATTAAAAGTAAAATTATCTACAGACAATGTTCAGAAGTGTTAAATTCTAATGTTTGAATTTGTAATGCCTATTTTCACATTAGTTCCTCATAAAGTGGTAAACACGAAGACTATCAAATGTGTTGAAACCGGATTTCTATTTTCGTATACTCATTTTGTCTTTTGGTAAACGTTTGGGCCTAAAATAGCCCCCTGTAGTATCCCGTCCTTTTTGGTTGATAATTTGAAATCTAGGTTAAAAAACTGATGATTATGAGATTCCAAAATGCCTAATAAATTACGCTTCTAAATTTACTTTGGACCCAAACGCCCTAAAATCTTGATTGCCAGTTTTAGCCCTAAAACTCTTTGTGAGATTAGCTGTGTCGAAAGGCTTACTAAAAGAAAATACAAACAAACATGAAGAAAATTAGCAAAATAAAGTGTCTCCTGATAATTTGATGCCATAAACACAGCCTATTCTAACAAAAACAAGTATTTGGATTAATGAAAGCCTGTCTAGACCCATTTATAGGCTGATTAAGATGACTAATAGAAAAAAGAGAAAAACATGATCGAAAATATATGTTTTGTCATTTTTTGTTAGACAAATGATTTATTTCAACGCTCCGAGATCAATACCTAAGTGCTCGGGCAAAAAAATATGTACCTAAATAGTTAATTGTCTTTTTCTTTTCCAACCGGTTACTGCAAACAAACTAATTAAAAAATCAATGATATTTTTTCAGAACCCCTGTACCTATACAGGGTGTATTTCACCTCATCACAAAGCCGTTAACCAAGCATTCTGTATATCAAACTAAGTAACTTTACGCAAAAAATATTGCTGGGAAACAACTTTTTTTTTTGAGGTTATAAGTCATGTTTTGTGGTATAACTCAATGTAACACACTCAAAACATTGTGCGGATGGATGGATTGAATAGTACGGGGGTCGTAGAGATATTTAAAGTAAAAATCATGCGATAAAAAGTGGTATTTAAAAAAAAGCTTGTCAAAATCTTGCAACTTTGACCCCCAATATCTCTGTAACTAGAAGGTTCCCAGGTATAGTGTAGAACAAAAAAATGAACAGAATGACGAGTAGAACAAGTGCCTTTCGTATTCGTTAAGAGGTGTTTTACACCCTTTATGACTGGTTGGAATATTCCAAGAAAGCTTGATTAAAACTCCTTTGGTCTATTTTAGCAGAGCTACCGTTTAATAGTAAAGGATATTGCCTAATCATGCGCTGATCATTTATCAAATAAAGCAGACGTTTATGGTTCGATTATTCAACTATCTTCGTTAACAATAACGCCTCATGTTCGGCATTATAAATCATTTATCCAATTACAAACGCATAGTCATGACTGAAGAATACGTGTTTATTTTGAAAATTTCAACAAGATTAGATGTTTGTCACGCCTTGTTGAAAACTATAAACATTCTTTTCTCATTAAAAGTGCTGCCAGTGAATGACTCTTTCACAGAAATTTTAGGAAAACAAGAAGTACTACAGTTTTGGGAAATTCATGTTAATCAGATTCTGTTGTGTGGAACTGATAAGTCACGATTTTTCACTGTTGAATACGTAAGCCGCAGTAATCTATACTTTCGTACAAATAAAATCGTTTTAGTGGTTGACTCATGGAACGTAACGTAAACTGCATTGACGTGATTTTGTTAAACTCTTTTTCTTTAACAACCTTTTTGGATTCATCCTTCAGATCTGATTTACATGAAAAAAAACACGCTTCTCCTTAAATACTCCTTAAAATAGTCCGTTTACAATAAAAACAATAAATCAAACGAGATCATTCGAAATTCAAAAATCGCTCGACAGACTGCCGTGAATCACGATAACGCTGGGAAGTTGCAGGCATGCGCTGAATTTGTCATTAGCTGCTAATAATGGCGGCAAGCGCCATATTGTCGCGCATTGTCCTATGGTCGTCAGCTGACGAATATCCGGCCTGTTTTTGTCTTACATTTATGGTGGGTGATCTTATTTGGATGTCTGACGAATTCATTTGCAACATAAGGGATTTCTTGTCCATATTGTCGGACTATAAAGCTACTTTTGAGCTTATCTTGCTGAAACGGCAGCTCGTTTACCAAGTTAAATTATTTTTTAACAATGGCTACTTTTATTTTAGCTCCACTTTAGCCTTTTTTGATCACTTAAATATTTGCAAGACTAGACTAATAGTTAATTGTTATCTTTATCTAGAATTCTAGATCTAGATCAAGTTACCAATGAAAATTAGATACAGCTGCACTATCGTCTTCGGACGTCACAAATTGTCTATGACGCAGAACTGTATACAGAGACTATTAACGACTTTTCAAAAGTTAAAAGTCGGCAAGCGTCTTGCCTAGTTTAATAGGTGTTATTATCGTTTTTAAATACTTAGGTACTTAATTAAATAAACAAAATTTTGAAAACAACCACCATGTCTTAAGTAAATAAACGGTAAATCGTTTATTTACCGCTTAGTTTTTATTCATTTGTAGAATGGTTTTTAATACCTAGTCTTTCTTGTTCAAACAAACTCTTTGGAACAAGTACAAATAAAGAAAGATTTGTATATTTACAAAGCAATAAAATTACAATACAAATTGCTGAGCCATTTATATTCAGAAAAAGCCTGCTGATAAAATAAAATTGAGAAAACATCCTAGAATAGAAACCGATGACCCAGGTGTCTACAATTTCAACTGTAGTTTAAAATCTGGAATCAACAAGATAGAATTGACTGTGATTTTAGCTATAACTAATCATGAGAACCGACAGGACCGAATATTATGAGCCAGATTTGACAGCTGGTAAACTGGGACTTCATTCAGTTTTCCCGGAGGAGGCTAAACTTCACCCAAGTTTACTTGAAGTTTGGTCTCAGTGGATCATCTTTTGTTTCTTGACGCCAGAAGTTAATCTTCCTTCCCTTATGGAAACAATCGACCACGGTTGGTAGGTCATCCTAAAGTCTGCTATCATTTTAACCTCAGCGGAGGTCACCAATTCGACCGAAGGTTTTTTCTTACGTAGATATCTCTGACTTAGCTGGTTGAGGTCTTGGTGTAAACTCTGTGAGTTTGGGGCGTGGCGTATCCATTTATACCTATAGATTTATTTTCCTTTGTTCCTCGAGGATATTCCTCTACCTTTCCTTCAGACCAAACACCATAAATGGCTTCTCATACCAGAAAAACCCAACCAAGGGTTAGTTTCCCTAACCTTTTCTATGAACAGTGAGGATTAACAAAATGAACCTTCGCAATTATTGTGGCAATCTAGTGACGTCGTCCATACGTCATCAGATGATGTACACATGCTTTTATGCACTTCTTATGCAAGCAGGTGAAGCAGGTAAGCCCCTTCTAGAGAGCTCCAATCACCTACCGATAAAATTGGGCGTGGTATGACGTCAATCTTGAGAACTTAGCTATCACTTCGATGGCATTACGTCACTACAGCTGATTCCACCTACGTCGCAACTTACTCATAAAAAACAGAACTCAGGGAAAAACAACGATTTAATATGAATAAATAAAGTTGCAACAATATCTAAGCCACATATTTTCTTAGACGTTTCATGAGAAGGTCTCTTCCGATAGACTTCCTAAAAGTATACGAAAAGAGGTCCCATATCTCTCCAGTTCGTGCCCTTGAGAGCCGCGAATTAATTCTAAAGGCGGAGTGTGTATGTATTGATGTGTTTACATACGTTTAGTTATAATTTTACCTGCTATTGAGTCAGACGTGTTGTGCGGCTACATCCTCGTTGGAAAACTGTAAGTAAAAATAACTTCTGTTTTAATTATGTGCGAGTTTTACAGCGGTCGTTTGTTGCAATTTTCTCGGAAATTTCTGGACGGATTTTTGTGTAACTTTAACCAAAATATAGGATATTTATCTGCGATTAGATTGGTGTTTGAATCATACAGCTGTGATTACAAATAGTAAGATTAATATGTTAAAGTACTGCATGAGTCCATAATCAGGCTACCATTTTGTCTGTGGTCACCATTGAAAAGCATAAGCAACCATTTTACAATATTTTCAACTACCTCGGTACAACTGAAACAGTATAACCGCAGCTGTTTTATGAGAATTTCATAGATTAAAATCGTATTTTATAGTTTTCATTCAATTTTACGCCAGTTTTCTTTAGGCACAAACAAAATATGATCAAACTGGTTCTTTGGGGTCTTTTATTCCTTGCATTCTGTTTTATTTCATCAGAAATTTCTTTTGGAACATCTTCTGGTTCTATATTTAAAAACATAGCTGTAAACAATTGACGCAGTACAAAATGGAGCGTTGCTTGTAACACGGCTTTAACGGACGCCAAAGTAGGGCAGTTCCGTAGAATTTTAACGATAGCCACAATCCTTATAATTTGGGACAGTTAACTTTATGTACGGCTCGGTGTATGGTGTTGAATTTTGACGCGGTAAACTAAGCTATCATGAAATATTTTCGGATACCATCTATTGGTTCTCTAACATGAAATTGTAGAAAACCAAAACAAATTAGTAGACAGACATTCGGAAGACATCATATTCAAAAAGATTTCACTTTCATTTCTCCTAAGCCAATCAGGTTTCCTAAACTTGTATTTTAATCCTTTATATTAGCATATTTTCCTTATACAAATTGCGTTTCAATAACTAACCATGCATGCACATCATTCCAAATAGTCAGACGGAGACGTATAATCAAAATCATATTCTTTGTTCTGAAACAATGAGGATTCCCATCTTCGGCATGCGTGTGTGGGTGTAACTCATGTTGATTCAAAACGTTTGATGCAAAATAACGAAGAATTATAAATACTCCATGGCAGTCCATGGTAGTGATGTACGATGCGATCCCGATACTTCACTGTATCGATACCACAGGTTTCGATACTCTGATATTTTGCATCGATACGTAAGCGAATACGATTAATGATTGGATTGATGCCGGTATCGAGATGAATGGATCGAATATATGAATACAAAAGAAGGACACAAAAGGCGTATTAAAGAATTCCTGGAATTTTGCCTGGATTCTTAGAGGCATTGATAGTATGACAGAATATTTGCATTACGATACGAGACTTGGGCAATCGATTCGAAGCCATTCGATACGATCCTGGAATTGTATCGCATAGTTGCGATCCTATAGATAGAGAGCCAAATATCGATAGAAATTATACCATCCCTACTCCATGGTCTCCATGGTACATAGTAGGTATTATGCATTGCATGTAGCCGGTAGACAAGGATCTCTATAGCGCATACTGAATATAGATTAAACCACAGATAAGCTATTGGTTTTATTTGCTTGGTAAACTGAGGAGGCAAGGACATTGATACAGATTAAAAATAACGTTCTACGTGTACGATGTTCAAGGATTGATTACTGTTCGCAGTTTGTGTTGCTCTTTAGATTCATGGTTCCCTGGTAGTGTAAAGTCTTTGTGAGTTTCCATTGATGAGGTTTTCACCGCTTTTCTTACCGTTCCGTTATTGTTGGTCTCAAATGTTTGTATTGTTTTCTGCTATCAAATTACTTCCCAGCCTTTATGCATTATCACAGTATACAATAGGTTCTCGATAAACATATCTGTGACGTTCGTCAGCAAACATGTTACGCCCCCTTTGGGTACGGTCCTGAAAACAAAAATAAAGGTTCATCTCTATGATTGTCTTCTTCAGAAATCACTTTGATTGTTCTTCTAGTAAATAAGGAGATCTATAGTGTTATATAGTCACACACAACACATCACACACGTCATCATATTCATAGAGAAATAAAATATTGGGTTATTACTAAACTTTCATCTTCTGTGACACTAACAATTGCTTCTGCATTGAAGTCCATTTTGGAACGGATATTGAATAAAGCGGTAAAATACTTTGGTACGTGTAGCCATTTCCTTGAACTCCATCTTAGCAAGACATAGGTACTGTATAATATCATCTATCACCACAAATATTTCTATAATATTGACATTGGCTTTGAGAGTTTCCACTTGTCGCTAAAAATCAACACTCGTAACATTTATTTTTTCAATATTGTTAATAGTTTGTTTTGGCTATACTTCGACGTTCTTTACAAACTGTTTCAAGAAGTGTGCAATTTGTATTTCTACATCGGTACCTTATGTCATCCTCCTAGTCTCCGAGTTGTTTCTTCGTAAAGGTATCCTTTGATTTATCATCTTGTTTCTCAATGTTAGCTTCATGAATTCCATGTTTTATTCTCCTTTCATTCTCAGTATGTTGTCAGCCTATATCATTGATTCCAGTCTCCGTTCCATTTACGTTTTCTTATCCGAGTGTACTGACCATTTCAATGCCAGGGCCGATCGAATGCATATGTGTGTATTGTACGTTACTCATTTACAAAAAGATCTTGTTACGATTGCTTCTCAAGGTTGAAAAAGAACTGCTGAAAGGGGTTTTTTGTGAGCTGACTAGCCAGTTTAGCTACATTTATTATGTTAGAGTGGTTGATATATTAGATGTATTAATCACTGTCGATAGTAATATAAGACCATTAAAAGACCTCTTGTGTGGAGAAGCCAAGACAAATCGTTTTTTAATTGCCATTTTTTTGCTTAGAGAAAAAAGGTAGCCCCATAATGTTATTGCTTGTCTATATTGCGACTTGTTATCGATATTGATTGTCAGGTAGATTGCAGATAACAGCATGGTGTTATCCCTTGCCTACTCTCCTTTTAGTGTTGATTATACCTTTAGTACGAATAAAGTAGATAATTTCCTATTGTGTATTGTACCATGTAGGTCTGCCAGCGTTTATAAATGGGATTAGGCAAGTGGGGACTAACTGCGCATTATTTTATTGTATTTTCCTCCAAGTAGTCGACATTTACCTCATCAACACTATGATAATGATTCAAGTGTATTATAATTGTGGTTTAGTTATCTTTGAGCCAAAATAAACAAAGTTATTCATACTATAATCCCTCTGAGACATGCTCCTGATTCATAGATAATTGTGTAGTTCAAAATGCCCGTGAATAACTGACTACACTGACAAACTAACTTTTTATCGTAAATTACTCATTCGAATCGTTTCTTAGAAAGAACTGAATGTAGGGATTATGTTTGACAGAAATAGACTCATGTTCAGACCAATTAAAATGATTCATACAAAGGCAATGATCTTTTGGCGCCTTTCGGTGCATTGAATCAGTTTGCTGTAAGTGAGTCTCTTTGAAATACTAGGTACTCGTATGAACTACCTACTTTCCTGATTTTTAGAAGATCTTTGTACCTACCTATAGTTCGTCCGACAAAATTGTTAGTCATAAGGACATTATAATTTACTCAAGTTTGGAAAGTAAATGGAAGAGGTATACCTATGTCATGAAATCCGATCAGGGAATTTTAAAAACAGCTTGCATTGCAATTAAATCTTAGCCACCATTATCCTTTAACATCTTTTAGGTCCATGTTCACCAAAAACATGACGGACGATTATCTAGAAACAGCTGTTTAAAACACATTTTTGTATGGGGACATGTCACATTGACAGCTGTTTTTAGATAATCAGACTGGACTGTTATCTTCTTGGTGACCATGGACCTTAATAAACCACATTTACCATGTTTGTTTAACTGTCCCACCTGCTTTTTTAGCATGAAGTACGATCTAGTAACTAAGTAGTCCATATTGTTCCACTCCTGGGGAAAGCGACTTTCCTCCCTTTTTCCATAAAATTCTGTCTTTTGCTGCCTATTCCTTTCAGGACATGCTCTCTCTTCCTTCTTTACCTTGGTCTGCCACGATATTATCTGGGTAAAGATCATCTAAAAACGTATTGTAGGTACTTTCAAAGTCTCGATTTATAATGGTCAAAGTCATTTTGATGATCTAGCTAGCTAGCTAGTTCGTGCGTAATCCTATAATTGAATGATTCGGCTAATTCGTACTCAGGCCGCATTGGGCAACCTCCTCAGTTCTCATGTAATTTGTGAGTACAATGATGTCCATCATGAATTGGTGAATCAGCTGGTCGAAGACTTTGTAAAGAGTTTCTTAGGAAGTACTGGGGCCAATGATCTTTAACTCCATCGGTACTTGACAGCGTAATTGCTTGGTGCTTTGGATAAAATTACTGTTGTATTTTGTTAAGAAAACTCGGATGACGGGGAAAAGAACTTGTCGAACATCCAGTTACTTCTTCGTTTCTTTGGCATTTAAAAATGGCACACTTCACCACTAACACGACATCGACGACGCGACGGTGCGTGTTTCACTCTCTGCTCAAAATGCAGGCTACAATGGGTTTACGATTGGAGTAGGATTAGTTTGCCAGCAATAAAACCTATGACATAGAAGGAACTTTATTATTTACCAAAGTCTATTTTTGGGTATTCTACCGTAGATTAGAACAGCCGAAAAGGGCCTCAAACTCCTGACTAAGGTTAATTTTCGTAACTTCCCGACACCTCGCTTAGATAGTGACTCGACCGTAATTTGTGGTTTCCACAAGACCTTAGGATAGATTACTTCCGTGGTAATTTACTTTGAGTGATAGATACTACTTACAACAACAATTTCCTCCCAAGATGGAAATCCTTTCATTACGTTTTTGAGCTAATCTGCAAGTTACATAATCATTTCATTCTTCATTCGTTCAATGGTAGCTTCCATCTACTTCTGATTTAATAGGCCTCCATTTTGTTTCATGCGTGAAATCTGTGCGAGGCTCATCTAGGTCTTCCCTGCCATCTTCTTTAGACATCCCACCATCTGGTTATAGGAATTCAGGGTATGCCTGAAGGCACATAATTATTTTATTGACAAAGAATTATGTCTGATCATAGATTTTTTTCTTTGTGCCCCATAAAAGCCCTAAATTAAAAATTCATACATCTTAGCACAAGCACAGATGGGTGATTTTGTCTGCAAGCAATTTCTTCCTCATCATTATAAGAGTCCATTTTGTTGTGCAATTAATTACCTGCAATGATTACATGCAATTTCCCGACGTCTGCAGTGTTGCCAACTAAATAAAAGTACAATACATGGTAATTTTTATTCCTGCACTGTCGGGGTCGTTGCCTCCTTCCGCTGAGTAATCGGTAATCTGTCCGTCTTTGTCTGATGGTACTTAACTACTGCACGCTTTGAATTGTGGGTTAAGCAGGATGGCTTTGTTGTATTTGAGTGCTAGTTATTTTCTTAGAGAAAAAAATCTCGATACCGCGTATATTTTATTATTTGAGACGAATATTTTAGCATTAATTAACACCTTTTAAGTTACATAGGGTAAATGTTGACATATTCAAGCAGTAAGTCACTCTGGTATAATTAGAATGCATCAATTTATTATGGGAATTGGTAATTAAGTGGTATAGGTATTATTATTTTTCCTGTTTTGTACCGTCTTATCAATTTAAAAGTCATTTATAAACATAAACTATACATTTTCCTTATTAAATTACCTAGCATAGTTAATTTAAATCCAGTAAAAAACGCTTCAATTTCAATTAAAAATCAATAAATATCTCGTTGCCGCTTAAAATTTCAATATGGCTGCTTGTGTTACTTTTTTTTTACCAAGAGCAAGTGGATAATGAATGTTTACATTCAGCCTTGTTTCAACACACTCCGGGTAAGATGTTTACGTTGGATATTTTAAAAATAAGCTGACGTGTGTTTTACGTTCATAAATGGTGGATGGTGAAGAGACAGCACTTTGCTCACGTTTGATGGTTTATTGTTCTAGATTTTTTCAAGTGTCAGTCAGGGAAAGTATTAATAAATTATTACATTTTAATCTGCAGGCCTTTGCCCAACAGGGACACATGACAGGCTAAGAAAAAAAATTGTCTGTGGCAAGCGCATGACATGCCAACTGGTTGACAGTTGACAGGTTTAACAATTCAGACAACTTATCTGTGTAGGCTGGAAACACACGGCTAAATGTATCAAGTTTGACATATTATTGATGTATTTTGAATATGCCACCTTTGAACAGTAAAATTAAAATATTCATACTGCAATCTCTGCGCCCAGGATTACTCTCACGCAATTTAGATCTGGATTCTCTCTGGGTTCTAAACTTAAATGTATCCATAGGAACTCACCTTTTTTTCAGCAAAAAAAATCGTCAATCCTACAGCCGTTATAACAGTAATTGACAAGGAAAAAAATATCAGAACATTAGGTACTTAAACAGTCTGGATCGAATAACAGTCCCTTTTGATTAACTGTAAGATAAACTTCCATTCATAAACTCTTTCCCGTGTTAATTTCTTTAACACAGAAAACAGTTTAACCATGTACTCATCCCACAAATAGTCCGGTCATTTTAGACATAAAAATAGTGATCAAATAAAGAAAATTCCGACAGAGCCAAATCTTCGTAGAGACCTTAGGTTTACCACAAGGAATAAAGTGTCAAAAGTCCCCATCAGTCCCATGTGAGCTTAGGGACTTATTCGGGGCCCAAGGTCAAAATTTTAAGTTTTTTGGATTTTTCTCGAAAACGGTAAGTTTTATCGAAAAAGTACCTCCGAGCAAAGCTGTAGATCTTAAAATTTTCTATAAAATGAAGATTTATCGCCGAAAAATTCATAAAGTTTCTACACTTACATTCAAAGATTCCATTTTAAAATTAGCTAAAGATCGTTCTGATGATGTGTCAAAAGCTGTCTTTGCGCGTATTAATTTTCAGTATGATTTAGTTGCTGCTGACTCTAAATACCATGACAGTTGTTACAAATCCTTCCTGAGACCTAATACTGGCGGTAAAATTGGCCGTCCTCAAAGTGAGGCTATAAACTCTGCAATGGAGGAAATTTTCAATTCATTGAAAGTAGCGATGACTGCCAGTTTTTGTTAGATGAACTGAAGAATGTTTGCCAAAATGTAGCTTTAGAAAACGGGGTTATAAAAATACGATTGAAATTAAAGTATGGTAGTAGATATGCATATTATACTTTGGCTTCGTCCTCGGTATTAGCAATGATAAACACTTGTAGTAACGCACAGAGATCGCCAATATCGCACTATATTGAGGGTATTTCCCTGTTTACACTCAACTTTCCAGTGGAATACTTTTTTTTTTTTTTTTTTTTTGACGGTATTCTCACTTTACTTGGTTGCTGTGCCGAGCCCGGCCTTCATTCGCGATTCAGTGCTCCGCCAGTTCGCACAATTAAAATTATTAATTTCAGTTTCGTTTTTCGAAAGTATAAAAAATGCCGAAACGACGAAATGACGATCATCAGTATGATGATTTGTTTAAAAAGCTGAGGAAGATCGAAAAAGAAATTCAACGAGACCAAAAATGTCGACGGCGCCGCCGAGTTCATGTTTTGTCAAGTTCGTCTTCATCGTCATCATCGTCGCAGGACTCTTCTGCCAGACAGTCGGAACCAAGAGGTTAGTACCTACCTACAAGTTTCAATATTATAAAAGTGAAAATGAGTAGATATTGCAATGGTATCGCGGGCAGCTTGAGGGGCTGTCTCGTACCACAAAAAATGTATCGCGCGTAGCTTTTGGGGCTACGTCTTCACAGTCAAGACTCACTTCGTGGGCAAGCAATATCACGTCATGACGTTGCGGATAGCTTTTGGGGCTATCTCTTCGTTAATTGAACTTAATAAATCTACCCACTTATACTATAAATGCGACTTGTGTTGCGGGTAGCTTCTGGGGCAATTTTTTCACTGTTTTAGATAAATACTAAAAAATTAAAAGACATACAACACGTGTTGCGGATAGCTTGAGGGGCTATCTCTTCACAAATGTTTAGTGTTGCCGGTAGATAAATGATTATCTCCCTTTGAAATACGGTCTGTAACGTTATTAAACGTTATTTTCAGACAGCGCCTCACCGAGTCCTACCCAAGTCGAAAACCTGCCGCAAGACATGGTTCCACCATGCGCGTCAGGTCAGAGGGATGGTGATCCGCTAGATGTTGCACTCTCCACGCCGGCTAATGAACCGGACTCTAATCCTGCTCCAGAGATTTTAGAGGACGCCATGCCACCTGAATTAGATGACAAAATACTTCAAATTCTTGGCGTAGATCCGACTAAGCCCAGTATTTTTGGAAAACAGATACAGAAGGATGTGGCGGTCCGATTTGAACATATTGCCACTACAGGCCTAACAAAAGAAGACCGTAAGGAGCTTACTGAAAAATATCTGTTGCCCGAAAACTGTAAACTCGTTGGAGCTCCAGCCCTTAACCCAGAGATTAAGGCTGCGTTGTCGGAAATGGTGGTTAAACGCGACAAGGTAATCGAAACAAAGCAATCGATTATGGCTGCTGCTATTTCCAGCGTTGGGCAGGCGATCACTGTCCTGCTTTCGTCTAATGACAAAAATACCGATCTCTTACGACTGCTTATGGACACAGGGCGCACCCTAAGTGATTGTCAACACAACGATACAGTGACCAGACGTAACTTCGTCTTGTACGCAGTAAAGAAGGATATGAAGGAGTCTCTTCAAAACACTAAGGTGGATAACTTCCTTTTTGGAGAGCAATTATCGGATACTTTAAAAGCCGCCAAAGCCATAAGCAAGTCAGGCGCAGACTTAAAAGCCCCGCCACCACCTAAACCTTTTGCACGGAACACGCCGGCAAAAAACTGGAAGGGCTACAATCCGGCTCGCAAGAATGCGGCGACGAAGAAGGATACGACAACATCGACTCCAACGAAATCGTCGACAACAACGATGACGAGAAGTTCGCGCCCCAACTCTTACAGGCAGTCGTAGCATCAGCGGCCTGCATACAAGCGCCGCTCTTAGGATCTGCAGCAGACGCGCACACCGCTTCAACATCATTGGTAAATTATTCTGGTAGACTAGAACTATTCTACGACCAATGGTGTCTGATCACACACGATCCACTGGTCCTCTCATATATTAAAGGCTATGAGATTCCATTTTCAAGGCCTGTTTTCCAAAGAGAAATCCCTGTTTCTAGAACATGTTCTAGTGAGGAAGAATCTCATTATAAGACAGCTATAAATGAACTCTTATTTATTGGTGCCATTTCTAAATGTCATCCTTGTGAAGGGCAGTTCATATCTAAAACTTTTTAGTGCCAAAACCAAACGGTAAAATGAGATTTATCCTCAACCTGAAAAGTTTAAATAAGTTCATTGATACCAAACATTTCAAAATTGAAGATTTGCGTACTGCACTTAAGTTGATTTCTAAAGATTACTTCATGGCAAAACTCGACCTGAAAGATGCATATTATTTTGTTAAAATTCATGCGAATAGTAGAAAATATCTACGTTTTATATGGAATGATCAACTTTTTCAGTTTAATTGTTTACCTTTCGGTCTTAGTACTTCACCATTTGTTTTTACAAAGATTTTAAAACCTGTAGCCAAACTTCTCCGCTCTGCGGGCTACCTGTCGACCGTGTACTTAGACGATTGGTTTCTAACAGCTTCAACTTACGAAAAATGCTTAGAAAATGTTTCGCAGACTAGAATGTTACTAACATCTTTAGGCTTTGTCATAAATGATATAAAAAGTAACCCAATACCAAGCAAGTCTTGCTTGTTTCTTGGTTATAACATTGACACAAAAAAATTTCATGTCAATCTACCCGCCGAAAAAGTACATCGTATCAAAAACCAAGTAGCTGAGTTTTTTTCCTTAAAAAGATGCAAAATAAGAGAATTTGCAAGTTTTGTTGGTTTACTAGTTTCTGCATGTCCAGCCATTGAATATGGATGGCTTTATACGAAATCATTTGAACGAATTAAGTATCTTAACTTGAAACAGGATGATAACTACGATCGATTCATGAACATCCCAAAGTCAATACTACCAGACCTTAGCTGGTGGAAACAAGCCGTACCGAATTCTGTGAACAAGATAAAACTTGACAGCTACGACTTAGAAATTTTTTCAGATGCCTCAAACACGGGATGGGGGGTAGCCTGTGGAGAACAGAGAGCTAGCGGTCTGTGGAATGACCAGGAACGTGCTATGCACATCAATTATTTAGAAATTTTAGCTGCTTATTTTGGCCTAAAAATATTCTCTAAAGACTTGTCTAACCGTCAAATTCTATTAAGAATCGATAACACGACTGCTATCTCATACGTAAACCGCATGGGAGGTATCCAATACCCACACCTTACGGAGGTTACAAAAGCATTATGGCAGTGGTGTGAAAAGCGTCACTTGTATGTTTATGCTTCATATATTCGGTCTGTGGATAACACAGAAGCTGACGCAGAATCCAGGCGGATTCACCCAGACATTGAATGGGAGTTGTCTAGTGATGCCTTTACAAACATTTTAGAAAATTTCGGCTCTCCTAACATTGATCTCTTTGCAAGTAGAATAAACAAAAAGTGTGATATCTACATTTCTTGGCACCGTGATCCAGAGGCTCACGCTGTTAATGCCTTTACTATAAACTGGAATCAGTTCTACTTTTATGCGTTCCCTCCGTTTTCAGTAATCCTTAAGGTGTTACGAAAAATAATAACAGATAAAGCGAAGGGTATCGTAGTTGTACCTCTGTGGCCTACTCAGCCCTGGTATCCTATATTTAGAAGTTTAATCTCATCGCAGACCCTAACTTTTAGACCTAACAGAAATCTAATTAAAACTCCTCATTCCAGCAATCGGAAAATGCACACCCAGATTACCCTGGTTGCCGCAGTATTATCAGGTCAGCGTTCCTAAGAAAGAAAACTCCTGCATCAGCCATAGATTTAATGGTTACGTCTCTCTCATCAAATTCTATAAAACAATACAATGTTTATTTAAAAAAATGGTACATCTATTGCTATCAAAATAATGTAGATTTATATGATGCATCAATTTCTGATGTTATAAGTTTTTTAACGTGTTTGTACAATACAGGAGCTCAATATGGAACTCTCAATACTTGTCGCTCTGCTCTTGCCCTCATCATAGGAGATCATGTTGGATCCGATCTAAATATAAAACGTTTTTTCAAAGGCGTATTTAGGTGACGTCCTCCTATGCCTAAGTATGATACAACGTGGGATCCATCCTTAGTATTAAGTTTTTTAGAAAAATGCTTTCCACATGATAGCTTAACACTTGAAGTTTTATCAAAAAAACTTGTTACTCTGTTGGCCTTAATACAGGGTGCAAACATTTTCAAAAATTAATATAGACAACATAACGATTTCAACATCTAGTATTTCTATTAAAATAACAGAATTAATCAAAACCTCACGGGTCGGTTGCCCACAGCCCGTTTTAGTATTACCTTTTTTCGATGAAAAACCGGAAATATGCCCTGGAAAAACGTTGCAACACTATTTAAGTCGAACAGAACCCTTGCGTGGGAACATTAGAAATCTGTTCATAGGACTCAAAAGACCGCATCGTGGCGTATCCAGCCAAACATTGAGTCGCTGGATCCGCAGCACTTTGTGCGATAGTGGCGTGCCAGCGGCGGCGTTCTCGGCGCACAGCACGCGGCACGCCACTACCTCACTAGCACACCGCCTTGGTGTTAATCTTGACGTTATCAGAAGGACTGCTGGCTGGAGTGCCAGTTCTGATACGTTCTTTAAGTTCTATAATAGACCCTTACATAATGTTGAATCTAACAACAGATCGTTTGCCTGTACAATTATGAACAATTATAATAAGGGGGTTTAATCAATTGATTATGTTTTCTATGTGTTTCTAAATAAAAGTCTGATTAAAATAAAAAATAGATTTTTATATTCTTAGCCACTGCTTTAGTAATCAATATTTCACAATAGGTACCAAATATCTCTAAAGGTCTACAAGTGTTTATCATTGCTAATACCGAGGACGAAGCCAAAGTATAATTAGTGATTAAACGAACTTACCTGTAAGTGAAGTTCTATCATAATTATACGAAGGCTTCGTCCGAAGGTATTAGCAACCCACCCGCTCATTTGTATGAGTATGCTCAGTTAATCTTAGCTCCCACCCTCTAGGTGAAATATTACATTCAACTCTGAACTAAATGAAGGCCGGGCTCGGCACAGCAACCAAGTAAAGTGAGAATACCGTCAAAAAAAAAAAAAAAAAAGTATTCCACTGGAAAGTTGAGTGTAAACAGGGAAATACCCCCAATATAGTGCGATATTGGCGATCTCTGTGCGTTACTACAAGTGTTTATCATTGCTAATACCTTCGGACGAAGCCTTCGTATAATTATGATAGAACTTCACTTACAGGTAAGTTCGTTTAATCACTAATTATGTAGAACGTGATTCTTACAAGCGCAATATCTGGGAAATAGTGGGTCTTAGAGAAAAAATCATAGGGACCATTTTTATAGAAAATTTTAAAATCTACAACTTTGCTCTGAAGTACTTTTTCGATAAAACTTACCGTTCTCGAGAAAAATCCAAAAAACCTAAAATTTTGACCTTGGGCCCCGAATAAGTCCCTAAGCTCACATGGGACTGATGGGGACTTTTGGCACTTTATTCCTTGTGGTAAACCTAAGGTCTCTACGAAGATTTGGCTCTGTCGGAATTTTCTTTATTTCAATTGTCTAAAATGACCGGACTAAAAGGAGTCATTCAATAAAAGTTTTAGCATTGGTTAATTCATTATTATAAAGCCCTAGTTTTTTTTCACGGGGAAAGCCTGTCAAAACTCATTGTAGGTGGCGTGTGCATAGCTAATCTGACCAATGTTGTCTAAAAATAGAAATATAAAAATGTCCTTATCTGATTTTCAACCAATGACGATGCTTGGAACTAGCTATAGTATTAGTTACGCAGTTACAATCCCCATTCTCTTAAAATCTCGTACAGTGCAGACCTCAGCGAAGTAATCAAGTTGAATTTATAATAAGTAGGTAGCTTATTAAAGTGTGTACGTAACTGTCCTCTCTCCGTCACCAGCATCTGTTCTGTTGCCAACGTTAATCCGCTTTAATTTTTGGGTAAGTACTAACAGTTTAACACACACACAACTCCGCTTTATAACTGTGAAACTTTTTTTATTCATTTGAATTTTATGAAGGTGTATTTTATTAATGACCAGTCTTGTCGGACTTGTTGCTGTCGAAAAAGGTCTTACATTAACGTGTAGTGAAAGAAAAATGTGCATCAGCTGCTTCTCATCCGGTCGCGTTCAAATCAAGGAAACTGGAATTAGGGTTTCCTGCAGTCAACTTGTCATTTTGCTATTTTTATACCTCTGTGTGTATCCTGTGCACACGACGTCTTCAGATGTCCGCAGTTTATATTCATTACCTACCCCACGATCAATATTTTAACGTCCAGACTCCAGACATGTGGATTTAAGTCTGCCCAGTGTCGTCTTACATGGTATATTTAGTCTTCCATTTATGGCAACACTCCCGGAGGCTGGCCGAAAATAAAATGCAATCTGATGTCAACGGCCAACGCGCGATGCAACAAGAAAAAAAATACAACGTTCTATTTTCAAATTGCAGTGGAGAGCGTTTCCAAGATGGCGACCAAGACAAACAAAAAAGGTTACAGTTTTGTGGGCCGGAATCCAGAACGCTTTAAAATCAGAAATTTAAGCATGTAAACTGTCAAAGCAGGGATTATGGACGCTGATGTTGTAGCTATTAAGGAATGCCATCACAAATAAGTGTCTAGGAAATGGTTCTAAATTATTCGAAGCAGCTAACGCGTTGCATCGAGAATGGGATTACTTGAAATCTCCGTGGGAATGTTTGCCTAGGTGGAATGTGATCGAACACCTATACACTTTTCATGTTGAATGTACATGCTGTTGGGGTACCTATTTTAAATAAATAAATACA
This sequence comes from Xestia c-nigrum, assembly GCA_916618015.1. Taxonomy (NCBI): domain Eukaryota; kingdom Metazoa; phylum Arthropoda; class Insecta; order Lepidoptera; family Noctuidae; genus Xestia; species Xestia c-nigrum. The sequence continues at coordinate 26,197,915 of OU745248.1, read as the reverse complement.
TAAAACACGCACTGATTCGACGACAACAGGTTTTTATCTTTTACGCGACTTGCAAAGATAATATTTCTATGGCTAGCGAGAAATCTGAATAATTCATTACAATTTAAGTCTCAGATACCTAAGAAAACATGACAACGACAGCAAAAACCAAAAGTTACTGGAATCCTCCCGTAAAGGGATAACACAAATAAGGAAAATGCAAAGATAAACTCAATCCACAAGATTCGTGATTGTAAATCATCAATGTACTTTCCACTACATTTGGTCATAATATTCTCATATCTGACTTGAGTGATCTTCGTCTTAATGCATTTCTTACGTCTCGTCGAATCATCGAGCGATCACAATTAATTATAACAAAACTTTTTAGTGTCGAGGTACAGTTATCTCTGGTTGCACGGTTCGCGCTCTCGCCATCTTAAAAACAGTGCTGCCAACCTTTTCGCTCGCACATTTTATGGGTAATTTTATATTTTAGCAACGATCGTGTGACAGGTAGTACTTTCACTTTAATGTTCCTTATTGATTTGTGGTTGTAACCTTTTTATTATCACGACTTTAGTATTGGCATGAAAATGCTTTGTACGGTTCTTTGTTGTGCTTAGTGATATTTCGGTCCGTTCTCATTCTCAGAAATTGTCGTGGTTGAATAAGCTGAATTTTAATTATTTAGCTGTCACTTTTTTTAAGAATTAATAATTGAAAATGTCACTCGAAAAGAAGTTGCAGACGTTTTTGTTCTCACGACTTTTGTTAAGTCAATGCTAAGTTCTCTGTTTTTAAATGTATTTGACTGGTTAAATTTTGAAGATTTTGCTCAATAACCTACATTGCCAGTGCTAGTTACATAGCTTGATTATAGTGTGTATAATACGCATCCAGACTTCATTGCCCTTCAGCATAAAAATGCATCGCATAAAAGTAGCGCAAAACGTAGTCGAGTATATTAAAACGACACATGCGACCATTGTAACTTACAACCAGTAATTGTAGACAAATCAATAAAACAAGTTAAAATATAACGATCATGTTCCCGCCATTAGCGTAATTGCCTCAGATAACTAACATACAACGGTACAAACATGCAAAAGTGACCTTAAAAAGTTTATTCAAAAATAAATCAAACGAGCTCAAATATATGTAGATAAAAACTATTTGATGATATTTGACTATAATCTAGAAATTCGAGTGTTAAAATTCGTTTTCATGTCGTCTAGTTTTTAACCGACTTCTAAAAAAGGAGGAGGTTCTCAATTCGGATGTTTCTATTTTTTTTTTTTGTTTTTTTTATGTTTGTTCGCGCATAACTCCGTCGCTTGCCAACCGATTTGAAAAATTCTTTTTTTGTTGGAAAGGGTATACTTTCCAGATGGTCCCATAGCCACCAAATCGGGATCTGATGATGGAATCCTAGCGAAATCGAGGGAACTCTTCAAATTTTATAGGATAACGTACAGCGATTTTTGGTATTTTCTACAACAAGTGAAGCATTTGCGTTCGATAAGAACCATTCTACCATCAGATCTGATGATGAAGCCAAGAGTCATGGAACTCCATAATAACACAATGTATCCTAGTCTTGTTTGGGCTCGTTGTAATTGTAACGGTATGCACTTTCCATGTGTATCAAGCACATGTGAACCACTAAAAAGTGAAAAATAAAAACTTTTTTACAAAAAATAAAACCGACTTCAAAAAAAAACAAAAAAGTGAAAAATAACTTTAGCTTCTGAAGTCGGTGACGTTTGTTTGATTGATTTAATTTTTTTGTCACCGACTTCAGAAGCTAAAGTTATTTTTCACTTTTTTGTTTTTTTTTGAAGTCGGTTTTATTTTTTGTAAAAAAGTTTTTATTGCTCTTCTGTTTAAAGTCAAGTTCTGATGATAGCCTTGATAAATAAGAAACAAAAACAACTTACAAATTCGTTCTTTTTCTCACAATCTACGAGTATTAAGTAAATGTTTAAACTGCTGTTATACTATCAATTGACGTGAAAAATATCCGTGTCATCTGCGGAATTTCTGTCACTAAGTAATTAAATTTGTACAAAAACCAATTTTGCATATGCACTTAGCAGCGGTCGAGCTTACCCCTTCCGGCGCCACAGGCAGTCAATACCGGTTATTAGGGAAGCCCGTCCGATGCCACCGCACTCGATACCGGGAAGTCGCTGGACAATGGACAGTAGCTGATTACACCACCCGCTAGGTTGTTGATTGGAAAATCAATAATGCAGTGTTGTTAAAGTTGTTTTATTGTACTTCGAAGGTATTTTAGAAGACCCTTATATAGGTACCTACTATAAAACGTATTTTTTTGTATATCGCTACTCGCGTTTAACACTTGATGGTTGTTTACTGCTTAACCAGACTAAACACACGGACCCTATAAAATATATTCGTGTAAGTGAATTTTAAAAATTTACTCCGTTCAGCTTGCGTTTTGGACACATTTCTCCCCCAAATTAGCATTTGCTTAATATTTTTGCAAAAACAAAGCCTGCAACGTTGTTCTTTAAAGGACTAATCAATTCGAAAGTTTTGTGAGCGAAGACAGCAGCACTGTAAAGTGTCCAAGCTTATTTATCTTCCAAGAAATCACACCTACACTCCTCATTGTCTCCTCATTAACAGCTTTACTCATTGGGTTACCCCTTAACCTAGACAGATCGATAATGTCTAGACTGGCCGTCACCCCCTGTCATTTATGACAGGGGGTGATGGCCAGTCCCAGCACATAGGACATAACGAGTTTTGACACTAACCACAGCACAGTCCGTGGCACGACCACGAACTAAATGGTATTGCCATCATTATCTTGTCCCGATCTATTTTGAATGGAAATAATTGTAACAGGGCTATGTATTTCGAACGAAATTACTATCTAGCTAGAATTTAGATAATATATATGAGAAATAGCTACCGAGAAGCATCCCACGTAGCTAGATTAATGATAGATTGTCTTTTGGGCTAACGGTAGCAAATAGGACTACTGAACGAGGGGTCTTGCAGGGTTCGATTCAGTTTTTTCTTTCGGTTTTTCTACTAGAACAGTCTTAGTAGTAGCCAGTATTCTGTATTTGCCCGGTAAATGGCTATAAAATTACTCCCTTTACATAACTTGCAATTTAATTCGATTCCAGTTATGTAAATTTTTCTCAGAAGCTTACACTATTTGCCTTGGGTAATCCCTTCGTTCTACTACATACTAGATAATATCTAGTAAACATAATATGTTTATGCAAGACCTACAGTACTTAGGGACATGGCATGAGGTGGTGCGACCACATTCCAGGGGTAGATGCCCTGGACTAGATAAGATTAGCCTTCCATTTGCATAGAGAGTGTCGCGCGGTTTATGAAGTAAGTACTTACGGTGCTAATCTGTTTTAGTATGTTTTTATGCAGAATACATTTTCGAAATGGAATTGTCGGAATAATAGCAAGTACAGATTACGTGCTCGATTTGCAGAACAGTTATTAGCATCGGAATATGATCAGAATAAATAAATTATTTCGATACGAGCAGTGTCTCCGAAGTTCTTAAGCTGCTTTAGTACCACGCTTTTGGCATACGAAACTCTGCGCAAAAAAGACAAAAAGACGGACCCAGTGATTTTGGGTGCGCCTTGTCTAACAGTTAATGGATTTAAGATGTTTATAAGGTAGATTTTTTCTCTCATGTTCAACCAACACAAGTGAAACGTAGACATAAGTGTTCTGTTTTTGTTCCTAATAAAGCAAAAAAATCAATTGCAAGTCAATGTCCCCCCGAAGATAGATTACCGAAACTAAAATCATGATTAATGCACGACAGGTCAACGTTAGGAGACATTACTGAAATAAGGGCAAGTGTTCACACGCGACCGGTCAACATACTCCAACCAATGGTTGTACAACCATCAGGTTTGTAGGACGTGGCCGAAGATAATTGATACCTACCCTACATAGATGGTAGATTGTGTGAACTTGAAGATACGTAGGTACAGAGGCAGGTTAGAGGGTTTTGACCGCGATTTGGGTGATGTGAGTCAAACGTAGCTGTCATGAAGGTGATCAATTTTTTTTTAACAACTCGACGAAGTGCGGAAACTCCCACCATGATATGAATAATTCTCCTGCCCCCAAATCCCAACTTTTTTTAATTTATCATAGCATCTCTTCTTCTTCCATAATGTGTCTATTAGCATTATCTCAAAAACACAAAAATACTAGGTATTCCGTTGTAAAGCACCAAAAACCATGTTCTAATTTCATATTACTAGAAGTAAAACTAACAAACTCACTTTCACAGTCGGAGGAACCATATGGAGCAATAAAAGCTAGACTAGGACCGTTGCCAACTAATATGGCTTAGTGCCAAGACGTGCGTCTGTCTAAATTAATAATTTACCTTTGCGAATGTCCTGACCGTCTATCAAGTATCGACCTGTCTAATACTGTTGGGAACTTGTCCGCCGTGTGGCATGTTCATACGTTTACTCTTTTCTCATGGAATCACCTCTTAAAGATGGCATTACTTGTGACCAATTCATCGATAGGTGCATCTACATTTTTCTTGGTCCCGTCTCGTCATTCACATTAACTGGTTCTTATCCCAATTTATTAGGGGTCGGTGCAAGTTCCCTAGATATACAGGGTGTATTTTACCTCATCACAAAGCCGTTAACCAAGCATTCTGTATATCAAACTAAGTACCTTTCCGCAAAAAACATTGCTGGGAAACAACTTTTTTTTTTGAGGTTATAAATCATGTTTTGTGGTATAACTCAATGTAACGCACTCAAAACAGTGTGCGGATAGATGGATTGAATAGTTCGGAGGTCGTAGAGATATTTAAAGTAAAAATCATGCGACAAAAAGTGGTATTTAAAAAAAAACTTGTAAAATTCTTGCAACTTTGACCCCCTATATCTCCGTAACTAGAAGGTTCCCAGGTATGGCGTAGAACAAAAAAATGATCAGAATGACGAGGAGAACAAGTGCCTTTCGTATTCGTTAAGAGGTGTTTTACACCCTTTATTCTTCTTTCATATTTGTCTATTAAGCTTTATCTCTTTCTAGTCATATCATTTTTCACACATTCAATTCATCGTTTCTTTGGTATTTAAAGATATTTTGGCTGTAAAGCCATCTACATTCATACTCGTCATCAACCTCCATTATACACCCATCCTGTCATAATGAACATCAATTTGGTATCAAAACAATATATCTGCTTTACATACCTACATCTCTATTAGATTTCTTTCTTGCATTGCTGTCTCATCTTTCACACCATCCATCTACTTTTCGATCTCGTTTTTTTCACATACCGATACCACACCATAAAACTGCATCAATTCTTCAACTGCCCTGATGACAGTTGATATAACGAAGACAACAATGATTTACTCTGCAGTTGTCAGCTGGCTTATTGTCTGTAATAGAGTGTCAATAGTCTGTGATTGGCTGTAATTGGTGCATACGGGTGAACGATGCACTGTCGATGTGGTCTGCACCTTATTGATTGAGTTACGAGGTTATTGTGAGATTGGTGTCGACGTCTTGTAGACATGTAGTTAACTATTTGTTTGATGTGTCTAAGTCTAATGAAATTTAAACAAGCAATGACTTACGAGTTCATGTTTAGAGTTAGGTTTGTGGTAGGAAGCAGCATTAAGAAAACTTAGGTTTTTCCTATTTACCCCAGGGTCTACCTCTAGGTAATTTGTTAGCTTTTGTAAAATAACTTTCAATGGAATAGGCCTTTAGATTTGCGCCAAACGTTTTATAAAATTGTCATAACTAAAACATAGTTTAATGCTGTTGGTCGGTATATTTGTTTTTAACAATTTATTCCATTCATGTCATGTTCATAATAGACACATTATCACGTTATCGTGTTTGACACTACCTTTCAAATTATCACCAATTCCATATTCATACAAAACTATCTAAGTAAACAAATTAGTACAGACCAACCTAACATTTTATCAGAAAACACGCATGTCCGTGTGTTAGCGTTATCGTTTTGTTTATCTCTACAATTTCCCCGTAACTTCGATAACTTCGGCTTTATTTATGGTGTTTACTTGTCTATGGTAACTTATGGGTACAAACACTCTACCGTTATGTTGTTGATTTTCATTAATAGAAAAAAACTGAGTTACTCATTACCTATTTCAGTCTAAAACAGGCTAAAAGTCGATATTTCCTTCATTGAAATTAAACGCGATCAGCATTAGCACATTTAAAAAGCGCGTTCAAATCTGCCAGTGTCACGATTGTTATGGAATACTTATTATAAGTGACAGGCCTGAAACGCGGTTTATTAGATGAGCATTTCGCCTTCTATTGCATTGGTAGAATTCGTCCGAATTGCATTATGTGCCAATACTAGTGCTTCTCTTTCTTAAAAAAATCATGTTTGTTCCCGTTGATGTCTAAAAACAAACAATCTTTGAAAACCTATCCTAAACACCAGACTAATTATTAATGAATAGTATTTTATCAGTAAGTTATCGAAATGACCTATGCCCTTTCTATTTTAGAGAAATGACGAACAGACAGTAACGGTCACTTTTATCTTAGTAATTGTTATTTCAGAACAAAAATCAGACAAGTCCAAACATGTCAGAGACAGACAGATGTTCGTTCCAAAATAAAAGATGACTGAACGGAGGGGAAGAGGCGCCATGAATGACATTAATCAATGATCCATTTGTTCTTCTTCTTGTTGTTGTTGTTTTTGAAAACATCCGGCTTTTGAATGTGATTTTAAAAGTGTATGATGTGTCATGTGAATGGTTACTATGGTTGTTTTAAGTACGGCATTTTTAATAGTTTAACGTAAGGTACAATTGCCGAGTAGTGGGCAAAGGGCAAAAAAATATGAAAGCTACAAAACGGGTTTCTATGACCGGGGTTCAGTCAATGAAAATAGAAAAAACAATCCAATTCCGAACTAAGCTGTTAAAATTTTTAAATCGACGCGACGTTCTTTTTGACAGCCCTGTAATGTTGCCAACTTTTAATTCCATTTTTCCAAATTATTTCGGAAATTGTTGGTCCTATACAATCATATTTTTTTGTAATAAAAACATCATAACGCGTGTGTTTGTTTGTCTACAGTTCTGGGAGATCATATCTGAGGAGCACGGCATCGACCCCAACGGTGTCTACAGAGGAACTAGCGACCTTCAACTCGAGCGAATCTCCGTATACTACAATGAGGCCTCTGGTCAGTATTCTTAGCAAATTATCTAGCTCATATTCTCCTAGCTTATCTAGGAGCTTTGTTGTCAGTCTAATACAGACCTAGGAAGCACTGCCAGAGGGCTTATACATAGACAAGTGACAGTCGCTCTCATAGCGTTTTATATTGAGTTTGAATATATTGACTTAAGACTTCCAGTAGCTTATGTCAATTTTTGACATTTATTGTTTTTTCCATCATTATCATTGCCGCTGATAGATTTCTCTTTGTCAGGTCTAGAAAGCTTTTCTACGTTTAACCAAAGTAAAAAGTTTTGTCACGTCAAGTTACAAAATGTTTAGGATTCTGAATAGCTGTAATAAAATAACAGCTCATAAACAATAAAAAATATGTCGTCAACCGTTTGCGGCGCCAGTAAAATGTGCACGCAACAAACAAATTATTTTACCATATGGCCATAATGCCATATAAAGTCTACGTCATAGCCTTGGGCCCTTGAACTCGGGAATGTTTCACAATCCAACTCAAGGCTATTATGAATAATCAGCTGTTGTTACATTACAATTTATTCGGTAAAAAAAATACCAATTCACACTGTTTTTCTTGACGTACATATTTAAAGGTAACAGAACAGATGGCTTTATTCACATATACTTAGTTAAAGTTCAATCATCTAAAAAGTAATGTCAGAAAATTATGTAGTTACCTTCCAATCAAAAACAGCTGCTTTGAAAATACCTTACTGCCGTAATTAGCTTGACCTTTTCGTACATTGCTGCTTTCCTTCAAAATAAATTCCTCAAATTATTTAGTCGACCATCATTGGAAAACAAACTACTAAGAAATAGTAGCTTTCGACTCTATACTTAGGGGAACGTGTGATTATCTAGCTAATTATTCGGTCTGGTAGCCTGTAACTTGTATTTCGATCTATAAAGACAGGCAATTGTTGTAGTTCCAACTTTCAAGGTTTAGATGTCGTTGTTCTGAGGTTTGAACGATTACTCATAAAATTACAAACACGTGGAGATTGGAAAATCATTTTCGAAGCCAATGATGGAAGTCATGGAAGCATTCAATTTGAAACCAGTCGAAAGCAGCTGTCAATGAATGAGCTGTCAATTCAAAACGTCACCTGAAAAAAAAAGATGGTGGATTACAACTACTTAGATCTCAGCCAATAACTTTCAAATTCTAATTGAACCGTTCTAAAGAGAAACACATATTTTGAATGAGACTCCATCAATTTAGCGAGAAACAAAAAGAATATTTATCACATAATCTTAATAAGTAAATTGTTATCTCGCCTGTTCCATTAAAGATTATAAATGTTTGATTAAATCCGTTCACTCCAATTAAAAATAATGGAATAGAAAGTTTACGTCAAGAGAAAATAATAAAATGGCGACAGTTTGTAACAAGCGACTAATTATAAAATATCTAATGTCTCTAGAGCTAGGTACTTGTCTTCTAAGTGAAACTTAACATGTTGCTAATTAATTACTATTAGAAAAAAAATACAGACCTTACATATCTACATCATCATCCAAGCCTAGACTTTTCCCAACTACAACTATTTTGAGGTCGGCTTCCAGTCCAACCGGGTGCAGTTGAATACCAGTATTTTAGGCGGAGGTCAGATAAGCGGTAGATTTGCTACTTAATTCAAATTGTATTGTTTTTAATAGGTATGTCTATAAATTGAATAGCACTTCTTAACAATGAATCGATATCACAGATAATCCGCATTATTGAATAAAAAGAAAAGCGTAATAATAAAATATTCATACGTTGAATAACTGTTAGATGACACAAAAATCATCACTATTTCTCATAGCAATTGTATAATACTTGCATAACATAGGCATTTAGATGTAATCATCGCAATTCTTACTGTTTACAGCACTGTCACGTAGGACATTCCCAACAATTACAAGTGATTTACTACAATTAAACTCTTCGTACTTACATATGATTGACTTAAATAGTGGCAGTACAATGACCTCATGCAACACTAATCCGCGTTACCGCGGCCTTAATAACACCAACTGAAAAAAAGGAATTTTGGTACTGGCAATTTTGTTGTTTTTTTTATTTTGGTGTTTCCCTTGCGGGCTCTCCTCTTCTAGAATCAAGAGTAGGTAAAAGGATCCTACCAATTTTCAGGGTTTCCTAACATCCGAATTAGTATATCATGTTTCAGCCAGGACCAGCCTTTTCGCTACTTACCTTTCCGATTAACATAACAGTCCATGTATATCCAAAAATGGTGTGTTTTCGCGATTATTAGTAATTTTATTTTAAGTGCCAAGGTGCATTGTATTCCCCTCTTTGAGGAGTGGCTGGAGAGGCGCCACGGCGTCCTCACCTTCCGCCTGACGCAGGTCCTCACCGGACACGGATGTTTCGGGAGGTACCTGCACCGAATCGGGCGGGAGGAATCGCCCGGGTGTCTCCACTGCGAGGATCGACCGGAGGACACGGTGGAGCACACGGTGGAAGTCTGCCCTGCGTGGGCGGAGCTCCGCCGTGTCCTCGTGGCGGCGATCGGCGGCGGCGACCTCTCGCGTCCGGCCCTGGTTCAATCCATGGTCCGGAGCGAGACGGAATGGGAAGCCGTCGCCTCCTTCTGCGAAGCAGTCATGCTAGCGAAGGAGGTGGCGGAACGAGAGAGGGAGAGATCCTCTCTTCCCGGCCGCCGCGGGAGACGCAACGGGCGTCGGGGGCCACGTGGTGGCTACCGGCCACCGTAGATGCGGGCCTGTGGACGGCTGGCTATGGGCTAGCTAACCGTCCGGCCGTCTAACGACGACGACAGGCCGTGTCGACGGCGCGTTCGTGTTCCACGCGCGCCTCAAAGAGATGTCAGCAAAAGGAGAGGGGCCCAGCAAGGGCCGAAGCCTGCCGGGGTTGCGGGCCTGTTCGAAAGAGATACCGCGGCCCCGGAACGTAAAAGGCGAGGAAGGTACATGGATGGTTTTTAGTCAGTAAGAGTCTGACACTCCCTCCCGCTCCGCCCAGAGTGGGGGGGGTCATTTGATGATTTCCCATCCTTAAAAAAAAAAAGTTGCATTGTATTCCTGAATTTTAAAAATCACAAACTGCTCTTTGAGCCCAAGATTAAGACGACACAAATGTCACATTTCAAAATCGGAACATCTATGGTTCGAACGGACTTCGATCTTGAAGCTTCCATAAGTATTTAAATTACCTTTCAATCAAATTCTCAACCAATAGTTTTGTTGAGAATAATTAGGTATCTGAAATTCTTGCCACACGGAAATCGAATTTCAAATCATTCCATTCTCCGTCAATCTGCCATTTGATACGTGTATAATATCGTTGTGCGGCTGACCGCATGCTCCGTCTAACAGTGTCTGTACAGTTAAAGTTGCTATTCTCACTGCCCGCCTCCCCGGCTACAATCCACAGTTCGATGCGCCCGCCTCACTTTTATTGCAGTGCTTGATATGAAGGCAATTTGATGGCGAGTAAAAAGTTTGAGTCACATGATACGGGCGTTAAAGTATCTGTCACTAAGAGAGTGGTAATGGAAATTTGGAATGCCTTAAGCATTGAGCGCGGTGTTGGATTAGAGACGTTCAACTCTGGGCTGACAATCGAACTGCAGCTCAACTTGGACTTTTGACAAAATTTTCAAGTTTCTACCGCCCAAGGTAATGACGGTCGAAGAAAATGGCAATGTGCTGGGTGGAAATTAACAATATAAGAACTACTTCATCATCATCATCATCTCAGCCGCAAGAGGTCCACTGCTGGACATAGGCCGCCCCCAAGTGTTGCCATATTGACCGGTCCCTTGCGACTCGCATCCAACGGATTCCCGCAACCTTCACCAGGTCATCGGTCCACCTAGTGGGAGGTCTTCCAACGCATCGTCTTCCGGTTCGCGGTCGCCACTCCAAAACTTCTCGGACCCATCGGCCATCCGTTCTGCGAGCAATGTGGCCTGCCCACTGCCACTTAAGTTTAGCAATTCTTCGGGCTACGTCGGTGACCTTGGTTTACTTGCGGATCTTCCTTTCTAATTCGATCATGCAAGGAAACTCCGAGCATAGCCCTCTCCATTGCCCTTTGGGTGACTTTAAGCCTTTTGATAAGGCCCATTGTGAGCGACCACGTTTCGGTCCCGTATGTAATCACTGGCAACACACACTGGTCATAGACTTTCGTCTTGAGACACTGCGGTAAGAACTACCATAAAAATTGTAGGTAATATTCGAGGTGAAATAAGACTCATTTCCGTCTACTTCTGTTAAGTTGAACTCGTATAGAAGCTTTCAAAATCTGTGCCAGAACCCATAATTCCATTCACCTTATCACAGCTACCCCCATAGAGCTAAAATCCTTAAACTGGGACAATCATCAATTTCCTATAATAAGTTAAAAAGCAGACAGACAGTTTGAAAATGATTTCGACCAGCTATTAACTTCATTTATTTATCCCTGATATAATGAAACTCTGTCTGGCCCTCTGGTATCGATAACATTTAAAAAAAACATTTATTTTTTCCCCGACCGCTCTGTCCCACAGTGGGACTCCCACTCCTGGGGAAAGTCCTCCCTCTACTCTTTCCATTTCTCGCAAACCCGCGCGTCTTCAACAATTTCAGCCCAATAAAATAACATAACACAAAACAAACAAATTGCCTTCACACAGATTAAATAATCGCTCCAAAACACAAACCGTTAGACTGCCTACATTATTCAACCATTATCTCTCATTTGATTACCTAGAAACAATTTCAATCTCCAGTACAAAGTTCTCTTTGTGAAGTTTAAGTTCAAGATAACTGGTGTGAACGACCTCGCTCGCAACAGTCGGAACCGACCACTGTGACCGATCATTGTCTAACTTGCGATTTTGCGCACAAATGCAATTTTATTCCGATTGTACTATAGGAAATGTACCTACTGAAAAGTTGGAAAAAAGGGCATTTTTGTTGGAAAAGTTGATGAGATAAGTCCGAACAGTTAGTTACAGAATTGGTTAAAAAACTGCATTTATGTCATTTTATATTTCAAAAAGGCTAAAGTACCTCATTGATCAGATTAGGACCTAGATATAGACGCTATCTTCAATGAGCTTTGACGACCTTCCTTATACCAAGACCAGTCTTGCTGAAATCGGCCGTCGCTTCTTTTCGACTTTAATATCAACGAACACTATAATATGATTTTGATTATGCATTCACGATAAAAAGACACAAAATTTGATTGATATTTTCACGCTGCATCTAGTGTTGAAAAGAACTGGCCTGGGCACAAATGACCGGCTATCAGGCTGTCTTTGTTAAGACAGGCACACAGAAGAACTGATTTCAGATCGATCTTGATAAGAACGAATCAATTTGCTTTTCAATTCAGTTTCAAATCTTGAATTTACAATGCATTTTCCTGTTTCAATGTCCTTGTTTTTTCATGAACTCGGTGACTTGGAAAATTACTAATTTTTGTTTCTGTTTTGTCCACAGTTGCGACGGCGGAGAACGGGGGCAAGTACGTCCCCCGGGCCATCCTCCTCGACCTCGAGCCAGGCACAATGGACGCAGTCCGCTCAGGCGTCTACGGGCAACTCTTCCGGCCGGACAACTTCGTCTTCGGGCAGTCCGGCGCAGGGAACAACTGGGCCAAGGGACACTACACCGAGGGCGCAGAACTCGTCGACGCAGTACTCGATGTAGTCCGCAAGGAGTGCGAGAACTGCGACTGTCTGCAGGGCTTTCAGCTCACACACTCGCTCGGCGGCGGCACCGGCTCGGGCATGGGCACGCTGCTTATCTCCAAGATCCGCGAGGAGTACCCCGACAGGATCATGAACACATACTCCGTGGTGCCCTCGCCCAAGGTGTCCGACACAGTGGTGGAGCCCTACAACGCAGTGCTCTCTATTCATCAACTAGTCGAAAACACAGATGAAACCTACTGCATAGACAACGAAGCTCTCTACGACATTTGCTACAGAACCCTAAAAGTGCCCAACCCCACGTACGGCGACCTCAACCACCTGGTGTCGCTCACCATGTCCGGCGTGACGACGTGTCTGCGGTTCCCTGGTCAGCTAAATGCGGATCTCCGCAAGCTGGCGGTCAACATGGTTCCGTTCCCACGTCTTCACTTCTTCATGCCTGGCTTCGCTCCCCTGACATCTCGCGGCAGCCAGCAGTACCGCGCCCTCACCGTGCCCGAGCTCACACAGCAGATGTTCGACGCCAAGAACATGATGGCGGCGTGCGACCCGCGCCACGGCCGCTACCTGACGGTAGCCGCCATCTTCCGTGGACGCATGTCCATGAAGGAGGTGGACGAGCAGATGCTGTCTATTCAGAACAAGAACAGTAGCTTCTTCGTTGAATGGATCCCGAACAATGTTAAGACTGCCGTTTGTGACATCCCGCCCAAGGGCCTGAAGATGTCGTCGACATTTATTGGAAACACGACAGCCATCCAGGAGCTGTTTAAGAGAATATCGGAGCAGTTCACCGCTATGTTCAGGCGTAAAGCTTTCTTGCATTGGTACACCGGAGAGGGCATGGACGAGATGGAGTTCAACGAAGCTGAGAGTAACGTGAATGACTTGGTGTCGGAGTACCAGCAGTACCAGGAGGCGACGGCGGAGGACGACACCGAGTTCGACCAGGAGGACATGGAGGAGCTGGCGCAGGACGAGCACCACGACTAGACGCGTGCCGACACTCACTAAGTCTTAGTATAACGTACTGTAAGCCTACCACCACACAGACCATTAGATCGTATTTTTGCAATATATTTTCCTTTAAATTAGTAAAAGTGTGCCCTATCCCTGTGTCGTGGTAGATTGTAAGTTACAATATGTAAGGGCCGTAAGCCCTCGCTGGACCACTTTTATACCACTTTTTATATGTTTTCCAAACGTTAGTAGAGGCTAAGTCGCGTGCATTTATTACCAAAGTGTCCTTGAGGACCGACGAAAGTTTTCCGAATTCTACATCCATCGCACTGACTCGTCAACGACATTGACGCATCATGTGCAATAATTATGAATAAACAATAATAAATTTTATCAAATGATATAGTATTATTCGAAGTCTGTTTTAATTGAATACTAATTAGATTAAGTGGAAACTCTAATAAGAAACGTACCAACTTGTGCATTTCTTAGCTTAAGTTATTGTCTTGTATGCTTTTTATTATATTAATTTATAATAAATGTTTTAAATTAATTATTTGTTTCATTATTCTGTTGCCAACAAAACATGATGATTCGTGGCCCCGAACGAATGAGAGCTACAAATAAGTAGTTAGTGTGAATACTCCTCAAAAATGAGCGAAGCAAATTTATTTAGATCGACCACCATGACTTTCCATGGTCTAGGTTACAAAAGACAGGCCATAGGTTCAGAAACCGTCGCATCCGGGAAGGATAGGCACTTCCTAGTGTGCCATGAAGAAATGCCCAACTAACTCCCCCACTGCGTGGGTGTCGTAAAAAGGGATTAATAACCGACAAGATGTCAGGCATTAAGATCCCCCAATGACATTTATTACGGGAAGACAAGAATCTCCGATGAGTCACCATACAGTGCCAATGGATGCATTAGTCAACAGCGCTCGTCTTTTTTGTCTGCGAAAATAAACAGTAGAAGTATTATAATATCTGTGACAGTAGTAAAATGTCTGCTGAACTTTTTGGTGTGATATTTTCATTAGTCTCCCTAATTTTATGAGTCAGACAGAACAGTTGACTGCGTTACCTACTGTGCATCGGCTGAAATAGTACCTAGACCTACCTACGCGGCAAAATGATTTAAGACTAGTAAAGTTAAATACAGACACATTACATACCTACATTAAGAAATAAAACAGTCCCTAGAAGATAGACCTTACCAATGGCATCTGTTTAGTTTGAACAAGTAGTGCCATCTATGTGCCAGCGTGCAGGTGCATAATTTGATCTCGTAGCGTCATCTGTGCATCGTCACCGGTATGTTATTCGTGAAAGCGTCATGGTGGCCCGCGAAATTCAAAGGACATGGCCAACTTTTGTATGGGAGTGTGCATACCTATCAAACTGAATGTACACCAACGATTTTTGTTGTTTTATATTCGTGAATATTGGCACATTAAGTTACTATAAATAAAAAACTCATAGCACTTGTCATTACAACAGACTGGACCTGAAAAGTTTCACTTAACCTATAATCAGATCACTGGCAATAAAGTGAACTCAATAAGATTTGCTATTAAAAGACGTATTTATTTATTTAATTCTTTATGCTCACACGAGTACAGAGGCGGCCTCGCAAACCATCATAGACATAAATATAAATTAGATTAAGTTTGTTCGTTTTTGAACTTCATACCTGAGTATGAGAATTGGTTAACCATTGCGAAAGTCTTCTTTGATAGTGTTCCGAAAGCGAGGATATGAGATGCCTATGCACCTCATGATGATCAACAAAACAAATCCGAAACGCAAAAAAAATCAGAGTCCAGTGTTAACAGCAAGGTAACAGTCCGTGGAGAGAAGCAGGGGTCAAAAATATTAGGAAATAATCACAAAAACACAACACAGAAACAACGTAACTGAACGTAACGAAGAATGTGCATGTGCAATGCAAATCGCAATGACATTATGACATGACATGACATTTGACACACTGTCAAACATAAAAACGCGTTCCGTTGTATGTGATATATTTTTTGTATGAAATAAATATTAATTTAAAAAAATCTTTATGAACATTATATTTGATTAAATGCATAATGCATGTTTTAATGAAATAAATATTTTATTTAAATGAATTATTTTACGAAAAAAGACAGTTTTGTGTGAATAAAACGTTCTTAGTTGCATTGTCGTCCATATCGTATATAGGTAGAAAGCATGTTTTGGAACGTATTAGTTTTTTCTATGTTCCATTATGGCGGAAGCTGACAAATGGCGCATTGAATTTATCTTGCATTACTTAATATTTTGAAATAAATACTGACTCTTCCAGTGAAGCTCAAAACTACGTATTAATTAATTTTTCTATTTCTATTTTACGTCATATTTACTAAGTACATGTACATGGAATATACTTTTTTGTCCATATCCTTTTCATAGGTTTTTTGCAATTTCCAGGGCAGTGCTAAGTTTTATGTTGATAAACATATCGGTCGCGACTGTAAGACGTATTAAGTTAGAGAATTATAATCATCAAAATCATCAATACAACCCTCCAAGTTCATAAGACTCGAAGGACTTTGACCGTGAAAAATTCGTTCATCGACTCCTTTAATGTAGACTTTGAATTACCCCAGGGCTAGCAGCTAGCTAATCGTAGATAGAAAATATGTCGACTTTTATTTTGCCATGGTGGTCTTCGTGCTAAAAATACTGGAATGGGAACTGCTTTTATTACTATATCAATAGGCAAGATAACTGTGCGTGTGTGCGTTGTTGGCGCAAGAATATCTAGGTAAACATCGTTGGTTGAAAATCTAAAGTTTTTGATGATGATCACGATCTCGCCAGATGGAGAGCGTTGGATGAGGTCTATGATAGAACGAGCGTGCACAGAAGATGCGTTGTCATATTTTAATATTTCAAGATTGATCTGATTGGGACCTAACTATCGTAATGCCATCTACAATGAGCTTTGAGCCTCTAAGACAACCCACTGACCCCATCAAAAAGCATTGTACATGGTCTTCGATCAAGAATCAAGGATTAGAAGACACATTTTCAAGCAGGGATTGAAAACGGTTCCAAAATACCAGGAACAGTAATCAGAACGTAAATTGGACCTTAATTTTATCGGTTCTTCTAAAATACCGGTATTGAGTGGTTCCGGTAGCAATAGGTACCAATACCGGAACCAGAACCTAAACTAGAACCTTTATTAAACTTATATTGTCACTTACGGGATATCTTCCGTGATTATTTGTTACAAAAAAACAAAACACAAACAAACGACAACGACGAACGATGTTTTGTTACAAATAATCACGGAAGATATCCCGTAAGTGACAATATAAGTTTAGTTTTAAACCGTGAAAGCCTAAAACAGTGTTTAGAACCTTTATTCTACCAGCTTTTAGGCGAAGCGAGTCTAAACTTATTTTTTGAGGTGCGGAACGAAGGTGAACTAAAAGAAAAGATATGGTATGCTAAGCACGCTCCGAACACCATCCCCTCTTCCATAAGAAACCGGTAAATCAGGTGACAAGGAACCGGTATTTAGAACTAAACCCAAACCGATACACACCTAAATGAAGAAGCAGAACCGAAATTGGTACCGGTTTTCAAGTACCTGACGTTCATAGGCCACCATAGTGTTAAAACAATAAAACAAAGCGAATAATAGACAAATATTTATTTCTCATCATAACTGTGACGCGTCTATTTTAAGTCTTACTTACTAGGTATTTACAGTAACTGAACACAATAGTCGTACAGAGCTCTACTAGTATTAGGGTTTACATTCAATATTTGTGGGTAACTGAGGGAAAGATTTTAGAAAATTAATCGTACCTGTGAAAATGAGGTTGATTTTCGCTACAATTTGATACGATTTCTGTAAGATGTAGAGGTTATATTAACAGGTACAGTTAATTCTAAAGCAGATTTTTATGATAATTGTTTTTAGTGCAGTACAAAGATACTTGGTGTAAACGACCTCCACGAACTCGGGATTCTATTCAATACTTTCATCAACACTATATTTTCCACAAAAAAAATCGGTTTGATGTACAGAATGCTTGGTTGACGGCTTCGTGATGAGGTGGTTTACACTCTGTATACTGCACAAAAACCAAAACATAAAAACAAAAAAAAAAGGTATTAGAGCCATAATTTTTCATAACGCCATAATCCTATGGCTCAGTATCAAAACAGTCTCTTTAAACAGCTCTAACACTTGTGTCCGTATTCTGAAACAATTACTACAACATGAATTTCGATTGAAAAGTCACCATTTTAGTTATTTTAGTTATGACTCAGCATCATTGACCTTTACGCTCGTTACAATAAGGTTGAAGTTGACTTGATACTGACAGAGGTGAAATTATTGTGAAGACTTCACATTATTTTGAGTATTAGTACCAAATCTGTCGAGTTTTGAATCATTATTCATGCTGGAGTATGTTTTAGATTACAGATTCCAGTTATTATTGTCTTTTTGAGTATTTTTTAAGTAAAGGAACGGATTTAAATGCCTGTTTCTGTAACTCTTATACGTATCAACCGTTGGGTGATAAGAATGGAGCGAAAAACATGTGTGCTAAGGTAAACAGACGAATCTGATTGGTCGACCAAAGATATCACGTCATGGTGTTTAATTCTGATTGGTGGCTTATCATGATGATATTCATTCATTTATATTAAGGTGGATGCTCCACAGGGCGGTCCGCGAAATTCAAATTTTCTTATATTTTTTTGCAATTTGCAGGCCATTGCTAGGTTGTATGTTGATTAAAACATTCTTCGCGACTGTAAGACGTAAGTATGTAGTTACAGAATTACAATCATCAAAAATCATCAATACAACTCTCCAAGTTCAAGTAACTCAATTGAATAGGCATGACAGTATCAAGAAATTACAAATCTGTTTAGTCCGTTAGTTAGATTATTGAAATATAATGGACACATATTTATGTTTTTGTAAATCAATGAATATTGACGAAGATAAAACGCATCAAAACTCGGGAATGGGGACTCGTGACGTCAGAACTAGCTAAAAATATACCAAGGCGTGACGTATTGGGAATTTTAAAAGCGTCGTATCGTCGTCAATTTTGATTTACGTAACAAAAGAAAAAATACGGGTCAAATATTTTTTAATAATCTACCTGACGGACAAATTAGTTTTTCGATGTATTTCTTGAAAAAGTCATACAATCGAGTTACACTTCAGCCATTAGTCCTGCGCCTAATTTCTCTCTAGTCACATAACCGTACCATTGGACTATGAGAGCCACAGAACACAGAACAGAGAGTGCACTTGTGTTAGGGTATGCGCGCACTACGAAAATAAATCGTTGCGACTTTTAGAGTGCGAAATAAAATCGCAAACGACAATAATTCCTATGCGCACTACGATTTATTATCTGTCTGACATCGTTAAAGATCACAAGTTGACTTCCCGCTCCGCTTGCGATTATTTCCGCAATGCGCGAAGCCAGTACCGCTTCATAGGGTACAAATCGCAAACGATTTATTTTCGCAGTGGGCGGATTGTAGTACATTTCTGTTGTCTGTCACAGATTGACGAATTTTCTTCGCAACGATTTATTTTCGTAGTGCGCGCATACCCTTATGCTATAATGTCTCCGAAGCAGCGTAATTATGTCTGGAACACTACTATGTTTTGCCCCAGCGTCACCTGCAATTTACCCATCCATTCTTATCACGCAGCGATACAGACTTACAACTAAATTTTGTTATTTAATTACAGTGTAGTGTCAACGAGTGAGTTATTGTTAATATTTATTACTTTCTCATATTATAAACAGAGATTCTTACAATTTTTTTCTTTTCGATAATGCTTTTGGAGCTTGAAAATGTCGTTCAAATGTTTAATTGGAAATAATATTAATTATTTAATGTACCAATTTCATTCGTACGTTCTCTTTTTTTAAAGTAATTAAATGATTAATTTTAAGCCCCATTTGCACACCAAATCGCTTAATACATTAACAGCTAAATTAACATCACTACATATTGTAAAACCGCCTCGTCGGTATGTCTGTTCGCGATAAACTCAAAAACTTCTGCGTCGATTTTCATGCTGTTTTCACCAATGGATAGAATGGTTCTCGAGGATGGTTTTAGTATATAATTTGTATGCGGGCGAAACCACAGACATCAGCTAGTACAAAACATTGCTTTTGTCTCTATTAATAATTCAAAGATGGCAGAGACAGAAATATATTTCACATACATGTATTTAATTAAACTAAACACATGTAATGTAAAAAACAAATTATTTTAAAAGAGTAACCTAAGTTTCTTGCCGGTTCTTCTCGAATAGTATCAATCCGAACGCACCAGCTTTTTCTTGACGTTTTATAAGTTGAACTAAAATTATTAAGTTTATTTTTTATTTTTGATTGATTTATTAATTTTTGGTGCAAGCGGGCAATTAACGATATTTTACTCAAAATTTTGACAACAAGCAACAAATAAAACAGTTTCCTTTATGAACAACATTTCCGAGCTAAATAATTTCGTCATTTAAACTAAACGAGATATTAACAATATTATATCAATATTAATTGTCATACAAACCGTCGAACTTAACAATAACTTATAATAACGTGAAATGCTAATAAACCGGTGTTTCATACATAAGATATGGCAACTCAATTGTTCTTGCTTATAAAAAAATATATTTAAGATTGAGTGCTGTGAATTTTGATGTTTTAGCTTTTGAACGCATTGTCACATATGCGTGACAAGCAAGCGCGTGCTATGTACGACAACGACACAAATATATGACAAAAAAAAATACGATGCACGAAATGATCTATTTGTATATTTTTGGAATTCTCTTTGTAGGTATTCGCGGTGGCATTGTGGCCTGTTGTAGAAGGCTCGCGCGTGCTTTTATGCATCAAAAGATTAATAAGTTTTCAATTTTCGGTTATGCTACAACTAAATTTAATGCCTAAATCGTACACTAAGATTTTCAATTCTCAGTGCAAAGGAGAGAGTTGAAAATGCTACAGTGCGGTTTTACTTTGGCATTAGGTTTAGGCGTCGCGTTGTGGTTTTGAAAACGTGCTTAAAGGTATTAATCATTTAAAAATAAATATAAAATTTTATAAGTTTTCTCTTGTGGCAAAGATATATTTTTTATACAATTTCTTAGCTACCAAAACATCACTGGGTTTTAAAACATACAATTTTAGAGATTCACAAAAACACCATCAAAATCCACAGCGTCATAATAATTATAATATAATATAATAAAAACTTATAAAATGATAGTTTAGAATATTTACAGTATTTTATATTTATACATTTACATCTAATTACAAATACTATTCGGCACTTCATGTTTAAGTAACTAATAGGGACTTGGTATAATCCAGAGGACTTGGAGCTTTTCAATTTTACGTCAATCAAAGGCTTGCGAGGTCAGTTTTTTCAGTAACAAAATTATATTTATATAGCTGACCCACGCAACTTCGTCTGCGTCACGTAAGAGAGAAAGAGCTCACAAAGGGAATAAAATTTCCCCCGTTTTTACAATATTTCTTATTGCTGCTCCGCTCCTATTGGTCATAGCGTGATGTTATATAGCTATCACCTTCCTCGATA
The DNA here is from genome assembly GCA_916618015.1 of Xestia c-nigrum. Lineage (NCBI taxonomy): Eukaryota > Metazoa > Arthropoda > Insecta > Lepidoptera > Noctuidae > Xestia > Xestia c-nigrum. Next base: position 26,176,409 of record OU745248.1, on the reverse strand, counting down.
AATGGACTATCCAACACAAAAAGAATTTCTCAATTCGAGCCGGTAGTTCCTGAGATTAGCGCGTTCAACCAAACAAACAAACAAACTCTTCTGCTTTATAATATTAGTATAGATTCTATTTGGAGTCTACTCAATACGTTCTCTTCTTACATCACCTCGTCCTGGCATCATTTCCTCCTATCGTGGTATGATATTATTGTAAGTACATATTTCCTAAGTACTTAGGAACTACAATAGCAGTTATTCTGAATCGCGCTATTAAAGTTGCGCGTCTGATGACTATATTAGGAAGGAAAACTATAGGGCAGGAGCACACTTGACCAACAAAATAAATCTGGGGCCTAATTCTGCTATTTTAATAAAGTCGCCACTACAACACGATTCCATTCTCATCCCATTGTCATTTTGCTTAAAGTTCGTAATCTGCTAAATTCACAATGGTCGGTCAATGGTCTCGTGATAAAGTTGTGTTTTAATGGCATTGTCGTATTGTCATTATTATAAAATCCTTACTGTAGTAAGGAAAAACCATTTGTAAATGGTTTTCGAAATCTACTACTAAATGCGAATTCATGCCAGATTTCATGTACGAGATTAATATTCTATGACATTTCTTTCAATGGAGGGTCAGTGGTTGTTCATTGAGAAGTCATAATGACGCCATTAGAATTAACAAACTTGTCAAAATTTGACAGAACTTGATCATTATGAAATCAATGATCGAATACTCTGACACTATTGTAATAGCAGAATCGAGGCCCTGTTCGGAAGATCCTCCATTTATATGGGGGTGAAGAACTTTACATTCTGTTCTTCATGTTAGAGGTTGCAAACCTATCAATAAAAATCAATGGCACTTTTTGTTGTAATTTTATAAATCAAGAACGGGCTCACCTATCCAAACCAAATGTTTAGGCTTTGTTCGGACTATTTAGTAGATGGTTTATGTGAAGTTTGCACAAAATCGGTCCAGCGGTAAGTTGCGCGGGTCAGCTAGTTTAATATAAATTACATCTTGTCTATTGCTTAACGTGTCTTAGTAACCGTAGTAATGAAAGTCTCAAAAATATAATTTTCTGTTGCACTACAAATAAGTATTTTCTTCCTGCAACCGTATTCCATTCTCTAATACTTCATACCCCTATACTTTCTCTAGTTTAAGCCAAAATACTTTTGCAAGAAAAATACGTGAATTACCTTTTATCCCCATAATTAAAAGGTACACTTTTACAAAACTTACGCAAACAAATATTTTTTCATCATTTTTATGCCTTATGGCATAGTAAGCACATGCTCATACTAAGTTAATTCTGTATAATACCAAGTCCCCCTAACAACCATTATTCTCTATACGTGTAGCCAGTGAGGCGCAAGTCTCATATTATACGACATCTATGCTATAAATAATAAGCAATTACATGTTTACTTCAAAGTAAACCTATTGAGTACTCCTGGATCATGACAACCGTCTGTTTGTTGATTACTCCGAAACTGCTATACCATTTCAAAACTTGCTGCTGGATTTTACAACTTTCACGCTAAATGTATATTATGGCATTTCAAATTTCCACAGTCGATATTCTACGCATAGCTATTTTATAAAGGTTTATTTATTACGTATGGCGTCAAAAAAATTAAAAATAAAGTAACCTTCAAGGAACATTCGAAAATAATGTTTCAAGTTCAGTCCAAAATAATGTTCTATTTTGCTCACTTTCATCATGTAGATGTCTAAAATCTTAAATTCACACTGCACAATCACAATCACGAAACGTTGCAAGAGATCCTTATAAATAACAAAGGCAACACTAAGCAAGGACTTCTGATAATACATCCCCTACAGGGGATAAATAGGGGTGATAGTTTTTTTAATTATTTCTCCTGAGATATTAGGGGTCAAAGTTCCAGCCTTTTCACAAGATTTTTTTAACAAAATCAATCAAAACTCAAATTTAGTTTTACCGAAAAACGTTATCTTTCACCCCAAAAAACAACCGTTTCCCAGTAATAATTTTTGAAAAGGGTTACTTAGTTTAAGGTACAGAATGCTACATAATGTATAAGGTTTAGGGCCAGTTTCACCGGTTCCGGATAAAGTGTCGGTTAGTTATCTGATAGTTAATACTATCTACCACTTAAAGCCTGGTTTTAATAACTAATACTTTATCTACCAGATATCGCTATCCGACACCTGTGAAACCAAAAGTGTTAGTTTATCTGGCAGATAAGTTCCTAATAGGCTAACCGACACTTTATCCGCAACCCGTGAAACTGGCCCTTAAAATCGTATTTTCAGTAGGTATTGTACAAGGAACTCTTTCACACTTCTAGAACCAGCAGTTTCAGCTATTCGTCATCAACCAGGTAACAAACGAATGAATTTAAGATTTCCATCTCTTTGTATTGACTATCTTGAGTCGTGGTTGTGTTAGACCGATACCTCGTTGTCATCATTGAGTCGTATGCTGTTGTCGTTGTTGGCGAGCTTGAGGAGTGTCTTCTTGATGCGGAGCGCGGGCAGACGGACTGACGGGTTCTGGTGCCAGCACTCACGCATCAGGTTCGCCATGCCTACCATTGTCTGGGGGAGAAATGGTGGAGATTATGTTACTATGTTTTTGTATATCTTTCTGAGGTAAAAACAATGCTTTCCATTTAAACATTGGTGGAAAATCAATTATTTTGTTTCCACGAATTAAATTGTGATATAATATATTAGGATATAAGATTGCGCGAATCCGTTGGATGCGGGTCGCACGGGACCGGTCACTGTGGTGACACTTGGGGGAGGACTATGTCCAGCAGTGGACGTCTTTCGGCTGAAATGATGATGCTGATTATAAGACATTAATACGTGCTAAATTGCATAGATTTGGGGCATTTCCCCTTGTTTTTCAAATGATGTTGTAAATATACATACAGCAGACATAGCCCTACATTGTATCGTATTGTATCGTTAGTATGTCTTGCATTTTCAGTTTTAAATCTGATCAGAATACGTTTTAGTATTTTTTTCATTTAGGTATCTGGATCGAAAAAATTGAAAGGTATAGGAAGAGGTTTATGCCCAGCTGTGGGATGACGCAGGCTAACAGTATGCAGAGTATAAAGGACATTGATGCGTCAAACAAATGAAAGTTTTTTGTCAGATTTCAGTGTTGCAGGGTTTAAAATAATATGTTGATTTTGTGGTAACTGTATGGATAGCACCATGTATGTCAGTGAAGTTTATTAGTCTGTCTTTTTTAATAGCATTTCACAGGTCAACCTAATAAGTTGGCTTCTGCTTAACCGAAACTATCCTGTGGTGCCTTCGACTGTAGGTAACGCCTCTAGCCAGGGGCAAAAAACTTATAGACAAAGCGACCTTGTGCTAAGTGCATCCCCTGTGGGGCACGAACCTCGGCTTAGGGCAGAAGGGGACAGGCTGGATGTGAGTGAGTCAGTGAGAACAGTACATACCGGATGCGGATCATCGGGCGGGTCAGGTCTGGCGGCGTCCACACAGACGATCTTCCTCATGTCGTCGAAGCTGGGGTCGGCGGGCGCGAGCTCGTGGAAGGGCGCGCGACACTCCCGTGCGGGCTGCACGCGCCGGCACACCTCCCACAGCACCAGCCCCCACGCGTACACGTCGCACTTCAGGAACGACTCGAAGCACGACATGTTTATACTGTCCACAGAATGGAACCGTTACGTGCTGATCATTGTTCAATAATCATAATTTAACTAAATTAAAAAGTATTTTAAGAAGATTAGCAGCTAAAACATGACGACAGTAGTCATCGAGTAATCTCAGAGCTCATGTACCGCTTGGTGCCCTGGCGCGGGCCCACACACACACACACACACACACACACTTACCTCTGGTCCAACATCTCGGGGCTCATGTACCGCTTGGTGCCCTGGCGCGGGCCCACACACACACACACACACACTTACCTCTGGTCCAACATCTCGGGGCTCATGTACCGCTTGGTGCCCTGGCGCGGGCCCACACACACACACACACACACACACTTACCTCTGGTCCAACATCTCGGGGCTCATGTACCGCTTGGTGCCCTGGCGTGGGTTGTGCTGCAGGCCGGCCGCGACGTGCGCGCGACTGACGGCGAGCCCCAGGTCCGCGATGCAACACTCGCCGTTCACCTTCACCAGGATGTTCTTCGTCTTGATGTCGCGGTGGGCAATGGCAGGCTTGCCCTGAGGAGAAAAGGATAAAAACGTTAATAACAGCCAAGATCAGTAGCAGTCTCACCATGTCGTTAACGAGAAAATTACGTCTAATAAATGTCAAAAGACCTGTACAGAAGACGGAAGGCACTTGTACGTTATTGCGATAAAAATAAAATCTGGATCCTCATACCTTCCAACATTTTATTTTTATGTTATAAACTTATAACTTTAAATATCTCAGTGACCCCTGTACTTTTCAAAGCATCCATCAGCACAATGCTTTAAGCGCGTTACATTGAGTCCTAACGTCAAACCTTTTACGGAGGAGCATGGAGGAGGTAAAGCCACCAGAGGTGACAAATAGGTACTCTTAAATACTGGTATGGAAACCTAAACCAATACTGTGAAATGCCAATACTGTGTCGGAGTGCGGGGAGAATGCTTCGATAACAGCTTCGTAAATAGTCCGTTTATACTTTGTATTTACATACACTTGGCGTCACAAAAATCGCACCTCTTTAAGAATTCCCTTCAAAGTCATTTTAACCTTATTAAGAGCCCTCTTACAGTCCACTAGCGCCGCCAATCGAAAAAATGTCATAACTTGTAAACAGAATCAAAAATACAAAATGTGGTCTATTATTACTGTAGAAATGGCAATAACGTAATTTTATAACACATTGTCACCACTTGAAATATAGCTGTTTAGCTAAATCGTGCATTTCTACAGTAATAATAGACCACATTTTGTATTTTTGATTCTGTTTACAAGTTATGACATTTTTTCGATTGGCGGCGCTAGTGGACTGTAAGAGGGCTCTTAATGAACGGGCAATTTATTTAAATTTCAGAATAAATTAATAGATTTTGTTTTTTGTTTAACAGGGAATAAAAAACGTAAGCTAATGCAAATGATAAATTTTATTTTATCAGCAAACATTACAATTAAGTCCTTAAAACAACTTAAAACCTAGTGTTACCCCCCCCCCCCCACCCCCGATGACTACTTTCGTGCGTTTTCTGATGGACCTAATTAATGTGACAACTCAGGTCCTACTGGGTGCATGGTTGCAACATGCGCCCATGTGTGTGGGCGGTATTGTGACCCACATTTAACCCGGGTCTGCCCGTTCGGCGAAATTAGTGGCTGTTGTAAAGCGTATGTTGTGTTTAGAAATTCTAACTGTTGTTAATTTCAAGGTAAACATTCATTTTGATACCAATCTATACTTATAATAAATCTGTAGAGAGGTCAATTCTGTACATGAAATATATTTACAAAATAACTATCGGGGGGTGATTAGTGATCGATACTGATGCCAAAAATGCAATCAGTAAAATTTTTGTCTGTCTGTCTGTCTGTCTGTCTGTCTGTCTGTCTGTCTGTCTGTCTGTCTGTCTGTCTGTCTGTCTGTCTGTCTGTCTGTCTGTCTGTCTGTCTGTCTGTCTGTATGTTATTTATAGAAAAAAAAACTACTAGACGGATTTTAACGAAACTTGGTACAATTATTCTACATACTCCTGAGCAGGTAATAGTATACTTTTCATCACGCTACCTGTACAGTGCAAGCACAGCACAGTTTTCATATCAATATGTCAGCATTTTACCTGCGCCGGGCCGGCTAATTTAGTACACGAATAGCATTCATACCGCGTGAACTCATTTATTATGCAATCATACTTTTATCAATAAATATCAATCAATCAGTTATCAGTGTATCAATCAGCATCAACTCAAGGTGTAAGGTCCCTAACCGTACATCTTAATGGTCCTTCGAGCCGGATAAGCGGGATCCAATCACGTTGCGAACATAATAGTGGTTGTTCCTGTAAACACGACCTGTGGACGACGGTCACCGGTCTACCAACATCATCAAGCCATCGACTGCTGGCTCCATCATCACAGAGGGTGCTTTGCTCTTCTTTCCGTGGTTGCGAATCGGTTCAGCCGGCCTCCCACAAGCGGGTCTCACCGGTTGGATTGAGAAGTCGCTAATATCGCGGAGAGTTCGCAAAAATACTCCTTGAAGACTAGCGGTCAAGAATATAATCAACAAAACTATCAACCATGAATTCCACAATGGAAAACATTTTAGCAAATCAAGATCAAATCATGCAAGCAATGGAGCAGCTGTTAAGGAATTTCAAGAAAGATTGTGCAGAACGTAAGACTCCGTACAATATCAAGAAACGACTGCAAACTCTGGATAATTATTGGGCTGAGTTCCAGTCTAACCATTTGAAATTATGTGAATACGACAATCGCAGTGCCAACTATTTCACCGATAATTGCTATCAAAAGACGAAACTCTTCTACTCTGAAGCGCGGGAAACTATCGAACAATACGAACCGAAGGTTCCGAGTGAAAGTAAGAGAGATCAATCTCCGAGCAAGCCATCAATACAAGTATCGGCAACATCTGGTAAACATCATCAAGAATCTTCAAGTTCGTCATCAGCTGACCCCGATCAAGCAAACAGCAACCCTGGAAACAGTAAGTCTACGTCACTGTGGAAAACTGTTTCTCAAGGAAATGCGAGCAAACTAGAAGAAATGCTGCGAAAACAAAACAGCAACTTCAAAGCGTTGTCTCGTACAATCAAGAGCGTGGATTTAGAGAACATCTCTGAAAAATGGGAACTCGAAGATCTACTGCGTAATGTACAAAAAAGGTGGTCAGTCATCGACTCATTGCATTGGGAAATTGACAGTGAGCTGTACGAGGAAGATGAAGATTACGAGCAAACATACAGCAAATATGAGCAGTTATACAATGACATGAAAAAGTCAATCAATATTAAGATGGGCTCAATTTCACACCGTGAAAATTGCACCCCTAAAATCGACATTCCTATATTCAGCGGGAATTACCTCAAATGGACATCATTCAAGGATCTATTTATAGAAACGATCCACAACAACAAGTCAATGTCGAGCGCTCAGAAGATGCAGTTTTTGAAAAGCAAGCTCAAAGGTGAAGCGGAAAAACTAGTCCAACACTTAAATATCAGTTCTGAAAATTATCAACTATGCTGGGATATCATGAATCATCGATACAACAACGAAAAGCTCATCTTTAGCTCGCATATCAGCGCACTTCTGGCAATACCTACTATGCAAAATCAAGCAGATTATCAGATCAAGAAGATGTTCGACACTACCAACGAATGTCTTAACGCCATAAAGAATCTCGGCGTCAACATATCAAATTGGGACCCACTTATTGTGCACCTGCTGGCATTGAAGTTGGACAGCGAGACGCATGGGGAATACATTCAATCGCTAACCAATCCTAGAGCACTGCCGACACTCGACGATTTCCTAACATTCCTGGAAAACAAATATACCGCTCTTGAATCGTCTCGTCGCAAGCAGTATACTCCAAAATCAAAGCAAGAAATATTCAACAGAAAAGAATCAGAACATCAGCCTAACAAACAAAGTAAACCTAATCAGCAAAATAATAAGAACGATGCAGGCAAACCATTTTTCCGCAATTCAACGTTCAAAAGTTTTGCAATGAATAAACCAAACTGTCCACTCTGCAATAACAATCACGGACTGTTCCATTGCAAAACATTTATAGAATCAAGGCCAGAGGCCAAAGGAGATATTGTGAGACAATTGAACCTCTGTAAAAATTGTCTCTATGATCACAAAAACAAATCATGCTACTCGGAGACAACATGCAGAGTATGTCAAGAAAAACACAACACCTTGCTGCACGATACGCTCCACTGCAACGGCGGAACAAGGAACACGAAGTCGTCTGCAGAAGAACAACCGTCCATATCACGAGAAAACAGGACACGAGACACAGTCAATCATGTCTCAAATGAAAGTATCATAGAAATACTGCTAGCAACAGCTCTCGTTCGTGTCAAAGCACGAAACGGGACATATCACACATTGCGTGCTCTTATTGATCAAGGTTCACAAGTCTCTTTAATATCAGAAAACGCAGCTCAAAAACTAGAACTCCCAAGACAAGCATGCAGAGGCGTCATATTTGGCATCGGCACCAGTCAAGCCAATTGTAAGGGAGAGATGAATATTACTGCGTCATCAATGCACACTGAGTTCACATTTCAAGCAGATGTGCTGATAATGAACACACTGTTACACAACCTGCCAAACAAGACATTCTCAAAACCATCATGGGCATACCTACAGAACATACAGCTAGCAGATCCAGGATTCTATACGAGCCAACCAGTAGATCTACTACTAGGAGCCGACGTATATTCCCAAATTATAATGGGAGGTATCATCAAAGAAAACGAGTCACTCCCTGTAGCACAACAAACTCAACTTGGATGGATATTAAGTGGAAACGTCAAATCATATCACTGCCACGTCGTAATGAACAATATTGAAGACATACAAAGGTTTTGGGCCATTGAAGACATAGCTGATGGCAATATCGACATGTCAAAGGAGGATCATCAGTGCATTCAGCAGTATCAGACTGAAACTTTGCGACGGAAGGATGGCAGATATGTCGTAAGACTACCGCTAAAGCCAGAAATAAAGGAAAACTTGGGAAAATCAAAACCCAAGGCAGTTGCACAATTTTATCAATTGGAAAACAAATTTGGAAAAAACCCAAAAATTGCTCAAGATTACAAAGCATTCATCGAGGAATACATCAAACTAGGTCACATGCGCGAGTGCACGAGTAAAAAACAGCCAGACTGCATTTTACCTCACCTATGTGTATTGAGGCCCGAATCAACAACAACAGCGTTACGTGTGGTGTTTAATGCGTCAGCAAAAACATCGACTGGCTACAGCTTAAATGACTGCATGTATAGTGGCCCAAATCTCCAACAAGATTTATTTACGTTAATATTGAGATGGAGACAACATAGATATGCAATTACAGCGGACATCGAGAAAATGTTCAGACAAATCTATTGTCATGACGATGATCTACACTATCAAAAAATCATTTGGCGCGACTCACCTCAAGATAAATTACGTGAATATGAGCTAACAACAGTCACATATGGCACCAAATCTGCACCATTTCTCGCCATGATGACTCTAAAGCAAATCGCAAAAGATGAACGCTCTAAGTATCCTGTTGCGGCCGCAGTTGTTGAAACCTGTTTCTACATGGATGACTTGTTGGCTGGACATCATAGCATCGAAGAAGCTAAGCAATTAAAATCTGATCTTATCAAATTACTTAGATCAGGCGGATTTAATTTGAGAAAGTGGTCGTCTAATAAATTAGAGGTATTAGATGACGTCACCGCAAACACAGCGCAATCATTTGAATTCAAACATCAAGAGTCAACTAAAACATTGGGGTTGCGTTGGCACCCACTGGACGATCAATTCAAGTTCGAAGTGAAGATTGACACAAAATCGACAGCTCCAGCTACCAAAAGGACCTTATTGTCAGATATATCCAAAATATTTGACCCACTAGGCTGGCTGGCTCCTGTCTCGACCAAGCTGAAACTTTTATTCCAAAATGTCTGGTCACTAACACTCCAATGGGATGACAAAGTACCAGCACACATCAACGAGCAATGGCAAAAGATCAAGAAAGATCTACCAGAAATAGAACATATCAATGTACCGCGATGGCTACAAACACAGCAAAACACAGAAATTGAACTTCATGGTTTCTGTGACGCATCCACAAAAGCGTATGCTTGCGTGATTTATTGCAGGATCATCAAACAGAACAATCAGAACAATCACACTCCTGTGACCATAATAGCAGGAAAATCAAAACTTGTTCCTGTCAATAAAGCGATATCATTACCAAGATTGGAGCTTAGCGCAGCACATTTATTATCACTTCTGATGAAAGTAGTACATAATACTTTACAGAACTACAATATCAAGATATACGGATGGTCAGATTCAACAGCAGTCCTGGGCTGGCTTCAGGGAGACCCTAATCGCTGGAAGCCATTTGTAGCAAATAGAGTGAAACAAGTCACTGAAGTAATCCCAATCAAGAACTGGCACTATGTGAAGTCAGCTGAAAATCCAGCTGATTGTGCTAGCCGAGGATGTTCAGCAGAGCAGTTAAAAGAACATTCACTATGGTGGCATGGTCCAACATGGCTATCATCATTTCAAGAAAATGAACATAAACAACAAATTTATGTTACGCAAGACGAAATGAAAAAATCAGTACAAACAAGCGTCATTCAACAAAAAGATGACATTGCTCAAAAAATATTAAATAAATGCAGCAATTTCAACAGAGCAACCCGAGTACTAGCTTGGACTTTGCGCGCAATAACACGTAATCAGCACAAACCAAAGTTTTTAACAATCGGCGAAATGAAGAAATCAAGACATTTCATCATCAAGCAAGTACAACAATCAGAATTCAGAGAAGATATCATCAGTCTTCAGAAACAAAAACAAGTCAGCGCAAAAAGTAAGCTGTTGAAATTGAACCCATTCCTGGATCAAGAAGGCTTACTGAGAGTTGGCGGGAGGATCGCTAATGCGAATATCAGTCAAAATATGAGACATCCAATCATAATACCTAAAAACTCTCATCTCAGTAACTTGCTTATTGACCAAGGACATCAGATGACGTATCATGGCGGAGCTCAAATCACGCAAGCTTGGCTTCGTCAACAATATTGGATTCAAGGCGGAAATCGAGCAGTCAAGAAACGCCTTAAAAACTGTGTCAAGTGCAGACGCCACGATCCAATCAAACAAGAACAGTTAATGGGAGACTTACCTGCAGCACGCAGCAATCCAGCACGACCTTTCTATCACTCAGGGGTTGACTACACTGGCTTTGTCTACGTTAAAACAAACAAAGGCCGAGGAGTAAAGACGACAAAAGGATACATTGCTGTGTTCGTTTGCATGGCCACAAAAGCTGTGCACCTGGAATTAGTCTCAGATCTGAGCTCTTCAGCATTTTTATCAGCATTACGCCGAATGTCAGCAAGAAGAGGCACCCCAAAACATATATACAGCGACAATGGTACAAATTTCGTAGGAGCAAGCAGAATTCTAAATGAAGAATTCATCAACATTCAAAAAGTGTTAGATGTCGAATTTTACGAAGCAATCACAGACATGGAGATCAATTGGCACTTCAACGCCCCATCCTGGCCAAGCGCGGGAGGTTTATGGGAAGCAGCTGTGAAGAGCTTAAAGTACCACCTAAAGAGAGTGATTGGCGAACAAAGGCTGACGTTTGAAGAATATTCAACAGTGCTAGCACAAATCGAAGCATGTTTGAACACACGACCATTGTGCGCTCTAAGTGAAGATCCAGAAGATTTGGATTACCTCACGCCATCCCACTTTCTAGCAAGCGGACCAACCTTGACGTTAATCGAAACGGAAAAAGATTTACGTACGAGATGGCAACTCACCCAAAAAATCATGGATGACTTATGGAAAAGGTGGAAAACGGAATACTTAAGTCAATTGTCAGTTCGTAGCAAGTGGCGGCAACCGCACACAAACTTAAAGATTAACGACATTGTCATCATACACGACGTACAGTTGCCATCAGGAAAGTGGCCAATGGGCAGAATCACGCAACTTCATCCCGGAAAAGATGGGTACGTCCGGGTGGTTACCATTCGGACAAAAAATGGGTCAATGAAAAGACCAATATCAAAGTTATCATTACTGCCTATAAATGAAAATCAATCAGAAGAGCAAGAACATCAAAAATCCGCAAGTAACGTATCAAGTCAACGAACACGACAACCGTCATCAAAATTATGCAACTTAATTTATACCATACTCATGACTCTTATGATAATGGTGCCTACAGCAAGAGGCGAATACAAGTTCTCAAGCCTGAGCAATAATCAAAGCATATACTTTGACAAGGTAGCCAATATGCGGCTACAACGTGAAGAATGGAAGCTAATAGTTTACTGCGATATGGCTCCATATTGGCGAGGAATAGATGTACTCAACAAATATATGAATCACCTGGAAAACATATGTTTAACAGATCAAATACCACAATGTGACGTAGTCCGATTACAGTTACGTCATGGGTACGCCGAACTCGAACACTACAACAGCATTCTACTTGGTCAGCAAATGCACCGATTGCGCCGACGTAGAGGTTTTATCAACGGAGTAGGCTCCATCGCACGAAGTTTATTCGGAATATTAGACGAAGATTTTGCCGAAAAATATCAGAAAGATATTGACCATATCAAGAAGGATCAAAAACATCTTGCCTTATTGTGGAAAAACCAGACATCAATCGTTGAAGCAGAATTGAATGTCATCAAACGAGTAGAAACCGCCTTGGAAAAACAACACAAACTCGTTAATCAATACATGATCAACTGCAACCAGGGAATAAACAAACTGAAAGAGCAGATTCAAAAGACAGACAGCAGAAGTGACTTCACTTTATCAGCCTTGGTGGCAAACAATATGCTGTCAGACCTGAAAAATATCCAGGAAACGCTAGTGGATACAGTGGCGAATATTTTCTATGAAAAATTCAATTTTCACCTCTTAACGCCAACACAGCTAAGAGATGAACTCAATACTATAACAGGACAACTTTCAAAGGAGCTGACCATACCCATAAATAACATTCAAACGGATCTGGCAAAGATATATCATTTACTAAAAGTAAAAGCAAGAGCAACCAAACAGTACATGATTTTTGAAGTCAAGATTCCTCTTGTGACTAGAGAAGGCTATGAGCTTTACAACCTCATACCAATTCCACTGCAAGTAGCTGAAAGCATGGTCACCATCACACCTATCGCGCAACACTTAGCGATAAACATCCACAAAGACTCCTACATACCGATATCGGAAGCCGATTGGGGAAGATGCACGCCTTACGACCAAGACGCATTCATTTGTCCTCTGAAAAGGCCTATTTATCAGATGACCTCAGACAACAATCTGTGTGTAAAAGATCAAGTTGCAAATCAATGTCAAACCGAAACCAAAGAATGTATCGATCAATGGACCGAATTAAGCATCGTCAACTCATATTTGTATTATTGTTGTGGACAATGTACAGTGCGAGTCATATGTGAGGATCATATTACTGCTGAACGACTCAGCAAGGCCGGGGTAATGACACTCGGTGACGGTTGCGTTATCAAAGGTCAAACATTCACGATTTATTCGCATCAGAGCCTAACTAACTCAGTCCATACAAAAACAGACATCATGGATATTGAGATTCCGTCCATAAATCACATCATCAATCTGACTATGCCATCCGCTGCCGCACTGAACGACACCGAAGAGACTATCAAACGGCAAAAGGATTTGGAAGTCATCAGTCTCGCCATCAAGAATGTTAGAGCGAAGGAAGTTGAAGCATTGACAGATCAAGTATCTTCACACGACATCCACCACTACATCGCCATATACACTGTAGTCGCAGTGATCATAATCGGTGTTCTCATCTACGGGTGGCGACGGCTGCGAGCGCACAGGGACACGGTTCAACAGAATCATCAGGAACCCAACGTGCACCACACGACAGCTACAAGGACACCGCCACCGACCATCCCTACTGTCGATAACAGCCACAGCAGCACACGCATAGTTGACAGAGCGTCATCACCACGTTTCGGAAGTCAATACAGATCAATGTAGTGTTATTTAAGTTATTTTATAAGAAATTATGTTTTATCACTTTGTAACTCATCACGATTCACATCATCCTGTGCACCCTTATCTTCTCCGGGCCTGGAGCATGTACAGTGCAAGCACAGCACAGTTTTCATATCAATATGTCAGCATTTTACCTGCGCCGGGCCGGCTAATTTAGTACACGAATAGCATTCATACCGCGTGAACTCATTTATTATGCAATCATACTTTTATCAATAAATATCAATCAATCAGTTATCAGTGTATCAATCAGCATCAACTCAAGGTGTAAGGTCCCTAACCGTACACTACCATTAATAGGAGCAGAGCAGTGAAAGGAAATGTTGGGAAAACGGGAGAAGTTACTTGGTTTTTTTAGCTTCCGTCGCGTGTGCAGCCTTAATGGTTAAAGCTACATAGAAATCATGTATAACGGAAATATTCCACATAAAATTATATAAAAAATATCCCAAGACAGCATATGTCTATCTTTTATAGTTGACTCACAATAACACGTGTAACTCCCGATAGCTTAGCAGTTCGGAGAATAAATGTGAATGTAAGTTTGTTTGTTGCGCTTTCACGCGACAACTACTGAACGGATTTGGATGAAATTTTGCACACAGATAGTTTATAACCTGGATTAAAACATAGGATACTTTTTATCCCGGCAGTAAGATTCCATGGGACAATAATCAAACTTCACGCGGGCGAAGCCGCTGGCAGAAGCTAGTATAAATAATAAATTGAAATCGCTGGACATTACACACAGCGCCATCTAGTGCCACACTAAGCAAGGCTTGTGTCGCGGTCACCAGACAGTTGATATACTACACATGTACTTTTTGTTTGTAAATACACACTTATTATACATATAAACATCCATGACTCGGAAACAAATGTCCATTGCTCATCACACAAACACTTGCTCCTACCAGGATTCGAACCCAGGACCTTAAGAACGTAAGGCAGCCTCACTACCGCTGCACCATTCGGGTCGAATATTAGGGTTTGATGCATTCGCTGCTGGCGAGACATGTTTGAAACTTATTTTAGAAGAGGTGCGATTTTTGTGACACCGAGTGTAGTTATCGAGGACTGCCGAGTACCCCCCTAAAATTTTCCTGAAATACCCCATTGTGGCCTAAAACTTTTCACATGACTATATGGCTGCTGTAAAAAAAACTGAAATATTCTTTAAATTAAAGTGAAAATGACATTCATTTCTATAACTTATTTAGCAGCGAACTAAACAAAAATACAGATTTTGACAGACTTTGTATATTTTGAGTTAAATCATGCCACATCTGGGTGCAACAAGATAACAAATTGTTAACACCAATAAAATAGGTTATCAGATTAATCACAAGAAACAAACAGCTATTTTAGTTTTATTACAGTTGTAATTGTTGTAACTAGTTATAACTGGCTTATCTAGTGAACTTGAACACGATTTTAATTGATAAGGGGTTAACTTTATAGCTTGAACATGAGAGGGGGGACACAGATGATCTGTAGTTAGCAGAAATTACGTCTCAAGTTTAGAGTAACTAATATGATAAAAATTATGCAGCCTCTTTAAAGGTATGTTTTTTTTAAGGCCGATGCTGGAGACCTTTCACCTTAATGGTAAATGCTATTAAGAGCGTAGACGGGCTGCGCGGGAATTGAAAAATAGGTATTTGAAGAAACTATTGCCGTCTCCCTCGCCTCTCGTCTGCCCCCGTAGAGTGCGATAGAGACAACTGCAGCTAAGAACGATTTTACCTACAAAAATCCTTGACCGATCGACGTTTCGTATTCTCCTGTTTTCTCCTCGAAACCTAAGCCAATTAAATTAAATTTGGTATCAAAATTTAAAGGAAGAATAGATCTATGCCCCTATTACTTGTTTTTATTTTAAAAACTTTTCAATTTTCTTTGGTAATCGTCTGATTATGTAGGTAAAAACGGGGTATTTTTTTAGGTTTTTGGTAAGTCATATTTATTTCTTAAACAAATTTTTTGAAAAAAAAAATGACAGGGGCATGCCTTAAAAAGACCTAGATTTTTATAAATAAAAACGATTACTCTAGAGGCATTATCCAGGAAGAGAATAGGGGAATACATTTGTATGGAAAAATGCAGCCCGTCTACGCTCTTAAAACGAATATCGTAGAATACCCTATTTCTAATCACTACATATTATAAAACAAAGTCTCCCGCCGCGTCTGTCTGTCCCTATGTATGCTTAGATCTTTAAAACTACGCAACGGATTTTGATGCGGTTTTTTTAAGAGATAGTGATTCAAGAGGAAGGTTTTTGTATATAATTTTACGCGGGCAAAGCCGCAGGCATCAGCTAGTTCTATGTATGATTTGTCAATCAAAAGCAAAAACCACTTTTAGAAACAATAACATAACATTCGCCTGCAATCCACGTAGGGTTGGGCAAAGGTGTACTGAATAGTGCACACATATTTCACCACCTATGTTAAAGTCCAGGCCATTAACCAAGCACAAATCCAAACACCATGCCTACTACTGAAAAAATTCTGATGGAAGAACCCAATAACTCTGCCCGACCTGATACATGCATGTATTTTTTTCTTCACTTAAATCAATTAATTACACTATTATCAACCCAAGAAAAGTATTAAATAGTTATATATGTAACATGTGAGGAAAGTTCGTTTTTCCTATGAGTTTTGATTTTGAGTCTCGAGCAAACGAAGGATTGAAAAATAGAATCACGAGCGCAGCGAGTGATTATAAAATTCAATCCTGAGTAAGCGAAAGACTCAACAAAACGAATAGCAAATGAACTTGCTCACAAGTGTATACAAAACTTTTCACCGCTTAAAAATAATACTAAACTTGTGCAATTTTCTATGACAGTTCCAACGTCC
The DNA here is from genome assembly GCA_916618015.1 of Xestia c-nigrum. Classification (NCBI taxonomy): domain Eukaryota; kingdom Metazoa; phylum Arthropoda; class Insecta; order Lepidoptera; family Noctuidae; genus Xestia; species Xestia c-nigrum. The sequence goes on along the minus strand of OU745248.1, from coordinate 26,159,744 downwards.
GTGATTGTCGCGACCATACTTTGACGTCATTTATCAAAATCTACCTTGTTTACATCTATTTTTTTAGCCGTAATAAAGTAATTTTACTAATTGTATGCGCTTTATTCAAGCAAAAATTGCCATAACGATATTATAATAAAATCGTAGTGCAACTTTACCTACATTTCAAATAAAAGTTATTTTTTGACATATGAATTTTGATGTCACTACCGCCATTATCGAGGACGACGTATTTTGAGAGTGCGTTCCGTTTCACCAAAAACATGCTACATAAAACAATAAATTATAAAATAAGTGATGTTTAAGAAACATAAACAAGTGCACCATAATGTTTATAAGCGCCAACACAAGGCATTTTTAGTAAATAAAAAGAGTTTTGTAATTCTTGCATATTCCCTAGGCAGCAAAGCTCAGCAGTCGCGCATGCAACTTCTAGACCAACGAGGTAGAAACAGTCACATTTTCGTAATTTCGTTATAGGTATAGGTGGCCCAAATCATTGGTCCCAAGGCACCTCTGATTTTCCGGCTTCAATTATCACTTGTTTCGGTGAAGGAAAACATCGTGAGGAAACCAGCAAGCCTAAGAGAAATTTCTCGAAGGCATGAAGAGCCAAGTCCGAGGCCCAAGGGCGGTATAAAACTGACACCAAACCCCGTATTCACAACGCTTCGATTCGGGAAAACATATTTGTCTATCTCGCTCGTTTTCGAATACGACTTGTTGAATCGAAATTCATTCCGAACGTTTGTGAATATGGGGGCAAGTTGGGCACTAACCACGCAGATCAGAAATATGAGATATAACCTATGGAGAAGCCAAAACCTCGTTGTTGCAGTGATTAACATATCATCTTAGTAAAAGCTTACGTTTACATATGGGACCAAAACATGGTCGCTCACAATGGGCCTTATCAGAAGGGTTAAAGTCACCCAAAGGGCATTAGGGTTTCCTTGCGTGATCGAATCAGAAATGGAAACATGCGCAAGAAAACCAAGCTTACCGACGTAGCCCGAAGAATTGCCGAACTTACGTGGCAATGGGCAGGGCACATTGCTCGCAGAACGGATGGCCCATGGGGCCGAAAAGTTCTGGAGTAGCGACCGCGAACCGGAAGAGGTTGCGTTGGAAGACCACTCACTAGGTAGAACAATGACCTGGTGAAGGTTGCGGTCACTATGGCGACACTTGGGGGAAGCCTATGTCTAGCAGTGGACGTCTTTCAGTTGAAATGATGATGATGAAAAGCCTGTTACATACCTGTGTGCCGTGTATCTCCGTGTGTAGATGCAGCAGCCCATTGATGGCGGACAGACAGATGGCCATCATCTGGTGCCTCGTCAGCGTCACCCTGTTGAGGTGCTCGTACAGCGAGCCCAGCGGGTGGAAGTGTGTGATCAGCCAGAGCTGTGGACAACATATCAGAATATTAACCGAGGTTGGCTGTAGCAAAGATAATCTCCTCAGAGGTTCACGGACTGCTCAGATCTCAAATGTGTATGTGGCATACCTCCCATCTTGGGCCCCAGCCCTGTCACCTGCATACTTGACGATCTTATGACTGCATCAACAAGCGAAGTTCGCATAGGTGAATTTTTAGCCAAAGACATTTCAATAAAAAATTGCCATCGACACTGTAAGATGAATAAATGATAGTACTTCATTGTTGAGAGATGGAGAGGAACCTCGACCTTGACCGTGAAAAATTAGAGGGACTTTGACCGTGAAAAATTCGTGCATCGACTCTTACGAACTTGGAGGATTGTATTGATGATTTTAAGGACGCTGGTACTTTTTTCCACGAATATTAGTGTTTTTCAGGTACCATTTTAATGTACAAGCTGTCACAAATGTGAAAATTTCATGGTCTTAATTTAAAGATAATATATTAATCTCCAGATAATCCTCAGAAAAAATCTATGACGTCGTACAAAATTTTCGCACAAATACGTTTTTCCCATCACAAGAATCGCAGAAAATTTAAAAAAAGGGGTCAGAATAGGTACCAATTTAGGTCATTTTAAAGCATATTTTATCTTAATAATTAATAAGAAATTGCGGTAAATATAGTCCTTTACTGGAAATCCATTTTTTTTTGTATTCAAATCGCAACATTTTCCAATTACTAGCCAAAGTATAAACATTTGGCGAATTCTTCATACATTTTTCACTCGCGGTTCGTCAATCTGCGCTGAGACGCGCTCCTCAACGGACGGGTGTATCGCTCTGTCGCAAAAAATAAATACGATTTTATTCCAAAAAAATATTGTAGTGTGCATGCGTGTGAGTAGGTACCCCCGGTTGTATAGCGTATTCGGAATGAGTTGAAACTTTTTCCAACGACATTAAAGTAAGTACTTACGAGTTCCTACTTTTATTATTAAAGTGTGGTTTAGAAAATATGTTGGGTAAGATCGGGATTTGTGAAATGGATGGGTGGTGTTAAGTAACTCTTAGTAAGGTTAGGATTTGGATGGATAAGGCCAAGCTGTTCACGATGAGGTTCGGAAGTGGATGGGGAGGAGAGTTATGATTTTAACTTTTTTTTTTAGGTGTGTATGTACGAATATGGGGACAAAATCAAAAATGGTGCCCATAGAAAACTGGAACGAGCAGACTTCTATAGACTCTGGTCCAAGAAGCGTTGTTGGTACTAGGATACTCATATCATTTGTCGTGTTTGATGCTTTGCAATTACCGAAGCTCATGGAAATCGCGAAAAAAAAAAGGGAAAAAAAAATAGTACCTACTTTTTGTAAATCAAATTCTTCATTTCTGATTATTATATCATCAGTATAAGAAGTATAAAGCCCTCAACACTTAATTACTGATAAATATAAGCGTAACCTTCACGACTATAATCCTTAGAGGGGTAAGCACACATGTTCTTCGCACGCCAGATTACACAATTGCTCGCAATAGTTATTACGAGTTGAAATCGATCTGTTTGCTAAATCTTGGAGACGAAATCTTCACGACTGTAATCCTCAGAGGTGTATGCAGCCATGTTCATCGTACGCCGGATTTCACAATTGGTCGCATTAGTTATAATGAGCTGAAAACGATCTATTATCTAGGATTATATTATATATTATATAGGATAGGATTGGATAGGATTCAATTAAATGTTCCATATAATTAATAACAAAATGTTCAATCGGAACCCTTACAGATACGTCATGTCTGACTGTCTGTCTGTCTGTCCGTATGTCACAGCCACTTTTTTCCGAAACTATAAGAACTATGCTGTTGAAACTTGGTACGTAGATATATTCTGTAAACCGCATTAAGATTTATACACAAAAATATTAAAAAAAGAATATTTTTTTTTTTTTTCTAAACTCAGAGACACTTCCAAAGTGGTAAAATGTGTCCCCCCCCCTTTTAATTCTTGTGACCGGGCGTGTGTTCCGTGCGACACTGAGATGATGATTTTCTTTACGGTAGTCGGTGTCGGAACTGTTGTTTTTAGTTTTTGAACATGGGGCAGGTTTTTTTATGTTGGTACCATATTAGGTGTACATATTCTGTTACCCTTAACAGGCGTGATTTTATGTTATGAAAATCGCGAAGAAAAAGATACTATTGATAGGGTCAAGCACCTTCTTTTTTTGCAGTTGGTTGAAAATACTAACCTATTATCACGACAACGGTACATAGTAATAGTAACCAAACGCATTTTCAAAGGTCCAAGTAGGTATTCTTCCGGAGTTAATTTCAATAACATTACAAAATAAAACCAAGGAGCTAAATTATTTAGGTGAAGTATAAAATCGAGCGCTCGGAGTTGTTGAATGTGTGCGTAGTGCGTACGCGTGATGTTGCTGTGTGCGGCATTGAATACCTAAATTTGAGTTCAACAAAAACGGTGCAGCGTCCTTAATGATTATAATTCTGTAACTTAATACGTCTTACAGTCGCGACCGATATGTTTATCAATATACAACTTAGCACTGCCCTGGAAATTGAAACAAACGTAAGAACATTTGAATTTCGCGGGCTACTTTGTAGCATCCCCCTTAAGAATTATTGTTTTGTTTGCTACAAAATAGTAGAGGAAGACCAAAGAAGTCCATCCGTCGGACTGAGTGAAAGTTGATATAGCTAGAAAGGTAACTGGTGAGACGGGTAATGTTCTTCTTTCAAACTTTTCAGTATCGGCGAACCCCAAATAGATTAGGATAAGGGGAGGGATATTGTTTGCCACACTTTGAGTTCAGATTGTTATGAAGAGGAATCAGACCCCGTATTCACAAACGTTCGACTCGTTTCCGATTCGACAACTCGTATATCTGTCTTCTTCTGGCATTACGAAAACGGCCGAGATAGACATACAACTTCCCGAAGCGTTGTGAATACGGGGGCTGGTCTTTTAAAAATCCGTCCCAGAAAGAGATAGCTAGAGTACTCCGTACCTGCGTACAACTGCCTCTACTAGTCATGTCACTGCCGATGTACGCCAGTATGTTCTCATGTCGCAGCAGCACAGTGGAATATATCTCAGTCTCCCGGCGCCAACTAGCCTCGTCGCGTGAGAAGAATATCTTCACCGCCACGTTGTCTGCGTACCAGGAGCCGCGCCACACCTCACCGTAGCGACCCTGGTGAATAATATAACAAGCTTATCGTAAGTAAAAACATAGTTGGGAAAATGCTAGGGAGATAAATAAATAAATATCGCTGGACATTACACACAGCGCCATCTAGTGACACAATAAACAACGAGGCTTGTGTCGTGGACACTAGATAGTTGATTATAACATATATACTTTTTGTTTGTAAACACATACTTATTATACATTTACAACATCCCCGACTTTAAAACAAATGTCCATCACACTAACATTTGCTCTTACCGGGATTTGAACCTAGGACCCCAAGGTGCTTCTACGAGCGACAGAATCGCGGCGATTTGACGTATTTCTAATATTTCTATACGAAAATATGGCCGCGATTCTCTCGTTCGTGGAGGCGGCCCCATTTTTTTCGGAAGTTAATCATCAAATGACCCCTCCCACTTTGGGCGGAGCGGGAGGGAGTGTCAGACTTTTACTGACTAAAAACCATCCTTGTTCCTTCCTCGCCCTTTATGTTCCGGGGCTTCGGTATCTCTGTCGAACAGGCCCGCAACCCCGGCAGGTAGAGGCGGCCCCTAAGAACACAAGGCAGCCTCACTACCGCTGCGCCATCCGGGTCATCAGATGATGATGAGGCCTCTGGGCAGTGTAGAAACACGTGGACCAGACTTTCAGCAGTTTTTCATCAAACTAGTTGAGTGTATACCTTCCCCACGCAGTCGGTGAGCGTGACCTGCTTGGCGAGTGTGCGCTGCACCATGAGCGGCAGGCCGGAGCCCGACCCACTAGTCACGGAGCACTCCAGGTACAAACTATACGAGTGTATACCTTCCCCACGCAGTCGGTGAGCGTGACCTGCTTGGCGAGTGTGCGCTGCACCATGAGCGGCAGGCCGGAGCCCGACCCACTAGTCACGGAGCACTCCAGGTACAAACTATACGAGTGTATACCTTCCCCACGCAGTCGGTGAGCGTGACCTGCTTGGCGAGTGTGCGCTGCACCATGAGCGGCAGGCCGGAGCCCGACCCACTAGTCACGGAGCACTCCAGGTACAAACTATACGAGTGTATACCTTCCCCACGCAGTCGGTGAGCGTGACCTGCTTGGCGAGTGTGCGCTGCACCATGAGCGGCAGGCCGGAGCCCGACCCACTAGTCACGGAGCACTCCAGGTACAAACTATACGAGTGTATACCTTCCCCACGCAGTCGGTGAGCGTGACCTGCTTGGCGAGTGTGCGCTGCACCATGAGCGGCAGGCCGGAGCCCGACCCACTAGTCACGGAGCACTCCAGGTACAAACTATACGAGTGTATACCTTCCCCACGCAGTCGGTGAGCGTGACCTGCTTGGCGAGTGTGCGCTGCACCATGAGCGGCAGGCCGGAGCCCGACCCACTAGTCACGGAGCACTCCAGGTACAAACTATACGAGTGTATACCTTCCCCACGCAGTCGGTGAGCGTGACCTGCTTGGCGAGTGTGCGCTGCACCATGAGCGGCAGGCCGGAGCCCGACCCACTAGTCACGGAGCACTCCAGGTACAAACTATACGAGTGTATACCTTCCCCACGCAGTCGGTGAGCGTGACCTGCTTGGCGAGTGTGCGCTGCACCATGAGCGGCAGGCCGGAGCCCGACCCACTAGTCACGGAGCACTCCAGGTACAAACTATACGAGTGTATACCTTCCCCACGCAGTCGGTGAGCGTGACCTGCTTGGCGAGTGTGCGCTGCACCATGAGCGGCAGGCCGGAGCCCGACCCACTAGTCACGGAGCACTCCAGGTACTCGCGCAGTGTGGAGTCGCCCGCTGCTGTGGCGCGGATGCAGTTACCGTTCTGCGACCCTTCTACTCCTGGGGAGAAAGAAAAGCGTGAATATAAGAATAACGTTAGACTTGTTGATGTTTTGATTTGATTTGATTTGACTGTCTCACTGACCATGCCACTTCGTCTGCATCACATCGTTATTTAAAGTTCTCAAATGAAACTGTTAGTGTCTTTTATGTGGCAATACAGATTACAAATTGAGATATGAGTTGCGGTTTGGTAAAACCTCGAAGTGTAGATACGATGACGAGTAGATATCTAACTGCTTAAAGACCTCTTAGGACTTACCTTCGTAAAAGGCACTAGTGACGTGTGGACTATACAGATTGGACGAGAAGTAGTTGGAATCTGCGCCCAGCTTGTGTAGCGCGGCTCGGGATACGCGCAACCTGGAATAAACAGTGAATTTATAAATAATTTCCTCTTTATACTATTAGTATAGATAAGTATTAAGACAATCTTCATTAACGATGGTTCATGGATGGCTCATATCTCAATTGCTGAGTTTCCTCGCAGACTGTAGCCTTCCTTCCAACTCACATCGCCTGTCTTGACGTCTGCGCATTTGATGACCTCACAACTGGATCAGTTACGAGAACCCCGCGTTTGCGTAGCTAAACATATGCGCGAAATGCAATATTTGAACTTTTGTTATCGACGCACTATTTTCCTCACTATGGAAGTATGCCAACGGTAACCTGGAGACTTCTGAAAAATAGATAATATCAACCATAAGTCCATGAAACGCTCATACCTGTGACTTCTCCTCAGCACGAATATGGCCATAGCTCCGATAACGCTCACAATGAGCACAGAGGCGCCCACGCTGGCCCACAGCTTCCACGCATTGGACGGCAGTGGCTCGATGGCCGTGTCTGCGAGGGGGGGCAGCTCGGGGAAGGAGCCGTCGTTGCACATGTCTCCCTGACAACACGTTATGTTGTGGAGCCCGGCGTGACGCTTGCGGAGGCTGAGGGAGAGGGGAATCAGAATATTTTAAACTTTATAGGGTGTTTGAGTTGTTTATAAATGAGAATGGGTTCGGTTAGGTTGGCAGAAATTGCAGCTGAACAGAGCCTGCTCTGTGATTTTGCGAGAATTTAAATAAAAACCCTCTAATTCAACACAATTGATATAATATTGAGCAAGTTTGTAACAAATAAGAAATATTTTTGACATCACCTCAAATCAAGTACCTATGTAGTTTAAAACCTCTTTCTACATACCTCTGCAGCGGCGTGTTAGTCCTACACGTGAACTGGTAGTGGTCCCTCTGCGTGGAGCACCCGCGAGAGTGCCGCAACTCTCCATCTGAAGCCCTCACTGAAGACTTGAAGCAGTACAGCGCGTCCTGGCACACCTCGTCTGATGAAGACCCGCATTCTGGAGGCTCGCATTGATGGCATTTGTACCTGTGGTGGTTAATACGTGCTTATGTTAGGGGATTGTGTGAGGACTTCGTAGCTAAGTAATAACAGACGATCGGGTCGATCTTTGGGTTCAGTCGTGCTTGCCTAGTTGGGTCCGTGGATGAGTGATCAGCCATTATATACCGAGTTTCTTCCGTGCCTCGGTCCCGGCTGTTATTTGTAGATCATTGGCAGTTGTTACAGATAGTCAGGCCCGAAATTCTGATAACTGGTCTTATCAAGGGGTAGTGGTGCAGTAGTTGTCTGTTGGCAAATTTGTCCCCTTAGGACAAATGCAGTGCGATCGGCGGCGGCGACCTCTCGCGTCCGGCCCTGGTTCAATCCATGGTCCGGAGCGAGACGGAATGGGAAGCCGTCGCCTCCTTCTGCGAAGCAGTCATGCTAGCGAAGGAGGTGGCGGAACGAGAGAGGGAGAGATCCTCTCTTCCCGGCCGCCGCGGGAGACGCAACGGGCGTCGGGGGCCACGTGGTGGCTACCGGCCACCGTAGATGCGGGCCTGTGGACGGCTGGCTATGGGCTAGCTAGCCGTCCGGCCGTCTAACGACGACGACAGGCCGTGTCGACGGCGCGTTCGTGTTCCACGCGCGCCTCAAAGAGATGTCAGCAAAAGGAGAGGGGCCCGCAAGGGCCGAAGCCTGCCGGGGTTGCGGGCCTGTTCGAAAGAGATACCGCGGCCCCGGAACGTAAAAGGCGAGGAAGGAACATGGATGGTTTTTAGTCAGTAAGAGTCTGACACTCCCTCCCGCTCCGCCCAGAGTGGGGGGGGGTCATTTGATGATTTCCCATCCTTAAAAAAAAAAAAAAAAAAAAGGACAAATGCAGTGACCAACTATCAACTAATATTGTTGACCAACCAACCAACATTAACTGGTATTACAAACAGCAGTTTGCTTGTACCCAAGTTATACCTATATGCCCTTTAAATGTAATTCTGCTGACAATTTTGTAAAGTACTTAAAATTGATATAAAGATCGTGTATCTCAGATGTTTATGTAAAATACAACATAACAATAAAAAAAATAATGTGTTTTTTATCATGTACAAATTGCATGTTTATTGTTGGTTCCGAAAAAACAAAACTATTTGCTAGGGAACATTAGCAAATACATTAAAATCTTGCAGAAAACTTGACCTTACTTGGTTGTTACAAAGTATCATTGAGATTTTCAGTAGATTCGAAGTAAGATTCTCGTATAGAAGGATTGGCGTTTTAGTGACTTATACTTTCTGTAGTATTCTGGGATTCAAACTTTCAAACCGCGTAAGAAATACAATACTGCGCTTCTCGACAAAATTGATATCAGAATGGTTTAAGACCTACGCGAAGATGGCGAGACGAGCCGGCCGTCTTGAAAGATTGGACAGTCAACAGCCGTGAGAAATAGAGGAGCGAGGCTTTTTTCCAGCAGTGCGATAGTGTCATTACATATTATAAAGTCCTCCGCCGCGTCTGTCTGTCTGTTCGCCATAAACTCAAAAACTTCTACACCGATTTTCACGCTGTTTTCACCAATGGATACAGTGGTTCTCGAGGAAGGTGGGGTGGGATGGGGAGGTACACGGACGAAGCCCCGGGCATCAGCTAGTGGGCTGATAAAACCTTAAACTGCTGACCATTCTGTCCCCAAAAGGTAATAATGTATAACAATGAACCACCCACAGAATTAACTCAATATTGTAAATATTCAGAGCACAATAGACGCATTACCGTTGATAACAGGCAGATAAATCATCAGAAGCGCACTGATAAGACCCATTCATGTTGTGATTCAGACCCTGGTGATAAATGTTATCACAATGCTTAATGAATGGGCCGGGATGTACTCTTATTATTACGTTCATTATTAATAATGCCGCGCTTTTCCTTTCGAAGAGTTCGTGGCTAAATAATAAGGTCGATTTTTAGGTTAACCCGTGCTTGGCTGGTTGGTCTGTAGATGGGTGACGGTCCTTCCATTACATACCAAGTTTCCTACGTGCCTCGAAAAGCACGTTAAGCAGTTGGTCCCTGCTCCATGTAAACTACTAGACTTAGACTGTATGCCGACCCCAACATAGTTGAGAAAAGGCTAGGCAAATGATGTCTCACTATTTTTTTTTAATTAGAACTATGGTAGTAGTTTGCAATTTGCAAGTCAGACAGGCAGTAGCTCAATGTAGAATACCGGTATTCTGCATCAGGTGAGACCGCAGCTATAGTAACGGGATCACCAGGCCGATGAGCGTTGCAAATGCTGCTTGATAAGCCTTATAGATAAATATTCATATCATATCATTACCTTTTTTGAAACTTCCTTCTCCTTTGGTTAGCAGTGCAAACAAATAGTGGTTTTATTATATTAGCCAGTATTTTTATAATATTTACTTATGTTATTTTATGACAAGGAAGGTTAATTAGGTTATCTGTGTTTAAGAATGCATTCTCGATTTCATTTTTTTACATAAATATAATTGAAGATCAAGAAATTCCTTCCTCATTTTTTTGTATATTATTTTTACATGTATACATTTAAGCATATACTTTCAGCCGGTTTAGATCGGAATAGAGGTCATCCACCCACACACAACATTATTAAAGTTCTTAACTTTGAAATCCAAAAATAAGCCTGTTTTGACAGCAACTATATTTTAACTTGGGCCAATTTCCATAAATATAAAAAAATGCAAAATCTAGTAGAAAAAAAAATTTTTTAAGGCACAGACTGAAATTTTCAAGTGAACCTTCTTAAAAAACACAGAAATGGCCTCCCTCATATTATTCTGACTTTTCTTATCTAAAATGGTTTAAAATCGAAATAATATATTTCATTAATATTAGAATAGAATAGAATAGAATTCATTTATTTATAAGAATGTAGTTTATTATCGAAAATGTATTTCAAAATAAACATTAAATTTAAATGTAAAAAGCATAACAATAGAAAGTATTTTAGTAAGTTAAGTGAAACATACCTGGGTTGTTGTACCATCATCTTTTCAACCGAGATGAGCTCCTCATTGTGTTGTGTCTCAGGGCCCTGTGTGCTTCCTGATACCTCATCTTCATCCAGACCCGTTAGGCCCGCTGCAAACACATTAATTCAATGTCATTTTGAGCTCAATACATATACGATGATCATTTCTTGGGATACGAAAACTTATTATAAATATAAACATTTTGCTCCGTCAAAATACAGATTTGATATTAATATATTCAAGCATAAGTTTGTGCTAAGAGTCAAACAAAAGTATGAACAAAACTGTACAAATAAAAATTGACCAAAAGACGGTCAGACAAAAACAGAAAGATAAACCTAGTACCTAGCTGATTCCAAAGTGAAGATCTATGCAGACGATAGGACTAAAAACAGAAATTAAAATGTTATTCTGGTCATCAGTCACCCATATGCCGTAATTACAGAAACAATTAAAAAGCCATTGTGTCTCACAGAGATACACGTTCCAGCATATGAAGGGTTAAATCTTACCCATAGAACCAAGAAAGCTCAACAGCAATATATAATATACAAACACAAAATATTTAAACAGTTTTCAACACTTGACTCTTGACAAAACTAGTGTGTTTGTCAAAAAATTATGAAGCAGTAAAGTTGAAAACTGCAGACTGATAAATGATGGAAGGTATTGCTGCAGAAATAGTCAAGACAATTTTGATTGGAGACAATAAAATGATAAGTGACCAGCTGATACAGCCAACTGTTTTAAAGTAAACATTCTATCATTATATTCAAGAATGATTCATAGGCTAAATCATGTAGTTCAGAAACTCCTACCCACGGTTGCTCTAGTTCCAAGTTAGGCCTTCGCATTTACATGAATGAACACCTTGGTAAATTAGTACTCGGTTTCAATATTTCACTTTGTGTCGAGCATAGTATTGCGTCTAAATCAGGGCGCAATACAAAATAAAACAGCTTCAATACCACATTTGTGAATTCTGTTGAAAAACAATAATAGAAAAACTGGAATACGGAAGCCACTATGGAATTGGTTTTTCTAAACGTTTGTGATGTTTTGAATGCATGTAAACCACTTGTAACACTTTGAGGGATGTTTAGGCATCGTAATATATGAGAAAACTTACCCCAACAAGCATTTATCAATAGAAATGTGAACAAATATCGTAATATGACAACGTCCGCCATTCTTCATTCATCATAACAATGCACTACTGAAATCAAATTGCGATCTTATAATAAAAGAAGTTGAAATAAACAGCAAGTTCAGCAAACATTTTACAACTGTTTTAGTCATTATCTGAAATTTAATATGTTCCAAAATTTATTTAAAGTTTATTGTGGTCGTATATAATTAAATAGTATGAAAATGAACAGTAAATCACTTCCGTTGCAATGTGTCGCCTTCCTCTTTCTTTGAACTTAATAAAATTTCTGAACGATTAGTTATTATTCCAAGAAATGTTTGAAGTTTTTGAACGAAATAGTATAAATCGGAAACACGCTTATGAAAAAAATTATCTTTCCATGCTCTACTATGAATTTTAATTCGATTCCAGATTTGACATTAGCTACTGTCATTTTGTGAAATAATGATACCACATTTAATAGTTTAGTGATGAACACAAAAATCGATAATCGAATCGATATTTTGTTATTTTGTTGGGTTTTTGTTAAAGTGTTGTTACGTTGTGTTTGTTGTTACGTTTATAGTTTTTTGTGAACTTTGAGTGAATCTATTTGATTTGGTTTTCCATCAAAATGGATCCTCAGCGAAGTACATCACAAAAAGACGTGGATGTTTTCTTGTCCCCAAGAAAAATCGTCCACGAAAAGCTTTCACTGTTACTGAAAAAGTAATGATCTGCAACGCCTACAAATACGTGAAAAATGAAATTTCTGCGCAATTGGAGGCCTTTGAAGTTGTGGAAGAAAATGAATGTATGAGTGTGTTACAGTGTTACTTTTTAGTGTACAACAAAGTTTATTCTATTCTATTCTATCGGTTGGGAAATATTTAATTTCCTGATATACTTAGTTTACGAGAGTAAAATTATAAACGAGAAGAATCGATCTGGAAATATTCCATTTCCATATCGAATAATTTCGCAACGTCACTATTTAGTACTTGTCATTACGTTGCAACACTGAAATTGTCAAATCTGGAATCGAATTAAAATTCCGAGTATAGCTATAGCTACTTCTTTGATGCAACAGTTTTTTTGTGAAACGGTGGGAGGACAGTGTAAAGGATTCAATTGATATTTGTCTAGAAAGGATGTGACTGTTAAGGTGGACGCACACTTATCCACGCCGAACGCGCCGAACGAATCGAAGTCAAGGAGGCCTCGCACACATATCCGAGCCGAACGCGCCGAAAGAATCGACCGCGCCGAAAGATTGGAATCACTCATTTTTTTAAACAATGAAGAAGTACAGTTTAGCCAACGAAAGCTGTCCAAGAAAAAAGGCGGGACACTGCTTAAACGGTGTTGATACTATTCATTACTCAGGAAGTATTTTTTTAAATATAAAAATACGTTTTATGAGCTGTAATTTTCAAGTGTATTATTGTCGGCGACGAGACCCTATCTCTACACCAGGGTACATAAAGTATTACGTGAGTCGATCAGTTGAATTAGTATTTTGAAAACTTGTGATATTATCTTAGATATAAATTAAGTGATTTTTTATAATTATAATCTCAGATGATGCCAAGTTAACATAAAATCAACAAGATTGTATTAAAGTCCAATTAAAAGGAAAAACGTAGATTAATAAAGTTATTGTGTCATATAATTACGTAACTCGAAATGATTCTATTCTATTCTATTTTTTATGAATGGCAATTGAAGCCGATGTCGACTATTCTGCCAATGTCGAAAGTGAACTGGAACGGAAAGTGGGTGTTTTAGGAAAAAAATAAAATAAAAAAGTAAAAACTACAGTTGATACAGTTGGACTTGTTGGTTAGTAGCAGACTGAAACAAACAAAAAATAATTAATAAATAAATATTATAATTGTTAAAACATACATATACCACATCAACACAGACAGAGTATTTGGTGAAACGGCTTATAGTTTTATACTGTTGTGGCGGATGAAAATCATCAACGCCACAAGCAGTTCGGAAGAAGAGTATGTTAGGAGGGACGGAAAATTAATCGGGAGGGGGATTTTGAGTTTAGGGAGGCGGCTATATTAATCAAGAGGTGGGATGTTGTTTGAGCATTCAAAGAAAATGTGGTCAAGAGTACCCTCTCCTAACCCACACTCGCAGAGAGAGGAGTCACGTGCGTGGATTTTACGTTGCTGAAGAACAAGCGTCTTTAGCCAATGTGTCAGCACATTCATTGCCCTTAATACCACAATGACTGGGAATCCAAACTAACTGAACGTCTTTTTGATTACCAGCGCAAGTAAATAACGACTTTTTAATTTTTAGAATAAGTGAGCTGTGCAATTTACTTTTGAAAGGGTTTTGGACTAAGGCTTGCAAGCTACTAAGAGAGTCAGTGAAAATTACGGCTTTGTCAATATTGTGGTGTGACTCTATGAAAAGGCATGCTTCTAATAAAGCCACACACTCACCCGTAAACACAGAAGATTCTTTAGTGCATTTATATTGTAAAATAATTCTGGAGTTTTGGTAGTAAACCGCAGCTCCAGTGTAACTGAGGTCGGTAAATTTAGAGGCATCTGTAAAAAACCGCTGAAACTCATACCATCGCTCTCCCACCACTGCATTGAAGGCCGAGTTTGCCGAGGGAGACTTTTTAGAAATGCCAATATCAAAACATATTTTAGGATTGAAGCAAAGGACTTCATAGGCAAAGTGGAAAAGGGGTAGACTAGGATACTTAACGATTGGACATTCTAAATTTTGGAGTTGGCGAAACGTTTTTAAAATTAAGGGGAATTCTTTATGTTTCCAGAATTTTGAGTTTCTGCATAGGGCGTCTAACTCGTTCAATTTGGCTATAAGAGGATGGGAAGATCTAGATAATACTCTAGACAAAAAACGGGAGGCCAGATATTGCCGTCTTAGGGCCAAAGGAGGTTCAGCACACTCAACCTGCAATGCATTAACGGGTGTCGACTTCATGCAACCAGAGACGATCCGAAGGCACTTGGACTGAAGTCTGTCAAGTCCAGACAGAGCCCCTTTGTTGCATGGAACTAAATGGAACGTACCGTAGTCCAAAACGCTACGAATCAGAGCATTACAGACTAATTTCATGGTGTAGGGGTGGGCTCCCCACCATACACCCGCAAGAACTTTTAAAATTGAGATGACCTTTTCACATTTGCTTATCAATGAATTTATATGATGCTTACCGGTTAATTTTGTATCTAGAGTAACGCCTAAAAATTTAACTTTATTGACTACTGTAATAACATTGCCTGAAATGTCCACTGAGATGGATGGAACCAATCTTTTACGGGAGAATACCATTGCCGAACTCTTCGGTGCGGATAGAGCCAGACCATGGCTCAAAAGCCACTGGTTCAAAGAGTCCAGAGATAGGCATAGGGATGACGCTGCGTCTATGACGGAAGAATCTGTCACATACAAAACTAAGTCGTCTGCGTATTGTAGGATGTGACAGTTACTATTTAAGCAGGTTCCCATGTCGGCTGTATAAAGATTATAGAGGAGAGGACTGAGGACGAATCCTTGTGGAAGGCCTTTCCAAGTCTGCCTTTTGTCGAAATCCTCACCCTGAACTCTCAGAACCAATGAGCGGGACATGGTAAGTCCACATATACATTCGACCATCTTAGCCGGAAGACTCAGCTGGTGCAGTTTCTGCCTGAGAACGGGAAGAAGAACGTTGTCGTATGCGGATGAGATATCTAGGAAAGCGGCAACAACGGATTCGTTTTTAGAAAACGCTAAACGGATATCCGTAACTAGAACGCCGATGCTGTCCATTGTACCGAGACCTTTCCTAAAACCAAATTGGTAGTTCGGCAGTAAATCTCTTGATTCAACTATCCATTCTAGGCTATTTTTAATCAAATGTTCCAGTAGTTTGGCCAAGACTGAAGCCACAGCAATTGGTCTGTATCCATTCGGATCGTCTACATGCTTGCCTGGTTTCAACAGAGGGATGACAATTTGTACCTTCCATTGGTCTGGGACCCAACCAAGGTTATAACAAAAGTTTAAAATGTTTAAAAAGTAAAGTTTAGCCTTATTTCCAGAATGACTGATAAAAGAATATGGCACGCCATCAATGCCCGGAGCTGAGTCCCGGACGTGACTGAGTACCACAGCTCTTCTAAAGTAAATGGCGCATCAAAAGGATCTACAGATATATTATCTGGGGGTACAACAAAACATTCAGAGGGAAGAGGAACATAGGGTGGCGCAATTTTGTCAAAAAAACTTTCAGCTGTTTCCCTAGTGATTGGACAGGAGATTGATGGAGAGCAACCACGTCTAAACCTGTTAACGTTCTTCCACACTACTGAGATTGGGGTAGAGGGAGATAAAGACGTGCAAAATTTAACCCAACCTGAACGTTTCTTTCTACGGAGAAGGCGTTTGGATCTAGCATTTACTTGAAGATATACCAACATGTTTTCCATAGTCATCTCACCATTGTAGTGTTCTTCCGCATTGTTTCTTGACCTAACTGCCAAAGTGCACTCTTGATCCCACCACGGAGGCGAGGGGATTTTGTTTCGGGCACTGTTTTTCAGTGGGAAGCAAGAATCCACACTAGAGGTAATGGCCACAACAAAGCCTTCATAACAACTCTCAGCATGGTAGTGACCAAAAGAATCTGGTAAACTTGAATTTAAATTTGGAAGAGTACTGATTTCCTCATCCATTACTGAGGCAAACTTAGACCAATCTGGTTTAGATAAGTTATATTTCAGAAGTGGAGGAGAAGTTAACAAAAAAATAGGTCTTAAGTCTTAGGGCTAAATAGGTCTTATTAAGTAACGAAATAACTATAGGGTAATGGTCACTACCATGCGATAGGGTTGTACACTCCCAATGGGTTGAAGCAGCCAACTCAACTGAACAAAATGTCAAATCCACACAGCTCTTTTGTTGTCCAGGAGGAGATCTGCGTGTTGGGGAGCCATTATTTAGAATGCATAGATCTAGATCGTCCAAAATGTCTACCAAAGCTACACCGAAGGCATCACAGCGTTCGGATCCCCATCTGAAATGGTGACAATTGAAGTCGCCCATGACCAATATTGGTCCCTGGACATTGGTAAAAGTGTAACTAAAAGTCACGATGAGGATGAGCAATATAAATTGAAAATACTTTGATGCCCTCAACCCTTCCTGCCGCAATACTCATATCACCTGAAAAGGAAGGTAGGGATAGGGGTGAAAAAGGAACCCTATTGTTTACAAATAGGGCAGATCCTCCATAGCCATCAGATCTGTCACATCTGATTATGTTGTAGTGTGGCATACGGAAGCTAAGACTTGGAATAAGCCAAGTCTCAGCTATAGAACAAGCCAATGGCTTGTACTTATTTAAAAGAAATATGAGGTCGTGTTTTTTATGCCACACGCTCCTCATATTCCACTGCAGAAATACTTGGCGAGCCGCCATTTCTAATGTTTAAAAGTAAAGTAATAAGTTCATTGGCAACGTTGGACGGTAATTGTGAATTAGAAGAAGAAGAGTTAATACTAACCCACTCTGGGTAAGAGTTTTACTAGAAGTTCTATTACAGAGATAGTGTTATTAGCGGGTACATTATTGTGATTAAGAGCACAGCCATTAGGCTGTGAAGGTTGGGGATCATTAACTAGCTGCTGATGCGCGAATTTGTCATAAGACGGGGATAGAGGGGCATGGGACTTGGGCTTCAACACAACAGTCTTACGGTATGACTGAGTAATCGGAGTCTTAGCAGCGTTAGCATAATTGCGGGACACTGTTGGAATAATTTTGTTAACCTCAGAATAAGGCATCGATTTCTCAGCCATCATTGTCTTGATAGCCTTCTGTCTACCATACTCGGGGCATGACTTGCTATTGGCGAAGTGATTCCCCGAGCATAATATACAAAAAGCCTCTTGCTCAGTAATGTTGCAGCCATCACCGGGGTGATCATGGCCACACTTACCGCAGCGTGGATTAGATCTGCACAAATTAGCCACATGACCAAATCTACAGCATTTGCGACATTGAATAGTGGGGAAGATGTATTGTTGGACAAGAAGGGTTGTGTAGCAGCAGTAAACTCGTGGTGGTAAGACTTGGCTATCAAAAGTGATGACGCAAGTTTCGGTAGGTTTCCATTCAGTCACACCGTCTTTAAATACTTTCCTATTAATGCGGCGGATCTTAAGAATTGGTCCGCATCCTGAAGGAACCGATAAATATTTTGTGGCCTCTTCTTCGCTGAGGTCAGAGGGCACGCCAGTAATAACACCCATCCTTGTGATATTGAATGTTGGGATTGTAGCCAAGTAACCATATTTTGCCAATAAGCTGTTTACTAAGAATGAGTTAGCATCCTGAGGGGATGTAAATTCCACAGACACGCGGTTTCGGCCAACTTTCTTAACACCACCACGAACAATGTTTGCAATGTTGTTAGTGATCAAAAATTTGCCAAAATTCACTGGGTGTAAAGTGGTCCCTGAGTTTGGTTGGGTTTCAACGCGAGTAACATGGACAATATACGGAGATTTATCCATGACTGAGTACTTGGTGCGACCAATTAGGGTTTTGGATTGTTTGTTTGGAGGGGATGGTGACAATATTTCCTCATTACCGGGACGTTTACAGGAGTTTTGGGGTTGAGATTCATCCATCTCTGCAACACTACAAACAACATCCGCAAATTGGGATAAAGGGTTCGGAGTAAATGATGTTGGGGAAATTTGGATATCAGGAGGGTCAGGGTCTGGCGGTTTATTTCTTTCCATTTTCGATGCTAGTGTATAACAAACAATACAAGCACAGTACTCACCTGTTTACAAACACAATGACAACACAAATAAACAGAAACAAGTCACAAATATAACAACAAACACACAAAAACCGCTGAAAATCTCTAGACACACGTGCTATCCAAGACACCTTTTTTTTTTTTTTTTTTTTAGGATGGGAAATCATCAAAAGACTTCTCCCACTCTGGGCGGAGCGGGAGGGAGTGTCAGACTCTTACTGACTAAAACCCATCCATGTTCCTTCCTCGCCCTTTATGTTCCGGGGCCGCGGTATCTCTTTCGAACAGGCCCGCAACCCCGGCAGATACCAAGACACCTGTGGCAAGAATTTTGAGTCAATCACTCGAAATGATGATTATTATTTATTGAGATATAACGTATAATTTAGTGTCAAAACGCTGGACTTGGCTTAAAACCATTTTCTACGCAAGAATCATGTCAATCGGTCCAGTACTTTAGGCAAAATAAGTAGTAAAAATTGTGTACAACGTACATTTCACACTCATTCTGATTCAAATAACTTTTTATGTCTTTCTTTGTCAATTATAGTAAATAGAAACTTTCTCGTCGAACTTCTGACAGTTTTTGGCATTATTTTAAAAAAAACCAATGTAAATGTGATACACGTAAACACAAGATCAAGATGACTCTACTACAAAACTTGTCA
This sequence comes from Xestia c-nigrum, assembly GCA_916618015.1. NCBI lineage: Eukaryota > Metazoa > Arthropoda > Insecta > Lepidoptera > Noctuidae > Xestia > Xestia c-nigrum. Next base: position 26,140,345 of record OU745248.1, on the reverse strand, counting down.
ATTTTGGCAGTCTTAAATTATTGCCATACTTATTAAAACTTCTGAAAATAATTCGTGGACAGCTTTCGTTGGCCAAACTCTAATAGAGCGTTGCGCTATCGTTCGCAACTGATAGAATGCGACCGCATCGGTCGAATCGCGCGCATCTGCCGCGCCGAATCTGACTACGTCATCCGAATTTGTCTCGGATTTCTGGGGTTCTGCTCGATTCGGACGATTCGACGCGAATAGATGTGCGAGGTTTCAAAAGATTTCATACAAGTAATTCTAAAATTCGATGCGTTCGGCGCGGTCGATTCCTTCGGCGCGGATAAGTGTGCCTCCACCTTAAATAGGATTTCATACAAGTAATTCTAAAATTCGATTCTTTCGGCGCAGTCGATTCCTTCGGCGCGGATAGGTGTGCGTCGACCTTTAAGATGGCGAATAATGGAGAGGTATGTGGAACAAGAAGACATGCTGCGCCGTGTGCATAAATAAATTGGGAAAAGATGATAATGATGATTTGGTCGTGACTTTTCTTTGAAATATAATTCATCCATGATGCTCGTGCTTCATTTTCACTAGTTTTTAATAATTTTCACTACTTTTTACTAATTTTCTCGATTGTAGTCAAGATTGAGCCATTCTTGATTATTTATGACTTGAATATTTTAAGTAGCAAGATACAACTAATTTGTTTGTTCTTGGATAGAGAAGAATTTTGAAGAATGTAGAGATTGGCTAGCGAAAGCTGTCTACGAATTATTTTCAGAAGTGCTAATATGGCAATAATTTGAGGCCGGGGTTTCGGGCCTGTTCGAAAGAGATACCGCGGCCCCGGAACATAAAGGGCGAGGAAGGAACATGAATGGGTTTTAGTCAGTGAGAGTCTGACACTCCCTCTCACTCCGCCCAGAGTGAGAGAAGTTATTTGATGATTTCCCATCCCAAAAAAAAAATAGGCTGTCAAAATCGACACGTTTCTTACTTGAGTCATCTTGATCTTGTGTTTACGTGTACCATATTTACTTTGGTTGTGTTTAAAATAATGCCGAAAACAATCAAAAGTTCGACGAAGAAGCTTCTGTTTACTATGATTGACAAATAAAGACATTAAAGTTTTTTGAATCAGAATGAGTGTAAAGTTAACGATGTACACAACGTTTACTATTTATTTTACTTTATATTTCCTAATCTTCTGGACTGATTTACATGATTCTTGCGTAGAAGACGGTTTTAAGGCAAGTAATTTATACGTTATATCTCAATAAATAAAAAAACATAATTTCGGTAATTATATAACACAAAAACTTTAATACTATGATGAAGCCAAGTTAAAATAAAACCAACAAGATTCTAGTGAGACTATATAAAAAAAACACTTAATTACATATCTAAGTTTATATAGTGTGTGCCATACAAAGAGATGTATGTCACTACTAGCACCCTAGTGTGGAGGTAGAGTCTCGTCGCCGACAATAATACACTCGAAAATTACAGCTCATAAAACATAATTATATTTTTTTTTACTTCCTCAATAATAAATAGTATCAACACCGTTTGAGCAGTGTACAGCCAGGGTTAAGAGCCCTCTTACAGTCCACTAGCGCCGCCAATCGAAAAAATGTCATAACTCGTAAATAGAATCAAAAATACAAAATGTGGTCTATTATTACTGTAGAAAAGGCAATAACGTAATTTTATAACACCTTATCAACACTTGAAATATAGCTGTTTAGCTAAATCGTGCATTCAAAACATAAACGGCCGTTTTTGTTACAAATGCATGATTTAGCTAAACAGCTATATTTATTATACACTATGTTGTATTTGTTATAAACTGTGTAAGGAGTTATACGCGCTTAAAAGTATAAAATAGAATTGAATGTATAACAGGACCCCACTCGCCAGTTGTGCCATCTGGTGAGGTCAAAAACGAAAGCTCTCATAAACAAATAATACTGGCTTTCAATACTAAAACTAATAATTCCATGCAATTGTTTTTTTTGACGTGAGTGTATCCGATCGGCGTAGATTACTCGATTTAAAAAATGGTCGTTTCTGTTTTGTTCAATTTGTTCTGTTTTGGTTTCATGTTTGAATTTTCTTCATAGTTTTTATTTTAACATTAATTTAATAGTAATGTTGTAACAAAATACTATTAATCTATTGCATTGGTAGTGACGAATCATTTAAATATTTTCAATTAAGATTTGGATAACATTGATAAGTGAAAATGCCGCGTACAAAACGGCCTGTGAGAAGACAGGAAAAAAGCACTGAAGACGATGATACATTGAAAAAACTCAATAAACTAGGTAACATCTTGAATTACTGTAGCATCGTCACTTTCCACGCTTACAGTCATAACAAAACAAACTAAATAAACTAAGCCATCAAATCACAGACACCGTAATAGAAAGTTTGTCTAAAGTTTGCAACAGCTTGCTCAACACAAAAAAATAAGAATACATAGCTATTTCCCGATTTAATTGCTGCTGCATATTCTGTATTGTAACTTTTGCGTTTATTATAAACAGCAGTTGTAATCAGACAATCAGTCTTTCAAATAATTTTGACGACAATTTTCAGTGACGGACCAAAAGAATAAAATAGATTCCCGGGCTCACATGGAACTTAGGAACGTGGAGCTCGCGTTCAAGATACTGCTTGGGTCTATCAGCAACGTTTACTTACAGAAAACTGTTGGCCAGCTGGTAAGAAATCCACAAGTTACATTTCTATGTTTCGAACTGGCGAAAAATTTACATAAACCATGTTGATATCTGAATCGTGCATGTATTTATAGGATTTATTTTATACAATATCTTCATAAAAACCTCATAACGAAGCTGAATGGCACTTGTTGTACCAGTCATTGCAATCTTTTTTTTTGTTCTGCATTCCTTTGAACCTGCTAGTTATGGAGATATTGTGGTACCAACAGCATCCGGTTGAACTGGAAGCTGACCCCTACACAGTTGAGGCAAGGCAAAGGGAATGTTCAGTAAGGTTTTGAATGAAATGAAGTTTACTTTCAATCAACAATTTTAATATTCACGCCTACCTCTGTTGCCTTTGCATTATTACCCAAAGGTTGACTGGTAATAACACCTATGGTAATAAGTCCGCCTCTGTGCTGTGCCAAGTCAGAGGCCCATGGGGGGCAAAAAATTTACACCAGGTAAGGCACCAACCACACGAAAAAAAAAGTAGTGTTAAAAATAGAAATCTTTATTCTTCCCGCTTTCTTCATAATTTTGATACTTAATCAGGCAATATGGTTTTATGTGAATATTTCACCAGTGGGAACTTTGGAAATGACAAAAAATAAGTGATTCAATTTTTTTACAAATAAATATGGTTTTACAGAAAACAGAACTCCATCTGAAGGAAGTCCCAAATACTCGAAGAACCCGACACTCGAGCCGCTCAGCATCACACGATGACGGTAATGTCTCTCTTGTCACTGAAATGCTCATGTTTTATCACAATCATTGGGTACTTACACTATCTCATCTATAGTTTCTGTCCTTCATTTCGTTAAACCTAAATGTGGGTTGATGTTTATCATTACAAATTCTGTCTTTGTAGTTTAATGTAGTTAAGTAATTTATTGCAATAATTTTTAGTTGTATTATTCAGTAGAATTTAAATTACTTATTTAATTGTGTAAGGTGCCCTAATATATGTAGTTGCTGCTTAGTAGTTAATTTAATAACAAACACAAATTCTACACTAAATTGCACATTGAAATCTAAAATAATATCTTAAATAAAAAAAAATACTTTGAGATGATCTTAATGTAATCAACTTATCTTTCTTTAAAGTTGTGCTGTCATATTATTCTGAATACCTTTTTAAAAATCCATTCAATTTTTCTTTTTTATGTCAAAGTAAAAATCCCTCACCCTTTTTTTAATTGGATGTTGAGAATATTCTCTTCTAGTAAAGAAAGGTTTTGAACTCAGTTTTTTCAACACTCACAAATTTTCAATCTTCAACTGTCACTCAGTACCTCTCATTGGTTTAAAGCCATGAACTAACCCCTCTACCATGTTTCCACTAACGGGGCGCTTCCTTGGGGCAGGCTATCTGACGGAGAACTCGTCGCAGGGCTCCGGCGGCGCCAGCAAGAAGTACCAGGGTGAGTATTACGCTTTTGTACTGCAGCAAGATATCTAGTTCGCTGAATGGGTGTTTTTCTATTGTCATGGTCAAGAAACAAATTGTAATTTTCTAAGCATTTGTTTGTCATGTTCGTCTGCTTTCTATGTATGTGTCTACTTGTATCTTTTCTATATTTGTCGTGTGTACTCTGGCTACTAGAAGAACACCCTGAACTGAAATTATCTGGGTGTAGCTTTCATGTTCTTGACTGTATTTCATCTGTGTAGTCTTTTCTATTCAAATCTTTTATATTTTCATCCTAGGGATTTCATACAAAATAAAAAGCACTAAGTACTTATGCTCACGTTTCAATTACTTATCATGCATGATTTGCGAGGTAAGTTAACATCATTATAATACCAGCTGTTATAAATGATTACTAGTTAATAAAGGTGCTTATTCATAAAAACTGCTTAAGTAATGGTTCGATACAGTTGATTGAGATTAAAATATTGGAGAAGAAACTCCATGGTTACTCTTTTCAAATCATTTAATACTACAATATTATTATGTACAGCATTATATTAGTACTAAAGTATGGGGGGACAGCGTAGGCCCGACGATAGGTTGTGGCTTACTATACAAAAAATGTTAAACAAAAGGAATATTTAACAAAAGTTAAACAGCATCGGGGAACATAAAAAGCCTACAATGTTCACTCATTCACAAATAATAGGTAAAAATGCATCTATACAAAGGTAAGTAAATATTAAAAAAAATAACTAAGTAAATTAAACAAGTGACACAAATATTGTCATCAGCGCTGTGTTACATGAAGAGAAACAAATAATAAGTGACTGTAACCATGAATATTAATTTAACCTTTAAACTAGCAATTATGAATAAGCTCCCAAATGTAAAAAAGATTCCAAACATAGATTCTATTTATTTAGTAGTTTACACTACAATAAAACTTCAATAGCATTCCCAAATCAAACCCCATGACTTGCATAGCAATGGTACTTTAACAAAACATTCACCCATACTATTACAGCGGCCCCATCATCGACGAGCCGGCCGACGACCACAGGGCGCTCCACCACAGCCACGGGGCGCCGGTCCCGCTCAGCCGACGCGTCATGTCGCAAGATCCCGCCGCCGAGCGTCAACAAGACAGTACAGCGACGTCGCTCGCGCTCCGTGTACCGCACGCCCGCTTACAACAAGAACTCTGCGCTCAACTATCCAGCTATTACACCTAAGGTGAGGAAATAACTTCCTATCATCATCTTATCATCTGAATGTTCCCTCGGCTGGAGCACACCTGCCTCAATCAAAATCAAATTCACCAATTAGCCCCAGTGTAGGTTCGTAGCCATTGTGTAGTTCATAGTTTACAAGTTATATTAAGCTATGACTGTACCTTTCTCTAAGCCATAAATTGAGATAGGCGTATCCGGTTTCGGTACGGTGCAGCGCGGTAAGCCCCGCAGCGTCATTTCCGCCCCACCCAATCCGGCAGGTAGTGGGGATACGTTTGCGCAGCGCATGACGATATCCCTGAACCTCATTGGCGTTCGGATTTCCGAACGGTGTAGTCGCGTTTAAAAGTAACTCGTTACTTTTAAAAAAGGGTGTCCTACTATTTTTTAACTATTAGTATTAAAATTAGTTGGTGTTAAAAATGAATTCTTTGGACGAAAATTTTAATAATGTTAGTATGGACAATGCCCCACGTGCTCGGTCGCAATCTAGTGGTTCGAGCAGTAGCAGCGATTCTTCCACGGTGCGAAAAAGGAGACATCGTAGGCGAAAGGAGCGGCGCCGCCGTACAAAGCTAAGTAGATTAGAGGATGCTTTCGAAAAACTAACTAAGAAAGTATCCTCTTTGCAAGATCTTATTGTTAAAAATAATACTCATTCGTGCATGTCTGACAGTGAGTCTATTCTATATATTCCGAGCCCTACTGAACTGGAACACGAATTAAACGAAGAAAAGGGGATTGATTTTAAAATTCAAACTACCCTCAAGTCTCAGACATTACAGACAAATAATACGCATCTTGAATTGCTTAACAAATTGCAACATTTTAACTCGCCTGACTGGGCTCAAGTACGTTATTCTGAAGTACAAAAACTGTATAATTCTACCCCAGGTTTTGTAGAGCTCGAAAGTAACGATGTTTTGAAAAATTTTGAACGTAATCATTCGTTAGCGGTTGTTGAAAATTCTTTAGCTGCTATGTCACATGCTGTTATTTTGCAAAACGAAGCATTTCAAAAAGGCTTAGGCCAATTTATTTCATGGGTATCCGAATTAAAAAACCCAACGACCACTGAAGAGATTACTTCAAAAATTAATGAAATTTTTGCCGACGGGGAATACAAAAAAATACAATCGGATTTGTTGCAAATGATATGTGGCAAACGGGCTGACATAGTGCAACAACGTCGTGACGGTATTCTAAATTCAGTAAAAGAAAGTTGTTATAAGGAATCGTTAAGGAAAATACCCCCGTCCGCTCATCATTTATTTGACGATGCAAGGTTTTCAGATTTTGTAGGAAAACAAGGGGGCGTCTTGAAGATTTTTCAAGCTGCTCCTACTAAATTATCCTCGCAGTACAGGTCATATAAACCGTCTGGCCAAAGAAAGGACACACAAGGAGGTAGGAAATATATAGTGCCTGTGCGCAACAGTGCAAACCATCGCCCCTCCACTAATAGTAGCTCTAATCCTGCGCAAGGACGAAAGAGAAGGGCAGACGAGTTTTTTCGTCACACCGAAGATACACGATACGGTAAGAAACGTAGTACCCTGGGACGGCGTGATAAACGAGTCGATTGACTATCATTAGCGTTTTCAAGCCGGGGGAATCAAACATCAGGTAAGTGTCTGGAGGAAGTTGGGGGCACCGTGTTATATACTAAAGATCATATCAGGCTATCGGATCCCCTTCTTAAGCAAACCACCGCTTATTCATCCCTCGATAATTCCGAGAAGATTTCACACAACAAATTCAAAAGAAATCTTATTTCAATTAAAGAAGCTAATAAAGGGTGTAAAAGACCTCTTAACGAAAACGAAAACCTCACATTCTGCCCATCAATGGGATCATTTTTTACTTCTAGTCAATACCTGGGAAATCACAGGTTCCGGAGATATTGGGGGTCAAAGTGTCATTTTTTTTTTCTACTTTTTTGCATCATCAAATTCTAGGCGTCATCACAAATTTTTCTTCCAAACAAACATTACCAAAATTTTAAAATTTTCTTAACAAATTATGCGTTTGAAGTTGACGAAATGCAATGTAAGCGCAAGCCAAGCGCACACACACATTGACAACGCCGCGGTCGTCTCACGCACACAAGCGCACGGCTCAGCTGTGCCCGCAGGGCGCGTGACCTCGAGTAATTTGAGTTCAACGCATGAATGTGAGCGGCCGTGTTAGGTAGGTAACCTACCCGCGCGGCGTACTCAGCTGATCGATTAAAGGATATTTTATTTGTTTGCATTAAACGGTTTTTGATTTCAGATGTTTTTTTAAAAACGTGGATTATGGGTTGGTTGTTTTGCGATTTTAAACACAAGTTTACTCCGCGGATTTTTGAGATACCGAATTGCAATATCGAAGAACCCACAACAAATAATTTAAAAACTGCAGATTCAAGTAGAAATGTTATTACCTACTATTTTTTTGAATACTGATTTTTTTATAAAAACGGATTTGTCGGGCAACATAACGTTTGAAATGTGAGTGTACTATTCGGTACATCCCTGCCTAAGCCTTCGAGGATTACAGGCGTGATGTTATGTTATCATTGAACACTGCCAAAAGATAAGTTTTGAAATTCCTAGAAAAATTTGAAAGTAATCACTCATACATTAAAACGTGTTCGATACGTCTTTCCACAGGTGCTTGGTAGGTAAGCAGGAATACCTTAGGTCCATGTTCAACGAGAAGATAACAGTCTGATTATCTAAAAATTGCTGTCACTGTGACATGTTCCAATACAAAAAAGTGTTTCAGACCGTCATCTTTTTGTTGTACAATCAACAAAACAGTTTGCCAAGCAGGCTAGCAATCTTCGTACGACTATTATGAATGTAAACGTCTGTAAAGATCGATTTTTGTTATACTTTCACGCAGAAACTACTGAAAGGGTTTTGATGAAATTGCAAACAGATTGATTATATCCCTTTTCCACTTTTAATAGTAGTAAGAAGATTGCTAGCCTGTAAACCTAACTGTTTTGCTGACTGTACATGGACCTTCTTCGATCTAACTAAACCAATGACTGAGAATTTATCTGTTTCCTGAGTTAGTTAATATCACTAACACTCATACTTTTTAACTTACTTCAAATTAAATCACTTTAAAGCAGGTTTTTAAATAAACTGAACAGCATTTACTGAATAATTTACACCTTAGTGAAAATGTTAAGCAATTAACACTCGGAAAGTATGTTTTTTTTAGTTAAAGGATCAAAATTATTGTGCTTGCATTTTAGAACCCTTTACAAGTACCTTTACTAGCTACTTCATGAAAGCAACAAACTCAAACACTTGGGGAAAAATGTCTAAATTTGCGTCAATCATAAAACTGCAAGGAAGTAGGAATTCTAACTACACCAACACACGTCCTAGCATTAGGTACAGCGGCGCGGGCGCCGAAGACGAGTGTAAAATTCGTTAATAGATTTTCAACTTTATCGCTACAAGATTAGGTTCAAGGTTCACTGGAAAAATTTTCGGATTTCTCTAAATGATTTTAAACCACAAAATGTTAGTGGTTAAGTTCAAAATGGAATGTGAAAATTTGGCCGAAGAAGTTTAAAGATACCGCCTCAGGAGTCGGGACCTACAATCCGACGTTGTGTATGTAGTTGTGTGCGATGTGGTGTGTGTGTAGTTTCCGACAAAGAATGTAAGTACCTAATTTCATGAAGATTTTAAGGATTATTTTTATTTAGCAGTTTGGTTTCTTATGTCATCAAATGTGCATGCCTGATAACTTTCGCGAAAACTTTTACTTCTTTGTGTTTTTTAGTGTGATTTCTGTGTTTTTTTAAGTACCGGCCTACTTGTGTTGTGTGTAGTTTGTGTTTGTGATTTTTAAACATGCCATTCCACCAATACACTGCAAGGGAATACGTGAACATGGTGTACTGCTACGGGATGGCTCGGGGAAATGCCACCGCAGCTCGTAGGTTCTACAGAACCGAATACCCGACCGCGTTCCAGCCAAGAGACTCGCGTATTTTCACCCGAGCAGTGCAGCGGCTGCTAGATAACCAGCCTATTGTACCTGTTCGAGAGGGAGTCGGCCGTCAAGTACGACCCGCGACCGAACAGGCCATCCTGCAGGTGATGCGTGAAAACCCTCGATTGGGCGTGCGCACAGCGGCCAAAGTGTTGCGGAGGCGGCATGGCCATCGCGCTCGGCACTCAGTGTCGCATTCCACTGTGCACAAGGTGTTGAAGAGGGATAGGCAGAGACCTTACAAAGTCCATCGTGTGCAAGCACTCGTGCCGGGCGACGCAATACGCCGCATGGATTACTGCAGGTGGCTCCTTAGGCAGGATCGAGGATTCGTAAAGAACATTGTGTTCACGGACGAGAGCACGTTCACCAACAACGGCATGTGGAATCGTCGTAATTCACACTATTGGTGCTCCGTGAATCCGCACCAAATGCAGGAAACGGGCTTCCAGACTAGATGGAAACACAATGTTTGGGCAGGCATTGTTGGAAACCAGATTCTGGGCCCTGTTTTCCTGCCACACCGCATGGACGGAGCTGCCTACCTCGATCATGTAAGGGGCTACCTGACCGAAACACTGGACGACATGCCACTGCAGCGCCGGCGAGACGTGTGGTACCAGCACGACGGTGCACCCCCGCACATCGTGAGACCGGTACGTGAAGAGTTGACACGGCTGTTCGGAGACCAGTGGATTGGGAGGTACGGACCTCATGCTTGGCCTGCACGATCACCTGATTTAACCCCTCTGGATTTCTTTTTGTGGGGTTACGTGAAGGATAGGGTGTTTGACCGCCCCTGCGAGACCGCTGCTGAGATGCGTCAAAAAATCATTGATGTTTTTGATGAACTGAAACAGCGGTCAGAGCGAGAAGGAATCCTAGAGAGGGTTCATGAAAACACGCTGACGCGAGCGCGCGTCTGTCTCCGCGTGGGTGGTCGGCAGTTTGAACCAGAGCTCGTGAGTGTCGAGAGGCGAGAGGGCACCGATCCTGGATAACAGCGACAGTGATGGTCAGTAGGTAAGTACCTAGTTTAAATAAAGTATTTTTACGCATGTAGTACTGCAGTACCTACGTACCTTCCCGGGGGCACGTTGCGCGGCCGCCCGCACCACGTGTCGCGGTAACGTTTGAACTCGAGCGGCCGTATAATACCTACCTACAAGCCTAAAGGTACAGACGCCAGCACATCATGTTACCACAATCTGTCGAATTTCTGCAAAAGATTTTCAACTTTATCACAAAGAAGTAAGGATTCACGTTCGATAGGCAAAATTTTACAGATTCGGGTAAGTTGACCTGCTGGCGCCTGTACAACCGTCAGCACGGTTGAACTTGGTTTTTGGTTTCAGATGTTTTACATTAAACGTTGATGATGAGTGGTTTAATAAATGTTTATAAAAGTTTACATAATAATTTTAAATTTTATTAACAGAATTGCAATGATAAATCAAACTCGAACGACACTCACATCCTATCCTATCTACAAACAATTGACACAGACGGCGATTAACCAGTTTTGACCCTTAAGCCTTGAGCGTTAAGATTGAAAAGTGGTCAAACGCTGTTTGTTAATTCGTAAAAAATAGCTCCGTAAGTAGCAGCGCGGCGGCGGTGTACTCGTTTAATTTCGGCGTACATCAAAGCATCAAAGGACACCGCCGGCCGAGCCGCGCACGCTAGCGTACCTAAAACCTATCCCACAAAGAAATTCAAAATGTATTAGTTCCGTCTCTGGCACCATCGAGTGTGCATGTGTATTTTTATTGCGCAACTTTTTATTTACGTCCATGTTTCTTTTTTTCTGTTTGTTTGTAGACATTTCGCATTGCGCATGGCATTTAGCATAATCGTGCGTGTTTCGTGTTGTGTGATGGTGATTAAGTTAGAGAGGTGATAGGTAGAGGAGTGCTGCTACTGTAAGTACATTGTGTTTGTGAGTAATTGTGAGCGAGTGTGTTTTGGCGGATTGCAGTCTCGTTCTCGAACGCCGGCTGAAACGCTGGCCGAATGCCGGCTATCAGTATTAATTGCAGAAATTCGTAAGTACATGTTCCGTTGAGATATCGTAAGGCCTAAAGAAATACGATGGAGGCCACTCGAGCAGTAGAAGTAGGTAGAAGATTAGAACATACGTCTGTTTTCACGTGCAGTGTCCACTGTCGCTAGATCAGTTAAGTAGATGACAATAAAGCGATGCACATGTACCTACTGTCAAACAAGTATCTTTTCTTGTGAGTAGTTCAATCGAAAACAAACAAACTTAAGTGGCAGTGGGCACACATTGCTCGTAGAACGGTTGGCCGATGGGGCTGAAAAGTTCTAGAGTGGCGACCGCGAACCGAAAGACGATGCGTTGGAAGACCTCCACCTCCTGGTGAAGGTTGCGGGAATCCCTTGGATGCGAGTCGCACAGGACAGGTCAATGTGGCGACACTTGGGGGAGGCCTAGGTCCAGCAGTGGACGTCTTTCGGCTGAAATGATGATGATGAGTTAAATCGAAGTTAATTTACCTAATACTAACGCTGAATAGCGTTAGTAATGCGCGGTGGGCGGAGCCGGGCCGCCTGGCTGTGTGCAGTGTGGCGTGTAGGCACAACGCACACATTGGAACAGTCGATAGCGCGCCAACCATTGCGCGCTACAAAAATCCGATTATTTTTAAGGTCCAAAAAAAAATTTCGTTTCCCAGCAATTATTTTTGCGCAGTGTTACTTAGTTTGGTGTACAGAATGCTTGGTTGACGGCTTCGTGAAGAGGTCTTTTACACCCTGTAGATCAAAATGTTTTAGAAAAAGCTTCATTGACTCCGAGCTTTGTCTCGACAGTGTTTCTTGTACCAAAAAAGGAAGGGACGCTTTCGTTTCGCCCGGTTTTCAATTTAAAATTACTAAACAACTATGTCAAAATAGACAAATTTCGATTGGTGAACATGTACAAAGTCCCCGACTTCCTCCAACCACAGGATTGGTTGGTGAAAATAGACCTGGAAAATGCATATTTTCACTTGCCAATCGCGCCAGGACACAGACGTTTCCTCAGATTAATAATATCGAACCAAATATGGCAAATGACCTGCCTCCCCTTCGGTTTGGCAACAGCTCCGAAGGTTTTTGCCAGCCTGACGAATTGGATCGCGCAGATCCTAAGAGACCAAGGAGTCCGATTGCTGGTGTATCTGGACGATTTTCTCCTGGCGTGTCAGAATCGAGAAACTCTGCAAAGTCAGGCGAACTTAACGGTAAGACTACTGCAATCCCTTGGCTTTGTAATAAACTTTCAAAAATCTATACTGACTCCTCAGCAATCAATCGAGTATCTAGGGATAGTATGGGACCCTTGGCAAAATGTCAAATTACTCCCCCCGGCAAAGGTTCGCTTACTGCAATCGAGAACATCGAAAATGGCAAAAGCCACAAAGGTAAATTTGAAAGAAGTCCAGAGTATACTGGGACTTTGGAATTTTGCCAGCTTCGTTGTCCCGCGAGGGCGCTTGAATTCTCGTGCAATGCTGACCTTCGGCAATTCCCTATTGCGAAAGAACGTGAAAGGTCGGACACTGATGCCTATCCAGGTAATTCCGAACCTGCAGTGGTGGACACAGAATCACGACATGGCGTCTCCACTGCACGACGCACCTCCAACTTTTTTCCTCACGACGGACTCTGCCAAGACAGGTTGGGGTGCGCAGCTCAACAACAAAACCTTATGTGGCAGTTGGTCTGTACAAGAAAGAGACGCTCACAGCAATATCTTGGAGATGATGGCAATTCTGCGAGTTATTCAGGTAAAAGGTCACCTAACGACCGATTCAAGCTTATTAATTCAGAGCGACAACCGAACTGTAGTCTCTTACTTGCGCAACGAAGGCGGCACACAGTCACAGCCTCTCTTGAACCTAACATACGAAGTCTTAGACGAAATAGATCATTATCGAATACATATGTCGGTATATCACCTCCCCGGTCGATACAACTACGTAGCAGATCGGCTTTCAAGGAAATCTGCTCCGACAGAATGGCATTTGCTTCCCTGTGCAACCGGGAAAATTTTTCAATATTTCGGAGTTCCCGAAATAGATCTTTTTGCCTCACGAACTGCTCACGTGGTACCCAGGTATGTGAGTCTGGATTTAGATCAGGCGGCTGTTTTCCACAATGCCTTCAGTCGCCCTTGGCACTACCAGTTAGCATGGGTGTTTCCACCACCTTGTCTAATACCCAGAGTATTGGCGCACTTGAACCAGGCAACCGGCATGTACCTGGTGATAACACCAGATTGGGAGAAGGTCTTTTGGAGAGCAGATCTGGTGTCTCGCTCCATGCGCCCTCCCTACCAGGTGAGATATCTGGACCAAGTCTTGATAGACACAACAACCAATCGACCTCCTCCACAAGTTCATCAATTGAATTTAAAGGTGTGGTTAATACAGGGTGGTCGTCACTGTTAGATTCCTGGCAGAAAGATCAGATAGATATTTTAGAAAATAGCTGGAGGAAATCGACCTTAAATACTTACAAGCCGGCATGGTTACGATGGTGTAGATGGTCACGTGACAATCATGTGAGCGCTATAGATCCATCCCCTGAAGATGTGGCTCGATTTCTAACTGATTTACATCTTAAATTTAAATTTTCCTATAGTACAATTGCAGTACATAAGTCTGTGGTATGTACCTTTTGTCGTCCATCTAGTGGCTTCTCATTAGGCTCTCATATTATTATAAAACATGTATTAAAAGGTATAGCATTAAAACAGCCACCCAAAGCTAAAAGTCCGATTTGGGACATTAATGTTTTAATTAGATTCTTGGTTGACAAAAGTCCCTCCAAAATGTCATTGTTCGAAATTTCTAAAAGAACTGCCATTCTTCTTTTACTGTGCTCTGGGCGCAGAGTCCATGACCTTACATTATTGAGTATAAATAAAGAAAACTTTGTAAGGAGTGATGATTCTATTGTGTTTTGGCCGATTTTTGGTTCAAAAACTGATAATATCACTTATAAGCAATCTGGTTGGTGTTTACTAAAATGCGAGTCAAACTCAAATATTGACCCAATTTATTGGATTGACAAATTGCTTGAGTACTCTAATGGTCGAAGAGGTAATATTGAGAGCTTATTTATTAGCACACGTGGTAAACCCAAACCAGCTACCCGCACTATCATAGGAGGCTGGATTAAGTCGTTGTTAAAACAAGCTGGAATAAAAACTAGTCCAGGTAGTGTGCGATCGGCAGTAGCTTCGGCTAGTTGGTCAGATAATATTCCCATTGATCACATTTTGGAGAGAGGAAATTGGCGCTCTGCCTTGACATTTCACAAATATTATAAAAAAGAAATCAAGGATTACAGGTCTACAAACGAATCAAGTCATTCAAATCAGATCAGTAATCTGTTTCAAACGATAAGATGATTTCCTTAAAATATTATTATCAATGTAGTGTTATAATTGTTATAGACATAGAAACTGATTCTGTTGATCTAATGTAATAATAATTAAACGTATAAATAACTTTGTTGATCACATTGGCGTTCTAATTTAGTCCCAATCCAGCAGTCGATAACCAACACTTCTCAATTTATGGCTTAGAGAAAGGTACAGTCATAGCTTAATAGAACAATTTTACCTAAAAATAAAATTGATATTAAGCATACTTACCTTTCTCTAAGCCAATTTATACTTCTGTCTGCTGATTCATTATTATAAATGTAACTATGTGATTGACATCCTTATCAATCACTGTAAATTGAGCCGCAATGAGGTTCAGGGATATCGTCATGCGCTGCGCAAACGTATCCCCACTACCTGCCGGATTGGGTGGGGCGGAAATGACGCTGCGGGGCTTACCGCGCTGCACCGTACCGAAACCGGATACGCCTATCTCAATTTATGGCTTAGAGAAAGGTAAGTATGCTTAATATCAATTTTATTTTTAGGTAAAATTGTTCTATTTTGTATGTATTTTTATGTTGTAATGTAATTTTGTGTATTTTATCTATGGGCCTTTAGATGTCTGAAAATAAAATTATTGGTTGACTGGCCCCAGACCTGGGGAAAATTGGTTTTACGATGGGACCGAAACCTGGTTCCGCATGTCCTAGCATAGATATCACATGTCTTCGAATTCACTGTTCTAGGATGTTTCATTCCCGAGATCTGTCATGGCAGATTGTTGTTATCCCTTTTTTAATGATGACCTAATAACAGACCAAAGTTTAGCATCATCGAAACCAAAAAGTTGTTCCAGCTTGATTTCAATAATTATCGATATGGTTTCCAGGTGACGCCGCAAACTCCGCTAACAGTGCTGCGTCAGCCGCGTCAGGGCGAGATGGTAGTGTCCATGTCAGGGTCGCCTGTCATGGTGCCTTCGTGTTATACGTAAGTGTATTATGTGATAAAATGCAGCTCTCATTGCGCGTTTGTCGGACTGGCTCGGCGATGATAGCTCTTGGATTGAGACGTAAAGGAGCCTATTTCCGTAAATCAGCCACAGATCCAGACTTCATATTCATATTCATTTATTCATTTTGTGAACATAGGGTAAATAATACAGATGTTTTATAAATAAATGTTGGTCCATACTATGTCCCGCCAGAAGGCTTACAAAATATTGCAGTTAATCAAATGTCAATGATCAAAATAAAATAAAAAAATAAAGTTAAAAACCAAGTAGTAAATGTCAAAATTTCATGCCCAAACACTAAACGCTAGTAGTAAAATGTAAAAAAAACAACAAAAAGCTAAAAAAAAATAGACGGCACGTATAACAAGTATTCAGTCACAATCACAAT
Source organism: Xestia c-nigrum (assembly GCA_916618015.1). Lineage (NCBI taxonomy): Eukaryota > Metazoa > Arthropoda > Insecta > Lepidoptera > Noctuidae > Xestia > Xestia c-nigrum. Next base: position 26,124,188 of record OU745248.1, on the reverse strand, counting down.
CAGTCAAACATATTATTAGATGCATACATTATTATTATGTCAATAGAAACAACAGGGAACAACATTTTACAGACAGATTCAAATTTATAATATTATTTTAGTTGGCATTCATGGCAGCTATTGAGAAATTCTTGATGGAGAAACCCAATAACATGGCAGTGTTATTGGGTTTCTCCATCAAGAATTTCTTTCAACTCTGGAATCGAAGCGCCTCTCGTTCAGCAGTCGCACTTGCGAGACCACTAGACCAACGATGCTGTTACTGGACAAACATAATTTTCTGTTAGAGATGAAGATTTCAGCTTAGATAAGAGAATTAGCTATTTCAATGTTCTCATGTAAACTTTCCACCAGTACGAATGCATAGGAAGACGTGTTGTGCGGTCTAAACCATACATAAACGTACGATAAATCGCCGTGCCATTCTCGCATATGAGCAAGTATACTCGCATCCAAGCTGTTGGGACAAACCTCATGTTAACAAGATTTCTTGAATAAGTCGCGCGGGATTGACTTACTGGATAAAGATTCCCAAATCTTATATCTCATACATATAAAGCGCTAGCGCAGACCACACCGCCATCTAGCTAGCGAGCTTGCTGAGCTTCGTTTCACCTCTTTTCGGACTTCGGTTGCGCGGACTGCGCTAAAAGATTCTTTGCTTTTGGTAGACTATTATATTGCGTTTTTTTCCTTGCAGATTGAAACCTGACGAGATGGCAAACTGCAACATTCTCCTTCAAGACGGCACTATGCTGTCACTGCAGCCGAAACAGCTCCGCCAATCGCAAGCTTACATCCCCTTTTCTTTAATGGACTCAAATGTGCTCAACCAATTGAAGACGCTCAAAGATAACCTCGACAAAGTCGTCAAACTCGGAGAAAAGGCCATCAAGTGACGATAATACATAAAATACTAGATGTTGGGAACATTTCCCACTGATGGGAATTTGCTCCAGGTAATGGGATCTTCTCAAAGACTGATTTTTATACTAAGGTTAGTCTGTTTAAACTGTTTACGAGTATTTACTACTACTAAGGGCGACTTCACCGATCTCTTGAACGCTGTTTAGATGTGCTAAACGTGTTCAGTTTCGCTGAAATCAGCCCTTTCCAGTGACTGGGCAATTTCCCATTGCATGGTCTATAATTAGATTTATTAGTTTTATGAGTGTGAATGTTTTATTGTTTATGAATTAATTCTTAATGTTATGGCTGACTTGTGTATAATTGTGTATCTATTGATTATTATAGTATTAAAATCTTGACTTTTGACAATATTTGATTTTAATTATTGGAGTGAACCAGTCTTACTAAGGGGGTTTGATTAGTTTTAGGGTAACTAGAGGGTATTCTAAGTACTCATTCACGTTGAATCGCGGGCGCGGTGGCGGGTGCGGTCACGAAATATCAAACATATGGCGTAATATCCAACGTACACAACGCACGTGCGGTCTAAGTACTAAGTAGCGGCAATATCAAACGCGTGAGATGTTTGTGTGTGTTCACGTCGAACTAGCGGCGGAGTACGTCAGGTAAGTTCAACCAGTATGAACTTGTCGCTAGAAACGGACTCGCGCAAACGCCTGGCGGACAATGTGAGCACGAACTCGGCACGTCTCCGCGCCCGCACCCAAGCGTTCCTAGGTGAACAAGTACTAGCCCTGTGACTGGGTTGTAGAGGCAGATAGTCATTCCATGTGTTGGCCCAAGTGGAGGCCAGCGGAGTGGAGAGGAGATTTATGCAACATTCACAGTAGAGAGATGAGACACAATGCAGATTTCAACCAATGTGATTGGTCAGTTTCCTAATGTCTCCATCCAGTAAGCTCCCACTCTTGTGTCGCTTTAGTGGAGATCAGTCCTGATACTGGTATTCAGCTGCATCTGGTTAGACTGGAAGCTAGCCCAACATACCGCAAAATGGGGTGAATAGCAATCCAGGGGTGAATGGTAACAAAACTTTGAAAGGAATTTTATCGCTGAAATTATATTGTATATTCCCAATAAGGTATCTTCATAATGAAGAATAATTTAGTTAACACAATAGAGTACTTGTTGGTACCATATCATGTGAATTCAACTTTAAAATCCATTCCAAAGTTTTGTTTCCATTCACCCCTGGATCCTTATTCACCCCATTTTACCCGGTAGTTCGGAAAAGGCTTGTCTTGACTAGATTGGGTTTGCTGGGTAATACATACAAATGAATAAAACACCATGATCATCATCTAACAACATACATATATTCGAAAACACAGATTAATTTAAAAACATTTATCACACCACACAAAAAAAATATATCAAATGCGACGGCATACATCATAAAAATCTTGAAAAAATACAAAATTCCTCTTTGTAACTCTGGAGTAAGGCACAGACAAAATAATATTCAGACTTATTCGTTTTCTATTTTGTACTAAAACAAAGGTTTTTAAAATAGTTTTATGAAAAAAGTTAAATACATTAATAGTGCAAGTTTAACCACAGATTATATAGAAATGGAATGGTAATAATGCAGAGTGGAATCCCAGACCGACGCACAATCGATTACCACATATTCCATACCAAAACTCCTAAATAGATGTTTTTCATAAGTTATTTAAAAACAACTTACGGGTAGTCTTAGGGTACTGCCGATAGAAGAGAAAACTAAGTAATCTTTACCTGCTACGGGTTGTGCCCCGCGCACACCTAAGTGGTGCTACGCCGTAGCGGATCAGCTACGAGTGTTACGAAGCGTTAGGTGACGGTCACGCGAGTTCCATGATTTTTGTTCATCCAAAAAGTGCACAACGCGCCTGAAGAAGTATTCACTTCAAGAATATCAGCTGTTCCATATATTTTGACCCGTGTAGTTTGTGACAGTTTTGTAGGAAACATTTATTTCTTTTTTCGGGGTTTCGGCGAAATGTAGATGCCAGAACAACTTCGAATATCTTCTACACCGATAAAAAAAAAAAGGTTTTTCGATCTATTTTTTTTATTTTTTACTTTTTGCTTTAGTATTTTAGATTCAAAGTTGATCGGGAGAATTGACAGTTTGAAACGATGTCTCTTCTACCCTGTATATTTTGAAGAAGTGAATACAATTTAGGGAATGTGATGTAACTTTTGCAATTAAAAAAGTAACCATTCCCAGCCTAATAGAGAAAGATATGTATGATGAATTACTGCATGTTTGCACTCCATTTCTTGCCATTCTATGCTAATTCTCCACCATTAATTTTCCTGTTTATATCCATGTTTGGTGAGGGTCTGTTCCACCTCCTTCACATACTTCTCAGCCACTTTCTCCTTTCGGAATGCTGCCACCTGAAAGAAAAAAATGGCAGGAAAATCACTATTATCTATTATGCTGAACCATCACAACAACTACATGGGACTCTCTGAGAGGGAGTGGGCCATAATCGACCATGTTGGTCCACTGCGAGTTGGTAAATAACTAGGACATTCCAAATATTTTTATAGATGGGACAAGGCAAAGAAAATCATAATCCAATTCTTGTTACTACTGTGTAACAAGTCGGTCCCGCTTGTCAGGTAGCATTCATGTGTCAAAATCGAAATTGTTCTGTATCAACTTTTTTTTAATGAAAATATTCCCCAATGACGGCTGGCTCTAATTCTTTTAAATATCTTTGGTGGATAACACAATGATATTTCTTCACATAGTTTTCTTTCACCATTTTGAAAGTGCCTTCTCATACAACCTATAACTGCATAACTTAAGGCCAATCGGCCTTTCAAGACCGACTTTTTATTGCTTGTTAGCATTCCAGTCGTACTTATTAGTTTCATGTTCAGAATTTAATATAGTAATTAATAAAACCGTACCTTTGTCTTGATGACCGCTCTCTCATACTTCTCCTGCTGGTCTTGTTCCATGCGCAGCGCTACGCCCTCGTTGTGTATCTTCTCGCGCAAGTCGGCCCTGGCGAATAACAATAAACGTTATTCAACATCACCATGTCCTCCTTTGTCTTTTACCCTCCCTTGTTGGCCCGTGTCACATACTATACATGCAGTCTATCCCAGGACTCTTGTCCTCCGATGTACTTCGATATTATGTTCATTGATTTGATTTATTTTAAGATATGCTATAACCCAAACTCTAGTCCCAAGGTGGGCGCCAATAAGGCCCAATTCACACCGAAATGGCAGCGGCCATGCCCACGCTTACCAAAACAGTATACTTAGGTAATCTTTTTATAGAGAAATGTAATTTTTCAATAATATTTTTACTTGAAGCTATAGCCCCACGGTGGGCGCCAGTAGGTCATACTGCGCACTTGAATACTTCAGATAGGTACTTTACCTGGCTCGTTCCTTATCATTGATCTGCTTCATGATCGCCTGTCGATGCTGTTCGACTCGCGCTTTGTGTTTGTCATCCAGCTGCAAGTAGTATCTTACATGGTTTATCATGTTTTTAAAGTATTTATTAAACAATTTCCTGCCTGACAATTTAGGTGTGGTTTGTAAACAAAGATGAAAAAGTAATGTCAATGTCAAAGTGACTGGATCCAGCTGGTTTAATTGAGAACGGTGGAGCAAAAACTAAACGTTTTTCTTTCAATTCGTAGTACAGAGGCATGAGAACTATCTAACTATAAATTATCTGTTTTTGCAAACTGCTGTTTTGCAAACTGCTCGTACGTAGATCAAAACGTTACTCTCTTTTTGGTCTCCACCCAACTCCACCGCAGTCGCAGGTGAGAAATACGACTTGTAATGACAGAAAAGAAAATAATTGTAAAATGATAACTAGAATCTGTGACTATCGTGGTGAAGGGCCTTTTATAGTTTTTCAGTCTCCAAACATAAAATCAAGGCATTTATTTCAACTAGACAAGTAAGTAAGCACTTGAATTGTTGAAAAAACGCAAAAAAATAAATGAAGCTACAGTCCCCGTCACAAGGCATGGTAACTGAAAGTACTCTAGTTGCACTAGTTACCCATTCCAAAGCGTAGATCTCTATGGAGAAGAACGATCAAGAATCTCCAGGGACACTCACTCTTTAAAATCAGAATATCATTACAAAACCTTGGTTACATAAGGATATTATCACCTGCTTCTCCTTGAGAATAAACTCTTCATTCTGTCTGGCTGCGTTGTTGAAACTTTGCTCGTCCTTGGCGATCTCGCGAGCGATGAGGCGATGGATGTCATTAATCTGTAAAAAAAAAACATGTAGGAACTTGAAGTGTCCATGTTTTAGATGTTTTTTTCTCTACGATTGAAAGGAGGTCGTTTGTATTGGTATGGTCTTTAATGAGGAAGGATAAAACGCATGTGACTAAAAGAGAATGGGACATGAATGTTGAATGGATGGAGTGGGAAGGCCAAAGAAAAGATGGATAGATTGTTTGAGGAATGATATGAAAGAGAAAGGAGTAAATTACGCCGTGACGTGACTGATAAAGGAGAATGGAAGAAGACAAGGGTAGGAAGATGATGATAACTGATTTAATTTTTAATTTCATTTTGTAATTAGTTTGTATAGTGAACTGCTAAGGTTACTATAATTTTGCAAGTGCTGTGCACTCCTTTAATTGACAAGTTCACTGTAATCCGAAAATTCTACTGTGTTTATTGTATGTGTATTAGTGAATAAGTTGTTGGAGAGCCATAAATTAATAAATAAATAAATTTTTCATGTTCGTTGCATCGCTTTGGGAGATGTAGTGAAGTGGTATTTGCAATGCCACATGAACCTCGCATCATACTTGACTACACGCAAATCCTTCATGCCTTGCACTTCATCGTTCTTTTAGTCGACATGTTTTTACGTGAACCCTTCATTTGTATGAAAATATTAGTTCCAATTAAATTTGACAGCTCTAAATTTCGTCCGTCTCTTTCTCGTTTTAGTAGAGAGAAAAAAATAGTAATAGCCTAAATTAAGTTTAGTTTGTGCACAACAAAATCGACACCATTACCCAATCCGTTATCCGCGAGATTAAGATATACCAGTCCGAGATCAACCGTCGGGCAGTAACCAGACCCTACAATCTGGTAGGAGGATCCTGTCTTCTGCTTTAAAGGATAAGGAACTTTAGAACCTGTTCCCCATAACTTTAAAGTGGTAATTGCTCCATAGCTTTACTCGTGCACAATACACTGACCTGTTGCACTCTAGCCTCGTGCAGTTGTTTCATCTCCTTGTTCCTCTTTATAGCGGCGTCCCTCTCTCTCCTGCGGTAATCTCTCTCTACGTCCTCCTGGATCTTTAAGTTGCGGATACGGTCTAATTCTTCTTTTAGCTCTTGTTCGGCCTGATGGGGAAAATTGACGTGGTTAGAGTAGAGGGGCAGATAAAAAAAGCATTATAAGCTGTGCGTGTATGTGTTTTGTGCTACTTGAATGGTCGAACGATAATATTAAGGAATTTAATTGGACATCGCGTGGTGACAACGGGCAATGAGGCTACAAAATGCAAAAGACATATGATTAGTACCTAAAGTATGGTGAAACAAAGTTTTGGTGGTTATTGATCTGAATTTAGATACATGATTTGAATGTTTTGTGTGGCATTTGATAAATTAGAAATTGCTCAGAACACAATGTTAATTGACATGTAAACCTATTCATTCTTATAAACAAGGTCAAATCAAATTAGCTAGTGACACTTAACAGACATTATTTTACCGAGTTAATGGCAAAATACATAAATGTCACTTGCTACTTACCTTCTGAGCTTTAGAGATATGATCGATTCCCTTTTGCTTGGCTGCCTTCACGGCCTCAGCATCCGCCTTGTTTTTGGACTCCCTCTCCTGCTTCTGACGCAAGAACGTGGCTATACGGAGGTTCATGATACGTTCCTCTTCGTTCTGTAGCTGTTTGAAGAACAGGAGCTCCGCGTTACCTGGTTAGCAAGGTTGTGTTTTATTTAAATTTAGCTGACATTTTAATGTTTTTGCCACTGAGACATATGTGAATTTGAACGTTTTCTGAATCAATCACTAGGTAGCTTGTTTCGTGTCATTCTGGGTACTTACTTTTTTCATCCTCATTTAACCCTCTACTGGGATTTTGTCCTATAAAATGGGTGCGGCTATAAAAATTAAACTCACATACACAAGCAACCACAGCCGGAACAACCACCAGTAGGTCATATAAATATATTATGTATATTGTTACTTGCGGGGATCGAAGTCGAACTCGCGGCGCAGGCGCAGCAGCCAACCGTGCCGTCATTGGCGACTTGAGTTTGAGAGTTGTTCCCGTGTGCAGCGCAGTGAGCGTACGGTGTGGTTAGCAGACTAAAGTATGATTTCCGTCAAACAGTTCGCATTGCTTCGGATCGGATCGGAACGGAAAGGACATGAACGGATGCGGTGACAGCCGGTCGCGTCCGGCAGGATGTCGACTCTGTAACGCCCCTTGCGAGCGTATCTTTTTGTGCGCTGTAGTGTCGTTTCTACTATGCCAGGCGAAGGTAGCCGATCGCGCGTCGCTGCTTAGGTACTTTCGGCTACGTTCGCGTGTCGCGGAAGACGGAGTACACGATTTAACCTTTTCAAGATTGTAAAATCGGTTCGATCTGATGCGATGAGAGCCGTTTGGTGGAAATCATCGTTAACTGTCTACGTCAGTATACCTTCATCTCTATCTACCACTGAACCAGTTCCGTTAGTCTCCATCTCTCTACCACTGAACCAGATTCGTTAGTCTCCATCTCTCTACACTGAACTTCGCCTAAGTCATCATCATTATCATTATTCTCTTACCCTTATCCCAATTCATTTGTAGTCGGCGCATCATTCTTCTTCCAAACTTCTCTATTTTTCGTCATCTCATCAGACGCTTCTTTTCTTGCCATATAATTTTTAACACAGTCCATCTATCGCTTCTTTGGTCGTCCTCTACTCATATACCCACCCACATTCATACTCAAAACTTTTCTCACGACTTTTTCCTCATTCCTCCGCATCACATGCCCATACCACGACAACCGACTACTTACCACACAAATGAAGAATAAAGTAAGTGGTCCCTACATTATTCTTAAAATATATCTCCAGCAACATACCCTGGTCGAGCATCTCCTTAAGCTTGGCCTGTCGATTATGCTTCTCCTTCAGTTTCTGTGCCTCGTCGATCTGCATCGCGATGTTAGCTTGGTTGACACGGATACTTTCTTCTTCTATGCGTTCTGCTTCCATTATCTGGTAAAAGATTATTAATAATTTTGTGTTATCTGGAGGAGCTCGTGGCTAACTAAGCGTCAGTTCACACAGAGACACGAATGACAATGTTCGATGGTCATCGCCGAGTCGTCAATGCTGCCATACAAGTCTACGGTATGATTATGGAAACGTCCGAACGGCGCTCGTAACTAGGGCCTACTCTCCCTGACGTTTCGTCCGTAAGTATATTCGGATCTATCCGCGTCTCTCACTCGCACTCATCTGCAGACGTGCGCGAGAGAGACGGATAGATCCGAATATACGGACGAAGCGTTAGGGAGTAGGGCCTCTGACGCAAACGGCGGCGGTCTCGTTCTTAGAACTGTAGGTAGGAGTGTGGTGTTCATCAGTTTACCTTAGCAGTCTCATGCGCCGATATCTGCTCCTTGAGCGCGGCGAGGTTCTGCAGCCGCAGCCGGTGCCGACGGGCCTCCTCAGACTCAGCGCGCTCCACCGCCGCCTGACGGTTCTCCTCCATTATTGCGTCCAGTCTGACCACAAGTTAAAGTTTGGGCTTAAAGTTAGTAGTAATTATTACCCTGCAACTAATTAATCCATCTTACAAAGAAGAGAATGTGGACAGGGCTCTGACGGACATACACGGACGGACGTTTATCTAAAGTATTCATGCTGTATTCACTAAGACTAATAATATGGCGACAACTAAACGAATGCGATTAAAACATGCAGTTGGATTTTTAACTGGCAGCGCTGAACCGAGTCTACAATAAGGTAGACGAATGAAAAATAAGGAAATAGTCCGTCAGTCAGATTATGAACAAATATTTGACCCTTATTTTTATTTTGTTACATAGGTAAACCAAAATTGACGAAGATACAACGCTTTTAATTCTCAATACGTCACGCCCTGGTTTAATTTTTAGCGAGTTCTGATGTCACGAGCCCCGACTCCCGGATTTTGATGCGTTTTATCTTTATCAATATTCATTGATTTACAAAAACAAAAAATACGTGTCCATTATTTTCCAATACTCTAACTGACGGACTAAATAGCTTTGCAATTTTTTTAAACTGTCGTCATGCTTATGGAGTGGGACCTGAATAAAGGAAAATGGAAACTATGAGTGTAGATTGCATACCTCCTCTGCTCCTCATCCAGTTCCTTCTTGATGAGCTCCTTCTCAGTGATCTGCGCATCACGGATGGCGTGGCACTTGGAGGCCAGGATGACTCGGTTGCACATCCGGGGACCTATCATGGTGTCCGCGCGGAGAACTGGCCGGAAGATTAGAGATAGTGGGCTTAAATGGTTACATGATTGTGTTAGAACTTTGGCCCGTAGATGACCTATTACATGTCGAGTCCTCTAGGTGTCTCGGAAAGGACGTTAAGGGCTCGGTAAGCCTAGCTAGCCGTCCGTCCGTCTAACGACGACGACAGGCCGTGTCGACGACGCGTTCGTGTTCCACGCGCGCCTCAAAGAGATGTCAGCATAAGGGGAGGGGCCTGCCGGGGTTGCGGGCCTGTTCGAAAGAGATACCGCGGCCCCGGAACATAAAGGGCGAGGAAGGAACATGGATGGGTTTTAGTCAGTAAGAGTCTGACACTCCCTCCGGCTCCGCCCAGAGTGGGAGAAGTCATTTGATGATTTCCCATCCTAAAAAAAAGGGCTCGGTAAGCCCGCAAAACGAACGATTTTTTCAAGGTCAAAGTCGTTCTTTGACCTTTGTGAACTTGGAGGGTTGTATTGATGATTATAATTCTGTAACTACATATGTCTTACAGTCGCGAATCATATTTTGCGACTTATCCCACATTTAATTTGTTTGTTTTCTTCATCAACATTTTTTTTTTTTATTGTTTTTTATCTTTCCTCACTTTTTATAATTTATTGTATGTATGTATATATGTATTTATTGTTATATTATAGTCTTCATAATTTTCTTTACTCTTGCACCTACAGTTTAATCTCTGCATCACCCTAAGGTAGACTGGTAGAAAATGCCCAAGGCATTAAGTCCGCCTTTGTACATTAAGTGCATAAAGTTTAAATAAATAAATAAATAAATATTTTCATCAACATACAACCTAGCATTGGCCTGCAAACTGCAAAAAGCGTTAAAAAAATGTGTTTCGCAGAAGCATCAGCGTAAAGCAGTTCGTCCCGGCTGTCATTCGTAGACTTCGATCAATAGTAATAGTCGTGGATCTTTGTCAGTCGTTACAGGCAGTAAGACACATGAAATTCTATCAACCAGTCTAACCACCGTAGTAAGTAGTACATGCAGTCGCTCTAAAATACCGCGTAAAAATTGGTATTCAGCTGCATTTTCACCGCACGCGGATTTTTGCAGTTCACACCGAGACGCGACGCGGCGCGACCGTAATGAATGAAAGAAGCGAGTGATTTCGCGCTGCGCCGTGCTGCATGGCCAACACCTTCTGAATGCTCACAAAAAAAGTGTACTTACATCTTTTCGTGTAGTAAATAAAATTACATCGATGTGATCTGACCCAATTTTTTTAATTAAAAAAATACAACAGAGGAAATCACGTGATCAGAAGATTTGGTGCAATGTGATGTGTGTGTGTGAATGAAACATTGACTCCCCACTCACGCTCAGCCCTAGACAAAGTATACGTCGCCTGGTCAGGTCCCTCCAACTCCGGGTCCCCGGTGCCAGCCGCCGCGTCGGCTCCCGGCTGAATCTTGAGGTTCTGCTTCAGTTGCTTCTTCCTGAGATCCGACCGCTTGGCCGCATCCTGTATGGCTGCCTCTTGTTCGTGCAAAGCTTTAAGTTGTGCTTCAACGGTGACAATCTATAAGGGCCGTGTGTCTTGTTAGGTTTTAAATCAGATAAGTATAGGTACTGTTTTCACTGATAGGAAGGGAAATGAGGGCTCGTACTGAGCTCACCAGCACCAGCATGGCACCACATGGTGAGAAGGTCCAGTCATTCATTGTATAATATAAACTAGCTGTTGCCCGCGTCTTCGCGCGTGCAAATTATATACTAAAACCTTCCTCGAGGTCCACTCTATCCATTGGTGAACACAGCATGAAAATCGGTGCAGTCGTTTTTGAGATTTTCGCGAACAGACTGACAGACGTGGCGGTGGACTTTGTTTTATAATATGTAGTGATAAGTAATGACAGGACACTACTCGCGAGTACTCTACACAGACCATTCTAGCGGCGAATTCATAATGCGCGATAACCCCCATTGTGTGCATTCTCTGCTAGACTATCCACCACACGGGTCCATGGACGACTAGCTTTTGCACGCAGATTAACCCGAACGTCGGGGATTATCCCACAGAAATGTGCCCTTGGGGCTTGGTATGTCGTAACCTAGATCCTGGTCGACCTGTAATCTAAATTTCATGGATTAATCCGTTAAGCCTTTCAGACGTAAAGGTAACAGACAGACAGCTAGTTTCACATTAATAAAATTAGTAATGTATCGTTCTCATATTGAGACCACCTTGGCGCCTTCATAACATAAAGCAAAAATCAGGAAACCTGGGGCCCAGGACACAAAATTGAGTGTCATAGTTTAATAAGCACAGAATAAAAGAGTTTAAAAAGCGAGGCAGGCGCGCCGCTCATATAAGTGAACGCTCATATGTTATGTCAATATGGATGCCCAATCTTTTGCTTTGAATCGATCTTTTGGATCGTAATGGATCGTAACCTCGTGAATCGATCCACGTTCTGAATCGTATTGCATTGAATCGATCTCATTCGATCTCGGAAGATCGTATCGTGATTTTATGAAAATAATAAAAAGGCACAGTATTACGCATGCAAAGTTTTTTATTTTTATGGTTTTTAGTTTTTTATACACTACACAAACTACAAAGCTACAGATCCCAACTGTCTGCACTTAAGCTTTCAAAAATAATAATTTAGACAAACGAACTGGATGTAGCCTATTACGGCTATCGGTCAAAGTATTTCCCGCTAAAGAAAACAGGCATTCTGAAGGGACAGATGTTGCAACAATCGTCAAATACTTTAAAGCCAAACAGCTTAAGTCCGGCCAGATAGTAGACCTGGTAGTCCAATATGTAATTGGCTTTGTCTAGCAAGCAACGGTTCCCTCAAGTACTGTTTTATAATGTCATCCAGTCCTTCTTTTGGAATATTTTGATTCGTTTCTGACACCAACTAATTTCTATGAAGGAAGGTAGGTAGGTGTAATCTTACTTTGTTGTAATACTCTGTGTCCTCGCCAAAATGCTAGTGTTGGCAAAGATCATAAACATCATTATAGTTTGTATCATTTTTGTTTTTTATTGATACGATTTTTTCATACGATCTTCCAGGCATACGATTCGATCTGAGCGGAGATCGCATCCTGTTGAATCGATTCAAAAAATCGATAAATCGTATTGCCGTGAATCGATTTTCTAGAAGATCGATTCAGATCGGGCATCCCTATATGTCAATCGACCCACAGTCGCGCTCTTATTGTGACAACGTACGAAGCGCCTGTGAGTGCACGTCAAAGCACAGTTTTGCGTTAGTGTGACATTCAATAGCGAGCTCACGACTAAGGGTCAACTCACACCGAAAGAGTGGCGAAGGGCAGCGCAGTTTATGTGTCATATGAATTTTAACTTAAATTCATCACTTATTATCGCATGGGAAACTCCGGCGCCGCGGGAATTCCGGTGAATTTATGGAAATCGCCGGAATTCCCGCGGCGCCTAATGAATTTAAGTTAAAATTCATATGACACTGAAACTGCGCTGCCCTTCGCCGCTCTTTAGGTGTGAGTTGACCCTAAGTATGAGCAGGAAGTTTATTTGTGTGCGAAACACGTACGTTTCTAGCTTGTTGAGGAGTTAAATATTGGGAGACAAAATTTCTTGGTGGAAATCCGGATTGAAACACTTTACAAAGAGTTAATAAATCAGTGTAGGTATGCTCTTCATGAGCTCAAACAGATAGAAAATATTAATATCGTGTTAACTGCAAATCTTGGTTAACTTGCTTCAGTTTTGTGGTGTAGTGTGATATTTTGGGGGCATTCGACGGATATTAATTTAATTTAAAGCACAAAAACGGTGCTATGTTCAAATGATCGAAACCTGTTTAGTAAACCGTTTTTCCAGGAGTACGTACAAAACTTTAACTCTCCCAAGCCTATATATTTATGAGGATTCAGTATTTGTCAAGACCAATAAAACATTATTTACATTAGCCTCAGAAGTGAGTAATAGGCAACAAAGTGAGTAATATGACGAATTTCGCCTCTTAGTCCGCCGAACACATACCGTTTTAATGCATAAAAGTGTGTTTCACATGGCCCCTGTAATTTTCAATCAATTACCTAAAGAAATAAGGCCACTGAATACTGCCTTATTTAAGAAAAGCCTAAAGAGCCTTTCAGTTAATAAATGTTACTAAAATTTAAACGAATTCTTAAACGATATTTTTTCCGAACTTAAGCGCAAAACACACAGAGAACGGGTGCGGGTCGAGCGCGGGTTTATTCTATATAATTATATGGACAACAACACACGGAACGCGTGCGCGGGTCGGGTGAATTATATAGAATAGACCCGCGCTCGCCCCGCGCCCGACCCGCACCCGTTCTCTGTGTGTTTTGCGCTTTAAGGTGAAAGCGTCAGGGTGTCCCGCGAAATTCAAATTTTCTTGGGTTTTTTGCAATTTGCGGGCCAGTGCTGGGTTGTATGTTGGTAAAAAGTACCGTTCGCGGCTGTGGGGCGCATGTGGTTGCAGAATTGTAGTCATCAGAATCGTCGGTGCACTTTGAGGGTTGTGTTGATGATTTTGATAATTATAATTCTGTGACTGCATATGTACGGTGAAGGAAAACATCGTGAGGAAACCGGCATGTCCTAGAACCAAAAAATTCGAAGACATGTGACATCTACCAATCCGCACTGGGCCCGCGTGGTAGATTATAGCCCATTCCCTCTCATTGAGAGGAGGCCGTGTCCCAGCAGTGGGAACATTTATAGGCTGATGATGATGATGATGATGACTGCATATGTCGTGCAGCCGCGAACGATGTTTTCATCAGCGTACAACTTGGCACTGCCCTGCAAATTGCAAAAAAACGTTGGAAAATTTGGGCTACCCAGTGACATCAATAACAATTATTATGCAGGTATCTCTAAATATTGTAACAATTCGAAATATAAATGACATTCAAATAAATAACTAATCTTTATGACATTGAATTAATTAAATATCTTAATGTTTGTTTTTTCAATACAAAATGTTCAGATTAAATTCAGACCTATAACTTCTTGCAAATTAAATAGATATAATATTTCCCTACAGAACAAGTTAAGTGAAATGAGCCAAGAGGATATTAATATAAATCAATTGTATGATCGTTTCTTTTCATTAGTTCACACGGAATTCAACAAAACTTTTGATAAGAAGACAAAGAGTATTTGCCCTAAATTTATATTTAGTGATTGGGCAACTAGAGGTATAAGAAAAAGTAGGGAAAGACTATTTGAGCTTTATAGCCTTAAGCCTTTTATAAACACAGAAACTTTTAGCAAGTATGTTGCTACGTATTCAAAGATTTTTAGAAATACTTGCAAAGTTGCTAAAGCCCTGCACATTAGCAACAAGATCAAAACAGCAGAAAATAAAATAAAGACCGTTTGGAAAGTCATAAATAACGAGACTAACAGAAAGAAAATACGTAATAATACATTACATTAGATACAGCATGTGGTCCTAAAAGCTCTAATCAGGAAGTAGCTCAAGAATTTGTAAATTTCTTTACCGATATACCAATAAAAACTACGGAGGCCCTTAATTCCTCACCTGAAATATCAATTAGCTTATTAAAGGCGAATGTGTCTGGCTGCCTGGCTGAATTTAAATTTAAACACATTAACCCTATAACAGTTATTAAAGCTTTCCGGCAAATTAAAATCAAACTGACCGAAGATTTATGGGGAATGTCTATCAAAGTTTGTACATCTATACTTGAGACCATAGCCCCGTACTTAGCTTTAATTTTTAATTCATGTGTAGACCAAGGAGTGTTCCCAGATTTGATGAAATACAATAAAGTCATACCTCTTTTCAAATCCGGGGACAGTAAAGATGCCAATAATTATAGACCTGTATTCGTGTTACCAGTTTTTAGCAAGGTTTTTGAAAAAGTAATGCTTAATCAAATGCTCTATCATTTTAACACCAACAGAATCTTGCATGATCAACAGTATGGTTTCACCAAGGGACGTTGTACAACTGACGCTGGTGTAACCCTATTAAAGCACGTTATTGCTGCGTGGGAAGAGTCCCAAGACGCAATAGGAATTTTCTGTGATCTCTCCAAAGCTTTTGACTGCGTAAATCACGACACATTACTTTTGAAACTGGAGCATTACGGACTGGGTAAACTTGCACTTAGCCTGGTAAAATCATATTTGAGTGATAGAAAACAACACGTTCAAATAAATGGTGTTCCGATGAAAAATGGGGGTTCCGCAAGGCTCAATATTGGGTCCTTTCCTTTTTCTAGTCTATATAAATGATCTACCCTATTTATTGAAAAACCAACCACATAATATGGTGTTATTTGCTGATGACACTTCCCTAATTTTTAAGATAAATAGACGGGCCCAAAATCTAGATGAGGTGAATAACGCCCTTCTTCAGGTCCAAAATTGGTTCACAGCAAACAATTTGGTATTGAATGAAAAGAAAACTAAATGCATAAGATTTTCATTACCGAATGTTAAAAGTAGTGATTGTGAGATAATATTGAATAAAGAGAAACTCGAATTCGTAGATAAAACGGTTTTCCTGGGGCTTACGCTTGATTCAAGGCTACAATGGGGGTCTCATTTAACATCGCTTGCGGGGCGCTTAAGTTCAGCAGCATATGCCATCAGAAAAATCCGTCAATTCACTGATGTAGATACCGCTAGACTGGTCTATTTTAGTTACTTCCATAGTAAAATGTCTTACGGTATTTTGCTATGGGGACGGGCTGCTGATATTGAGTCTATATTTATTCTGCAGAAAAGAGCCATCAGAGCCATATATAATCTTCGTAGGCGCGATTCTCTAAGGGAACTATTTAAGGATATTGGCATCATGACGGTTCATTGCCAATACATCTACGAAAACATAATGTACGTCAGAAAAAATCTGCATCTTTTTGGTCAAAGAGGTGACAGACACAATTACAGTACTAGAAATAGGAACCAACTAGTTCAGCCAGGCTTTAGACTCGCTAAAGCAGACTCATCTTTCATGGGGTACTGTTTGAGATGCTATAATAAAATTCCACAAAGTATTCTTGAACTGAATGAGAAAAAATTTAAAACATGCATTAAACGCACACTATGTAAACAAGCATAGGTATTACAAGTTGAGCGATTATATCGCTGATAAAAATGTTTGGCTTAATGCTGGTCCTGCTCCACATGGACAGGGGCGCAAAAATTGATAGCATTAAATGGTATTGTTGGAGCTGCTGAAGATTGTACAACTATCTTTGCATTGTATAAATTCAATATCTTTAGTATTATATAACCTCATATCCCATATTGTGTGAGTGCCATGTACTAGAATGCTATCATTCACTGGAAACCTACGTTTTTATTTTTTATTTTTTGACTTGAATGTGCCCTGGCGGTTGAGAGTATGTCATGCTCTCTCAAATGTCTCGCTGATGGTGGCGCGTGTGTCGGACCATTTAGTTCCCTTCAAAATGGTTGAGCTGAATGGTGCTGATCCATGCGTCATGTTCGTGAACGGGCGCTGTCAGTTGTGACTGGTCATCTCTTAGTCGCCATGGTTTATTTGAATTAATTATTTTGTTTTTGAGTTGTATTTTATTTTTGTTTTGCTATGGACACTTTTAACGTGCACATCTTGCTACATTGTTCTCACATAATGCACCATCTCAACAAGAATGATGTAGGTAACCAAGATTTTGTAGATAACAATATTTTGATTTAAAAGAGTGTCCATGGAGTTTCTTGCCCGTTCTTCTCCATAGAGATCTACGTTAGGGAATGGGCAACTACAGTACTTTCACAGTTTTTATGTCTTGTGACTGGGACTGTAGCTACTTTAATTGTTCATTTTTGTTTCGACAATTCAAAAGTGCCTGTAACTGGCCTACTTGAAATAAATGCTTTGATTTTGATTTTGATTTTGATTTTATGTTTGTTTTTATTTATTGTTTTACTTTTAAAATTGACTGACCTTTAATTTATTGATTGAATTTTAAATAATTTTAATTTATGATTGAATACATTTCGCATGCCTTACGGTAGCATCACTTGAAACATGTAAACTTATTTAACAAAATTGTAACAGTGTTTTCAACCGACTTCCAAAAAGAGGAGGTTATCAATTCGTCTGTATGTTTTTTGTTTTTTTTTTTTGTGTTTGTTACCTCAGAACTTTCGACTGGGTGAACCGATTTGGATGATTCTTTTTTTGTTTGAAAGCTGGTGCTTCCCGTGTGGTCCCATTTTAATTTTCTGAAGATCTGATGCTGATCTTTGGAGATACACAATGGAACTCTTCAATAATGTACGGCAAATCTGCAGTGATTGCTGTTATCGCTTGTAGGTTCATGGTTTATACTATATCATGACGTAACATCACGCCTGTATGCTCTGAGGCGGTACGCAGATGTGTAAAATACACCCAGATTTCGAAAGTGTTTGTTACCTCAGAACTTTCAACTGGGTGAACCGATTATGATGGTTCTTTTTTATTTGAAAGCTGGTGCTTCTCGTGTGGTCTCATAATCATCAAATCAGGATCTGATGATGGGATTCTGGAGAAATAGAGAGAACTCTTCACATTTTATAGGCACACAAGAAGTGATTTTGGTAGTTTTAGGAAGTGTACTTTATCGAAGTGATCCCATTTTAATTTGATGAAGACCTGATGAAGAACTTCGGAGAAATGCATCGGAACTCCTCAATAAATGATAGCAAATGTACTGGGATTGCTGAAATCTCATATCTGTCTATTGCTTATACCAGTTCATAACATAAAATCACGCCGGTACGCTGTGAAGGGGTAAGCACATGTGAACTACTAAAAAGTGAAAAATAAAAACTTTTTTACAAAAAACAAAACCGACTTCAGAGAAAACAAAAAAGTGAAAAATAACTTCAGGAAAAACGCTTCAGAAGACGGTGACAAAAAAACTAAATCAATCAAACAAAGGTCAACGACTTCTGAAGCGTTTTTCCTGAAGTTATTTTTCACTTTTTTGTTTTCTCTGAAGTCGGTTTTGTTTTTTGTAAAAAAGATTTTTTTCAATAAAGGATTTTATTTGATTTGACAAGCGGCGACACTCGTTCTTATACAAATCAGGAACTATGTATTTCCTTCTAACCTCTTTTATCTGTTCTGTGAGAGAAAAATATACAGGGTTATTTTTTGTTTACACAAAACCCGAAAAGGGGTCATTGTACTCATCATTTTGAACAACTTTTTCTATGGGACGAACCGTGAAATCGCGAAAAAAAAATCAGCTGTTCCCTACATTTATGTTCACATAACTCGTCAAAATGTAGGGAACAGCTGATTTTTTTTTCGCGATTTCAAGGTTGGTCCCATAGAAAAAGTTGTTCAAAATGATGAGTACAATGACCCCTTTTCGGGTTTAGTATAAACAAAAAATAATGTTGTATAGATAAATTGATAAGTTACCGTTGCCTGTTTCTGCAGCCGATCAAACTCGTTCTTGTGCATGACGGCTGGATAGACGTTGCGCGTCTTCTTCGGAACCACCATCCTCCTGAACGTGCCAGTCTGCGGGACCAACATCGTTTCTACCTTCGCAATCGCGCATTTGTGGATGGGTTGCTGGCCAATCGGGAACTTGAGGCGACATTGCTTTGGTCTGGTAATTGAGAGAGAACGGCCATCATAGTTACAAATGATACCGGATTAATTGTTGCAGGGGGTTTAGAATAATTAATCTAATTACATTAGGTAAGTCCTGGGTTCAAATTCCAAGTCTTGCAAATGTTTTCATTGGGTTTATCGATCAGGAATTTTGTTAGTATATAGATCACTGTGACTTTTATAAACATGTCAGTGGAAGCAACCTAACAGGAACTTTGTTGTAATGGAAATAAAGAGTAATTTTGCTAATATCAGTGATGTGTTGAAAACCTGATCTATGTACTGAAGTGGAGTGAGGTATGGAGATTCCTCACTACATATAAAACTTAAAAACAGTCTTTACGTATGTAGCTGGTAGCAGCCAGGTTCTTCTCCAGAGTGAACGGCGAAGTAAGGAATGCCTTCGTGACCGGTCTTGACTCTCCTTTTCATTGTAAAACTTATCGAAAATGTAGGTAATAAATAAACAGTGAAAGATAATATTCTCGTGCTTGAAATACACCACAGGAAATACACATGCAACCTGTTGCTAGGCAACTGACTTTTAATTATTTATATTGTTGCTATGGGCTCTTTTAGAAACTATTGGACTATACCTAACTATGTATATGGCATTTACTAATTCCATATTATTGGATTAACATTTGGAACCGATGTGTTTACACCGGTGTGTGTAACAGAACCCTTATAGATTTATCATGTCTGTCTGTCTGTCTGTCTATCTGTCCATCCGTAGGTATGTCACAGCAACTTTTTTCCGAATCTATAAGAACTATGCTGTTGAAAATTGGTAAATAGATGTATTCTGTGAACCGCATTGATGTATTCTGTGAACCGCATTAAGATTTTCACACAAAAATAGAAAAAAACAATAAATTTTGGGGGTTCCCCATGCTTAGAACTGTACCTCAAATTTTTTTTTTTCATCATACCCATACGTACGTGTGGGGTATCTACGGATAGGTTTTCAAAAATAATATTGAGGTTTCCAACATCTTTTTTTTCTGAACTAAATAGTTTGCGCGAGAGACACTTCCAAAGTGGAAAAATGTGTGGGCTCGGCTGGGTAGCGTTCGGGAAGCTGCGCGGTATCATCTCGTCCAACTTACCGCAGTGTCTTAAGACCAGTCTGTGTTGCTAGTGATAGATACGAGACCTAGACGTGGTCGTTCGCAATGGGCCTTATCAAAAGGCTTAAAGTCACCCAAAGAGCAATGGAGAGGGTTATGGTCGGAGTTTCCTTGCGCGATCAATCAGAAATGAAGACATCCATCCGCAAGAGAACCAAGGTCACCGACGTAGCTCGAAGAATTGCCAAACTTAAGTGGCAGTGGGCAGTCACATTGCTCGCAGAACTGATGACCGGTGGGGCCGAAAAGTTCTGGAGTGGGGACCGCGAACCGGAAGACAATGCGTTGGAAGACCTCCCATTAGGTGGACCGATGACCTGGTGAAGGTTGCGGGAATCTGTTGGATGCGAATCGCAAGTGACCCGTCAATGTGGCGACACTTGGGGGAGGCCTATGTCCAGCAGTGGACGTCTTTCGGCTGAATGATGATGATGAACAGTTTCCGTTACTTTATTCGGAAGTTAACGTACACGCACACACATTAAGGATCTTTGGTCCCTGGGTCCCGGCATCGGCCGCATCCTTGCAAACTATTTTGGTTGACGGCGTTAGTTTCCAATTATGGCCACTTGCCCAATGATTCGTCATGTAGCAATAATTGTATTATGTTTTCAAAACATAGCATATCCTAAACATAAGTGAAGAATGTCAGTTATTTTTCTGGTTTTGATTAGGTATTGCAGTGAATCATATAGAAAACTTACAGGCATTATAAAACACGCGTTTAGAGTCAAGAGTCAGTCAATAGGTAAGGGAAGGTCGTAAACAGCTACTGTATACAAAATGTCTTACGAATAAGAAATGAAAATTAATAGTGCTAGAAAATCTTCGATCAATAATTGATCGAAGTAGAAAATACATATTTTTGTACAAAAAAATAAAAAAAAAACCGTTGTAAATTAATTTGGAAATGGAACATATAATCTTTTTCAGAACTTGCGAATTCCCATGCTTTAAAAAAAATCTCACAAAACTGGAGTTGTCTAAAACTCGGCAAAATGGTCGAAAGACCTATAGCCTGCCCGTTGGAAAAAAGATTGAAAGTTGTCAACTTGACACTGACAGTTGACATTGACACACAGCTTCTTCATGTGAAGTCATGAAGTGAAGAGTGGAGGATTGAACTGACTGTAGAACCCGGGAAATATTTAAATCATTTATTATTTCCTTGAAAATTATATATCATAAGATTGTTAAATATATTATAATGTGCCTGTTGTATTATAATAAGTGCAATATATATTTCAATCAATAATTCAACTTTATTGTACGGAGTGTGTACCAAATGTAGGGCATTAAAATAGTGATCTTAAGTATTTTGAGGTTATTTCATGCTTATTTTACATAACAATTAAGTTTTTAGTGATTTTAAATTAAATTATTAATATGGAGGCTCTAGGTAAACCGAAATCTTTTAAAGCTACGCATTTTCCGCCGCTACTCGTAAGTAAAAGTATTTTTTTTCGACAATTCTTGATTGTTTACTCTATGAACTATGATCATAAACTTGGTTTTAGGCAGGGGCTTTGGCTGGAGTTTCCGTAGATGTAACCCTGTACCCCTTGGATACGTTGAAGACTCGTCTGCAAAGCGCTCAGGGCTTCCAAAAGGCTGGAGGCTTCAATGGAGTTTATAGAGGTTAGATAAACAAGACTAACAGTCATGATTGTAATGAATCTCTTAGTAACTCGTCATGATTTAAAGAAAATAACGTCAGTCAATACTTTGCTAGCTGATCCAGTAGCTAGAAACAGCTATACCTTTATTTTTTGTAACAAAAGTTTTCCCACACCGCTATTGAATTTTATAGTATGAAAAATCTGTGATGTGTGTTTGTTTTGTAAGTAGTACTTTTATGTTGGGATTCTATTATTGGGCCCTATTCTGTGACTTAAGTACACTTTAATTTGTGTAATTTACGTCTTCACAACAGTTCCAAAACTGTAGAAAAAATCATAGTGAGGAAACTGACATGTCCGGAACCGAATAATCAAGGACATGTGATACCCACAAAAGAGCACTGGGCCTACTTAATCAGATCATAACCACTCTCTCACAGAGAAGCGGAGAAGGTGTCTGCAATGGAAACATTATTAGCTGATTATGATGTGTCTATTTCATTACAATGAAGTTAATTCCTAAAAAATTTAACATTATTATAGACATAACATCACGCCTGTAGTCCATGAAGGGTAAGGCAGAGGCGTATACTAGTAGGTACACCTACATTTTACCAGTTGTGTTTAATTCTGATGTAATATGGGGTCACCCTTAGGCCGTCAACTGAACACTAATCCAGACACCATGGCAGCTATAGCGAAATTTCAGATAGAAAAATCCAATAACACTTTGCCCATCCCAGGTATCGAGACGACCCTCATGCAGTTGTACTTGTGACCACTAGACCAGCGAGGCAGTCAAACTAGATATGTACTTCCGTTGCAAATTCTTTATCACTTTTAGATAAAACCTCATCCTTCTTGTCTACAGGCTTGTTAACAGTAGCAACGACATCCATGCCAACAACGTCTCTGTTCTTTGCGTCCTATGAAGCAACAAAGACGTACTGTCAGCCACTTGTGGCTCCTCAGTACACTCCGATCGTGCACATGTTTGCAGCCAGCGTTGGTGAAGTGGTAAGCAATTTTATTGTCAATAGTAAAGAAGTGGTATGAGGTAGAATCACCGATACCCTTAGGTTACACTGCTGATGAAGTATTTGTAGGAAGGGACTGATTAATCGTTAACTGCTTTATGTTTCTTTTACTATTACATGGGTTTGTCCTTATAGTATACAGGGTTAACCTTAAAATATTCCCTACAGTTAAAATATTTAATATAGTTATTAGTATAAATAATTTAAAAAATATATAGTAGTGTTGTTAGTTTAGTTGGTATTGTTGCTTGTAGTTTTTACACCTAAGCCTAAATATTACTATTATTCAAACTATGGGCCGATTAATGCGAGGCTGGGTGTTTCTTACTCTTTGATGCAAAAACTACTTAATGGATTTTGATGAAATTACACAGATAGTTTATAACTGGGATTAACACTTAGCATACTATTTTATCCGCTGGATGCGAGTCGCACGGGACCGGTCAATGTGGCGACACTTGGGTGAGGCCTATGTCCAGCAGTGGACGTCTTTCGGCTGAAATTATGATGATGAAATTGTTTATTTAAAACGATTTTGTATACTTCTTCTAGTTGGCGTGTCTCATCCGAGTCCCCACGGAGATAGCAAAGCAAAGGAAACAGACTTACGTTGGCACGAATATGAAAAGTAGTGTAGCAATACTTCTACATGTAAGTATTATTCAACGCCTATCTTCAGCTTTGGAGCTACCTATCTTAGGAGCTCGTGGCTAACGGCCATTATCAATAACTTACTAGCCGTTTTCGGTAGGTAGCTGTCTCTGTCTGTATGACATTCCGCTTACTGGACGATTTGAAACAAAACGTCACAGAAAATCTTTCTATGATTTTTCTATTAATCAAGTGTCACGTAGGTGACACGGATAGGATATTCTTTGTTTAAGGCGATTACATGGGCTAAACGCGAGTTTTATAATGACTAAAAGTATATGATTCACTTCTATAAACAAAACCAGAAAAATATATGATATTCTTCAGGATATAATGCTATTATGATATTGTTTTGAAAACATAATACAATTAATTTGACTCGATAAAAAAAAAATCATAAACTTATCTCTAAAAACATCTTTCAACCAAAAAAAACACACTAATATACATGCTTTCATTCTGATTTTGGGCAAATAATTCTACAAGCAATAAATTAGCATTATAGTGTTTTAGTTTTTTAGTCCAATCAATAGATTTTTTGTAAATCGATCGAAACCACTCATTTGGCGCTATTTGGCCCGCAGTCACTGAAGTAACAACCACTTTGTAGTACAAGCTGATTAGAACTTTATTCTAACAGCATTTCAAACGAACCACCTTAGATAGAGTTGCTAATAAGGCTCATCTAGTCGCCTTAATGAACCACCGATAACTAGGCTAGCTACGGAAGAAAGCACATTACGTAAGAAATTACACATTGTCAACACTTGAAATATAGCTGTTTAGCTAAATCGTGCATGTGTACGGCCGTTTATGTTTCAAAACATAAACGGCCGTTTTTGTTACAAATGCACGATTTAGCTAAACAGCTATATTTCAAGTGTTGATAAGGTGTTATAAAATTACGTTATTGCCTTTTCTACAGTAATAATAGACCACATTTTGTATTTTTGATTCTATTTACGAGTTATGACATTTTTTCGATTGGCGGCGCTAGTGGACTGTAAGAGGGCTCTTAAGGTATCGTATGATGATGATATTTTGAATTTTCGTTTGTTTTAAATGATTTCCGGACATCACGAACGTGGGGAAGGTCAGACCAGACAGTTAATAAAATAATTAATCATTGTGATTATTCACTATTTATTTACTTGTGTGAAAAAATAGAACAACCTTCGACTTGTTTGGACAGATTCTCCATTTTCGTGGAGTCTGCTGATGACTCATACTAGATTTTGATATTAATTTGATCAACCGATTAGAGGATTTTATTCTTATTATGTTGTATGTTCTTATCATTGTATTCTTATTATGTTAATAATTAGTTACGATTTTCTTCACTCCTGAATAATTTTATAGTCAGATGTGTTACTGAGCAGTGGGTTCTGCCACGTATACTACTCAGCTACTAATTTCAGGCTGTCTGATGTAGTTTAGACGTTCAAATACGTTTTATTCTCCGCCTAGTTTCAATAAGTTACTTTGAATAATTTATTTTATATTTTACTAGCGGACGTCACGCGGTTTCACCCGCGTAATTCCCGTTCCCGTGGGAGTACGGGGATAAAATATATCCTATGTTACTCGTGGATAATGTAGCTTTCGAATGGTGAAAGAGTTTTTAAAAACGGTCCAGTAGTTTTTAAGCCTATTCATTACAACCAAACAAACAAACAAACAAAGTTTTCCTCTTTATAATATTATAGTGTAGATTTAAATGTTGGCAGGAGTGGAAATACTTTTTTGTATGGCGGCAGTGCTGTAATGAATTCGGAAATAAAGATACAACAAAATAATTCTTAAAACCCATCACATCCTTTAATTTCCGTACGTCGTACGTCATTACTTCCCAGAATGTGATCCATAGTAGCGACACTATAGAATGGTGTAATAATACAATGTGTGTTGTTTTCTAAAATCAATGGATTTGATTCCTGAGTGGGAATGTTGTTTTTTTTCTAAAATCTAATGCTTATTGGTCTGTAACTCTGTAATGTAAAAATCCAAGATTCGATTTTGTCTAGAAACAAGTGATTGTTGCAAATTGGGTCGTTAGAAGTTATGCACTGTTATGCACGATCCGAACTGTTACATTAGTTTCCGGTAAGAGAGCGCAATATTATAGGGGAGACGATAAAAAAAAATGTCTGTCATTAAGATTATCAACAAATATTTGACCCGTAATTTTTCTTTTCTTACTTAAACCAAAATTGACGAAGATACCACGCTTTTAAAATTCTCAATACGTCACGGTTTGGTATCATTTTTAGCGAGTTATGACGTCACGAGCCCTCCCGAGTTTTGATGCGTTTTTATCTTCGTCAATATTCATTGATTTACAAAAACAAGAAATACGTGTCCATTATTTTCCAATAATCTAACTGACTGACTAAATAAATTTGAAATTTTTTGATACAGTCGTTATGCCTTTCTTTAACTAACTTCCTTTACCCATATGTGCACATTGTCCGCAGGCCTACAAATCGGAGGGGTTCTTCCGCGGCGTGTACCGAGGGTTCGGCTCCACTGTACTGCGAGACCTGCCCTTCAGCTTCATAGAGCTGCCCGTCTGGGAGATGCTCAAGACCACCATCAGGGAACATAATGATGGAGAGATTACCAGTTTTCAGGTTTGTACCTACGACTAGTTATATCCGTTACTGGTGCTCACCTGGATTCGGTTAGACTGGAAGCCGAGTCGTAGATATTTGGGAAAAGGCTAGGCGGATGAAGTCACAAGTTATATCGGCATGGAGTGCAAGGTGAATTTTTGATGTCGATAATGAATGAGCCATGGATGATGGCGGTGTCCGTGGCAAACCCCGCACAGGTCCAACTATACGGTAAGATAAGATAAGATAAGATATATTTTATTTGCTCAAAACATGTCACATACAATAATAAAAAGTGCATGTAGGATAAAGCAAATACAGAAAATCGTTCAGACATGTTTTGCCACATACATGGCGTGCAAATGTTTTAAAATTGGTACGGTATGACAAGCTTCTGCCCGCGACTTCGCTCGCGTGAAGTTTTGATATCGCAACGCATCGCCTGCTCAACGGAAGCTTTTTTCTCGCTTGCAACATTTCTTATTGCTGCTCCGCTCCTATTGGTCATAGCGTGATGTTATATAGCCTATAGCCTTCCTCGATAAATGGACTATCCAACGCAAAAAGTTCTTTTCAATTCGAGCTGGTAGTTCCTGAGATTAACGCGTTCAACCAAACAAACAAACAAACTCTTCTGCTTTATAAGGCATCATAATTATTAGTATAGAAAGGCAACCATATTTACATACAGAGACCACATCGTACATACATTCACCTCTTTTATCGCGGCCTTTGTTCGAGATCTTTGACTATCGTAACAGGCCGTCAGAAGCTCGAATGTCTGACAACCAGTATTACCAAGGAGTATCGGTTTATCCGGTTGCTAGGTTGTGAAGTTTTTGATCTGATTCTTCTCCTTCCACCAAAATGTATATAAATTATTATTTCACTTCTCATGCTCTAAAAGTACGCCATTATAGCCCTACGAAGCGGGATTAAAGGGACCGTTTATTCCCTAGGGATTAAAAAGTAATTAAAAAATAGAACGATCTTTTACTCTGAAACATGGTCACAAAAGATACTCATCGAAGGCTTTATTTAAATTTCGAATTGGCTTGCAAATAGAAAGCGGTTTATTGAAAATAAAAAAAAAAAAAAAAAAAAAAACAAATGAACTCTTTAAGGCAAGTAAAGAAAAAGCGCGGGAATCATCGAATTTGGCGGGCGTGATTTTTCTTTCGTTTTCTTAAAAATATTAAAAAATTGGCTATTGGAGATAAGTTGTGTAGATATATGTAAATATTCATTAGATTAGTTGATATAATTGTTTATAGGTAGATATAGTTCTTCATTTAGGGTAAGTTTTTTATATTTTATTTTTCTGGCCAGTGGCCACAATGGACGATGAACCGCCTGATCCGGGGGGCACAGTTCCCTCGGTCGGGCATAATATTACTATTTACGAATCCAGTATGGATACGGACTCGTCCTTAAACCGATCGGAGCGGAAAAGGGCTAGAGCGCCTCGTAAAGTATGTAAAAGTTGTAATAAAAGAAGGCGAAATGGACGCTCATCAGGAACAACAGGAACAAATAATGAATCAAATTGTCATTGTGATAATGACTCAGTTCAACTTCATAGTCCAAAAATAACGACTAACGTACCGGTTCAGGCAATTTTATTTCAACAAGAAGCCACTCCACGTTCTGTGGATGGTCCCCAAACTGAAATCCAGAACCCAGATCTTCCCCAGAAGGCGCCACAGGTTGCTAGGGCTTTGTACGAAGCCACAGACCTGTCGCCATACGTTGTACACATTCAAAAAAATGTTGATACAAATAACTCGGCTCAAACATTACACCCAATAACTTTAGGGCACTTTTTAAAAAAACGCAGATTTAACAACATCATTAACGGTTCACTAAAACGCATTGGTCGCAACCGAATTTCACTAAGCTTCTCCCGTTACGTAGATGCAAACTCTTTTATAAATGACCCAAGTTTGGCCAAAGAAAACTTGAGGGCATTTGTTCCATCTTTTAATGTGTGTCGGATTGGAATTATAAAAGGCGTACCTACCGAATGGTCTCCGGAGGAAATCATTGAAAATATATCCGTCCCCACTGGATGCGGGAAAGTCATAAAGGCTAGACGTCTTAATTATAAAGTACACGAACCGACCCCTGTGTGGAAACCATCCCAAACAGTCGTGCTCACCTTTGATGGACAAATTCTTCCAAAACGTGTGTTTTGTTGTTACAATTCCATGCCAGTGGAATTGTATACATTCCCTACTATTCAATGTTTTAACTGTTGTCGATTTGGCCATACAAAGGTACAATGTAGGTCGAACCCTCAGTGCTTCAAGTGTGGGGAGAAACATTCTGCTGACACTTGCAGTATTGAAGACGAGAGCAATAGTAAATGCTGTCATTGCGGTGGCATTCATTACGCCATCAATAAAAAATGCCCAGAATTTGAGAGACAGAAATCAATCAAGCATTACATGTCCCATAGCTGCGTGTCGTATGCTGAAGCGTCGCAACTACATCCACCAATCTCAAAATTGTATGCAGATGTGGTAACATCTGCCCCATCACATACCACTAAAAATACTTTTTATACACAATCTTCGCCCCAGTCACGTAACACATCAATTGTCTCCTCTCAAAGAAAAACGGTATTCCTCAAACCTCGGGATCCCCCAAAAACAACTAAGGGGTATGACCGGGCAGCTCATCAGGCATTGATCAGTAATGAAGTTTCTGTGTCAGGGAATGGTGTTGCATTCCAAAATAAAACAACAAATAATAATGAGACTCAAATTTTAAATTTAATAATCCTGTTAATTAATACCTTATCTAAAAATAATAATATTGAACCGTCCAACGTTGTCACTGTAATTGACACTCTGTCTAACTTATTTAACCTTAATCATAATGGATCCAAATCTACCCAAGATTGTCCAGTGGAACAGTCGCAGTATAGTGAATAAAAAATCTGATCTGTCCTACATATTGAACAAATACGATCCCTTTGCAGTCGCTCTCTGTGAGACATGGCTTAAACCCGGGTTCTCTTTTAGAATTCCTGGTTATGCGTGTCTAAGAACAGACAGAAGCGATGGGTATGGCGGTGTCGCCATACTTGTTAAAAATAACTTGTCTTTTCATAGTTTTCCTCTTCCAAGCCTCAGCGACGAAATTTCTGCTGTCGCTGCTATTGTAAATAAAATCTGTTTAGTATGTATATATTATTCTCGTCCCACTGTAAATATTCTCTCTGAAATAAGTAATCTCCTTTCAGTTTTACCTAAACCATTTTTGGTAATGGGCGACTTTAATACTCAACATCAATCCTGGGGTAGTTCTAGTTCCAATTACTATGGGGAAAAGTTATTGGAAATCCTAGACTCTAATAATTTATGTATTTTAAATACATGTCTCCCAACACGCCAAACGAATCCAGATGAGGGAGTAAGTGCCCCTGACCTCTCAATCTGCACACCCGATTTAGCATCGACATTGTCCTGGTCTCCTTTACAGTCTTCTTATGGTAGTGATCATTACCCTTTAATAATTTCTTTTCCACATAAAAAACCGGCCGTTTGTAATCCAACTCCACGTTTGAAGTATCGACTTCAAAATGCAGATTGGGATACATACAAAAATTGTGTAGAAGAAAGAATCCTTGCTATATCTAATTCCTTACAAATACATGATCCTCAATTATTATCTAATCAAATAACAAACATTTTAATAGAGGTTGCAGATAATACTTTCCCTATTAAGAATGGTGCTTCAGGCAAAATTCCTTCACCACCTTGGTGGGATGCTGAGTGCACTCAGGCCATTAAAAAAAGAAAAGAAGCAGAGAAAAATTATGGTCATGCTATGACTCGTCACAATTTTGAAATCTACCAAGAAGCTGCACGAACAACTCGCAAACTCCTTAGGAAAAAGAAATTTGAAGGATGGCAAAGATTCTGTGCATCCATCTCGCCAGAAGTTAACGCATCCCTAGTATGGCAAAATATTAGGAGATTCAGGTCAGCATTCAGTGACACAACAGCCTCAAAACTACCACTAGAATTAGCCAATCAGTTTATGGATCATTTAGCCCCTCCTTCAGCCCCAGAACAGAGATCTTTACATTTCCCCTATGTCCCTATTCCTAATTCTGAAATGAATTCTCTCTTCACACTAAGTGAATTGAAAGGAGTCCTTTCACATGTTAAGGATTCAGCTCCTGGTGAAGATGGTATACCGTATTCATTTATAGCTAATCTGTCTGACTCTGTTCTTTTAATATATTTAAACCTCATCAATACAGCTTTGATATCTGGCAACATTCCATCAAGTTGGAAGTCTCAAATAATTATTCCCATTCTGAAACCAAACAAACCTTCTTCTAATGTTACTTCTTATCGACCAATCGCACTTTCTACAGTTCTGGTTAAAATCGTTGAACATCTTATTAAGAATCGTTTGGAGTGGTATTTGGAAAGCAAAAACTTGCTAGCCACATCACAGTTTGGTTTTAGGAAGGGTAAAAGTACGATGGACAGCCTTAGTGTGTTCACAACTGATATTCGCTTAGCCTTCTCTTCTAATAATTCTGTAATTGCTGCTTTCCTCGATATTAGCTCAGCTTACGATAATGTTCTGGTATCAATCCTAGAACAAAAGCTGAATTTATTACAAGTTCCAAAAATGCTGTCTAACTTCATAATTAATATGCTTTCAGAGAGATCTTTAAATCTTCATATGGAAGGGTGTACATTTACCCGGTTAGTATGGAAAGGTCTCCCTCAAGGTTCAGTACTAAGTCCGATTCTTTACAATATTTACACTTATGATTTGGAACCCTCTCTAAATAAGTCAGTACAAGTCCTTCAATATGCAGATGATTTACTTCTTTATTTATCTGGTCATTCTGTTGAAAATATTTGTACTTCCTTAACCTCTTCTTTAAGCTTACTGAAGACTTGGCTGGACACCAATGGTCTACACCTGTCAATTGATAAAAGCAACATTGTATTGTTTACTAGAATGCGTAAGCCTCCTAATGTCACAGTAAGTTATAATGATATTCCCATGCCCGTAAAAAACCAGGTAAAATTTTTAGGCCTTATTTTGGATTCACATCTTACTGGTATACCACACTGTGATTATATTGCTGCTAAATGTGAACGTCATATTAACATAATTAGATGTCTTGCTGGTGTTTGGTGGGGAGCACATCCTTTTTCATTGAAACTACTTTACAACACCTTGATAAGAAGCGTATTGGACTATGGGACTTTTTTGCTTGAACCTGCAAATGTTGCTGGTCTTAAAAAACTGGACAGTGTTCAGTCTAAAGCACTTAGAGTGGTTTCAGGTGCAATGAAAAGTAGTCCTATTAATTGTCTTCAGGTGGAATGTGGAGACCCTCCACTACATTTACGACGTCAATTTCTATCTGATAGATTTATAGCTCGGTGTTTACAATTTACACATCATCCTTTGCGGAATAAACTTTCCATTCTTTCTGAAGAAGTTATTTCATCCAGTTACTGGAGGCATAAAGATACTCCGTGTTTAGTTAAAAGCTTCAGAAAATACAATTTAATTGAAGCTCCCTGTCACCAATCTCAATTCCTTTCAATATTTCACTGTAATTACAGTTCATTAATTATGTCACCAAATATACATTATAACCTTAACATTTATCGAGATGACGTATGTCATAACATTAACTTCAACTTTACTATGGATAGAGACTGGAAGGGCTGTCAGCTCTTGTTTACAGATGCTTCGAAGCATGGAAGAGACTCATGTGTGGGAGTAGGTGTGTACCACTCCCAATTTAATATCGTCCAAAAAATAAAGCTCCCGCCCGAATCATCTGTATTCACGGGAGAATGTTACGGTCTATTCAAAGCTGTCGAATATATTCTTATGATGGGCTTACGGAATTCACTCATTTTAACTGATGCAAGGAGTGCCTTACAATCTTTGGCCAAATTCCCTTTTTATTCTCATAATCCTTATATTATATTTGAAACTCGTGAACTCCTTTATAGGTGTTCTATTAAGGGGTATTCAGTACATTTTGCATGGATACCCTCGCATTGTGGCATTCTAGGTAATGAGAGAGCTGATCAGTTAGCTAATGATGCCGTATTTTGTGGAGATGTTTTTCCGTACAAAAATAACTCCCAAGATCTGGCAGCTCTGCCCAAGGTTTATCTACAGGAATCCTGGGGTCAGCTTTGGTCCGAGCAATCAGTGAAAGGGAAGTTTTATCGTACTATTCAACCATCCATTTTTGTTAAACCTTGGTTTAGCAAGTACAAGCTAAGCAAAAAAATTAGTTCAATATTAATACGTATGCGATTGGGTCACGTATGCACTCCTGCTCATCTTGCCAGGCTTGGTATTGTGCAAAACCCTGCGTGTGTATGTGGCGCTGAAGTGGGAGATCTGAACCACCTTATTTTTTCCTGCCCCCTTTATGACCACTCCTCACTTTTTCAAAGTCTTGTTTCCCTCCGAGTCCCTTTACCCACTTCTATCTCATGTATTTTATCTAATTTTAATGTAGATATTTATAAAACCTTAGCTCTATTCCTTGTAAATAATGATATAGCTATTTAAACATTAATTTATAAACTGTAAATAAGCATTAAATAAGTACTTAATTTACCATGTAGTTTTTAGTTTACGCACCAAGTCGGCCTTTTTGTTAGGCCCATGGTGGCGTTAAATGGTTAGTTTTCTGTTGTATTATAATTGTTTACTGTTACCTTGTTTTAATTTTTGATTATTTTTATACATAACAACTAATCTCCTTTCCATTTCCAAATTTCCCGTTGTAATATTTTATCATTTCGCGAGTACTTGATTCTTACGTTTTGTTATCAAATAAAGTATTGTCAGTGGCAATAAGCACGAACAGTGCAACGCCAAAACAAAAAAAAAAAAAAAAAAAAAAAAAGGCAAGTAAAATTTATGGTTGCTTGTGGGCATCGTTGATTTTGAAAAGTTTGTGCAATGCCTCTGTTGCTAGCTGCTGCAGTAATGTAGGTAAATACTACTTATCTGTGGAGTGTGGATCATCTTCATTGCGAAAATGTTGAGAGTTTGTGCTGTGTTTTAAATTGTTAATCTGTGACTGACCTGATAGAAGAAAAAACTGACCCCTCAGTTCAGAATATTTGTCGAGTGTAAATTTGTTCGGTTTTAAATGACTATTTTTCTCGCACTCGAAGTGAAAAGTACAGTTTGCACCTCGAGACTAAACGCCAATCTAATATACCCTCGCTTTCATTGCCTCCCTCGCAAGCTCGGGAGTCAAACCACCTCGGGTATACAGGGTGGTGATGACAATACGACAATAAATTAAACTACGCATACCTCAAGACGTTCCTAACAAACAAAAAGAAAATCGTTTGAAAATATCAAGTAGTTTAGTCACAGGAAATTACTTTTCACCTCTGAAGCACTAACAGGTTAACGACCCCCGCATCGGTAAAACGTCAAAACATTGCTAACTCGCTATTTAAAACTTTCGCTAAATTGGATTTACTGCAAATTAGACCTTAAACCAGGCCAATAAGAGTCATAAAGAGTATCCTTAGAGTTAGATTTTGTCTGTTTTTTTTTTTTAATTTCGGTTTTGGGTTTTTTTAATAGTGTAGAATTATTCCTATGAACTAGTATTACGCGTGTTTTCATTTATTGTCGTATTGTCTTCTCCACTCTGTATAATGGCTTCGTTTAGTCTCTCGTTATAAAATATACTATTATCAGCCATTTGTGTCCACTTGTCCCTATCTAGAGCTGTTATTCGCCAATCTCTATGAAAAGAGTCGAGTTCATCCCGGTATTTCTTTTTGGGCTCGCCGAGTTACCGTTTGCCGCTCTTTGGGATCTATTGTGTAGTTAGAGTTACTTTAGCCCATGTGCTGATGGATGCATTCAATAGAACGAATGTCGCTTATTAATTGTATTTAAAGCAAAGTTATTAAAAAACTTGTTATATGTTGGAACTTTGATATCCAATGTCTCCGTAACTACAAGGTTCCTAGGTTTCTTTCGGCTCTGTTAATAATACTTTTGCACCCCATTTGAAATACTTAAACGAAATAATCATCTCTTGAAAAGAGTAACCTGGAGTTTCTCGCCGGTTCTTCTCCACGGAATCGACCAACGCGAACCGTGCACCTTTGTTGACGTTTTATAAGTGCCTATTTAGGCCTATGTGAAATATCTTTTTTTCTTCCAGAGCGCCCTCTGCGGTTCAATAGCAGGAGCTTTCGCAGCCGCAGTGACGACACCCCTCGACGTCGCCAAGACGCGCATCATGTTGGCGGACGAGTACGTCGTCACTCGCAAGCTGAGGATCAGACCCGTCCTCACCACCATCTACTGCCAGTCCGGCCTCCGGGGACTGTTCGCGGGCGTCATGCCCAGGATGACTGCCTTCATGATCGGAGGGTTCGTGTTCTTCGGCGTCTATGAACACTCCAAACGGTATTTGGAGAATTATTTTGAGGATAGGTAGCGGTTTTGTTGGGAAATTGCCTGATATGCTCACACTTCGCTTGTTTGTGGCAGTAATGTAATAATTCGAAATATAAGAAGTATATTCCGATGTAAGTGGGGAACTTTGTTATTGCATTCGAGGCGTAATTCACACCCGAGCCGTAGGCGAGTTTATTTTGGAGCAAAAAAAAAAATGAATTGAAAATTGATCAGGTTTTCTGTGGAAATTTTAATTTCCGTACACGTCGTCTTAAATGACATTAACATGAAACAGTACCCCCACATATACCAGTGACATTCGGCTACTGACACTAACGGTCACACAGGACACGTACGGTCGAACAAGGTATTTTGTGGTTTACATTTTAACTCACAGAGTTCATTGTAAAATCTGTAGGTGAAAAGTGAAGAACCTTAAGTCACATTTTATAAAGTACTAGCTAACCCACGCAACTTCGTCTGCGTCACATAAGAGAAAAAACAAAAGGAAAAAACATCCCCGTTTTTGCAACATTTTTCATTCCTGCTCCGCTCCTAATGGTCGTAGCGTGATTACGACTTAGACTTAATGTTATTTATAATTTTACAACTGCGAAATTAGCGGCTGTAGGACTTAACGTCTTTTACCATTTGATCAATACGGGTATTCTGAATAAAAATCACTAAAAACATAAAAATAACAAAAAATGGACTTAAGGTACTTTAGCTTCCTGTGGACGGTTGGCTATGGGCTAGCTAGCCGTCCGTCCGCCTAACGACGACGACAGGCCGTGTCGACGGCGCGTTCGTGTTCCACGCGCGCCTCAAAAAGATGTCAGCATAAGGGGAGGGTGAAGCCTGCCGGGGTTGCGGGCCTGTTCGAAAGAGATACCGCGGCCCCGGAACATAAAGGGCGAGGAAGGAACATGGATGGGTTTTAGTCACTAAGAGTCTGACACTCCCTCAGTGGAGGAAGTCATTTGATGATTTTCCATCCTAAAAAAAAAGCTTTCACCTACAGAAATGTAAACCAAATAGTGGGCGTACTTCGTCACGTGCGAGCAAGTGTGCAGTTTGGTTCCCGCGGTCAGAGTGTTACTCGCACGACGTTTGTGCGAGTGCACCATGCAAGTGTGAGCATATGCGGAAAACGTTATAGTTCCTAACTATCTGTATGTTTATTCAACAGCGTCAAATAGGAAGCTGTAGTGTCTTGTACAAAGTACAAAAATTATAGATTATTGAAAAAAAAGGTTGTATGATCGATGTAAATAAGTACAAAAGTACGTAATTTGTATTATTGTTAAATGACATGTTGAGTTTTTTGTTTTGTTTTGTCGTAGAAAGAGTTATGAATTTATAGATTGAGAGAGAGCCCTAGGCTGTGTTGTTATCCTACATCCTAATATAAGTGATCAGTCGCGCAAATACGTAATAGGTATGACGACAGTATCATAAAATTACAAATCTATTTAGTCCGTCAGTTAGAGTATTGAAAAATAATGGACACGTATTTTTTTCTTTTGTAAATCAATGAATATTGACCA
Source organism: Xestia c-nigrum (assembly GCA_916618015.1). NCBI lineage: Eukaryota > Metazoa > Arthropoda > Insecta > Lepidoptera > Noctuidae > Xestia > Xestia c-nigrum. Next base: position 26,088,092 of record OU745248.1, on the reverse strand, counting down.
AGATAAAACGCATCCAAACTCGGGAGTGGGAGCTCGTGACGTCAGAACTCTCTAAAAATAATACCAAGGCGTGATTTATTGAGAATTTTAAAAGCGTCATATCTTCGTCAATTTTGATTTACGTAACAAAAGAAAAAATACGGTTCAAATATTTTTCAATACTCCCAACTGACGGATTATAAAGGGTGTAAAACACCTCTTCACGAAGCCGGAAGGCACTTGTTCTCCCCATCATTGCGATCATTTTTTTGTTCTACACCATACCTGGGAACCTTTTAGTTACGGAGATATGGGGGCCCAAAGTTACAACTTTTTGATGAGATTTTTTAAAATAGGTACAAGTTTTTTTGTAAGACTTTGACTTTTAACATCTCCACGACCCCCGTACTATTCAATCCATCCATCCGCACAATGTTTTAAGTGCGTTACATTGAGTTCTACCACAAAACATGTATGACACCTCAAAAAAAAGGTGGTTTCCCAGCAATAAGTTACTTAGTTTGATGTACAGAATGCTTGGTTAACGGCTTTGTGATGAGGTGGTTTACATGTATGTATAGATTTGTAATTTTATGATACTCGCATGGTCGCATTTATTTGTTTGGAAAACCAGTAGCTACATCTGTCGTGTCGGTGCGACATTGTATTCAGGTTCGCCGAACAAAATTAATGCGTGTTGCTGATTCGTTTGATCGCTTTAGTTAGGACGCGGACTTAAGGCGATTACATGAGCTAAATGCGAGTTTTATAATGACTAAAAGTATATGATTCACTGCTATAAACAAGACCAGAAAAATGTATGATATTCTTCAGGATATATGCTAGCATGATACTGTTTTGAAAACATAATACAATGAATTTGGCTCGATAAAAAGAAATCATCAAATTATCTCTAAAAATATCTTTCAAACAATAAAAAACATACTAATATGCATGCGATCATTTTGATTTTTTGGCAAATAATTCTACAAGTAATATATTAGCATGATACTGTTTTAGTTTTTTAACCTTTAGCTGCCGACCTGGTCTAAACGTAGCACTTACGCCGACGTGACGACTGAGAGACGTCAAACTTTAAGTACTGAAATAAAATGTGTATTGCATGCTACAATTTTCTTTTTTATACATTAAAAAGATCGGTGTTTGTAACAAACCATAGAATTAAAAAATAAATACACGCAATTTTTCAGGTAAAATCAACATTTATTCGAGAGGTCACAATTATTTGGCACTCAATTTTAAGGACTTACTTCAGTATCGTTTTTCTCTAAAACTAAGTAATTAACAACAAATGAACTTAAAATATGTTATCTCCTATAAACTATTATCAAAATAAAACATAAATCTTACTTCTTAGTTAAAAAATAAAAATAATGACAGCACTCGAATATTTGGTACATTCACTACGTACGTTTGTAGTCAATGCATATTTGTAGGCAGCAAGTAAGGCACATTGGTTTCTTCCATTTGCAGCAACAGTACTTCGTTCGCCTTTTCAACCGACTGGGACAGATGGCACCTGTCTTTCTAACACCTGAACCTGGATTCTGATAAGTTTTTGGTGGTGGAGGCTCGGGCATATCGGCGGGTCCAATAACTCGCTTGATACTTACCCGCAATTCTCGTGGGATCCTATCATTGTAGACGCGTATTCATTTCCGGAAGGACTAATTCACGTGCCAGCAGGAGTAAAAATCGGCCACGACTGATGTCGCCCTTGTTTGTGCACTTGTGCACTCGCTCTCTAGAACAAAATCAGGATCGCCTACATCATCGTCAAAATCACTATAGTTGTCGTCACTCTCGTTTATGAGATTTTCAGATATCTCTTTATCTTCTGAACGCCTATTCTGTTTTCGCATTTCGGAGACTTCTCGGGAACTGAGGCCCTACTCCTTGACGTTTCATCCATAAGGACGGATCGTTCCGCGTCTCTCACACGCACTCGTCTGCAGACGTGCGCGATAGAGACGGATAGATCCGATCCGAAACGTTACGGAGTAGGGCCTCTGAACCGTCATCAGTTGCAGGTTTTTTCCGCTCTTTAGACGTGATGTTTCTTCTTTTAGGACTTCTGCAATTAAAAGTATAATTTTAAAGCCGATGTGACGTCAATCAGACACTATAAGCTACCACACATGAAAACCGAGGTGACGACCAAGAGACGTACGAAATTTAGTACATAAACACCGTACTTACGTCTGTGAGACGTCGATCGCTTCAATACGGAGACGTGTGCACTCGCCGCGGGCGCAGCGTCGACTGATGGCTTGGGACGCTGAGGGAGGAAGGTAACGGGAAGGGCGACGCTAAAGGTGGCGTGATTTTAGAAATATTTCAAAATTAAAAGTTAAGACGTCTGTGAGACGTATAGGTCGGTAGTTAAAGGTTAATCCAATCGATAGTTTTTTTTGTAAATCGATCGAAACCACTCATTTCGCTCTTTTTGGCCCGCCGTGGCTGAAGTAACAACCACTTAGTAGTGCAAGCTGATTAGAACTTTATTCTAACAGCATTTCAAACGAAGTTTGAACCACCACAAATAGAGTTGCTAATTTTGCTCGTCTAAGCGCCTTAATGTCTTTTTATTTTAATTAGTCACCGTTTCGAATATTTTTAATTATGTTATTTATGTTTTGCACTGGGAATGGATCGCTTGATGTACCGTTATTAAAGAAGATAGTAATCAGCCTTGAAATTACTTTCTTTGTATCATGGAAGTGAGTTAATTACTTGGCTGGTTCATCTGGACCAAAGACATTTTAAATTATTTGTTTTATTTTTCCCTTTCACTTAACTCATACCCACCTTACACGGAGGTCTTATGTACACATGGACATGGGCGCCGCTTCCAAATATGACGGCGGCGCGAGGCGTGGCAGAAAGGAGGTGGCGTTAAAGGAGGGTTTAAAAATTCAACTATAGAATATCAGTAAGAAAAAACTCGCTTTATAATCGTAAAAAAGGGCTTTAATTTGAATGTCTCAGCCATTGGCCTCTATGTCGTCGGCATATGTACGAGTATGTAAATAGACTTTCGTCTTGAGACACTGCGGTAAGTTGGACGAGAAGATACCGCGCAGCTTCCCGAACGCTGCCCAGCCGAGTCGGATTCGACGATTGACCTCTTTCTCGAAGTTAGACCTACCTAACTGGACCGTTTGTCCTAGGTATACATAATCGTCTACAATTTCGAGTGTCGAGTCTCCGATCTTGATAGGAATGGGTGTGACATGGGCATTCAACATGACCTTCGCGGCTTGTCCATGTTCATTTTTGGACCCACTCTTTCGGAAGCTCTACTGAGGTCATCGAGCAATGTATTGAGGTCCTCCATGGTCTCAGCCATGACCACTATATCGTGGGCAAACCGAAAGTGAGTGATGTACTCGCCATTGCCTTTGATGCTTAGCCCTCCCCAGTCCAGAATCTTGAAGACATCCCCCAGTGCAGCGGTGAACAGTTTCGGAGATATGACGTCTCACGCCTCATTGCAGAAGCATAGGTTCCGAGGTCTGATCCTGAAGGCGGATTGACACTTCAAACACCTCAAAGTAATGATAGTTGATTTGGCACTGTTAGAGATACTGCAGTACGGCCCAGGTCTCGATTGAATCGAAGAATTTTTCGTAGTCTACAACTTCACGCTAAATAGTAGAAAGGCATTTTATACTCGGCAGCGGCTTGTTCGGGAGGCTGGAAATCGTTAAACCTGCTCGAGAGACGATTAGTAATGAAATGACTCTTGATAATACTTGTAGACATAGCTTAGAAGTGTGATGGGCCTATAATTCCGACTCATGCATGTTGATATGTATAATAAGTATATGTTATGGACCAAGTGATGAATTGGACATTATACCTACATAATGCCCGGTCACTATGAAAAATGGCCAATATAAGAGTGCAATTTGATAAGAATTATTCAAATAATCAGATTGATCGGGCATTATACGTATTGTCCATCACCTTTTGGGCAGAATTATACAAACATATGTAATTACAATTTTTTTATTGTTATTCTCATTAAACTTAAAATAAACTAAATATAATAATAATAATAATAAAGGAGCTTGGACCCTGTTCCCGATACCGGTGGGCTACAATTTTTTATATTTTTAAATGTTTTTTTATATATTTTTTATATCAATATTTAAAAATGTAAAAAATTTGTTGAAAAATTGAATAAAGGGAATAATAATAATAATAATCATTTATTTCAGATTCATCCTAAGATTACATCCATATTATTTTGTTAGTAAAATTGCGAGCTTACATACTAGTGTTAGTAATAAAAAAGAATGGTTTTTTTTTTACATATAACAATAACATAATACCAATAAAGTAGGAGACCCGGGTGGACTTCCCGATGATGGCGGCCAATCACTAAACGACTGCGTGCAGCCGTATCCAGCGCGCCAGTATCGGAGAGTCCCACCGGTCCGCCAGCGCGCGCAGGATGGTGTTGGGACTGTCGCGCGTGCGACACATGATAGATGCGCACCGTTTACGCATGATGGCCGCAAAGCCGTCTGTGTCAGCCGCCGCGAACATCGCGGAGGCGCTGCAGTGGCGCGGCAGCCCCATCAGCACCCGGAACGCGTTATTGTATTGAACGCGCAGATCGCTGTATGTCCGTTGTGTATAGTTAACCCACAGGCTGCAGGTGTAAAAGGACTGACAGTACGCTTTAAAAAGTGCAACTTTGACAGTCCCAGTGCACCGTGAAAACCTGCGGGCCAACATGTTGCATCGGACAGACAGCGCTCTGCGCTCCCTTTCGATGTCCATACTATCCTTAAGGTCTTCGGTGACCCAGTGGCCCAAATACTTAAATTGCTCGACTTTGTTTAGAGCTGTACCACTTAGAGTGAAATTCGGAACAAATGTGTATCGCTTGTTGTCCGGCCTGAAAATCATTATTTCACTCTTTTTCGCGTTGTATTTGAGCCCATGAGCCACCGCGTAGGACTCACAAATTTTTAAAAGGTTTCGTAAGGCACCAATCGACGGGCTCAGCAGCACCATATCATCTGCGTAGCTGATGTTATTCATGCAGACTCCATCTATATGACACCCTTGACCGGTGCTGCTGAGCTCATCGATCAGTCGGTTGACGTACAGGCTGAAAAGCATGGGGGAGGTCAACCCCCCCTGCCTCACCCCGCATTCCAGCCCATACTCCCCCGAAAGAGACCCTGCCCATCTTACAAAATTCTTTTGATTGTTATACCAATGCATAAACAATTTCACAATTTCCCTAGGTACACAAGTTTCATCCCTTAATTTACCCCATAGAATATCGTAAGATACAAGATCGAATGCTTTGGATAAATCAAGGTAACATGCATAGACTGGGGTCTTTCTACTCGTGTAATACTGTACAGTCTGCTTGAGGCACAGGATAGCACTCTCGGTGGAAAGCCCGGGCCTGAAACCGAACTGAGCGTCGTTTAACGAGACGTGTTTATCCAGGTGCTGACCAAGCAGACTGTCCAGCACTTTGGCGACCACTGTAGCTAGTGAGATCGGTCTATAGTTGTTTACATCCGATGTATCACCAGTTTTATTTTTGATGATTGGCACAACTATAGTACGCATTAGATTATCGGGCAGATGGGAGTGGCCTAAACACAGGGTAAAAAACATAGCAAGCACTCTGGGTAGGTGTACACCTGCGTGCTGCAGGTGCTCGATGCTAAGGCTGTCGTGACCCGGGGATTTACCCCTCACCATGCCTTTGATCACAGCACGGACTTCCTTCGTAGTAAAATGAACACTACGCTCACCACCTTCCTCAGCATCGGGCCCCTGCCGCGCTGGCCCCAGAGGCGAGTCCACCCTGAAATGGTGGGAGAACAAGGTGGCGATCTCACTTGGTTCGTGCACTCCCGCCACGCTGACGGGGAGGCCCGGCTTATGATTCATTTTATTGGTGTTTTTCCAGAACTGACCAAATTTCTTGTTTGAGTGAAGTTCAGCAATAATATCCATTTTTAGTTGTTGTTGGTTATTCTGACACCACTTTAATTTTGATTTAAAAGTGCGCCTAGTTTCACACATATCATCATAAAGACGGCCAGCCCCGGGCTTACCCCCATACAACCAAGCCTGAAAACATAGCCGAGCCCTCTCGTGAGCGCCGCGGACGTGCCTATTCCACCCGGTAATGTATTTACCTCTACGCTTTTCGGTAACATTATAACTATTTATAGCGGCCTCCGACAGAATACAAATAATCTCGTCATACATGTTATCTAATAGGATTTTATGATTTTGGTTACAACACATATCATCTGAGCAGCTTCTTAGTTCTGAAGGAAAATTAATTTCACGAAGTCTAGAGTGACATACAGTTTTAAATTTCGTTATCTGAGTTGAGTCACGTTCGCCCCAGACTACTCTATTTATACAAGCAGTAGGTATAGAAATGTTAGGCTTAAGCAAATTAAAGTTACATCGTATAGATACAGGGTAATGATCAGACCAATAAGTATTATACAACACACAGGCCGCGGACACGGAGTGCCGCGCGGCACTTGTCACAAGACAGTGGTCGAGCCAGCGCCGGCAGCCGTGCGCATCACTCACAAATGTATGACTGTCCGCCGGCATAAGTTCCAGGTCTACACAGGACCACGATTGTTCCGCACAAAAAGTTAAAAGTTCGGTAGCAAAAGACTCACCGGGGTGCGCATTGTAGTCCCCTAACATAAACACTGACTGCACATTGTGACTGTCAATGATGGCTGTCATTTCACTGAGACACTCTGTGAATTTGATGTATATGTGGCCACCTCCTACCCACATGTTATAATTGTTAAGATTTGTAATGTGTCTTTGTAATACTTATGTACCAGTAGTAATAAACCAGCCTTTGTACCATACACTCGTTTGTTTCTTGCTTCCATATATATCATTGGCGACGAGATTAGTCTTACCCTCGCGTTAAAAGAAAATGGCGAAGACCTTTTTGGGAAATTTAACCACCTTTGATTATAAATCATGCGAGTGGTTAATTTATAAAGGACGGTTGACGCAATTTTTAAAGATCAACGAAGTAACGGAAGAAAACAAAAGTGCCATTCTGATCACGCATTTGTCAGATGATTCGTATCGGTTGGTGCGTAATCTGGCATACCCTCAAGATTTGGAAGTGCTGGACTTCGAAAAGCTGGTGGAGTTGCTCGATACTCATTTTAAACGGAAGCAATGTTCTTATGCGGACAAAGCGAAGTTTTACGGGGCGAATAGGAACGCAGGCGAATCGATTGCCGATTGGGCGGCGCGATTGCGAGGGTTGGCGAGCTACTGCGAGTTTGGAGCTGCCTTAGACACGAACCTTACTGATCGTTTCGTCCTTGGCCTGGGCTCTGGGCCCGAGCGCGACAAATTGTTTGAGCAGGATGCCTCAGCGCTGAGTTTGTCGAGAGCAGTGGAGATAGCAGAACGAGCTGAATGCTCTAGGGAAGCTAAGAAGGAGATAACTGACACGGCTTTGATAAAAGAAGAGGCAGTGTACAAGATATCGTGCAAAGGTTACAAGGGGCCGAACGGTGGGAGCGGTAAGCGAGCTGGGAGCGATGGCGGTGCTCGGGCGAGCGCGCGAGAGGCGCGAGCGTCCACGTCGAGTCGTGATCGTGAGCCATCCTACGATAATCTCCGATGTTCGGTGTGTGGATTAAAAAACCATAACAAGGACAAGTGCCGTTATAAAAATTATAAATGTCAAAAATGTGGTGTACAGGGTCATTTAAAGAAAGTGTGTGACAAAAAGCATAAATCCGGGCGAGTCCGAGTGAATAAAATGGACAATAATAGTGATTCAGACACGGAAGCAAGCTGTGAGGAGTGTCATAATTTTAATATCAGGTATGTGACGGATAAACCGTTATGTTTAGAAATTACCGTCGGTGACAAAATAGTGATTATGGAATTAGATTCCGGTTCTGGCGCTTCTGTTATGTCTAAAAGAATGTATTCGGAGATGTTTTCACATTATAAATTAAGTGGTTGTAAGATTAAAATGTGTCTATATAATGGGCATAAAATTTCGCCGTTGGGATATTTTGAAGTAACAGTTAAATATAATAACCATAAGAAAGAGGTCAAATTTTTTGTAGTAGACTCAAATGGCCCACCCCTACTCGGTCGTGATTTTATGTCCGCTTTTGGGTTAGTTTTAACAAACATTTATAAAATAAGCCAAGACGATGAAGTCAATGCATTATTGGAACGGTATCCTAACTTATGGCGTGATGAATTGGGTTATTTTAATAAGTTTAAAGTTCACTTGCAACTGAAGGAAAATTCTGTGCCTAAATTTTTTAAGGCTCGTCCCATACCCTTTGCGTTGAAAGAGAAAGTGGATTCTGAATTGAGTAGGTTAGTCGGGTTGGGTATCTTAGTGCCAGTAAGTAATTCACAATATGCAACTCCTATAGTCCCAGTTTTGAAAAATGACGGCACAGTTAAGATCGCAGGAGATTTTTCAGTCACACTTAACAAGGATCTCATTATTGATAAGTACCCGCTACCTAGAATTGAGGAAGTGTTCGCGAAGCTCGGTGGGGGCGAACATTATTCAAAAATAGATTTAAAAAACGCATATAACCAATTTTCTCTCTCGGAAGACTCCCAGGAGCTTACCACAATAAATACACCCAAGGGTTTATTTAAATACACACGCTTAGTTTACGGTCTTGCCAATGCTCCAGCCGTATTCCAAAAAGCAATGGAGGTATTGCTGTCGGGTATCGAAGGAGTAAGCATATGGTTAGACGACATTTGTTTAACAGCGCCAACGAAAAGGCTTCATCTGGCGAGATTAGCTCAGGTTTTGAGTAGGTTAGACGAAGCCGGGTTGCGCCTTCAAAAAGATAAATGCGAATTCTTTAAGGAAAACGTAACTTATTTAGGTTACGTTATCGATAGAAATGGTTTGCGTACTAGCCGCGACAAAGTTAAGGCCATTTTGAACGCTCCGGAACCGACCAACATAACTGAAGTCAAAAGGTTTCTCGGAGTACTTAATTACTACAGGAATTTCATTCCAAATGCGTCGAGCATTATGAGCCCGCTCCACGAGCTACTGCGCGCCGGCGCTAGGTGGGAGTGGGGACCGCGCCAGCGCCGCGCGGTGCGCCGCGTCGGAGCCGAGCTTGCCTCAGAGCGCGTGCTCGCGCATTTCGAGCCGAACGCGCAGCTGGTCCTGGCAGTTGACGCGGGGCCGCACGGACTTGGTGCAGTTTTATCACAGCGGGATAGCGATGGCCACGAACGACCATTGGCATTCGCATCACGGTCGCTCTCAACGAGTGAACGCAATTACAGTCAAATACAGAAGGAGGCGACGGCAATCATTTTCGGGGTAAAACACTTCCATCAGTACCTGTACGGGAGGAGTGAGCCATTTATTCTTAAAACCGATCATCGGCCGCTAGTATCAATATTTAAAAAAAAAACAGGCATTTCGATAACTACAGCATTACGATTACAAAGGTATGCAATAATATTATCCGCTTATAACTACACAGTTCAGTACATATCAAGTGAGAATAACTTAGTCGCCGATTATTTCTCCCGTGCGCCTATACCTGATGTTGTGTGCGAAACAGATAAGGGCTATGACGCATACTGCTCATTAAATTTTTTAGATGCGATCGCGCCGGCTGTGTTATTTTCTGATATTAAGAATGCTACTGATAATGATAAAACCATGCAAACTGTCGTTAAATATACCAATGTCGGTTGGCCTCGAAAAATTGTTTGTGCATCAATTCGACCATATTTTTTGTGTAGAACAGACTTACAATATGAAAAGGGTATTTTAATGCGTGGCCATAAGGTGGTAATTCCGACGGCATTACGCGAAAGAATGCTACGTGAACTTCATAGCACTCATTTAGGCATAGTAAAAATGAAATATAATGCTCGCGGTAGGATGTGGTGGCCCGGTATAGACGAAGATATCGAGCAATGGATCGGCGCATGCGACAAATGCACAAGCGTGCGGCACGCGCCACCACGAGCTACGCCCGCGCCGTGGCCGAGTCCGGCGGCACCATGGGAACGGATCCATATCGATTACTTGTCGATAGGACAACAAACATACCTGGTGGTGATTGATGCATACTCCAAATGGTTGGAGTGTATCTGGATGCATAATGATGTCACTACCCAATCATTAATAAAGAAATTGAAGCAATTATTTTCCGTATTCGGTATCCCAAGCACGCTAGTATCAGATAACGACGTTAAGATAAATTCTAAGGATTTTAACAACTTTTGTTCCAATAATGGCATTAATTACATGACTTCACCGATTTATCATCCATGTAGCAACGGGCAAGCAGAAAATTCAGTACGTACTTGCAAAAAGATGTTGAAAATCATTTTAAGTGAAAGCTTGTCTCCTAGTGTATTGCTAGAAAAATTATTAGGATACCTTTTCGAATACAGGAATACAATACACTGTACTACCGGATACTCGCCCGCCAAATTAATGTTTGGGAGGGATTTAAGATCGCGTCTTGACTTAATATTTCCTAAAGAATCTAAATCGCGTGAAACATCTTTAAGGAAAAATGAATGTAAGCTAAGAGATTTTAAAGTTGGTGACAGGGTATGGGTCCGTTGGTATAGTGGTAGGAAAGAGTCTTGGAAATCAGGCGTAGTAAATAAGGTCATAGGAAATAGAATGTTTAAGATAATTATTGAAGAACAAAATGGATTTACCATAAGGCACGTAGACCAATTGCTACATTGTAAGAACGGAAAATGTTCTAAAATTTCCGGATCATTTGATTGTCATGAACCTGAACCGTCAGGCTCATTTTCTGTGTACAGTCCAATGTCTTCACGAGTTCCCCTTAGATCACCAGTATTGCCAATGCCAGAGAATGGCAGCGAGTCCAATAGAGTTCTCTCAGTAGTTGGTGCAGCTACAGAGGAACCGGTGAGGGACGATGGTGCAGCTCCGACTGATACTGCGGCTGCAACCAGTGTTGAAGCTGACAGGGATCAAAGTGCTGTCACTGGAACTGTAAGCCAAGAACATGCACGTCAGACATGTAGTGAGGTATCCGAAGGTCAGGCTCCTCAAGCCTCTGCCGTCATACAGGAACCAGCTACCTCACCCGTGTCACGAGCACGTTCTGAGCGTCCAAGAAAGAAAGTAGATTATTCTAAATATTATAAATAGTCATAGTGCAGTATAAGATTGTTATGTTAGTTTATTTTACGTTATGTTATTTTGTCAACAGGTTTCAAAACTAAGTGTGGAGGGATGATGTATATGTGGCCACCTCCTACCCACATGTTATAATTGTTAAGATTTGTAATGTGTCTTTGTAATACTTATGTACCAGTAGTAATAAACCAGCCTTTGTACCATACACTCGTTTGTTTCTTGCTTCCATATATATCAGAATTCCACTAAGTTTTCATTGGATTCAGTAGGCATATACACAGAAAATATCAAGACGGAACGATCACTGAGCTCGATTTTTATCGCGGCGAGACGCACACTATTGCACTTCACTACGGTCACCGTCGGAAACGCAACCTTTCTCCACAGTAGGGCAACTCCGCCGTAGGGCCTACCGCGTAAGACCCCTGCCGAGGTATCCACTGCAGAGGTACCCGTGCAGGCGAAGTCGTCGTCAATCGCGGCCAGGAACCCGAGGTCGTGCGGCATAAGCCACGTCTCCTGCAGCGCCACAACATCCGCCGAGCGACAAAGCTGCCGCACACATTCCACTGATCTCGTCACGTTTTTACAGTTAAAACTTATCAAGTTGATGTGATTCATAAATTAGACTTGTCAATATTCTCGCTCGTCACACGGACATTTCCCTTATCACGTCTGATAATGTTTATAAATCGACGATAGGCTACCCCCTTTGGCCAGAAGTCATCATTCAGGAAAGTTGTTAACGAGTGTTTAGGTACGAATATTTTGTATGATTCGTAATCTTTCGCTAACTTCATGCCCATTTTTTCAATTTTAACATCAATTTTAGTCTTCTTCATTATGTAGGTATGGATGTCACACACGGACACGCCCTTCGCCACATTATAAATGTACATGGGAACCTTAGTTTCCGCTGCCATAAAATTACTTCCAGGCTCAGGCTCCGCTTTTCCTCGCTTCCCAACGAAACGGTTTCGTGATCTTTTGTTTTGGACACGAACCCACTGGTCACTCGGGGCCTGTGTCTTCCATTGGCCTTCTCGAACAATCTCCGCCAGCGATTTAGGTGCGATAGGGCCGGATTCAACTTTGTCGACTGGTGGTGGCAGCGGCTCAGTACATGCGGGCGGACTAGGTAGCATCGGCAGCGGAGCGGGGGACAGCGGATCGCGGCCGCCTGCCGGCGCGGGGGAGTGCGGCGGCGGCGGCGCGGGCGAAGCTCCGTCGGCCACACCGTGCACCGGCGGGGGAACGTGTGCGGACTGCGCGTGAGGAGATGCGAGCGACTCGATCAGCTGACCCGCGACGTGCGTCATAGTAGCTGTTTCTCGAAGTTCGACGGTTGAATCGTATTGCTTACTTTGCGGCGAAGCTTCACTTCTACCCTCCGCTATTTGATTATTAATAACGGATTTTAGAGTAGATTCTAACGTAGATTTTTGTCGAAAATATTCACTACTGCGTTCATTGCACTCTAGCGGCAATCCCATGGGACCACTATCGCACTCATAACTTGAGAGTCTTGCGACATATCCACCTCTTTTGGTGTTTACATTGCGCCATCCTGATGAAAGATATTGCACCTCACTTCTCAACTGGTCCATCTGCTTAACTGTAGCATAGTCTTCTTTCATCATGTCGAGATCCTGCCGTAGCTTAACAATGTCTTTTAGTAGCCTCGTCACGTCAACATGATCGAACAGAACCGGGGGTAACTTCTCAAGATCGCGGGCCACGAAGACTGGGATATCCTCGGAGTCGGTATCGCGAATAAGACAGATTAGGTCGTCTATATCACGAATATTTTTCCCCGCCTTCTTCCTCGTTATCTTACGTTTCGTTGTCGACAAGGATTCGAACAACAACTTCTTCGCCGCTACAATTTCACTTTCAGAGAAAGCGGTCGCACAGATTCTGCTTAAACTTTCATCGTCCATTACAGATATTTTATTATGGACGAAGGCCAGCACTTCGTTGATCACTACATTGCAATTTGCACATTTAACCACGGAGGACATTTTCAAATCCCGAATACCACACCGTCACGCACAATATCCAACCGTTCGCATGCGCGCGCGCGGCGTGACTGAATAAAATATTGAACCATTTAAATAATCAGACTCATTATTTGGATTAATCATTAAGGACTTCTACTTTAAGAAGTCATATTAAAAATATAACATAAAACATTAAAAAAATCAAAAAAATTACAACATGTATAGGTACTAGTGTTTTATAGAAATGACTTATTATTATCCTACTATATATATCCTACTTATCCTACTCATCATCATCATCTTCCGAGCCTTTTCCCAACTATGTTGGGGTCGGCTTCCGGTCTAACCGGATGCAGCTGAATACCAGTATTTTACATGGAGCGACTGCCTCTCTAACCTCAACATTCCAGTTAATACTGGGAAAACGATACGACTTGGTAAGACTGGTGTCAGACTTTTGGGGCCACTGACTACCTGTAGTCAAAGATGGACAAATGACAGTCGGGACCAACGGCTTAACGTACTTTCCGAGGCACGGAGGAAACTCGGTATGTCTGTGTATGTATGGTCACCCATCCACAGACCAACCTAGGCGAGCACGGGTTAAACCTAAAGATTGACCCGAGCGGCTGATATTATTTAGTCACGAGCCTTTGCCTTTGCCTTTTTGGCTTGGCGACATCTACATTTATCAGACTTCCAACCATTTTTACAACCACATCTACTATAACCTTTCCCTCCACATTTAGAGGACATTCTGCAACACTTTCTCAACGAAATCTCGTCTCTGGAACATCTTCAGGCAAAATAAATCTTAATTTCGTAATTCAATGTTAACACACTCGCGCTGGCACTGAGTTACGAAACTGAAACCCATCCGCGTCCGTCCATATTCGCTTACAATGCAAAACTAAACAAAAACAATAGCGCTTGAAGTCCGCCGCACGAGCCGCGCGCAAGATGGCGGTCTCTGATTAGTCAAAGCGTGCCACGCTATGCGTGCCTCCCTCCCCGCCCTCATACCGCGTCAAATTTAGCTTTATTATCAAATTGCCCAATTATCATGTAGCAATATAATAATGACCGTGCAATGTGATAAATAATATAGTTAAGATAGTTATTAATCACTTAGCCCGATAGAGATAGCTATTATTTATAATGCTCGAACATTATGTATAATGCCCGCATTAATCACCTGGTCCATAACATATATATTTACAAACAAAAAAGGTATCTAGGTAGTAAATCAACCATCTGGCGTCCACGACACAAGTTTTGCTTAGTGTGGTACTAGATGGCGCTGTGTGAGAAGAAAAATCAAATAGCTTCTGAAGGGCTTTAAGAACTGGTTTTTCACCAGCCTTCAGGAGGTCGGCCGTAATTCCATCATCATCCGGTACCTTTTTGTTTTTAATCGGTTTCAGTCATCGCCCACACTCTTGGTCTAGTAGATCATCTTCGATTCCTTAACCAGCATCGGTACTGTTTCCTCTAAAGTTTGCTTAGGAATAGATAATAAGGAACCATTGGTATTATGAGTTTTTTCACACTGACTACCTGTAACGACTGTCAAAGATGGATAAATGGCAGCCCGAACCAACAGCTTAACGTGATTTCCGAGGCACGGAGGAAACCCGGTATGTAAGGGTCACCCATCCACAGACCAACCTAGACAAGCACGGCTTAACCTTAAGATCGGCCCGAGCGGCTGTTATTATTTAGCCACGAGCTCCTCTAACACTCTTGAACACTTCATATAGAGCGCTATTAAAAAGCTTAGGTGAAAGCGGGTCTCCTTGCTTTACGCCTTTTTCTATGAAGAATGATTGTCCGGCTGTTTTGTAACTTATTTGAAGCGGTGATGATTAAAATATACTTTATCTACCCAAATATCATAAACCCTCTCTAATGCGTTCAAAAACCATAGGCAATGACCAGCATTACCAACCTGCAGAAATGAACGGTGCTGTAATGAACTCATAACGCAACTGTAAACAGTTGCGTTATGAGTTTTAAATTTGGAACAATTGTCAAATTCAAGAGAGTGTGCTATTCTAGTAGGTACCACCTACATTAAATCAGATATCGATAAAAAAAAAAAACCCCCCAATTCAGTATGATTCTAATTATAAATCGCACGACATTTTCGATCTCGAGTGACACAAGAATAGTGACTTTGTTCGTTTGCCTATGATTTAAAAAAAAATGACAGATATCCGAAACGCCGCCATTTCGAGCTGTCATTTGTTCGTTAGCTTTTTATTTCCAGTAACCCATTCTTTATTTCTGTCGAAAATGAGTGATAGTGACTCAGAAATTGACATGAATACTCCGCCAGATATCGTAAATGCAGCGACGAATGCAACTAATAACCTGTTGGCACAAAAATCAAGGGCCAAGTAACAATGCAGGTCATTTCCCTATGGTTCCTGAACCCATCATAGAGCCCTTATGATATTTGGGTAGATAAAGTAGTGTATGCAACTATACATAATTAGGCATTACAACACTCGTGTGATGCTATTAAGAAACTCGCCTTCGGCTCGTTTCTTAAACCCACACTCGTGTTGTAATGCCCTTCATTATAATAATAATAATAATAAACCATTTATTTCAGGTAACAAAGACCCATACATAAATACCTTAACCTAAATATACATACTAATAACATTTTTTGTTAGTATATATAGTAACTTAAAAACTATGTTAGTACACGATGCACTTCACTTGCACGATCTTTTGTGCGTTCTTGTGGAATCTGTCCGCGGAAACGACGGAACACCACATCCTGCGGCCAAAAACTTTCTTCCATCACCAAATGGAGCATACACGTTGGGATACGCACCACAAACGCCTTGAAATTGACGTTGCGGTGCGACTCCAGTAGTTGTACTCTTGGCGTGTACTTTAACTTTCGGCGCACGTACTCCTCGATGTCCTCAGCCTCCGTGGTGTAGTGTAGGCGAGAGATGTACACCGGGGTGTTCGGCTTCGCTGCGCGTAGTTTAACGTTGGGCTCTGCAGGAGCCTTGCCGGAGCGGTTCTTACAGCTTCGCTGACGGCGTTTCCTCCGCTGCACCGTCACGAAACCGACATCATCAGCCAGGTCCGTTACCTTTGCAGGCATGGGCTTTGCGGGAAGTGCAGCAGGGATGCTCGAAATGACCACTGGTCCAGGTGGTCGCGTCGGTTTGGCAGCGCTGCGGGGAGGAACTGCGGGGATGGGGGCGGGGCTGCGAGGGACACTTACTGCGCGCAACGCAGACTCAGCAATCGGCGCCGGCGACAAAACTGCTGACGCGAAACTTGTAGCTGACGCATTGAGGCAGCTCAAGCTGGCTTCACGACATGTGTTTACGTTGCTAACACGTGCCGGTGACGGCGGTGACCCAGTTAATGCCACAGAGTTGCGCAACTCAACTAATTGTTCGCGCAAGTCTGCAACGGTGTTCTGGGATGCAGCCAGATTTCTCTGCACATCATCATTATGCACAGTTGCATAAACTACTATTACGGAGTAGGCTGATCTTGGTTCTTGAGAGCGTCAAATATGGCATCGTGTGTCAAACAATCGAAAGCTTTTGAGTAGTCGATGAAGGCAAGATAGATGGGAATATTGAACTCTTGATATTTTATTCTATTATTTGATTTATCGCGTGCAGATGGTCGTTATTGGAGAGGCCTGTTCGAAAACCAGATTGTTGAAGAGGTTGGTGTTTTTCCAGCTTAGGTGAGATACGGTTGTCTATAACTTTAATGAAGGCCTTGCGATGGGATGCAAGACTGATTGGTCAATAGTTGTTAAGGTCTTATTCCCCTTTTTATGCAACAGTATTATATTGGAGTGACAGAAACCAATTGTTGTAAGGTTGATTATTACCGGGAGAAGAGCAGGTTCGCCTATTTTCAGAATTTCGGTACCTACTTATACTATCCTCACCGGGTACCCTGTTGTACTTCATTTTACTGAGTGCGGCTTGAACTAGTGATTAGAGGACTGGTATCTGGACAAAAATGGTTTATGCTGGATGTCGGGCGCTGGCAGCCTGAGTATAACGATTTAAAATAGTTGGTGTAGCAGTGCAAAACTGCAAGTACCTACTTTGCATCGATAAGACACCCAGATCATTATGGTTGTCATTTTTATCGATCTTGTTAACGAATTTGGAAGTACGTGTAACACGCGACAATAAGATTTATCGTGGTCCAAAAAGCCTCGACAAGGATCGCTTGTCAAATGGCAACACTGAGGACGTCCAAAGACAAAATCTCGGACCAACAAAACATTTAAGGTGGGATTTCTGAAATAACGTATAGTGCCATCTATATTTTTAGTCTGACTAACCAATCCGGCTTGTTTTCAGATATCTCACGTTTTTAGTTATTTCAACATACTACTTAATAATATAAAGATTAATCAGAAGATTAATTAGATCAGAGAAGTGCAATTGTGAATTGCAACTGAGTTAGGTAGTAGCAAATATCTCAGAAACAAGGGTTTCTAGGCGAAAAATAATGGTAGGTACCTATATGATGGGCGATGAATGAATTCACCCCGTCACTGTGTAGGGCTATCACCTTATACATCAAATACACATCAAAACCAAATAAACAGATAGAATATCAAAAGAAAAACAAAAAGGAATTAGCCTTTAAATAACCTTTATTGTTCAAAAGTAACCACAACAATTTTATACACTTTATCTTATACAAGTTTATACAATGATATACATTTTTTACTCTAAAATATTATACAACAAAAACTAAAACGAGTCGAATTAAAATTTTAAATTGTTACAATCAATCTAAAATTTTACGTTTTGGACGCGATCAATGTTTTTAAAAGTTTTTGTTTCGACTTTAAAATCGATCACATCCAAAATATTTATAATAATATATTAGGTATTTACTGTAATAACTAAAAATACTGTAATTACACGTATATCTAAAATGATTGTGACATATATTATCTACTTACTACGAATATACATAAAGATATTTTTTTAAATCAAAATATACATATTTCAATCTGTTAAGTACACTTCCAATCAGTCGTAATATCTATTTTGTAAATAGGTATACAAAATAAATATAGAATAAAACATCATTCAATGCTAGCTTCAGATTGGTGTAGCGTAACATGGAATGTAACATAAATGAACCGTCCGGGCTTCGCAATGCAACATGAAATGTAACCCAGCAACTAGGCCAGCTTGTTTCAACGTATGTTACATTGCGTGTTACGTTTCACCAATCTGTACCGGTCACTAAGTGTTTCTTAGAGTTTATTATTCATCTACCTTGTTTTTCGTATTGATTTAAGTCTAAAAAATGTTTTTCAGGAGATAAAGCTTTGAAAAAGATATAATTATCGTATTTTTTTCAAAATGTCGACGTTATATGCGACTGCTCACGTCTTTTTGCGATATAAAGATGTGACAGTACATCCAGTAGGCATTGTGTTGTAGTACAGTATTTGTAACAAGTAACCACAATATTTTTAGTCTTTCCCCTGTTTACCTCTGCTGCAGTCCAATAGCAACCGTATACTCACGAACATAAGGGTCACTATGTGTTTGATAGCGATGGACGTACATAAATGTGTAGTTCAACTGTCAAAATGTATAAGTGGGTACAAACATTTTATTGGCTTTACAGTTCCAAGTGGATTTAAAAAAGTTCGAGTTTCATAGGTTTTCGAACAGTTTAAATATATGTATAAGTTTCAAAATATTTAAACAATATAAAAGAAAATACAAAATAATAAACCTACATGTTGACAAGTATTAAAATAGTTAGAAAGGTTTTTATGTAATACATGTATATTAAACATTATGTTAATAAGAAAATATATGAAGCTAACATGGCAATTTCTATTCCGACTCAAACACGATGGTAGGATCAATCTGACATAATTATATTTGAAGCAACAACAAAATTTAATCAAAAGAATTTTCCCATACACTGTGAAAAGCCCCCTAGCTCACCTTGCCAAGTTGAGAACTTATAAGTAAAATAATAAAAGAATAACTTTGGAGTATCATAGCCGATGTAAGGTCCCCATATCTAACTATATATTTAGGAACCTAAATATAATAGCAGCGATTGTCGCCCAGACCACAGTCACTTAAATAAACCTTCAAGCACCCACACCGAAAGATTAAAGACTAAAAGTAGTACAAGAAATCGATAGTAGATGGCGTTGGTTTAAGTTTTAGCTTAGGTTACTTACTAATAGAATAATGTTTCTGGCTTAATGAATATAGATGGCGCTACTGATTGATTTTAAGAATTAACATTTTTTAATGTTTATTTGTGACTTGATCGCGTATTTTGCGTCATTTAGACCCGCTTCCACCACAAATTACTAATTCCATTTACGTGATGATATTTAAATAACATTGTTATGTTTTTAAAATAATAATCGCAACAATTGGAAAAAACGATACCTAATGAGCCAATTGGCAAAAATTAAGTAATATTTTAACCAAAACAAAACATTACTACGAAATTTACCACCATAATTTTAATTTATCTGAATATAATATTGCTGGTGTGTGAGCCGCGGTGTGAGCTGTTGTCTCTAGTTGTGTGACGTCGGAAGGGGTTCCAAGATGGCGCCCGTCGAGCTGAGGAGCGCGCCGTGACGGCTGTAGAGCCGCTGGACGCGGTCGATGCGGCTGATACCGAGCCTTGGTTCGAGTTGGACTGACGTGGAGTTTCTGGTGACGCCTGGAACGAGTGAAAAAAAATATTATAATGCTGCTGCCTCGTCCAGGAGTGGGTGCTGAAACGTTTCAATTAAGTACTACGCATTAATCAACTTGAAAGGTAATCAAACTCACAAATTCACTATGGCGGTATGTACTTTACTACATACCAGACGTCCAGACGTAATGATATGGCCTTTCTTGTTCTACTAGACTTACTGGTAAATCAGTTACAGATTTATGATGGTATTGAAAATCAGAATGAATATTTATTTATTTATTCAAAATAAGTGCACCAACAGTACATACATAAACATTTATAATTACAGTCCATTTGGTATGGTTCTAATGTACGTACCAATTATAGGTGTACACAACATTCATAATTGAAGAAGAATATTCATCAAAAGTTTTTGTAAGTCTAGATGTTGCCAGTTTCCTACGATCAAAATCCTTACCTTAAGAGAGCTCTTGTCCATCGGTGTGGCTAGCTTCATAGTGAGTGTATCACCGGCCTCTTGTATGAGCCGCACTACCTCGTCGTGTGAGCTCCACTTCACGTCTGTGTCACCGATGCATATTATGAAGTCTCCTTCGCGCATACCACCAATCTAGAATGAGAAGATAGTTTGTGTTACGGTTCTGCACCTCAGGAAAATAAAACATCTTGGATGGTGTTGTGAAAAGCTTCTATGAGATACAACGTTATATGTTAGTAGCTACTACAAGCTACAAACTTAAGGTTTACAATACTTACGTCAGCCAAAGAGTTTGGCTCAACCCCTGCGATTACAACCGGCGCATCTCCCCTCACAGAGAACCCAAACCCTTCGTCTTCGGTCTTCGCGTTGGATACATTGTATTCACTCGCCGCCCTCCTCAGTGGATCCTTTCTCCTCCCATTCTTCACTTTGCCGTTCAACTCCTTCACTCCATTCTCAATCTTCCCCTCTCCTTTAGTCTTATACTCATTCGGAGAGTCATAGTCCAAGACTTTCGGATGATATTCATAGTTATTATTATTGTTATAACTATTAATGTATACGCCATTCTGTTTTGTGACTCTATGAAGTTTCTTCTTTTCATAATCGTTGGAATATTTCTCGTCGCTTCTGATTATTTGGTTGTAGTATGTGCTGTTGTCTTCTGATCGGTCTCGTTTGTCGCTTCTATGTTTGCCGTTCCTGGTTTCTTCGTATTCTTCGGTGTGTCCGTTTCGCGGTCTCTCGATGCGCCGGGAACCGTCCCTGTACTTCTGTAGCTGGACGAGGCGGGGTGCGCTCCAGTGACGTTTGGCGGAGAATATAGCGATTGGGCCTAGAGACTTGAATAAGTCGTCTACTCTGTGCTGAGCGAAGTCCGGTTGCGTTAAAGCCAGTTGGAATTTCGATGATGCTGTGGATTGAAAAAGAGAGTAAGATTAGTTGGTTTGAAAGTACAAAAAACGATCATATGAAGTAAAATATCTTGTTGTGGCGACTTAGTTAAAAGTGGGCTTACGTTATGATGATGATGATGTCATCTAACCGGTCACAGTGACCGAATTTGATGGTTTTCTTGTGTGATTGTAAAGAGCTTTGGTGTGCTGCTCTTTCATGTGCTCTCAAGTGGCCAGCATATACAACTTTGGCGGAAAAAACTCCGAGCACAAAGTGGATAAACTGTCAGAGCACCATTGACAAAGTTGTAGGGTATAGCTGTAGGTGGTCTAGCTTTAAGAGCATCAAGCTTTAAGTCCAGTAATCCAGTTGCAACCTTCTTCTCTTCTTCTTACGTAATAACAAACTAATAAATCTTTAGCCGCGCAAATAATGCTTAAACAGTATGTATAGGTAGTTACTCACGCTGTACATTAGGCGCGTCGATCAGATCATTGAAGTCGTTGGCGTCGTTATCGTGATGCGCGGCCCTCTCCCGTGCGGCGCGTTCTGCCTGCGCGCGCACTACCAGTGAGATGGCCTCCTTACCGCGCAGCTCTCTGGAATTAAACGACATCTGTTAGTTAGGCCCGGAACAATAGGGAGATTTGGTTTGAAAGAGTTGAAGGTAGGTGGCGTTGTTATAAAATATAACAACAGGTCATTGTTTCATCGGTTTCTCGGACAGGTAGAAGCTATTGTGTAAGTATCTACTCACCGACACATCCTCTGCAGCCTGAGCGCCTCTTCGTACAGTGTGAGCGCTTCCGCGAGGTGCGCACGTCCGAGTGCTATCCAGTCCATGTCCGCGTCCTTTATCGTTGGGGATATAGATGAGCCTGAAAGAAACATTACATAATCAGGCTTTGTCGTTTTCCGTGCTGAGACACAGGCATCCCCTGAGAGAACTCTCTTTGAGAGCGTCATAACCAAGCGCGTGCGCCTACTGCGGGTTAGTATTGATACATGTCACGTCTTGAATTTTGGTTTTAGGACATGCCGGTTTCCTCTCGATCTTTTCTTTCACCTTTAACGGCAGTGTGCAGCATGACAAACGTAAAAGCAAAATCTGCGAGTAAAGCCATTCATAGAATAGATTAAAATACTCTTTATTATATACACCATAAAAATTACAGATACAAAAAATTTAAACATTTTACAAGGGGTGACACAATGGGTAACCTGCGAATTGACTGCTCAGCTAAGGCTGGACGGTTTGTGCCCGTTAGTTCGCGTAGATATGTCAATCTGTTGAGGAAGCTATGCAAGCGTGATGCAGGATGCTTCAGAATAAGAAAAATAGTAACAGTAGGTACCTGTTCCACAACTTCCACAAGTCACATTAGTCTGGGTCTCATTCGTCATCTTACCATTATCGAGATGTGTGTCAGCATCGTACAGAGATGCAAGGCGGCTGGGAGACCGCGCTGACGCTGGCATGTTCAGCAGACCTGTCGCACAGTACTGGTGCGCCAACGCTGAAGAAAATAGCCACTTGTGTTATTAGAATTATGGTTTCGTGATTAGATAGAGACGTTAGTTGTTTTCAAAAACCTATAAAAGGCGGATAAAAGAAAATTTGTTTTAAGAGTAAATCAGGTGAAAAGATTTTTGAATAATGGTATGCCAGCAAACAAATAAATCAATTCTCTCTCATTTCTTTTTCTTAATGTACCATATACTTAGAAATAAAATAAATCTTTATCTTTATCCAGTCCGAGTCCTAGAGACTGGAATGCTGTAAAAATTTGTCCTTTTATTAAAATATCTGTCTTTAGCGAAGTGTTTTAGAGTTAGGATATTGAATGTTTTGGTTTGTACAAACCTTTATAAAACTCAGTCTTGACGTGGACTAAAGAGACCCACGAGTATGGCACGTAGTTGAACACACCTTCCGATTGCATCTGAGAACAAGCATAAAAAGTTGCAATGTTACTTAGAACACTACCGAATAAATTGGAAATTTAGAAAAAAATGGCTTTTTGGATAAGTAACAGTTTGGTTAGATTGATAATTTCTTATCCCATTTTACTCGATTTTGTAAGATGTATATTTTAAGTTTTTCATGATTAATTAATTGTGGAGCGTGGCGCAATAGCCTTACCTTGTCATAGAGCTGTCGGTAGGTATGCGCGAGATGCGCGCTCTCGTGCGCGAGGTCGAGACACAGTTCGGGCGCGCGCCGCAGTTCTCCGCGAGCCTCGCCCGCCTGCACCTGCAGCTTCTCGAATAGGCATTCACGAGCTTGCGCCTGGGAAAATATATAAAAATGATATATGACTTATACCTCCTAGTAACTGTACTACAATAATACAAGCAAAGTTATAATTTATTTGAGGGGAAAAGCTAAAGTTCTTTGGATATTTTCAAGATTTTTAAAGTGATCTCTTAGCTGCCATGGATCATTTGAATTGCTTTATTTTAAATTGTTGATTTATTTATTTTACTCTGGACGCTCTTATTGTGCACGATGTAGAAAGCTACATCGTTCTCACATATATGTATAATCTCAACATGAAAGATGTAACCATGATTTTGTAACAACCATTTTGATTGAAAAGAGTGTCCATGGAGTTTCTTGCCCGTTCTTCTCCATAGAGATCTACGCTAGGGAATTGGCAACTACAGTACTTTCTCAAGTTATTATGTCTTGTGTCTGTGACTGTAGCTTCTTTTTTTTCCTTTTATCGACATTCAAAAGTGCCGTAATGGTCTAGTTGAAATAAATGATTTGAGTTTGAGTTTAAAGAGCATCGTCCGTTTGAGCCGTCATAATCACATGCACCGATCATACTTAAAAGCACGAGTGAACAGTCATTTCATCGTAAATCTCATCCATCACTTTCCCTCAGGCAAGATTTATTGAAGAGTTGTAGTTTAAGAAAATCAAATTAAACACGTACGGTCATAAGCGCGGCGAGCACAAGCAGCGTGTCTGCGGCGAGGTCGACGGAGGGCGCGTTCGTGAAGTTGTCCAACACGTAGCGCAGCGCTCCCGCCGCGCGCAACCACGCCTCCACACCGCCGTCCAGACCCGAACACGTCGAGCGGTCCTGTGGGGAACAAGTGAGATTGAAATGTTAATAAAAAGGACACGCACTACAGTTCTTTCAGTTACAAAATTTTCATCAGCAGCATCCGGTTAGGTTTTTTGGATGCAAGCCCGAAATGACCCTAATATATGGGGCGGGCAAATGATGACAATTTGAAAACACTATTATAACAAGAATAAAGCTTGTGCGGTAAAACAAAAGTGTAATATCAGGGGTAAACATTGTAATAACTGTAAAAAGACTGAAGGTGTTAATGCAACATACAAGAGAAGCATTACGCTTTTATAGCTTCCTTAAAATGTATTAAGTAAGTATACTAAGCGGCAACTGCACCTCAACACAAGCACCTAGTATTGACGTACATTTGACAATATTTATTTATCTTATCATTTAATTCTTACCTGTTTAGCGCCCAGTTGTGTGTAGATGCCAGCTATGTTGAACAAGACACAAGCTTTCTCGAAAGCCACTGTTCGCTGGCATGACGGGACTCCTGGAAAGCAAACATCTCAGAATGAAATCATATTACTAGCGCCATCTGTATTAAATTCCTTAGAACAATCACGCCATCTATCTTTACAACTTGTAATAATTTATATTGGTTGCCATCTTGACATAATATACAAAATTAATAAGTCAAACAAAGATTTGTTTATAATGGATCATATAGTCATATTTATAAATGAGTTTCACTTTCAAGAAGCATAGAAAAATAGTTCTAGATGCTTAAGACGTTCTCGCAACATGTCCAGTTGAAAACCAGCATAAGACGCAGTTGTCTGGCATATACGCTGAAGTGGGTTTATTTGATAAGCCTTAAGGGACACAATACTACAACTAATTTTATTTAAAATTTAAGCGTGTTTGTGTGGCTTAATCTGACTTTCTTCATGAAAAAAATATTTCAACGCACCTGTTAACGAATCGAACCACTCGAAGTAGACCCCGAGGGAGCGATCTGGCGGAAAGAACCGGCGCTCGATGAAATACAGCTGGTTGTAGTACTTGAACAGCAGCGCCACGCCAGCACTAGACCGCACCGGGGTCCGCATCGCCTGAGCAAAGAGATCTTATAGTTAAGAACCTTCGTTTGTCACCCAAAAGCAGTCCCATACTTATGTCATGTCTTTGAACTCTGGTTACTGTGAGTTAAACCAAAGAGATCTTAGCGCGTGTTGATTAGTATCGATAGAAAGTGTCTGCCTGTTTTTTTAAGCTTCGATCAATAATAGTTACTGATCGAAGGAGATAAATGTCACATGTATATCTATGGTGCAAACAAAAGAAGCCCTGTAGTTACCTGTCTCATATCCATAAAATCTGATATAGCGTCCTCATAGGCCGCGGCGTCTTCGCTGTAGTGCTCCAAGATGAAATCTTTGAAGGGCTCTCGGAAGTCCACCTCCTTGGTTTCCTTCAGGCCCAGCGGAATCATCGGCATCACGCATTCTTTACCACTGTTGAAGAAAATATGGAGTTATAGTAGCGGTAAAACATAAAACAGTATACAGTCTCAAATGAGAGGTTTTCTTTATGAGAGTAATAAAAAAATTGATTCCATGAACTCGATAGATGGCGTTGATCCGACTACGTTACTAGGTGCCAAAGCCAAAACGCTTGAAAAAACACACGTGACATACGCTCGTTGACTGACATTTTCGTTTGCATAAGCTTCCGAATATAATCATTAGGTTCAAGTGAAATTATGTGACGTTTTGTTCCTTGCAGTAACGTATCCAGACCAACGCCATCTATCCAGCGACTAAGGAAAAGTTGAAAAAGAAAGCCCTCATTAAATAAGTTAGGGAAACTCCACATGTCGTCCGTAGTCAGCTACAGTAAGTTTACATTAAGAAATTAGATACCTAACCCAGTAACAGAGAAGGGAGGTGGACTGGAACGATTGTAAAAATCCTGTATACACGCACCATGTTAATGACACCCTGACACAGAAACCAACGCAATGGTTATTCTTTCGTATAATAACTAAAACAAAAAAGCCACCATGTCTGGCCGTATTGACGGTACGCCCTTTACATTCTAGGTGCAAAAATAGTCGTCATATAATCAGAGCCACAATCACCCTTCATATGTTCTTGATAATAAGTACCTAAGTTTCAAAATTATAAGTTACTTAGTTCCAAATGGCATCTAGAGAAGAGCCTGCAAGAAAATCTATCGACCGTAGATACCACGTCCGTTGGCAAAAGGATGTAGGTAAGTACCTAGTGACGTTTAGGGCAGTAGGTTACTATACTAGCATCTACCCCATAATTTTAGCGTCTTAACCTAGTCGTTAGGAACCTTAAGAACAAAGCATAGAGTTACTCGCCTACTCGACACGGGTGTTACTTTGGACCTGTCATTAACCATCTCAGAAAGAAAGGTACTTATTATATAGCGTGCTAGTCTGTATAAGTATAATAATTTGTAAGCTTTAAATATTACTATTATGGACGTTAATTATCGCCATGTGTAGCAGTCTTTTCGTCTTGAAATAAAAGGCATTACATTTTTAAACGGTTTGGATTTTACATTTCTATGACATTTTTCTTTATCCACCCACTGTGTGTTACAGTGGGACATGTAACATATTTTTTTCAGTATACAATTTATGAAGACAAAGATTAATGTGCTACTATGTTTTTCTAAAAGCCGACATTTCAAGCAAAAATATTTCTTCACTGTAACTACATCAAACTACGCAGTTATAAAAAGTTCACATTCTTCACAAAGAACTTAAATTAGCGCGCGCATTCCTCACTATTGGTCTATGGTTTCAATATGGCGGAGCGCGGGAAAACGCAACAATGGCGGAAACCGTTTTTTATTTTAACTTTAATTGGCGAGCGGTAATTGAATTGTAACGATATTTTGTTTCGCTTTAATTGTATAACGTATTTGTAAAAAATAAATTGGGAAAACTTTCTGCAGTTTTGTAATTCTCAAGTTGGATGCGATTATGGAGGGAACATACTTAATTTAAATATAGTAATTATATAGCCTTTTATCTAGGATGTTGTTGACTGGAAAATCCGACATAGAAAAATGATTTAAACTATGAAATCTAAGATACACCTTAAAATTAACTTAAAAGGTTCTGTTTCTATAATAAAAAAAATAATAACAACAGACACGGACAAACCCCGTGTTTACACCCTACCTCGACCGCCATGTAACCGCAGCGCGTCCCATTACTGCCCGTTCACTTTTTGTGCCTCATTTTTAACTTCCTTTTTTCCTTTAATAACTACGATTATCTAGAATTTTACACTTCTAAAGTGTTCTTCGTTTTGTTGTCCAGCCCCCTAGTGTTATGGTATGATGATAGTGTTCAACCTGTTTGTGTTTTTTTTATAACTTTTAAAAGAATTCTTTTGTTTTTTTGGTGTTTCAAATACTCTGCCTTTGCGGCTTTGTTGGTGGTTTGGAAAAATGGTAATTAAAGAATGTGATACAATAATCTTTTAAGGGCCACAGACGGGCGTTATACTATGTACACATTTTGTCTGATGGCAAAAATGGAAGAACTAATACCGCCATCTTTTTATACATTTATTGCAAAAGTTGGCTGTATTAGTTCTGATTTTGGCCACGCGTCAAAAATCCATGTTCAGCAAAAACAATGACACTTTTATATTGTGGGTAGCGATTTTTTATTGATAAATGTGGACTCACGGCTCATTATGCTAACAAAATCTGTATACTTGGGCTATATTTGATGTAATCAATTAAATGATGTCTATTATGGTATAAATTGTGTTAATAAATTAATAATTTGTCGACAAATCTTCCTCAACATCTTATTCTATAGTTCACCAGACGTTGATCCAACCATTTCTTTTACGTCAATACGTGAAATTACAATAATTTATACAGAGAAATAACGAGACATTTCTTCAACGGCCTTGCCGACAAATTACATCATAACGATATGCAAATACAAGAAGTCGTCCGAATTCCGGCCATATGCATAAATAACATTAAAAGACGAGCAATGACGTCATTTTAACCGAATTCTATTAGGTCTACAACTGTATACACTGATCAAAATATCAGATATATGCAGAGGTGCTGATAATAGTGCTTTTAGCCAAGGAGTGGAATTTCTTTTTGCGTCTGTGCTCCCGAGTGAATAATTATAAGCCCAATCTATTTAAGTCGGGAATTAAGGTGCCCAATGTGGCATACGTCTTTTACCTTACAATAAAACGCTTATTAAATATTTACCTTATTTGAAGCTTTCTAGTTTGAGATAGGCCCTTTCCGTTTCCGTTTGTATTTGCCTCTCTTTCTATATCCGCTACATCTATCTCGCTCGCACATCCCTACCACCCTCACCAGGTGCTTCGAGTCATCGAGCTTGATTCCATCCCATTAAACTCCCTGACCACCCCCGATTCTCCATACTTCCAGTGTGATTTCGGTGAATGACCCGTCGCTAGATCGATCAGAAGTCGGTTAAAAAGGGGCTGGAGTTTTCAGATCTGCGCGTCAGAATACGCGATCTCATCTGGGAACTATACTACCAGGTAAACTTCGATTGCACAGTTGAGATGGGAGAGCACCTTGGGAATTAGAAAAGGTGGAGGAAAAACTCATGCCAGTTGGTAGTCCCACATTCGGGAGAATGCATTGTGATACAGAACTTGATGGTCGTTCAGATCCAACGACACATAGTTGTGAACTACATGCGCTCTTTCTGATGCGAAGAGGTCGATCATGGGAGTTCCGAAGTTCCTGAAAACCTTCTCTGTACACGCTGGTAGCAGATGCCACTCTGGTGGAAAGTTGTGACGCGACAGATGGTCTGCGTGGCTTTTGTATTTGCCGGGCATGTAAAAGGGAGCCAAATGTATCTGATGTCTGTGCAAGAGATCGAAAATTGGATTGTTATATCCTGCAAAGGGAGGGACGTTGTTCCACCCTAGAAACGCCACGGCCGTGCGATTGTCGCACTGAACTAGAACTGTGGATTGATACATGAGATCGCCATGAACCTGGAGAACCTTCAAGACGGCTATCATTTCTTTGGCATTGCAATGTAGGTTCTTTTCGTGATCGTCCCAAGTTTCAGACATTGACTTGCCGTCTAGCTGAGCACCCCAGGCTATAACGGAAGCAACCGTGGTGAGAAAATGAGTTGGTGGCGCAAAGTGGATCGGCGAGCACAGGTGACAATTTTGCTGCCACCTTGCCAGCTCTTCGTGGGCCTTTTCGGAAGACAAAATTTTATCGGGGGCGCATCGAGAAGAGAGTTTAGAAATAAAAAAAGATTTCGAAAATGCAGCCTGCCCTGGGGGCACAAAACGGTAGCGGACATAGAAAGAGCGGCAATAAAGGGGAAACGGAAAGGGCCTATCTCAAACTAGTAAGCAGGTAAGGTAAGGCAAGTAATAAGGTTCTCTCGATCGTTCCATCATAGACTTCATCACTGTCCTTTAGACAAGATTGTGGTCAAAAGCCCACTTAGAGTTATACCCCATTTCGTCAGTTAAAGTCTGAAGTAAAAAAAAATTCAGCTCACTAAGATGGCCCGCTTATTTAGCTGTAAACTTCTGATGAAAAAGCCCACCAATCCAAAAACATTTTGTTCGACCTGGGTAAGAAAGCCTCAGGACCTCAGGAGCACACTGCGCTTGCGACCTGCCGTCTACAGTTCTACACCAACGAGGCAGGTAAAGACTGCAAAACTACGTTCAAAGTACAAGAATCACAAAACACACACACATATAAAATTGACATTATTTATTCCTTTGTGAAATGTTATGTTGTGAAAATGTCAAAACAATATACTATGTTGACATTTCAATGCGATTCTGTTTCTAGAATTTAAGCATTCTGGTTAAATAAACTAAGTCTAAAATATATTTTTGAATAAATAAATCAGTTTATTAACATATTCATCTCCTTACTAGCAGAGCCAGAACCATTAAAAAATGTCAAACTACATTGGACTCATTAAATCCGTTTTCTATTAAGTTTTGAGATACCGACATATAATCAGAAAGACATAAATCTAGTAATAAAACAATACAAAACCGGACAGTTGTACTAATTGGAGCGACTTACGACACAGCTTTCCTGTTTGTCATCATTCATCTTGATGAGCCGAGGTCCTACTGTCAGCGGGTAACTCTTAGATTTAGAAAACAAGATCTGTCATTATAAAACTTAAGAAGATGGGTATTTATCGCGAATTTACCTTTGTGATTTCACAATTGAGATTTTAATTTGAGGTGAAATCGCCTCAATATACGGACACTGTTAGTGTAGTGTGCTGTCCTTGTGTGAACCGGCCATAATTAACGTTTATGAAGATGAGTGAGGGTAGTTGAATAAACGCCTTCACTTTGCTGTCGCGGTACCTCCAGTACTTCAGTCTCCCCGCGACCACGGCTGGTGCAATCCGGTCGAAACGTCGGGATTAAATTAAAGGTAAATTCGCGATAAATACCCGTCTTCTTAAGTTTTATAATGTGTTCTGATCGTGAAAGTTAAAAAAAGACAAGATCTGTCATGTGTACTTCATGATAAATAAGTAACGAACAGTAGTCTGTGAAGCCCGACCGAATCGGTGTGACGCCATTATTTAACTATTGTATGTACTTCGCTAACAGGTCAAACTCAAACTCAAACTCCAAGCATTTATTTCAACTAGACCATTACGGCACTTTTGAATGTCACAAATACAGATAAAATCAAAGCTACAGTCACAGTCAGAAGGCATAATAACTTGAGAAAGTACTGCAGTTGCCCATTCCCTAGCGTAGATCTCTATGGAGAAGAACGGGCAAGAAACTCCATGGACACTCTTTTAAATCAATATATTGTTACAGGTGATGGTGTATAGTGCTGACGCATAATTTTAAATTATTTTCTTAACTTTAAGTGATTTAAGTACTTCAAATCAGACTTAAATAAGACTTCTGGACTTAAATACTAAGACAAGGTCAGGAGAGATTTCAAAAGTAAAAGAACTAGCTATATTACATTTGCCGTGGGATTTTATAAACAGCGTTCGATTCTTTAATTACCTATGACAAAATTACATCACACTTCAAAATTTGCACTGAGAAATTCGCAAAACTGCGGGCCTCTTTTAAATAGACAACGCTATTTGTATAATGAGTTGAAAGAGCATACAATATGCAGACGACATCCACACCTAACTTCTTCAACCGCTGATCCGTCCGCTCTTCGCTCACAGCGTGACCTAGCCTGTCTTTATGCAAATCATCTTATTACAACATTGCATAAGACTGGACAACATGACCACTTTTACTATAAGGTACCTGTTAGTCTTTATTATTAAAAATATCGAACATTATTACTGTCGTAGGTGTATTATTATGCGTTATTATTATTGTCCTGGGGCGTTGTTTGTGAAAGCGTTTTCGTCGTTTTAGTAACTTTGCCTACAGGCGTTTTGGGTGGGTGTTATATGTGGTTTTAGCCTAATAGTTCGTATACCGCAGATTTCTCAATTGGTTTTCATTTGTGTGCATATTCAAGGTTCAATCTGACCTCTCGACCACCTGGTCGAGAGGTCAGATTGAAAACGGAACAGAAAACGGACTAGTAGTTTTGTTTATTTTCTAATTCCAATTACTTTTATAGATCATGGCATCGCTCATTGCAGCTTACAGCGCAGCGCCAGATAGAGCAGCAGACAGCATAGCACAGGGTGGTTTGGCCTTTTGTTGATGAGACGCCCTCGGTCCTAACCAGCATGAAGAAGATGTGATGAGGAACACAAATACACGGTCCATTCCTTTGAAGCCAAATCATCATCATCATCATCATCATCATCATCTTAGCCGAAAGACGTCCACTGCTGGACATAGGCCTCCCCCAAGTGTCGCCACATTGACCGGTCCCTTGCTACTCGCATCCACCGGATTCCCGCAACCTTCACCAGGTCATCGGTCCACCTAGTGGGAGGTCTTCCAACGCATCCACTTCCGGTTCGCGGTCGCCACTCCAGAATTTTTCGGCCAAATAAGTCGAAGGAATACGAAGCTAAGCTTTGTTGCATTGACGAGTTTATGTCACAAAATCAAAATCAATCAATCGCAGGAGTGCGTTGAAAATTTTCGAGGTAAATGAGTTACATAAAATGGGGCACATGCACAAGAATCTTCGTTCGGAAGCTGGTAACACCCCATCAGACCCTCAACGATAGTTGGGTAAGCCCAATGCCTTTTAGGGACATAGACATTTTTAATTACGCTAGGTGGCATCTTTATATGTGGCAGGCTGATGCGACGTACTGACCTGGTTTTAATAATTATGTAATTTTATTATTAAATTGATTATGATTATTTTTTATTAGTATTTCTATTTAATTTTTTTAAATCTTTAATGTGTAAATAAATGTTTAATATGTAATTTTATTTTAAATTGATTATGATTATTTTTTATTTGTATTTTTATTTAATTTTTTTAAATCTTTAAGGTGTATTGAAATTGTTATAAATTGAAAATATTGTGTAATTATGTAATGTGACTGTATGACTTTGTGTGATTTGTATATGAGTCTGTGATACTCGAATTAAAATGTTTTTTTTTTTTTTTATAGCCTCAATATTATTACTCTGTTGGAGTTTAAACTCAAGGCACTGAGTGTTAACGGACATTAGGCCAGCTGCAAAGCAATCTTACTGCCTTATTTTTAGAAAAAATAATATTTCAACGCAAAATATTTAAACATATTGTTTCACACTTATTATGATAACCCTACATCTCAGACAATTCGTCAAGGTGAATCAGCTAATTTGTGTCAAACGTTATAATTTATTGGCCCAATATAATGAACTAATTTGATTTAACTAGTTTTCGTCTTATGTAGATCTTGATTAACAAAGTTTAAATAAGGCAGTTTCCAGTTTTTTGTGGGAACGGAAATTGATAGACGAGTTACTTGGTTGTTCAAGGCTGTTTCAGAGGGAGAGCAATAGGTATAGAAGTACTCGAACTATGTACTTCAATGCTGTGTATGATTTTAACAGGTTCTTAAGTTAATAGGATTCTACAATGACTATGTAATTTGAACACTGTTTTAGGCTTTCACGGTTTAAAACTAAACTTATATTGTCACTTACGGGCAGTGACAATATAAGTTTAGTTTAAGTTACGTAAGTTACGGGATATCTTCCGTGATTATTTATTAAGTTGAGCTCCCGATATTTCGACGCTGTTGCAAGCGCCATGATCGCGGGAGACTTGACTGGAGTATGCGGGAATAATCACCGAAGATATCCCGTAAGTGACAATACAAGTTTATGTAATTTGAATCTAAATATAGGAGAACCAAGTTTCCCTAGGTTGTTCTGTGGATAGGAGGCCACCCATTACATTATCTTACATAGTTACCTCCGTGCCTCGGAAAGCACGTTAAGCTGTTGGTCCCGGCTGTCATTTGTAGATCTTTGACAGTCGTTACTGAGGCAGATTGCACACGGAAAGAGGAGGACAGTATGTTGCAACTTGGGAGGGCCGTATGTCCAGCAGTGGACTGTGATAGGCAGAGCTGATTGAATTTCCTGCCCATTTTATTTAAGGACGATGCAGCACCCAATCCGATGCTCTTAAGCCATCGAGGTGAAAGCAAAAGAAATGTGTCTAAAATATTTATTCTGAAATGCAACAAATAATATCTTAACAAAGAATAATCAGTTTTAGATGAGAAAAAGCTATTTGAAAACTTCCCAAATGCCTGAATTCAGTGTTATAATTGTAATTCACTATTAATATCACACTATTTATTCACTAGTTAGCCATTAATTCTCATTTCGTAATTAGTAATAGTAATAACGTTTAATTCCCGATAGCGGTGTCAATCTTAATATATATAAATCTCGTGTCACAATGTTTGTCCTCAATGGACTCCTAAACCACTTAACCGATTATAATAAAATTCGCACACCATGTGCAGTTCGATCCAACTTGAGAGATAGGATAGTTTAAATCTCAAATTATGAGACGCAGACGAAGTTGCGCGAGTCAGCTAGTATAATATAAATTAGTCGGCTGTCAAAACGGACTTCTTAGACTTAAACTGCTCCGATGGCAGTTAAAAGTGGTAGATGGTGTTCGGTACATACATAGCATACCTGTCGCTCTGGTACAGCTCCACCGAGGAGTTGAGCTCCGCGAGCTGCTCCTTCAGCAGCTGCAGGTTGGAGTTCACGAAGCTCAGCTCCAGGGCCACCGTCTCGCGTAGCTTTCTGTTCGTCGTAGCCTGGGGAGAAGCAAATAAATTAATTAGGGAAGTATTAATATTCATTAACTTTCATGTTATTAAATCACTTAAAAGAAAACAAAAGAAACGATGGATCTGTGTGAAAGGTATAGGTAAACATGGCTAGAAAAGAAATGTCATATGAGATGACTAATAGTTTGGAAGAAGAAAACAAGCTGCGCCAACATCATATAAGTTGGAAGAAGGACAGGGAAATGATGATATAAATCCATTTACTGTAGGTATTAATGATAAAGAGAATAACCTATAGAATGGAGCGCATAAACTACTTCTTAGTGTGTCGATGAAAATCTAAATTGCAACGGCCCAGAATTTGGTGCCATGGTGCCAAGAGTAACGTTCATAAAAAATACGAACATAAATATCGACAATAACACGTTACAATAAGAAGCCTAGTTGCCTGACGAATGACTCACACGTGCGAAGCAATAAAGAAGCAACAAAAAAAAGTAGATCGTTAACCTAACCTATACGTCCGATTCTTGAACTTGTGCGGTGAATGAAAACATACGGACGACGACCTCACACACCGGAACCAATCTATTGTTTAGTAAATAGCCTGAGAAAAACACTATACTGTGAAACTTTACCGAGCCAACTGGTCAAAATGGAACAAGACCGTTAAAAATTTTCTTCTTGAACAATACATGAGGAAAATGACGTGAGGAAAGTTTTGGCTATAAAAATATAAGAGCTACAGGAACACCAAAGAAAAGGTCGACTCTGTGAACGAAAATATGGCAAGAAAGTCTTGTGGAAGATGAGTAATAGAGTAGAATGAAAGAAGAAGACGTGTCGCGCCGGCCCTGAATAAATTGGGATAAGGGCAAAAAAAATATGATGTTGATGATTTCTTCTTGAACAATATTGTAGTTCTATATCATGACATTTTGTCTGCATTTACCGAAAAGTTACGAAATGTTTAAGTACCATCCTATTTAATGGGCATATGGGTGTCTCAATGGCTACTTAGTGACAGAATAGGTCTATGGTCTAAGATGCAAATATAAACGGAATAGCTCAAAAACCACTCAACAATTTTGCTTTTCTTACCAACCATTTCCACTCCTCACTCACAATTTTTTTTTAAAAGGTTTGCAAAATCACTCAACTCTAAAGCCAGACTTCCTCCAAACAGTCCTTTGGCTACAAGACAAAGAGACGAGTCCATCGACCCAGCATTGTGTGACGAGTGTGCGAGCGTGACGCCCTTCGTGGGAACCTTGACCTTGGAGTCATGGGGCATGTCCCAGGGGCCTTATGACGGTTGGGGAGACAGGTGGGGAGTTGCAAGTGTTTGCGAAATGTTGGAAGGCTGTGTGGAGTAAGATGTTTGCGAGAATTTTAGTGAGTATTTTATTAAAAGAGAACTAAGTCAAGCCAAGCGAAGGCGCTAGCGAAAAGTGAATTCCAACAATTCCGTTAAAAATGCTGCTGAAATAAAAACAAGTAAAATTAAATTTAAAAAACCCCCGACACAATGTTACTAAAAAATATTAAATAGAAAATAATTCGTTAATACGCCATTTTGTGGCGGTGGTGATTGTTATCAAACATAGCTAAGAAAGAACACTCATGACTAATTCATCTTTCAAACAAAAAAAAGCAAAATCAAAATCGGTTCATCCGGTTGGGCGCTACGATGCCATAGACAAGACACACACACACAGACACGTCAAACTTATAACACCCCGTCGTTTTTGCGTCGAGGGTTGATAAAAAAAAACATTGAAAGCGATTGCCTAGGCGCTTTGATCGATTGTTAACATAAAGAAACCATGATTCACACAATTTTGGCAGTACAGTACAATGGAATAAGAAATGACATGACTGTCGTGAGTCTGTACCTGAGTTGGTAAGATAAAAAAGTCATTTGAATAAGAGTAAACTAAGCTAACCTATAGTCCCCCATAACGTTGAAACAGAACAAACCAATCTGAACTAAACGCGACAAAAAACAAAACAGCATCGCGATGGTCACCCGCAGCCCGCAGGGAAAGTGTCAGCACGTCACGCAGCAATGGCGATAGTGGCGTTTTAGTAGCAATTGGGCGTCTGGTACCAGGAAGTGTATAGGGAAGTGTAAGAATAGTGCTTTTTATGTGAATTTGTCGTTATTGTTTCCGTGGAGCAGTGTTACCAAACCACAGAAAAATAATTCGGTAGAAATGGGGACAAAATATCGGTAGGAAACGGGAAAAGTTGTGAGTTGTAAATAAAATAAAAATTACGCATTTTTGTACAAATTTAATAATATTAAGATAGAAAATCATTCAGTTTTGTCATACCAACGCTCTTTTGACATCGCTTCAGTGTCCGTATTATAATCACAATCACTTGAACTTAACATTTTCAACTTCAAATCCCTTAAATATGACCATCTAACATCCAACTTGAAAGAAACAGTAGTCTACTCTACTTAGATATCTACATACTGAGAATCGTATCGCACATCTATCTATCTACTTAGTTTACAATTAGAAAACAGTCTTGTACGAGAGAGATCACAATATTTCATTTGTTCGTATTAATTACCACACTACAGTGTGCCAGGGGATTTCCGTTTCCCTGCCGTGCCGGTATGTTTTTATGGGTGCGTTCTTTAAAAGCTTACAGCCTTAAGTCAATGGATGCATTCATTTCTAATATTTTTTGTAGTCAAAGCTAAAAAATGGGAGAATGTGATCGCTTGACGGTAGATCGGGAGATGGGTTTGGAAATCAGTAGATCTCCCGTTTAAACGGGAGGTTCGGGAACGCTGCCGTGGAGTATAAAGTTATGGTCATTTCTTCGGAATCCATTAATAATGCAATAGTCGCCATGCAACTAAGGAGGCTGGTAACTAACTCATAGCAATATTGTTTCAAACGTTTTCAATCTACTTCTTTATTCGAAAAGCACGTTGAGTCCCGGCTGTCAATTAGTCATTGTGCGTCCACATCTAGTTCTGACTCTGGCCCACTGTTTTTGGATAAAAACCGCCTTAAGTGTCATGGATACTAAACGTTTTATTGAAAGGGTTATTTTTTTATCAAGTTGGTGTCTTTTCCTTTAACCTCATCCGCATCCTCTGCTAAAGATGAATATTATTATACTTCTCCTTATGATCTTGAACGAGTGCTCTGTTGATCCCCTGGTTGAGCTGACAACGTCGCATCTGCAGCC
Organism: Xestia c-nigrum; assembly: GCA_916618015.1. NCBI lineage: Eukaryota > Metazoa > Arthropoda > Insecta > Lepidoptera > Noctuidae > Xestia > Xestia c-nigrum. The sequence goes on along the minus strand of OU745248.1, from coordinate 26,050,291 downwards.
GCCCGGGTGATGTAAACATGTGACATAAGCAACATCTCTCAGCTTTAAGTCTGGTCAGTCTTACCTTGAACAGGTTCTCGGCGCCGGCGCGCAGTCGCAGCTCCTTGTTGATCTCCTGGTTGAGCTGACAACGTCGCGTCTGCAGCCGCCCGCGGCATGTGGCCACGCGAGGGTCTGAACCCTGGAACAAGGGAGAAGGCACATTAGTGGTTGTCCACTATGAGGAAGAGTATATAAGAGCAACTATGGAGTTTTATGAGGTTCTTTTCAAACACCAATAAGTGCCCTTGTTAGGTTACGTGAAATAAGGTGTAAACCACCTCATCACGTAGCCGTGAACCGATGCCGTGAACCAAGCATTCAGTACATCAAACTAAGTAACTTTACGTAAAAATTATTGCTGGGAAACAACTTTTTTTGGGGTGTAAAATCATTTTTCGTGGTAAAAATCAATGTAACGCTCATAAAACATTGTGCTGATGGATGGATTTAATGTTACGGGGGTCATAGAGTTGTTTAAAGTAAAAATATAACAAAAAACTTCTCAAAAAGTTAGAATTTTGACGCCCAATATCTCCGTAACTAGAAGGTTCCCAGATAATTATGGTGTAGAACAAAAAAATGATCGCAATGACGGGGAGAATAAGCCTTTCGGCTTCGTTAAGAGACGTTTTACACCCTTTATTATTTAGTGATTTTTTTGACAGGGTCAGAGACCTCTCATCCATCAACTAACCGAATCTCGCACACAATATAAATTACTACCTACACCCATAACTCAAGTACAACAAAACAACACGTCTCGATACCGACAATGCGTCGTACGCGCATGACGCTAAAGTCAGGTATGTGCGGGTGTGATGTACTGTCCACGGTTTTCACTGAACAAGTGACTGCTCATCAATATACTCGGCGGTTAATTTGATGAATTATTTCCTTTCAAGAACAGTTTTTGTTAGGCTGTGCGCGTGATGCATGTTTGTTGTTTGGTTCGATAATAGAAGTTGGGAGAACTAGACCTTTGATTAGTCAGAGGGCACAATCCAAGGGGTTGATACGAATATTTTAGACCTGAAAACTATTCCAAACGGAAGATGGGTCAGTTATGATTGAATTATTAAGGTTGAGACAATGACTAACTCCTGTAGTCAGCCAGAACATCAGATTTCATCATCATCATCATCATCATCAGCCTATAATGTTCCCACTGCTGGGACACGGCCTCCTCTCAATGAGAGGGAATGGGCTATAATCTACCACGCGGGCCCAGTGCGGATTGGTAAATGTCACATGTCTTCGAAATTTTGGTTCTAGGACATGCCGGTTTCCTCACGATGTTTTCCTTCACCGTTTTGAGAGCAGCGATGATGAAATAAATTACACAAAGTAATGCGCCTGTCTGGGTTCGAACCCACGACTCAGAGACATCAGACATCAGATTTAGTCTAATGTTATGCCTTGCTCAATGGACAGGGATAGGCACAATGATAATTATAAACATATTTATTGAAGAGTTGTAAATTCTGGTAATGTATCCTGGAGTAACTAGCCGGGCAGATGGCTAGTTAATCCAGGATACGTTACCAGAATTCAACCGAGTTACAGGGTTAATATGGTATGACCAGTTGTCTTATGGTTGTCAAACTCGACCAGTAATCATATAATGATATGAGACAGCAGACTTCTTGAGCCTTTCAGAAACAGAGAAAAACAAAACACAATTCTTGAGTGGTTTTTCGGAAAATTCGTCTTTATGAAAGCCAGCGAAAAGTGTGAGTCGAACTCGAGCATGAAGCTTCCGTACCATCGTATTACTAAACTACAGTCTGTAGCAGCCCCCTTTAATTTTTAAATTCTGTGTTGTAACAGTGCCATCAGAAATATCTCAGATCATGAAATACAGCTCGCTCATAGACAGACAGACGGACGGACAGCGGAAGCTTAGTAATAGTGTCCCGGTTGGTTCTTTTTCGGGTACGGAACTCTAAACCATAACCGCTAATCGCTTAAAAGGCTTTAAATTCAACATTCTTTCACTTTGAAACTTAAATGAATCTAACTCAATGACATGACAACTTCGTAACTTCAAATTAACAATTCCATTCGTTTACCATGATGACACGGTCGCCATTACAATTGAGGGTTACCTAACGCGTCATATTATGGTCAGGCGCGTAATGAGAACATTATTAATGATATAATAATGCACATTATTATGTGCGTAGCATTATTATGAGTGGAGCAACTTTGTGTTTGTAACCCCTGGAGAGGTAGGTCTATCGTTCTGGGTCAGGGATCGTCACAAATAAGATTGCCGTGCAATTTATGTGCCGTGGTTGTTACTTCATATATTTCATACTAGCTTCTAGCCCCGGCTTAGCCCGCGTCTAGGAAAAATATTACTTTGAAAATATTACGGTACTCGTCAATACAGTAGCTTTTCTCCTCAGTGAATGAACTTTTGATGTTGGCTGACAAGTTTTGAAGATATCCTAACCTCTTTTAAATATTGTATTAAGTAGTGCAGAATACTAGTGGAGTTCGCGTAGTTGAATTTCGAGCTACACAGACACATATTTGAACTTTTTCGCCAACGAGACGCTACGAAGGAGAAGGTTTATGTTCTTCATAGTTAAATTCTAGACAAGTTCTCAATGAAAAATATTGCATTATCGTGAGTTGAATTGTTTATAACTGAAACCATCATAATTGTTTCAATACTGCAGTTCTCGGCTCCATAACACCCTCGCCTACGGTTCGGGTGTGAAATCTGCCTCGGTTGCAATGACAAAGTTTACCCACTTGTATCAAAATGTACTATTTAAATCGCAATTGTTTCAGATAGTTAAAGCATCCATCGTACCGTTTGCTTGTTTAGAAATATTTACAAAATCTATCATTCCGATGCACAATGCATTTTATTGAATTGTGAAATTATAAAGATCGCCATTCCAAGTGTCATACATACTCAATAAAATGCATGCAATCTATGATTGTCATAGCTGGCATTCATACACGGTATTATTTTATACTTATGCGTAAATAACTGTGACTTTTTGTTACTTTTTCACTTAACTGCAACAAGTGTAGATTCATAGTAATTTTTACCCCGGTAATACGTTTCCGTAGGATAAAATCCGACCACCCCGCACGCCGACTGAGCCGAGGGAAGCTAGCTAAATATAACAAACTGCCAAAGGTTCACCCGCTACGTAATAAAACACCATCTACTACCTAAAAGCAATAAATAAAACTAAAAGTCAGTCGTTCACACGTTGCCAGTTGAACGTGGCTCGCATATCTACCTACTGCCTGCTGGCTCGGCCGAGGGCTGCATAAAAATGTACTTCTTTTACATGCACCGATGAAACGTGACGGGAAATACTCATCAGAATGTTGGGGTCTTTTCACTTTTATTATTTTGGACAGAGGATTTTTTTTTAGTAATAATTGATGGGGTACTGCACTACCGAGACATATAGCGTAACTAGCTGACCCACGCAACTTTGTCTGCGTCACTTAAGAGAGAACGAGCTCACAAAGGGAATACAATTTCGCCCGTTTTTGCAACATTTCTTATTGCTGCTCCGCTCCTGTTGGTTATAGCGTGATGTTATATAGCCTATAGCCTTCCTCGATAAATGGACTATCCAACGCAAAAATATTTTTTTAATTCGAGCCGGTAGTTCCTGAGATTAGCGCGTTCAACCAAACAAACAAACAAACAAACTCTTCTGCTTTATAATATTATATATAATATATAATAGTATAGAAGTATAGATAATAAGCCTGTTATGTTTCCACAGCTGGGACACAAGGAGGTCTACTACAAAAATTTCATACCACTAATATCATAAATTAGACCACTGCGACAACAACACATGAATTTTGACGTTTGACCCCGCCTTCCCGTCGATTATCACAAATATTGCATGAGAACTTCAAAATCAAAATCAAAATCAAAATCAAAGCATTTATTTCAAGTAGGCCAATAACAGGCACTTTTGAATTGTCGAAACAAAGATGAAAATTAAATGTAGCTACAGTCCCAGTCACAAGACATAAAAACTGTGAAAGTACTGTAGTTGCCCATTCCCTAACGTAGATCTCTATGGAGAAGAACGGGCAAGAAACTCCATGGACACTCTTTTAAATCAAATTATTGTTACAAAATCTTGGTTACATCATTCATGTTGAGATGGTAAATTATGTGAGAACAATGTAGCAAGATGTGCACGTTAGAAGTGTCCATAGTAAAAACAAAATAATTCTTTCAAATAAGCCATGGCAACTAAGAGATGACCAGTCACAACTGACAGCACCCGTTCACGAACTTGTGTAGTTAGCCCTGCTATAAACTTTACTCGTCAACTCGAGAGAATAAGATTTCAAATTAGACCAGCTCATTTTGACATACAGTCCGCAGGTCTACAGATCGACGTCAGTTAAAGATTATCTTGACTTGTATAAAATGACATATCCATCATCAAATAGGGATGCCAAGCAACACATTACCTACATAGGACAGCCAACTAAAACACCCGCCCTGCACCATTCCCTAGTTTGGAGAAGTAGCGGTGGAACAAACTCCCCGTCAACACATCTACTTGTTAGTTTCGAACTCCAACCAAGTTGCATATCACAATAATATGCATAAACGTTTAGAAACACAAATATTTGTGACCACACAAGGAAAGGAACAGCGCATCGATGCAGAAATGAATGCCTCATTACCATTCAGAGCCGTACAGACAGACTACGTTGAGATGTCGTTACATTTACCAACACCTAACACATATGACAATGTTGGGAAACGCATTCTTTACTATTGCTAGTTTGAATTAGAATGGACGTAATGTTCACACGGTTGCACGATGTGATATGTAGCATTTGACGCACGCAGCTAGTTGGGAAGATAGAGACCACTTAAATAAACGACCTATTGGGTATTTAATGCATATCTATAAACGAATTATGGGACCATCATATGAAGAGTAGGTCTAGAGAAGTGACAATCGTTTTGAAGGGGTTTCGTTCGGACATAACCTAACGGAAATCTCGTTGGGTTATGTCAAATCAATGCTTTTTGGACTGTAATCTCTGATTAACTGTCTCTTTGTCTTATCCTCAGTTTGCAAGATTTGTTGAAAAGATGTATGCATGCATGCATGCCAACAGAAATGTAGAATTGCATGAGTGCAAGATACTACAGTTAATCTTATCTGGCCTTCAGATTTGGCGATGACGTGTGAGATTCATCAGATCATTACAGCTGTAGTTTTGACATGTCATCGCTAAATCTTACTCGGGGTCCTATTTGAGCTACATAAATATGTATCTTTCTAGCAACACCATTGCGAATAGGGTAGATGACAAAAAAAAAACAAATTTGTCCGTCAGTTAGATTGTCAATAAATATTTGACCCGTATTTTGTCTTTTGTTACGATAACCAAAATTGACGAAGATACGACGCTTTTAAGCACCGACTCCCGAGTTCTGATGCGTTTTATCTTTGTCAATATTCGTTGATTTATACAAAAACAAAAAATACGTGTCCATTATTTTCCAATACTATAACGGACGGACTACATAGATTTGTAATTTTTTATACTGTCGTGTCATGCCTATTATTAGCAGGTGATAGTCCTTGTATAATTTTTATCATCATTAAGTAATTTGTCGATTACTTTCACGAACTCAACTCTACTGGGTCTACGCCGATGACAGCCATACATGGAACAGCTAAATCATTAGACCATTACAACTGTTTTGTTTGGCTCTAACGTCAATACATTTGAAGTACGAGATCTGATAAGTAAAAGGAGCATGAAGGTACGTTCCACTTAGCTTGTGTACCAGACTGACTGCAATAGTGCAGAACAGCATTACCATATGAGTCGTGATTGCGTAGCGGTGTGCTCTTTTTGAGGTGGTATTCTTGCCAAGCACAGGGCATGTAGCATTAGGTTCCAAGGTCTTTTAGACTACGTGACTATTGTTTCGAGTAATGAAGGAATTTCTTTTTCGATTCTTCCCCAATCGCTGGATAGATGCCGCTGATCTCGGTACTGCAAGGAACAGAACTTCACATAATTTCACTTAGACCTAATGGTTATATTCGGAAACTTATACAAACGAAAGTGTCAGTCAACGAACGTATGTGACAGCAAACAGCAATCAGTTGTCTCATACATTTGGTCGAGGAGGTATTGGAATTTTGTATGGGGCCGTAGATTTTTTCGCGATTTCGATGGTGGTCCCATGGAGAAAGTTGTTCAGTTTGATGGTCTGTAGCACACCCTTTCATATGAATATACCCTTTTTGTTACACGTTGTATGTATTTGTAAAACACCATGTAGTTTTGATCAGTAATGAAAATAAAAAATATAAAGGATTTTTTTCATGCAGGAAACATCACCAACAAGACCTTTTGAAAAGATCGAAGGTTTCTGAAGAAAATACACTGCGACCAAATTGATTATAGTATAAATATCTAACAGTCCTTACAAAATAGCTTATTTATGAAGACTACGCTAAACAAAGCTGAAGAATTTTAGACCTTTAGTTTGAAACTTTAACGGTCAGTAAACCTAAAACGAATCGGATTTTGGACATAGTCAACTTGATGTTTAGTAACGCATAAGCAAAACTGTCTACAAATCCTCATTCAATGCAGCCTAATCAGTTCAAACCAGAGACACGCGGCAATAGCGCAGAACAGCACCTGTCATTACCATAGACTATAGAGCATAGACTGTGATTGCGTAGCGGCCCGTCTCGGCGCGTGCGCATGCGGAAATGCAAAGCGTTCTGCTACCTACGCAAATATTCATATTGCACATAGCTGGTATAGAAATGTTGGAGTTTTCATAATAATGCATGCAGAAAAGTTTCAAAATAAAATAAAATTTGAATGAGAATCAACCCATTTCGAATTTCAAAAATTTGAAAAGATCCCCCCATAATGCCCGCCCGCAGATTAATCATGAATATTTTTAACCCCCAACGCAAAAACGACGCGGTCGAGATGTTATATTTAACTACTTTATGCATTAGGTAAATTGTATCAAACTTCGTTTTATAAACGCGATGGCAATTTTAGAAATAAATCAATAGATGGCTACTATGGATATTATTCTGGCCAGCAAATAAAACGATATTGTGTCAACGGAAATTCGGTCCCAAGAGAGTCGGTGTAAGGAAAATGGAAAATGTGCACTCGATGAAAAAAATTGGAATACCAATAAATTCATGTTTAGCACAAATCGATGATTTTCCTTTTCTTTTCTTTAATAAGCAATAAAACCAAAGACAAACAAACATAACTTAAAGAAAGCGTACATAAAGCGATAAAAACGCGACAAACGGAATAAGTAACATAGCATTATGCAAGAAAGTGTCGGTCGCGCGGTAATAGCTCAACATAATGTCACGGCTGACAAACACTCAGGATTTATACAAAATAAAATATTCACCGGATCGCCTTGGCTCTGGTGTGTGCCGCAATAAAAAAGTAAAAGTTTATTTTTTTATTTTTGACAAAGTCATTTTGACGTTGGTGTTTTTTTTTCGATATCGCGCAAGTTTTTGGAATTGAGCTTAGCAGGTGTGACTTTTAGTATCAATAGCTCTAGTTACAACAATGGATTAGTAAGTATAATACCTAAACTAATGTTTGTTTTATACGATATGAATGAAAAGCCCAATATTAAATTTTTTGTCCGGAACATCGGACCCTAAAGGAGGTGTTTAGCAGTCTTGCACTCAAATAAGTCACAGAAAAACAAAGACAAATATTATCATTGGATTCGCACCCTGTGTGTTCGAATTTGTCCGCCATATTGATTTAAAAAATGAACTTGTCAAGTTGTCACTGACATTTGCAATGATTGACGTTTCCTGTCAACACTTTAAATTGAAACGATAAAAAGTTCGAAACGATGAATTAATTAACTTTGTTTTCAACATTTAAAGGGGTTTTTTTAAAGGTTTTCTTAATATTCATAAAAATGTGATATCATATTTAATCCGCAATCATATTAGCGATTTCCATGAGAAAATATTAACATTTAAACTAGAATTTTAATAAAATAATTAGTAACGTTTTAACTAATTACGATATTATACAGTTTGCGCTCAATTTTCAAGGTTAGGTTAGGTAACGTCAAAATATTTGTAAAGCCTGTCTAGATTTGTAATTAGTGTTAACTAGTGATTTATGATAATAGCATTAAGAACTTAATTAACTTAAACATTTACTGTTGCTTATAAAATTCGACGACATGGAATGTCCAAGCAAATGTGGCGAGATCAATCAAATAGAAGTCCCCTTCTAAGAAAGACTGAAGCACGGCTGCGGGCACCGGCGAGAAGCGGAGAGAGCTAGGTTTTGAAGGTCTTTGCCCAGCAGTGGGACATTTTGGGCTGAAAAAACAAAACTGGGAGGAATATCAAATGCCACCCTTTTCAAGAGATATGATGATTAAAGTTTCGATCATAAAAATGTCTTAGAGTACAGAAAGAGTAAAGTAAACCAAATATGTCGCATAGCCTTGCTATAAATAACAATGCTGAATTTTGTCCGAAATAAAATGTTCTCACTATGTTTGTAACTGGGCTGTGGAGGTCAGATAGGCAGTCGCTCCATGTAAAGGTCTGGTAGGTATTCAGCTGTTAAGAATTGGTTAGTCAGGCTGGCAAAGATGATGATAATTTCGTATCGATACGGGAAAGGAGACAGGGGAATACGGAATTACGTATACGACTATACAAACTCATAAAATCTTTAAATTGCTTTTTACAACGCCGGAAAAAGTACATATAAGTATGACAGATTAGATCGCACTCTTTTCCTAGAACCACACTTTTCTTTTTATTACTTAAAACTGACTAACAGCTTAATGTGTGAGCTTCACGCTCTTTTAGCTAACGGGGTCAGCAGCGTTCGTAGTATCGCGGGAATCGGCACCTATGCTTCGTCAAATTCATTATTTTAATAAGACTGAGTTTTGATTTCTATTATTTTATAGGAAGATTGATGATGTTTCTGATCGATAGTCGGATCAGAAAGTTTATTCTGTTTTCAAATGTTGTCTTTGGTTGTTTTAAAACAAAGGATTACGTTGAAAATGACTGTGTATGTTTTGAATTTAGAAACATGCATGATCAATAAAATGTGAGACTTGCCGCTTAGCTTAGCAAATCTTTTATTCATCTGTCATTTTGTCGATTTCGAGATGAACAAAATATTTATCGATTTTCGTTCTTCGGTGGTCATGCTAAGCGCGGTGGTGTACTGATTGTTTAATTACCTCTATACGGTAGGACAATGTAGACTGATAAATATGTTGGCTTTGACTTTCAAGGTAACCGGCTGCTGAATACCAGTATTTTACATGGCGCGACTGCCTATCTGACTTCCATCAAATGACAGCCGAGACGAAAGGCTCAACATTAGGAGGTGAAAGATGCCCATCTCTGATTCCGACATACTTACGTATCACTAATCCATAGACAATGTTTAGTCCATTCGCGCGTGAAATACGCAACAAGTTGTTTATGACTATGATACTTGCGTTGCAACTCGGAAAATACAATCCAACCGCAAATCATTTTGTAATATGCCAACACCGACAAGAAAGTGTTGAGAAATGTGTACGAAGAAATATGAGGATTGCTCTGTTTTGCATATTAATTTGTACAATGTTACTACAATTTCATCGAGTTAGTTTGTTCACTTGTCATTGCATATTGTCTTACAACTAACAGAGTCAGTCGGCATTGCTATTTTTGTATGTATCTGAGTTAGAAAGTGACAAAAAAGAGTCAAGCTGTCAAACTTTTGACAACTTAACAACGTCATGACACAATTGATTTTTTTTTTCGCTTTCTTTGGCAATTGGTCCTCAGCCGATGTCGACTGTACTGCCAGTGTAAACTAAACTTATTGTAGTAATAGATCAAATCAAATCAAATCAAAAATGTTTATTTGTTAGAATATGGTACAAAATAGATGTTACAATTTTGTTTTCAGCATATTATCCTGCTATAATATTGCGTACAAATATTTATATACAAAGCTTATAAATCACTAACTAAGAATCAGAATGGTTTATTTTATTAAACTAGGTATGAAGTAGGTAGTCATCTCAGAAACTCTGAAATGTGAGATGTTATATTTTCATTTGATAATCTACTATTTGTTTTGCCATTTGGTGTAGATTTAAAAATAGTTTTGATTTTAAAAGTATGAACTTGGGTTCAATATTTCTAGACACATTTTAATGACCCACGTCTATTACAGATTATACGAGTTAGAAACTAGTCAGCTCTGTAAATAGGAAGGTTCCCGCACTGCCAGTACTGCCAGTCTATTAGACGGACATTATCTGCTAATGACGGTTAGATCGCGTTTAATAGGTTAGGGCGAGTGGCCACGAGATATGCTGAGTTGATGGAGAAAGGAATTTATTGTAAGTAAAAGACTTAACTTTGATAATAAGTACAAACGTAGTTTTCTGGTTCAAAATATAGGTATGCCTATAAATACCTTATTCTATTAGTAATACACCCAGTTTCTAATTTTCATACAAGCCTACAAACTTGTCTTGCCTTTATAACCTGCTACTCTTCATGTTGTTAGTTTCTTTCTGAACAGTCTGCTTGCCTCTAGGGCTTACCGTATTTTTGTCTCCTCCACGCCTAGAAATTAAAAATTAAAACCAACATGGAGTATTGGAGTTTGACTAACCCTGAACTATGTACCTATTTACACTTAGATCTCGGGTTTGCACTTAGATCTAGTATAGTTTCTACTTAAGTTTGCATCTAGTTTAGTATAGTTTTTATTTAGTTCGATTTATCGAGGTTTCACTGTCAATTCTCTTAACTGATCGTGATCAGAATTATAACGACAGACATCTTAATTATCAAGAAATTAAGTTGCGAAAGTAACCGATTTTCGTAACTGGATCCCTTCTTTACGCATCGTGCACACTCGCCCTTAAGTCTGATAATGTCAATAAAGGCTGAATGCGTTGCGTAACCATGGGCACATTAAAAAATAAGTTGACAGTTCGCCGCCATATTTGATTACACATTAAGGGCCTGTTTTACTGCTTGGTTGAGAAAATCTTGATTTTAATTATGTTATTAAATCTGAAAATAGGATATTAAATGGTTCAATTAAGTTTTATAAACTGACAGAATACAGTAAATGTAGAAATGTAATGTAAGTAAAACGTTAATAGCCATTTCAATTAGTTTTCGCAAAAATAAAGCAATAAATAACCAAGGAAGAAATATGAAAAGATTAAGAATTTAATTATTTTAAAAACACATTCAATTTAAATAAAAGACCGTTTCATTTCTTTTGAAAGAAACCAATTTAGTGTTGTGAAAATATTGAATATAAAAACGTTTACTCGTCCATTTTTAGTAAATACTAGCTTCTGCCAGCGGCTTCGCCCGCGTGATGTTTGAAATTGTCCCACGGGATCTTACTACCGGGATAAAAAGTATCCTATGTGTTAATCCAGGTTATAAACCATCTGTGTGCAAAATTTCATCCAAATCCGTTCAGTAGTTTTTGCGTGAAAGAGTAACAAACATCCATACATAGATCCATACAAACAAACGTTCGCATTTATAATATTAGTAGGATTAGCTTAAAATTGATGCATTGATGGCAGTCGTTAAGAATTAAGATCATAATAAATAAATTATGTTATTGCGATACGCATATTCTGCATATTTAGCAATCTCAGAACGGAACGAACAGAAAAAGCCACCGCCGCGCCGCACAGTGGGCTGAAACGGGCCGGTAGAGGACTTAGCGTTTAAAAAAAAAAGTTTATTTTTCTGAAACTTTAAATAGTGCGTTGGATTTATCTATTGATTATAAGTAATTATTTATATGAGGGTCGTTTAGATAACTGGAGTATTTTCGGAGTTAATAATAACCAAAGTAATTTTTGTATGAAGCAAAACAAAAAAACTTGAAAATCTAGAAATTCTCAAATTTTCTCAAAGAATTGACTTTACGTATGTATAGTACGTATTTTTGTCCTATTTTAGCACCTATTCTCGAGTTGCGATTTTCTGCGATTTGGTCGCAATTTCAAATTTTGTTCTCTATTCCACACCACCATAGAGGTTAAGAACCAGGCGCGTTTTTTTTATGTAGTGGTCTCCCCGTTAGGCCTAAACCACCAAGGACTAATAAAATAAGTAAAAATCACAATCAGGTACATGTAACTGCACTTTTTTAATTTAATCACTATCAAGAGTATCCATATTAACGAATGCAAAATTTTCGTATTCGTCATCATCAAATGTTTCCGTTTGTTCAATTATTAATAAACTTTATGCTTCTTCTGACAAAGTTTTATATTTTCTGCGAAGTTTGTGGCGTTTCGCTAAGATGAGTGGATCAGAGCTGGTCAACAAATTATTTAAAATGTCTCATTTGTAGTTTTTCTACTGCATTTTCTGGAAAGGTGTTGGCGGTACCTACGAAAGTCTTTATTTCTAGCTTCAGCAGCCTCTTCAGATAGCTGTCCAATTGGTATTAGACCAAAACTTTCAATAATAGCTGCACCATGCACAAGAACTTAATGAACACTTGAAGGCATATAATACCAGCCATATAATTCCAAATACAGTCGCATGGTCACTTGAAATTTGACTGTATCAATGTGGTAACCTGATGAAATTGCCTCTAAAATGGTTGCAAACCGCCTAATTAAGTCTTCACTAACACCAGTTATCTCAGCAGTCACGTTTGAGTAATAACTTTAAGGTCTTTTCATGTTGATCACTTAATTCAACTAAAACCTATATACCTAAAAAACCTATATAACTAAAAACTATAACCTAACCTTATCTCATCACACAAACTGTCATTATTTTTAATACTGCCACTGTTTTTAAAAATAATAAAAAGGTCAAGGTTGTTCACCAAATCTTCAAACATTTTCACAAACACAAAATAACTCACACTCACTTCACTTATTTGTTTATGTAATAAATATGTGAGGGTAGTGCGTCTATTATGGTGGGTAATAGAACACTGAAGTACGTTTGAATGCAATGGTACATTTTGTGCCATAACTTGATGTTGCGGTCGCGCATTCCTATCTCTTGATTCCCGGTTAATAAGTGTCAAAACAAATTACGTCATACCTACCTATATTACCTATGGTGGTGGAAAATGTCGAACATTTTTTTTTATTTAAAGTACTAAGTAAGTATTGGAGTACTTCAGGCCGTTTATTTTCAATTTCAAACTAATTGGAATAAATTGCTAAACTAAAATTTCATGAATCTTCATACAAATTTGATATGGCTATATCTCCGAAAGTACGAGTCCAATTAAAAAAGTTAAAGAGTAAAAACTTTTTAAATTTATGTCTAGATACTAAAAAAATACATTTTAGTTCTTAAGACCCACCCTTGTAATCCCAGCCCACTGTGCGCCGCAGTCCGCCTTTGTACAGTGTTTACTTGTGCATAAAGTTTTAATAAATAAATAAATAAAAATATCTCGCGAGTATCATCCTTATGAGATAACGAGAAGTCGTTGCACTGTGTTCTTATTGAGTTGTATTGTATCATATTAGACTATTTAATATTTCATGACTGAAAAGTGTACTTAATGCTGATTTTCTCTTACACTGGATTTTCAACGCCGAGAATTAAAATAATATTTAGGCATAGTACGTGAAACTATCCACCCCTCTGATTTTTTTTCAAAATAAGCAGTTATTTTTTCAAGACAGGCGTATTTTAGCAGTGTATTTGATTATTTTCTAGCTTTAATTTGATATTTGTAATCGAATTGGCAAGGAATGGGCAATAAATAGCAATAGCAAACTAACACGAGGCTAACGAACTTATTCTTTTGCCACACAAATCTTCAACTTCTCTACCGTGGAAATTAACATCTTAATAATTGCCGTGAGAATATATCATAAAGAAGCTACACATTTGCATGGCTTTTTAAATTTTATTCGCCATTTATTATGTTTTTACGGTCACCAGTGCAAGATTGAATTAATTTGAAATAATTTCGTAAACTAGTTTTTTGTTGTAAATATAGTTTTTGTTACGTTACATCATGTCCATGTAACCTGAATAGGAACTGATTCGATTTGTTTATTTATTCATTGTCTTCCTAAAGAGGTGTTCTACTTTTTTTAAGAGAAAAAACGTGACATCGGAAATGCACCTTTTTAAATTGAAGCACCAAATTGTCTGTAAAAAACTTCCGTGTTTTTTTTTGTTTCAGTTTGTTATTCAGGAAAAAATACGTTTTCAGCCGTGCCTTTTCCCGAATTCTTTCTCGGTAGTTTTCGATCTAACCGGTAGCTGCTGAAAACAAGTATTGTTACATGGAGCGACCTCTAGAACTTAGTTACTGAGTTACACTGATAGATATCCTTTAATAAGACTATTCTCACATTTTTGGGTTTCTGTTCGAACTTTTTTAAGATCTACAAATTACAGTCGAAACTACGAGTACTTGCCTAACGTGCTGTTTAACGTTATCATTCAATACCGATATCGAATAAAATTCCAGACAACTGCAATAACGCTCAAATGAGTACATTTAAGTAACGACTAGTGAATAAAAAGGCAAAAGTACGTGTAAAACTTCTCTTTTTACCCAGTACTATATAATTAGACGCAGTAGGTCAGAATACAGCCCACATTCATCCCGCAGCTGTCAGAAATAAGGTCAGTTGAGCTCCAGCCCCGAGATTATAGTAATAAGGGAGTACCTACGAGCATCGTCTGCGTTCGAAAATTCGTTTTATTGGAACCGCACCTTAAAGGGCAGGGCGTCATACATTACAAAGTGCATTGTTTTTTTAGCCATTTTGAATGTCAACTTTTTTTGTGTGTTTTTGGTTTTGAGGGGGCAAGTTAACGAGTTCAAGCCTTGAGGGGTTGATTCGCACGATTAAGTTTCGGTTTAACAACGAGTTTATGAGCATGTTTATTTTTTTCATTTTTAAAACGAGGAAGCGTATGCATACCCAACTAGTCCGCAATCTTTGGGCATCCGCCATATTGGATTTAGAACAAAGTCACTTAGCTTACCATGCATTGTCATCTAAACTAAAAAGTACTGTTGGTGGACATTTCATTTTCCTGTTCGTGGAATTGTGGCTATTGGAAAGCGAGATAGTGCAGTCAGTTTTTGACCAAGCGCTTAAAGATTTGCGATCGAGCATAGTTACCTAAAACTATAATCTCAAATCACTTCAAGCAGATTAATCAAACACAAACTGCGGTTACTGACCACGTGCTGACATTGTTTCTCCATTACGTAACAATATTTATTACCGTTAGAAAGTATTGCGCGGGACATCGCAGCGGGTTTAGCACTATCGTGCGAATTGGCCTCTAATCAATAAACAGACTCTCATCACGTAATACTTATTCTTTGAAATAAACTTAGGACATAATAGTTACTTCCTGCTTTAAGCTTTTAGTTACCTAGAAAGGCTAGAATTAACTGGGAAGGAAGATCCGTAATATAAAAATGTCTAACCTAATTTCGGATTCGATGATTGGTAAACAGAAAGTTCAGGCAATATTGGGTTTCGCTAATGACGAACTATCTCATCAGCTTTCTGAATTCTTAGGTAAATCAACTAGGTAAACAAAGATCTGCCAGCAGATTATCCAACTGTTTACAGGTGTTCAGAAATATCTGAAAGGATTAGAGATTTCTTCATCTTTAGCTCCTAAATTCTTATTTCCATCTATCGCCTACCAATAATTGTTTATTTTGGTAATGGTGGATAGCTACGGTTCCAAACAAAGCGCTATGTTTCCACATTTATATTGTGCGAACTGCCAGTCTGCAGAATAAGCAGCCGGCTTCACTGTTTCTCAATCATTATAATCTAGATCTCTTAAAATCGGTTTCTTTTAGGCAAGCGTATTCCACCCTAGGCAACATAATAGCTTTACATCAAGCTAGTTGCGTCCAAACACAAGCCTACTAAGTAAAAAAAAAAAGAAAAAGTCAATGGCAACACAAATTATTACATCCCAATCAAATTGAGTCTGAGAACTCCTCACCCGGATTGGGATCCTGGTTGAACGGACCATGATTGTTTTGGAAAGCAACCATGATGGTCGTCTTATTGTTTCATAAGTTAGCGTTTACCCAAATAAAAACAAGCTTCTTCACGACCAATCATAAAGTATCGGTAACCTACAAATTATAAACAAGTTCACCGATGCATCATAAAAGCGCTTCAAAGCGAACTGTAAACAAGAAACCAATGCGTATGAGTTGAAACCTGAATACTGTAACGGGATTGGTCGATATGCGCCGCCGGACAATTCAAGAATGGAACGATATGCGCAGTCATTGTTTGATTCTTGTACGGTTCGGTACACAACATGTTAAAATATGTTTTTGTAGGTTTTTAAGAAATGAAATTATCGGTACTATCCAGTACTAACTGGGTTGTGGAGGTCAGATAGGCAGTTTTTCCATGTAAAATACTGTTAATCAGCAATATCCGGTTAGATTCGAAGCCAACCCCCAAAATAGTTGGGAAAAGGGCGATGCAGGTGGCAAAACATCAGGGGTTGTTGTGCCACCTGCACCTGCATGGTTGGGTCGCATTCCTCATTCCTAAAGTTCATGATTTCCCTGACATGAAAAGCAATTTTCTGCTTGACGATGTTTCGCCATCTGTGCCAGTCCTTGGCAAAGTGAAGATGTCTTGGAGTTTTGAGTCCAAGGTGAATTAAGTGAAGTTCAGGCAGTGATGGGCGAATTTGGTCAAGAACTTAACAGGAAGAAAATACTCATCACAACATTATAATTTTCAGGAATTCTATATATTACTTATTGAAAGTAGATAAATCTTAAAATTCACCGAAAATTCCGCAATAAGAAAGATCAGATCTTGCGTATCATGGCAAAATTACAGGCTGAAAACACTGTTAGACAGACTTCTTGAAAGCTTCCAATACTCGCAACACACGAAGTTTTTAAAAAAAAATTAGAACTCGAAGAAGCTGGCAACATTTTCATTTATAACAAAAGCAAGAACACAAATTTAAAAAAAAACTTTATGACACAAACAGTAAGTAAATCTAGAAAATCCATCTGTCAAAAAGTAAAGTTACTTATCAGATCAGAGCAACACAATTCCATTTCATTGTCTGCCATATTTGGTTTACACCTGAAAACAAGCCATCTCTCCAATACTCGGAAACTTCAGGTCTTCCCTCCAATGGACCGTTAAACATTTTTTCTGATTCAATTACAATTTTCTCCGCATTTAATCAAGTTTTTATGATCATCGCTTCATTGGGCACGTCAACAGGTTGAAATGTATTAAAAACTATGTTTACGGTGTCTTGGGGCTGATTTATTTGTTTATTATTCTAATTAGGAAGTTTAATTACTGTTTCTTTGTTTATTTGCATCGTTTTTTTGTCTGTGATGATTTTCTTTCCTTGGAAAATGGTCTAGACTGATTCTTGCGAACAATACTACTTAGTTCTGATTTGTTGTTAAAGTTTCCAATTATAAAAACAAAACAATTAGTTTTATTTTAAAACCAAAGAGACCTTTAGTATACCTACAATATACCAGTGGCAATTACTTCGAAAACTCATTTCGGATTTTATGAGTATTCTAATTTTCGACAACCTCAAATAATGTTTGTCTTTTTCCTCATGGTTATCCCTGATAGATGCTCACTTTATCTATTTTCATGTGGTTTTGTAAACATTTGACGCATAGACAAGTAGCCTTCCCGCGCAATTTCTTATGACATCCACAAAATAAATGGCCGTAACAACTGTCACTGTCAAACACAACTTTCACTCACGTAAAAATACTAATTTAATTTCCACCATCGCCACAACAATTAAATAATTCATCAGACATTACGTAAAGGTAGGAAGTACAATATCAATTCTTAGTACAACATGTCAATGGGTAATTTAACAGCAGAATGTCAATAAATGTTGTTTGAATTCATTGGCGCGCGGCGTCCATTTTCTCTTCATTTCACTTCGGAAAGCTGAATGCATGGCATGTTAAAACCATGTTTTGATGAATATTTAGCTGGACTGGAGCTTAAATGGCAGTTAGGTTGTGTTGGCGGTTGTTAAGTATAGAAACTTGGGCTCAGGTTAGGACGTGACTAACTGTGAAAGTGTTAAATACAATCGTTTAGGATAGCTGAGTTATTACGTGGGTTGCCAAGCAAAACAACAGTAATTAAAAGATAAGTCTTATATGATGATTTTCTTCAATGTAGCCTGAAGTTTAAATTACTAGTGTTTTTTTTAACAAATTGTGACGCTGTTTATAAGATTACTATTGGATTGCAATAACTAAACATCAATGTTTATGAATTACAGTTGGCTGGCGTCATCATAGTGTAGCCCGAAGGAATGTGTTTCACAAATTATACTCACAAATAATATCATTGCTTATCAGATTAATATTGAATTGCAATAATTAAACCATCGATGAAAATCATTAATTACATTTACCGGACATCCTCATAATTTTTACCAAATCGGCTTGTTTCCAGTTTCCACAATTTCGAAGGTTATCTTGCCAGAATAACCCATAAAGGCAGAAAATTGAGAGAAAATATTTCTTAACACATTCTTAAATTGCAATCTCTTGTGTTTTCTTAAGACTCGAGACACTGAAAACATGCATGAGATGACGTGTAATAGAGATGATGAGATTTCATCATCTGCCTAGCCTTTTCCCAACTACTTTGGGGTCGGCTTCCAGTCTCAGCAGATGCAGCTGACTACCAGTATTTTACATGGTACGACTGCCTGTCTGCCTCCACAACCCAGTTAATACTAGGTAATCGATACCCCTTGGTAAGACTGGTTGTCAGACTATTTGGGCTGCTAAAGATGGACAAATGACAGCCGGGACCAACAGCTTAACGTGCTTTCCAAGGCACGGAGGAAAAAAATGAGATTTGTATGGAATAAAAGACATGCTGCGACAACCACAAATAAATTGGGATAAGGCCAAGAGAATGATGATGACATTGACCAAATTCAGTGTTTTGGGTTAAAAAAATAGCATTTACTACATTCAAATCTTACGAAAGCGGCAACATTAACCAAATCGTTTTACTCGTTATAAATCTCTTACAAACACGGGTTATAATTAATCTGTCACTGCGCAGTCATTTTGTCACACTTGCTTCAGATGCAGCGTCAGATAATCACTGAAATTGTCACGTCAGTCAAGATTGACATGATAAGACCGTGCAGTGTTTGTGATTAAATTATTATGACATGTGAGTCTAGCACTCATTATGAAACTTTTTACTAGTTATAGAAGTTGTCTTATTTGGACTTTATTTTATTTTTAGATGGATATTGTTATTATAGATTGTATTATACAGTGTGGAAGGGACACCGAGGCCGACGCACAAACAGCTACCACTAATTTAGAAAAAAAAAACGTCCGTTCGTTTAGGTCTTTTTTCTCTCTTCTGTGTCAATCACACCCAAGGATAACATAGTCAACAAGGGTATCTTACAAATACCTAATAAATACCGTACTGTTAGCGATTCCAATCTAATTTTCCAGTCCGTAGCAATGTTTTACTAACACACACATCGTCACAGTACATCTCAGACATACAGTGATTTTGCAGGAGTTTAGGACCTGTTTTGAGAGCAGCGGTGGCCCAATGGTGGCGGCCCCGACTTACGAACAGCAAGTCGTAGGTTCGAACCCAGGCAGGCGCATTACTTTCTGTAATTTATTTCATCACCGCTGCTCTCAAAACGGTGAAGGAAAACATCGTGAGGAAACCGGCATGTCCTAGAACCAAAAATTCGAAGGCATGTGACATCTACCAATCCGCACACCCGCGTGGTAGATTATAGTAGGTAGATTATTCCCTCTCATTGAGAGGAGGCCGTGTCTCAGCAGTGGAAACATTATAGGCTGATGATGATGATGAGGACCTGTTTTACATGATCTTTACTGTCTGACAGATAGACAGGCTTATCAAAACCAGGGACTGGCATTGTGATTTGTCAAACACTGCTACTTTGATTTACAATTTTACAGTTCAGTCATGCACTTATCACAGGAAGTGCTTAGACAAACTTCATAAAATGAAAAAGTAGAGATAATGTTCAGTTAAAAGAATACAGCAGTTGTATTTGGAATACAGCAGCGTATATGTCACCGTAAAATTGTCAAATACGTTATATTGTAATATCTCTAGCGATATTGTAAAGTCTCGAATTATTGTCAAATGAACATACTGCTTACAACAAAACGCATTATTTTTCGTGAAATGCATGCGATGGTAGTCAACTTACGCGGTGTGGAGGGAAGGAGGGTCCCCCTTGCCCAGTGGTACCACTCTCATGAAAAGATACTGTACCATTTCTGAGAAATACCGATTAATATAACCTAACCTTAAAACACTTTATATTCCCCTAAAAAGCGTAGTCGACGGAGACCCGCTTCGCGGGGCCCCTATTTCCGAGTGCAGGGTTTAAAGGAACCTAACTAACCCCCAAGTAACATGCGACAAGAGCAGGAAAACGATGACTGAAAGAGTAGAATGGAAACTTGACTACACCGAAAACTGCGAAACAATAAACTCTGTACGTTATCTTATCACACTATAACCTTTCAAAGCCACATTCCTTGCTAAGTTCTAGCCAGAACAAAAGCTAAGTTCAATAATTTGCAGCGACTCTGCGTTATAATGAGCCTGTACCGGGAACCGAGCACCGTTACGTTGCCCTAGCGCCTGCGCCCGCGCCGGCCGTGCAGCGCGCATACATTTGTGTGTAGTGATGGCCTTGTATCGGTTATGAAACGATACATTATGACAAATGAATCGATTCTTTATAAATATTTTTTTCTCATCCGTATAACGTCATCTATTCTTCCGTTTCGACGCGGAGGTTTTATATTTCATACAAGTAATTCTAAAATTCGATTCTTTCGGCGCGTATAGGTTTGCGTCCACCTTAATGGTGATTGTGATTTGAAAGATGATTTTTGCGCGTGCGACGCTATTACGAATACATAATTACATACGAGTAATAAAGAATTATTACGCAGTTCACAAGTGAAAATCCTCACGTAGATTGTAGTATTTTTTCCGAAATTACGCTGGACATAATATTTGCCATGGTTTATGATGCAGCTCAGTAACTGTTTAACATTTGAGCTCAGTCTTATAATCAATTGTTATAATGTGAAAAACTGTTGTCCGTCGTTTGGGCAAGGACACGTAAGGACATAATATAGGACATAGACATTTTCTAACGTCTAGTAGCGGACATGAGACATGTTTCGGACGACGCGTTTCTCTTGTTAAGTTTACGCTGTTAACCGATTTCGTCAGCAAAACTTAACAGTTGACTGTGAAAACCTCCAATTGCGGGCCATTGAGCCGATCCCTCACCTCACTAATCTAATAATAAATTTCAATCGACCATTTCTCCTCACTAGTTCACACTCGGATTGCAAAGCAATTAAGTGTTATGGCCGTGGATTACGGCGAGCAGGCGACTGCCCACCACTTCCCGGTTGTACTGCAGCGCTATGATTTATTGTGAATTCTATAAGAGTAGCGGGATTATATACTTGATAAAATGCATGCCGTATCGCCACGCTTCTTGGGTAGTGTATTAGAAAACTAGTATGGCAGTTATAGCGCTTTGTTGGGAGATATTATTAGTGCTGTTGACTTAGTAGGAGTATGTGACTTATTCTGATGTAGTTGGCCAGTACAACAACAGAAAACAGGGATGCCCGAGAAGATGGGAGGGCGAACTACTATTAAGCCTGGGACTACTCTGGACTACGGCACTGGACAGAGCCAAATGGAAAATCTTGGAGGAGGTCTATACCGAAAGGCACACTGAACTACGTGTTGTCCTATAAACGATGAAATTGATAAAGGTTTAAAAGACGAAATTCTTACTGAAATGTACGCCAAAGTAGATATACGGAATTGTCGAAGAGATTCAGGTGTCTGAAATAACTGGCCATAAGAAGAAGTAAAACAAAAGAAAATAATTCTTTTGTTTCTTCGTTAGTCTAGTGATCAGTAGCGCTACAGACGACCATGAGGTCCTAAGTTCAATTCTCAGGTCTGGTAATGAGTTACCTATTGGGTTTTCCAACAAGAATTTCTCTGTAGCAGGATGGAGTTTGGATTTCTGCCCATGTGTTCGAAAGTTAAGATGGATTAAATCCAGTAATGCTAGCACTGACTAACGAAAGTTTCGTTCTACTGTTAAAACGCTAAGCAGCGAAATGGACATTTTGCGAAATGGTAATTTTTCGGATTGGACATTTTGCGAAATGGACATTTTGCGAATTGGACATTTTACAAAATGGACAGTTTTCGACCGCTGGACATTTTGCGAATTGGACATTCTGCGCCTAAACGAGATGATGGACCAATGCAAATTGTCTATCGTTTGAAAGAGACAATGCATCGAGTACGGGCTAACTTCGTTACTGTCTTGCATATTTTATTACATTAATTTATTGTAAGAAAAAAACCTCTGTGCATGAACCGGTTGTTTTAAGCTTATTTATCCTACAACACGGGTTAACAGCTCTAGGGATTTACACTAAATCCTAAAAAATAACCCGATTTAAACCTCTATACGGGTAGCCTCTTCGGTCCCTGACAGCAGCGGACATTTCTGTCAGGTCACTGAGGCGGGGTGGACAAATAAGTAGACGTTTGGTAAAAGTAATCTACTCTTTGTTCCATCGCCTGCTCAACAAATTGTAACGGTTATTAAAAGACCCAATTCGGTGTACACCAGCTAAACAAGATGAGTTGCACATCACACTGCATCTCGTCCCCTCCCACGACACACTTTGTTAACAATTAAAATATTAATGTTTAACATTTCCGTGTCATGTAAACCTCTCAGGCATAACCAGTTCTTTCCAGATTGGACCGGAGTGCACCAGTTTCAATTAAAGCGTGAATGTTGAACATTCTTTGGATCTTGGCAAAGTAGGTCTGAAACTGGTAACATAAATTAAGCGATCGTGGAAAGAGGCTGTTTGGGAATACTTATGGGACTATGAACGCCACAAATACTTTCCAAACGCTGAAACAAAAGGCCATGTTTTGGATCTTGTCAAACATAGACTGATTGCGATTTGTAAAGACGACCATTTGGAGAAATCCCTTGAGAGGTTCATACCATTCCGTTCACTTACAATTGTTTCTAAACATGGCTGCTACGGACTTCCTACGAATGCTTTATAACTCGTGAGTACCTTAGCATTGGGCGATACTCTTGTCCAGAATGGCAGATTATTGTTATTTGTGTGTATTTATAACTACGCAAAAGTTATTTTCTTGGAAATAACGATCTCAAACACTGTTTTAGGCTTTCACGGTTTAAAACTATACTTATATTGTCACTTACGGGATATCTTCCGTGATTATTTGCGTGAGCTCAACTCAATAAATAATCACGGAAGATATCCCGTAAGTGACAATATAAGTATAACTATCTCATCTTAGCTGATGACCAAATAGTATCTTGACGTACTTCACCATCATTCCCCTGCCATTAGCCTAATTTATTTGAAAGGTGATCCACCTGAGAACCTTGGCGTACTTATAAACCATGTACTCCTCAAACAAGCAACTGGTTTGCTCTACAAAGTTCTGGAGTATTCCAACTAAAACCATTAGAAAAGACGACACAATCAACTGTACACAAAGGTCAGTACAATAGTAGCGGACTCAATCGGAAACGGTCACGGGCCATCGGTTCCGAATCGATCGGAATCGATGAGTTTACGTAAGTACTGATTACTTTATGTAATGTTTCCCACCAGCGGATGTCGATCGATTTTAGATTATATTACCGATTCAACGATGATTTATGTAATTAAGTAGTGGGTTTTGCAATAATTATGGATAATACGTATGCTTTGCGAGGTTTTAGAAAACAATGGATTTGGTTCATTAAGTTTTTGTAGGTCAATAGTAGTTGCTAATTACTTGATTGTTGAGCTGAGGGATGAAACTAAGCCGCCGCGGGAGACGCACCGGGCGTCGGGGGCCACGTGGTGGCTACCGGCCACCTTAGATGCGGGCCTGTGGACGGTTACCTATGGGCTAGCTAGCCGTCCGTCCGTCTAAAGACGACAGGCCGTGTCGACGGCGCGTTCGTGTTCCAGGCGCGCTTCAAAGAGATGTCAGCATAAGGGGAGGGGCCCGTAAGGGCCGAAGCCTGCCGGGGTTGCGGGCCTGTTCGAAAGAGATACCGCGGCCCTGGAAGACAAAGGGCGAGGAAGGAACATGGATGGGTTTTAGTCAGTAAAAGTCTGACACTCCCTCCCGCTCCGCCCAGAGTGGGAGAAGTCATTTGATGATTTCCCATCCTAAAATAAAAAAAAGGGATGAAACTAAGGTAAGATCTAACAACAGAAGGTCTCGTTTTAAAATCTCGTGAACATTTTTTCACTGTCACGGAAATTCATGTGACGGTTTAAAACTATTAATTACTTTCGGTCTAGTTGTTGCACAGATAGATTTTAAAAATGTCGGTGCAATGAACATTGAACTTGCTAAAATGAAAACTAGTTGTGCTTGTTGAAAACACACTGGTTATTGAAACAACACAATCAACATTAACATGTAACAAGTAAGTATAGCAATGTTGTTGATTTTAAGAAACGTATCAAAATGATTTTTAATAAAATTAGCGAGGTGATAATAATTTTCTATATTTATTTTTATTATTATAACATCTTCTTCATCTACAAATCTCTATTAGAAGTCATTTCAGTAGTTACGTCCTTTCTAGCCATAGGGTTACAAGATTATTTTTAGGATTACAATATATTAATTTCTCCCTTTGACGATCATGACGGAATGATGACGAATAACGGCAAAGTGAATAGCTTATTTAGTAGCTGAAAATATAAATTCCGATTTTATTGAAGATATATGAAACGTTTTGAACGCCACTTGTCTCATTATCTGCCTAGCCTTTTCCCAACTATGTTGAGGTCGGCTTCCCAGTCTAACCAGGGTTGAAAGATACATACCCGTATTTAACTTGCAGTGACTACCTATCAGACCTCTACAATCCAGTTAGTACTAGGTAATATGAAAGCTGCTTGTCTATAGGTCCTCAACCTCAAGTAGCTAACCTTCAAAATTATCTTTGACATCCCTAAACCGAACCAAGGCATGGGTCTCTTTCCACATCTAAGGAACGCGTACCCAGGATATAATTAGGTATGTCATAATACCAACATTACTGACATGCATATCAAGATTGCCTCACCAAGCCCTTTCGTGGCTACTACCACAAATTGCTACCACACAAGGTTGATCGCGGGATGTTGGTTAAGAAATCGGATGTCGGCTCACTTAAATAGGTACCTGAGTATTTACCATATCTAAATACTTGTTGTAATAGTTTAAATATTCTATAGCATAGAGTTAGTTCGAGTTAGTCTATAGATATTTTTATAGAACCCACTCGAGTCACGCCTTCTTCTGCTACTTGTATAGATAATGTTTTCTGCGATTGTGAATACTTAGATAGAGCCGTAGTAAATAGTCTGCCGTCTGACCATAGCGGACAAACTGTAACTTTCAGGTGTAATACACCATTGCAAAAAGTTGATATTAAATTTAGACCTATAACTTCGAGTAAATTAAATAGGTACAATATTTCCCTACAGAACAAGTTAAGTGTTATGAGCCATGACGATATTAATATAAATCAATTCTATGATCATTTCTTTTCAATTGTTCACACTGAATTCAATAAAAAAATTGAAAAGAAGACTAAAAGCATTTGCCCTAAATTTATATTTAGTGATTGGGCAACTAGAGGTATCAGAAAAAGTAGGGAAACACTATTTGAGCTTTATGGCCTTAAGCCTTATGTAAACACTGAAACTTTTAACAACTATGTTGCTCAGTATTCAAAAATTTTTAGAAATTCATGCAAGGTTGCCAAAGCCCTGCACATTAGCAACAAGATTAAAACAGCAGAAAATAAAATTAAGACAGTTTGGAAAGTCATAAATAGCGAGACTAACAGGAAGAAAGTACGTAATACTAGCTATACATTAGATACAGTATGTGGTCCTAAAAGCTCCAATCAGGAAGTAGCTCAGGAATTTGTAAATTTCTTCACCAATATACCGTTAAAAGCTACGGAGGCTCTAAATTTCTCTTCTGAAGTCTCAATTGGTTTATTAAAAGCGAATGTATCTGGATGCCAGGCTGAATTTAAATTTAAACATATAAACCCGATGACGGTTATTAAAGCTTTCCGGCAAATAAAAATTAAACTGACCGAAGATCTATGGGGAATGTCTATCAAAGTTTGTACTTCCATACTTGAGACGATAGCTCCATACTTAGCTTTAATTTTTAATTTGAGCGTAGACCAAGGAGTTTTCCCTGATTTAATGAAATACAGTAAAGTCATACCGCTTTTCAAATCCGGGGATAGTAAAGATACTAATAATTATAGACCTGTATCCGTGTTGCCAGTTTTTAGTAAGGTGTTCGAAAAGATAATGCTTAATCAAATGCTCAATCATTTCAACACCAACAGAATCTTACACGATCAACAGTATGGCTTCACCAAGGGACGTTGTACAACTGACACCGGTGTAACCTTATTAAAGCACATATTCATGGCGTGGGAAGAGTCCCAAGACGCTGTAGGAATATTTTGTGACCTCTCCAAAGCATTTGATTGTGTAAATCACGACACATTGCTTTTGAAACTTGAGCATTACGGACTAGGTAAACTTGCTCTTAGTTTGGTAAAATCTTATTTAAGTGATAGACTGCAATATGTTCAAATAAATGGTGTTAATTCACAGGGCTTGAAAGTAAAAATGGGGGTTCCGCAAGGCTCAATATTGGGCCCTTTCCTCTTTTTAGTATATATAAATGATCTACCCTATTTACTGAAAAACCAACCTCAAAATATGGTATTATTTGCCGATGACACTTCCTTAATTTTTAAGATAAATAGACGAGCCCAAAATCTAAATGACGTGAATAATGCCTTACTTGAAGTCCATAATTGGTTCACAGCAAACAACTTGGTATTAAATGAAAAAAAAAACGAAATGCATAAGATTTGCTTTACCGAATGTTAAAAGTAGTGATTGTGAGATAATGTTGAATAAAGAGAAACTCGAATTTGTAGATAAAACGGTTTTCCTGGGGCTTACGCTTGATTCAAGGCTTCAATGGGGTTCTCATTTAACATCTCTTGCGGGGCGCTTAAGTTCAGCAGCATATGCCATTAGAAAAATCCGTCAATTCACTGATGTAGATACCGCTAGACTAGTATATTTTAGTTACTTCCACAGCATAATGTCTTACGGCATTTTGCTGTGGGGACGGGCTGCTGATATTGAGTCTATATTTATTCTGCAGAAAAGAGCCATCAGAGCCATATACAATCTTCGTAGGCGCGATTCTCTAAGGGAACTGTTTAAGGAAATTAACATCATGACTGTATATTGTCAATACATCTACGAAAACATAATGTATGTCAGAAAAAAACTGCATCTTTTGGTAAAAGAGGTGACAGACACAATTACAGTACTCGAAATAGAGACCAATTAGTTCAGCCTGGCTTCAGACTCGCTAAAGTAGACTCGTCTTTCATGGGGTACTGTTTGAAATGCTATAATAAAATTCCACAAAGCATTCTTGAACTAAATGAAACCAAATTTAAAACTTGCATTAAACGCACACTGTGTAAGCAAGCATATTACAAATTGGACGACTATATCGCTGATAAAAATGCTTGGCTCAATGCCGGTCCTGCTCCACAAGGACAGGGGCGCATAAATGGATAGCATTAAATGGTATTATTGGAGCTGCTGAAGATTGTACAACTATCTTTGCATTGTATAAATTCAATATCTTTAGTATTATATAACCTCATATCCCATATTGTGTGAGTGCCATGTTCTAGAATGCTATCATTCGCTGGAAACCTACGATTTTATTTTTTATTTTTTGACTTGAATGTGCCCTGGTGGTTAAGAGTATGTCATGCTCACTCAAATGTCCCGCTGATGGTGGCGCGTGTGTCGGGTCATTTAGTTCCCTTCAAAATGGTTGAGTTGAATGGTGCTGATACATGCGTCATGTTCGTGAACGGGCGCTGTCGGTTGGGACTGGTCAGCTCTTGGTTGCCACGGCTTTTGTTTTTATTTTTTAATTAATTATTTTATTTTTGAATTGTTTTTGTTAGTTTTAACTATGGACACTTTTATCGTGCACATCTTGCTACATTGTTCTCACATAATGCACCATCTCAACAGGAATGATGTAACCAAGATTTTGTAACAACATTATGATTTAAAAGAGTGTCCATGGAGTTTCTTGCCCGTTCTTCTCCATAGAGATCTACGCTAGGGAATGGGCAACTACAGTACTTTCACAGTTTTTATGTCTTGTGACTGGGACTGTAGCTACATTTAATTATCATCTTTGTTTCGACAATTCAAAAGCGCCTGTAACTGGCCTACTTGAAATAAATGCTTTGATTTTGATTTTGATTTAGAGCTTAGATACGTGGCAATCGCTTTCAAGATAACTTAATAAAACATCACGCCTGTAATATAAATAAATATCGCTGGACATTACACACAGCGCCATCTAGTGCCATACCAAGTAAGACTTATGTCGTGGACACCAGATAGTTGATATACTACTTATATAATACATAAATATACTTTACTACTACCTTGCCTTGCCTTACCTTTACTGCCTTGCCTTTATATCCGAAAGACAAGGCAGTAATACTGAGCATTTTGCCGGTTACATTAAAGCGTTTAGAATTTCTGTTGCGACTTTCAGTAGGGTAAAAACAAGCTTTCAGGTAGCTTTTGTCAAGCCCATGGAGAGCTTATTATTATAAAAAGTGTGATAATGATACTAGATAAATCATCTGCCGCCTTTTGCTCAACTATGTTGGGTAAACTGCCATTTGTCGATCTTTTAATAGTCGTTACAGGAAGTTTGGTCTGAAAGTCTGTCAAACTGGGTTGTGCGAGTCAGATATGCAGTCGTTCCATGTAAAGTTCTACTATTCAGCCGCATCCGTTTAGACAGGAAACCGAACAGAATACAGGGTGTAAACCACCTCATCACATAGCCGTTAACCAAGCATTCTGTACATCAAAATAAGTAACTTTACGCAAAAATGTTTGCTGGGAAACAACTTTTTTTTTGAGGTTATAATTCACGTTTTGTGGTAGAACTCAATGTAACGCATTTAAAACATTGTGGTGATGGATGGATTTAATAGTATGGGGGTCGTGGAGGTGTTAAAAGTCAAAATCTTACAAAAAAAAACTTGTATTAAAAAAAAAAGTTTTTCAAAAAGTTGACCCCCTATATATCTCCGAAACCTACTAGGTTCCCAGGTATGGTGTAAAACAAAAAAAATATTGCAATGATAGGGAGAACAAGTGCCTTTCGGCTCCGTGAAGAGGTGTTTTACACCCTTTATAGTTCGGAAAAGGCTAGTCAGATGATGCTGACTTCCATATTATACAAGTCTCCGTTGTAAGAAACGCCAATGGTTTAAGTACAAACTTGTACCAGTCTTGCTAGTTCCTTTCTTACCCAATCCTACAGAATCAGAGTGAACTTCTAGTTTCCCAACTCTAAATTAAATAAACCTAATTCCATACTCTCCAGTAACGAGCAATTTGTCAAGAACAATAGCTCCATAGGTTGCCTAACGCCGACAATAGGATTCGGCGCTGTTTAGAGGGACGGTCGGCAAAATAACACCGATCTTAACAAATACGTAATTGTGTGAGTTTGGTAATGTTATATTTTTATTCTTGTTTGTGAAGTGTGTGGTCATTGGATGAAAACAATCCTATTTGTTGTTGGTTTCGAAAGAATGGGAAATGATGAAGTGTTTTTATTGATGTTCCTCTTTCTTTATGTATAACTAGCTGACCCACGCAATTCGTCTGCGTCACATAAGAGAGAAAAATGAAAGGAAAAAAAACCCCGTTTTTGCAACATTTTTCATTCCTGCTCCGCTCCTGATGGTCATAGCGTGATGTTATATAGCCTATAGCCTATAGCCTTCCTTGATAAATGAATGGACTATCCAACGCAAAAAGAGTTTTTCTATTCGACCCGGTAGTTCCTGAGATTAGCGCGTTCAACCAAACAAACAAACTCTTCTGCTTTATAATATTAGTATAGATAAGTATGTATTTACAACAAAAAAAAGAACTATGTAGTATATCAACTGTCTAGTGTCCTCGCCACAAGCCTTGTTGCTTAGTGTGGCACTAGATGGCGCTGTGTGTAATGTCCAGCGATATTTATTTATCGCGTGGTTAGTGCCTAACGTGATGTCAGAGTTTTTATGCTGCCAATATGCGTCAGACTGGCTTTACATGCATGTCGCGCGTCGTGAAATATCTTTCAGGCATTCCGGTTTCCTCACAATGTCTTCGTTTACAGAAGCAAGTGATGACCAATGACCATATGAATACGAAAAATCACTTGGTACTTACTAATCACTAATTATATCACTGCAGATTCGACTTCCATGTTAAAATAACCTTTACGAGGTAAAATGATGCTAAAATGAACGTCTTGTCATTCAATTTGTTGGCTGCTGTCATCTTTCTGACTGCGTATTTCCACTACGTCATGAGTTACTGTCGTAGTTTATGCAGACAATATTCACAAATGGATAAAGAGAACCTTCTTTATCCTTTACTCTGTCTAGCGGACGACACAGGCTTGACAGAAACCATAAAACTCATTTAAGACAAAAAAAACTACTTTTTGAAAAGAGAACTCTGAAAAAGTAGGTACGTCTATTTGAAAATAGCGAACCCCTCAACCGCAGAGTATATAATCACTACGTTTACCCTCAACTAACCATTTAAGATATTGCCTGCTGTGTAAAATATGTAGAAATTAGATCCCAAAAAATCCTAAATCTTTTATTGCTGGTAGTACAAAATTGATCAGTTGATTAGATGGTCACAGTTCGATGCATTCCTATTGCTTTTAGCACCATTGTATTGAACCAGCCATAGATTGGTCCAAGGTCGACGCATGTTCTTAATAGATGTAAACGGTTTAAACAAATTAACGAGTCTATGTAAGCTCATCATTTGCAGCTGAATATCAGTATTTTACATGGTGACCGCCACAACCCAGTTCATCATCATCATCATCTCAGCCGAAAGACGTCCACTGCTGGACATAGGCCTCCCCCAAGTGTCGCCACGTTGACCGGTCCCTTGCTACTCGCATCCACCAGATTCCCGCAACCTTCACCAGGTTATCGGTCCACCTAGTGGGAGGTCTTCCAACGCATCGTCTTCTGGTTCGCGGTCGCCATTCCAGAACTTTTCGGCCCCATCGGCCATCCGTTCTGCGAGCAATGTGCCCTGCCCACTGCCACTTAAGTTTAGCAATTCTTCGGGCTACGTCGGTGACCTTGGTTCTCTTGCGGATCTCTTCATTTCTGATTCGATCACGCAAGGAAACTCCGAGCATAGCCCTCTCCTTTGCCCTTTGGGTGACTTTAAGCCTTTTGATAAGGCCCATTGTGAGCGACCACGTTTCGGTCCCGTATGTAATCACTACCACAACCCAGTTAGTAGTGGGTAATACGATACCCCTTGGTAAGACTGGTTGTCAGATTATTGGGCCACTGACTACCTGTAACGGCTGTCAAAGATCTACAATTGACGGGACTAACGGCTTTGTATACTTTCCGAGGCACGGAGGAAACTCGGTATGTAATGGGTGGTCACCCATCCCTGGACCAACCCAGGAACGGGCGGCTTACCTAACCTAATGATCAATCCGAGTAGCTGTTATTGTTTTTTTTTTTTTTTTTTTTTTTAGGTTGGGAAATCATCAAATGACTTTTCCCACTCTGGGCGGAGCGGGAGGGAGTGTCAGACTTTGACTGACTAAAACCCATCCATGTTCCTTCCTCGCCCTTTATGTTCCAGGGCCGCGGTATCTCTTTCGAACAGGCCCGCAACCGTTATTGTTTAGCCTTGAGCTCCATTTTGTCAATAAAATTGAAAAATATGTGTATAAATGTTATTGTGCTTATGAAAGCAAACATTGTTTATTTGATTTTGTTTTGAAAGAATTCAAATCGTATTGTTCATTGTGATTTCTATTGCGAAGATCTCAGAATTCTAATTCATAACGGAAACAAACCAGGACAAGATGAATTTGAATAGTTATTTGATATTGATTCGCACTGTGTGAGATGGGAATATGAATTGCACTAATTCTCATCGAATCGGTAGGCAGTCGCAACGTTAGAGCCCGAAATCTGCCAACCAGTTCAGACTGGTTGGCAGATTGGCAGTCGCTCCATTTAGTAAAAAACTGGTATATAGCTGCATTCATTGACGACCCGAATGGCGCAGCGGTAGTGAGTTTTAGCTTACGTTCTTAGGGTCCTGGGTTCGAATCCCGGTAGGAACAAATGTTTGTGTGATGAGCATGGACATTTGTTTCCGAGTCATGGATATTTATTTGTATAATAAGTATGTATTTACAAACAAAAAGTATATATGTAGTATATTAACTGTCTGGTGACCACGACACAAGCCTTGCTTAGTGGGGCAATATGTGGCGCTGTGTGTTATGTCCAGCGATATTTTTTTTTATTCGGTTAGACCCTAACTTATGGTATGAATAACATTGAGATGAAACACTTAAATCTGTCAGAAAAGTGATCTCAATCCACAACAACTGAAGAGAAACTTCAAACACTTAAACCCAAGACTTCATAACAAGTAGTATACTCGTACTAATACGATTTTCTACTAAGAAATAACAGTTATTTACTCGTCGTAAATCATAGCAGAAATCATAAATATACTCATTAACTGGTTACAATCGTAACAGTGGTGAAAGTGTTAATGTTCGATGAAATGGGTATGAGCAGAAAGGTGTCTGTAATTAGCTATTAGAATTTACTATGTAAGTTTTATGATCCTACATAATGTAAGACTTAATTATGGAGGTTTAATATACCTACTTACAAAGTTACATCTGATATAAAGAAAATAGGGATCTATACAGACTTATCATTTCAAATTTCAAAATTTTTCATTGAAGAGCGGGATCTCCTAGCAAAAGTACATCTTTTACATAAAAGGACGTCTGTAAAAGTTGTACAAGTTTTTGCAATAAATGCATACATTTATTTATTTAACACCATCTGTAATACCAGAAGGGTAAGGCATAGGTGTACCTAACCTCACGACATTTCGCCGGTAATGTTTAAGTCCCATGTATTAGGGGTCAAGCCTTTTGCCATCAACCGGGCACAAATCTAGGCTCCGTGGCTGCTTCTGAGAAATTTCTGATGGATAAACCCATCAACACTATGCCCAGCCGGGGAATTGAACCCAGGGTCTCATTCTCAGCAACCACGCATGTGACCACTAGACGTTGGTCTAGTGGTCAGGCAGTTCAAGTAAATGACTCCAAACTTATATTATTTTCATTTAAACTTTTAAACTTATATAATCGTTATTTTCCAAAACATTAAACAGTGAAGATAAGTAATTACTAGTTCTATACAGGTGAAAGTGTCAAGCGTGTAAATAGCCATGGTCCAGCACGTACCGGCATGGCCCAGCATTAGTAATAAGTAGCTAATTACTGCGCAGGCACGGCTTTCTAACCGGAGCCGTATATGGAGTTAAAGATGAAGGGACAGTGATAGCCAGGGAAATGTGGAAAATCTGCCAGTTTTTGTGATAACTATCGCTTTTTAAATGGGAGTGGAGTGTCTGGTTATGTCCTTTTTAGTGGAAAAGATAACGTTTTGATCGATGAGTGAAATTGTGAGGTGGCATATAATATTTACATTACAGTGATGGACGTCACCTCACGTCTGCGTATCCCTGTGGGGATTATAGGTTCACACCTGTGATACTCGTAGGGTAGGGTGGGTCCGATCTCCGATGCACATTTCTCCAGTAAAGTTAAAGTTCCATATAGTAAGTGGGCGATCTTATTACCATCAATGAGAGATTTTCTTTTTCAACTCTTCCCTAGTCGCTGGATAGATGGCGCTGGTCTGACTACGTTACTGCAAGGAACAGAACGTCACATAATGTCACTTGGACCTAATGATTATATTCGGAAGCGTATGCAAACGAAAGTGTCAGTCAACGAGCGTATGTCACGTGTGTTTTTTCAAGTGTTTTGGCTTTGGCACCTACTAACGTATCAACGCCATCTATCGAGTTCATGGAAACTATTTATTTTTTCCAACCACCAACCGAACCAATCCGCACTGGCCCCGCGTGGTAGATTATAGCCCATTCCCTCTCATTGAGAGGAGGCCGTGTCCCAGCAGTGGGAACATTATAGGCTGATGATGATGATGATTTATTTTTTAACTGTCAATAAGTAAATCTGTCATTGGGCACGAATCCAAGACTCTTCAAGACAGTGGCGTGGACACTGCGTTTTACATTTTATAGAAACTAAATACTTATCAACAATGTCACGGTCAACAGTAAAGTAACAAGTAAGTTAGTAAGTAATTATTAACAATAAACTCGCAATTTATTTATTTTTCGTCTTGAAACTATAAACTTAACATCTTTACCGTTATTTTGATTAAAATCTTTACTTTACGATCTATAAACATTTAAATATATTTATACATAGTTGTAAATGTTACGATATATCATTAACTTTGGCAATGAATTGTACAATTTCACGTAAATGTTATACTTTATATTGAAAATCTTTAATAGTTGGGTGGATTTTCTTTGATTAAAAACTTACGATACCTATTAGTTGCATGTAACAAGTTATACATATTTTAATAACTTTATTTATTGGCAGTTTTATAAAATATTTTCACAATATAACTTTAATGCGTTGTAGTGTATTTGGGTAAATCTGCGAGTATTTCTGTCAAAATTCAAGTTAATTGCCATGTATATTTTAATTGCAAGGGTTATAATCATTGCATACGCTTTGGAATGGGCCACTACAGTACTTTCACAGTTTTTATTCGTTGTGACTGTAGCTATATTTAATTGTTGTCTTTGTTTCGAGACTTTAAAAGTGCTTGTAACTGAATTACTTGAAATAAATGCTTCGATTTTGATTTTGATTGGTCATACGACCCGAATATAATAAGTACGTATTTACAAACAAAAAGTATAATAATATGTAGTATATCAGCTGTCTGGTGACCACGACACAAGCCTCGCTTAGTGTGGCACTAGATGGCGCTGTGTGTAGTGCACAGCGATATTTATTTATTTATACAAGAATCTCTAGCAGCTAATTAATTTTGCTCATTGCACCAGCAAAGTTCAATTCACAGACAAAGCATTCAAAAAACAGGCAGTAATTTAAAAATAAACAACCAACAATGACCGATGAATGGACAGAGATAGTAAAAGAAAGTCAAATAATTTTGGCTATGTTTTAAGAGCATACATATTCATTAATTTTATATGTTGTTTATTTAAAGTGCACTGGTTGGCAAGTGGATCAGTGCTATGATATAAAATTCTGATTACGATAATTACTTATTATGATATGTAGAAAATCTATACTAATATTATAAAGCAGAAGAGTTTGTTTGTTTGTTTGGTTGAACGCGTTAATCTCAGGAAGTACTTCCTGAGATTAGCGCGTTCAGTTCAAATTGAAAACATATTTTTGTGTTGGATAGTCCATTTATTGAGGAAGGCTTTAGGCTATATAACATCACGCTGCGACCATTAGGAGCGGAGCAGGAATGAAAAATGGACGAACCTTGAAATCGCGAAAAAAAAATCAGCTGTTCCCTACATTTTGAACATAAATGTAGGGAACAGCTGATTTCTTTTTCGCGATTTCAAGGTTCGTCCCATAGAAAAAGTTGTTCAAAATGATGAGTACAATGACCTCTTTTCGGGTTTAGTATAAACAAAAAATAATGTTGTATAGGGTGTAAAACACCTCTTCACGAACCCGAAAGGCACTTGTTCTCCCCATCATTGCGATAATTTTTTTGTTCTACACCATACCTGGGAACCTTCTAGTTACGGAGATATGGGGGGTCAAAGTTACAATTTTTTGACAAGTTTTTTTTTGAAATACAAGTTCTTTTGTAAGATTTTGACTTTTAACACCTCCACGACCCCCGTACTATTCAATCCATCCATCAGCACAATGTTTTAAGTGCGTTACATTGAGTTCTACCACAAAACATGATTTATTATCTCAAAATAAAAAGGTGTTTCCCAGCAATAATGTTTGATTCCTTGCAAATCTTTGGATGTTTAATAATAATATCGCTGGACAAGAACACACAGCGCCATCTAGCGCCACACTAAGCAAGGCTTGTGTCGTGGACACCAGACAGTTGATATACTACATTTATACTTTTTTTTTGTTTTTGTAAATTCATACTTAACTATTATACATATAGACATCCATGACTCGGAAACAAATGTCCACGCTCATCACACAAACATTTGCTCCTATCGGGATTCGAACCCAGGACCCTAAGAACGTAAGGCAGCCTCACTCTACGCCATTTGGGTCGTCGTTCGACGACATGGTTGGCGTAGAGGTGGAGTGATTGGCTGCTACGCTACGTGACGCGGGTTCGATCTCCGCACGGATCAAAGATTTGTATGACCTACAGGTGGTTGTTCCGAGTCTAGCTGTTTGTGTGTGTGAGTTTAATTGTTTATAAACAAACATACAGGAGAAATTCCTGATGTGGAGCAATGTTATTAAGAAAAAATGATCAAAATTCTGATGTGAATAGGAACCTTAATAGATTTTCGCCCATAACATTCCATAGCATACCATTAAAAAGAAAGAAAAAACACACAGTATAACTACATACACAGAGAATCCGTATCAACCAGAACTCGGTCATACCAAATTACTTTCTCAGATAGCAATCTGCCTTCATTCATCATTGCTTGCTTGATTATTTTTTATTATGAGAATAGAAAAGAGTTAGCTATTCAATTTATTTAATAAGTTTCTGCTTGAGTGTGCGGCGTGGAATTTAGTCTAACTTAGAAGGTAGGTACGATAAGTAAAACCAACGTGATGATCACTGCAACTTGAAAAATTGCTGTGTTCATTATTTTCCTACCCTTGTTGCATGTTACTTGGGTGTCGACGCAACATGTTTTATTCTTCCATGACCCGAGCAACTTCGTCTGCGTCACATAAGAGGGAAAAACGAAAGGAAAAAAATCCCCGTTTTTGCAACATTTTTCATTCCTGCTCCGCTTCTAATGGTCGTAGCGTGATGTTATATAGCCTAAAGCCTTCCTCGATAAATGAACTATCCAACACAAAAATATTTTTTCTATTTGAACCAGTAGTTCCTGAGATTAGCGCGTTCAACCAAACAAACAAACAAACTCTTCTGCTTTATAATATTAGTATAGATTCTACTCTGTCAACCCTATCGCTATCATTTACTTCTTTTTAACCCGTGAAGCAAAAACGACGGGGTGTTATAAGTTTGACGTGTCTGTGTGTGTATGTGTGTGTGTGTATGTCTGTCTGTGGCATCGTAGCGCCCGAACGGATGAACCGATTATGAATTTGTTTTTTTGTTTGAAACTTAAATTAGTCGGGAGTGGCGTGGAGCGGGAGCTATGATTGATAAAAATTAGTCCAAGATGGCCGTCGCCACAAAATGGCGGATTACATATTTATTCAACAACTTCCTCAATTTAGGTATCAAATGTAAGGGCTTGACTAGTAGAATACTATACGCTATGATAAATTAAAAATCCAAAATGGCCGCCACTACAAAATGGCGAATAAACAAATTATTTTCAATTTAACTTTTAGTACATTGTGTCGGGGGCTTTTTTAATATTTTAATTTAATGTTGCTTGTTCCTTCATATCTTTTCTTACACAATCCATCCATCTTTGATCTTCCTCTCCTTCTCAATCCATCAATATAACGGATCTTATTTTTAGACCCAGTATATTGATGGATTGAGAAAGAGAGAAAGACACTTTCTGCTTATCATCACTGCGATCTTTTTTTTTTGTTCTACACCATACCTGGGAACCTTCTAGTTACGGAGATGTTGGGAGTCAAAGTTGGAACTTGTTCAACAGTTTTTTTCAGTACAAATTAGCTATAAACCTAGCCCTGATTTGGAAATAGTAATCATTAAAATATAAAGGTAACCTGCCATTCAGTGTTAACAAACTAACGAGGCATCAGAACTAAACTGCGCAATTAGATTTCAAACAATTACAATTGCGTGTTACTGATCAATTAATACCTACACCTCGCTTACGAGCCTACCAGAACCATCCATCACCTCTATTGTAAAGAAAACAAAGTCCATTTTAGTGTAAATAAAATGTTTTAGAAGGTAAACTTCAAAGATTAGAAAACGATTCAGTTATGAAACTCAATGCGTTTGGCGTAATTTTGTATAGGAATGCTGTAATACTATGTTTGCAGTAAATTGGGTATTTCGATGTATTGGATATTGCGGAATTACTGTCTGGAGCAATATGGTGGAAATAGAAATAAACAATTGGGTGCTTGATTACTTCGGTCGGAAGTGCTATGGTTCAGTATGAGGGCTCTGGTTGTTGCGAAAAGGGTTTGGCGGATTTCCTGCCGGGCTTTTCACTAGCAACCCGTATTCTGGATTTGAGATCGGTTGAAGACAAAATTGTCACGAACTATTCGGAGATAACACAGGCGTGATACCTAACATTACAGTCTCCCCTGGTTGCGGGCAGCAGGTCAAGTCGTCCGGGGCAGCAGAAGTCGCATAAGATCCCGCTGTCAGCACGAGTCTGACAGACACCTACGCTCTTCCCATGGCGGAGGACATCCATAGATTTCCACATCCAGAATAACCCCAGGCTGACTGTCTGACTGACTGTTTAGTCAGTCAGACTGCAGTCAGCCTTGGGTTATCATAAACATCCTAATCCCTTGAGAACAAATCCTGACACCACACTTGCTATGTAGATAACAAAATAGACTTATATTTTGCAAAACTTGAGCTCCATGAAAAAGTTTCTTCGTAAACTTGGAATCAAATGATTATTCTCCAGATAAAACTTATCCGCCAATTGAAAACAAGGCCTTTAGTTTACGGAAAGTCATCCATTCAATCATCAGACAGTATTATTATCGAATGCCAATAATATTATATCACAATACAATGACAATTACTACTTAGATTTGGGAAAGTTACACCATGAAATAGAGAGGCGCAGAAGGTTCGTATAATGGTGGGTAGCCATGCGATGCGATCACATCTACTAAATATCGATGAGGTAACTTTCCTCGATAACACGAAGTATACGAAACTATTAGTCAGTCGTGGTAAATTTAGCCAGCCAGCAGTGCAATTACGTAGGATTCGATAGGACTCGATAAATTTGACAGTTATTCTCGATAAAATGAGTTTTTATGGAGTCAAAAACTCATTTTATCGAGAATGACTGTCAAAATTATCTAATCGACTCCTATCGAATCTTACGTACCTACTTGCACTGCAGAAACGGTTACAGACGGAACAGTAGACTGTCACGAATGCGTGACATAATATCACGCCTGTCATACTCGAGGGGTAAGGCAGTGGTGTTTAATATACTCTCATTTCGCTAGTTATGTATGTGACTCAAAGAGTGATGAATATAAATGTTGTAGATATAGGGGGAGAGGTAGACCAAAGACACTATGGATTAGGGATAGGCAAGTGAAAAAAAAGGTATCGACATGTATCGTATGGGTATTTTTAAACAGTATCGATAATTATCGAGTGAAAAATATCGATATATCGTCAGTTTTCGTATGGTTATTCATACATTTTTCCCAAAGCATTCAAACTTTGTAAAAAAGAATAAAAAAACAGTATTTTTACTGATGCTTGAGCCTAAATAATTATATACAATTTAATCAAACCAGTAGTCAACAGATGCGTTAAAAAAAACGAATTTGATACGAATTCGATACTCTAAAATAAATATCGAATATCGATATATCGCGATGAAAAATATCGACGATGAATATCGATAATTGTATGGAAAAATATCAATATATCGATATTTTCTGCCCATGCCTACTAAGGATGGGTTGTGTGAGGAATAATATGAAAGATAAAGGAGTGAATAATAGTGTGGCGGTTAATAGAGGAAGAATGGAAGAAATAAACGAGGTTGCGTAGACCACAAGTAACATGAAATACGGGCAGGAAGTTGATAATTTCGACTAGTTATATTTAATATTCATGTAATAGGGGGCGACCCTATTGCCACCAACCAGGCTCAAATCCAGACACCGTGACTGCTACTGAGAAATTCCTGATGGAAAACCCAAAAACACTGCGCAACCTGAGAATCGAACTCAGGACCACAGCAGGACCTGCTCGCTAAGCATTGCGAGGAGTGAACCTTTTCGATAGCTTGAATACTGTTGTCAAATGAAGTGAAGACCGAACCAAACGCACTTTCACAGTAAGCGAGAGTTAGCATACGACCTTTTGTGATAACTATATGTATACTTACTTGAATAATGTCTTACATAAATAAAATCTTTTTATATACATACTAGCTGACCCACGCAACTTCGTCTGCGTCACATAAGAGAGAAAAACGAAAGGAAAAAATATCCCCGTTTTTGCAACATTTCATCATTCATTTCATCAGCCATCCTTGATAAATGGACTATCCAACACAAAAATAATTTTTCAATTTGAACCAGTAGTTCCTGAGATTAGCGCGTTCAACCAAACAAACAAACAAACAAACTCTTCTGCTTTATAATATTAGTATAGATATAAATAAACGAGTTCCATGTCTGTTGGACAATAAACAGCCGCGAACCGTGTTACTGAACATGTAATTCCAGTTTGTATTTGTTTTACATTTTCTCCCAAATTTCTATCTTAGAGTACCTATAGCATTATTTGCAATCTAAGAATCTATTTAGATATACGCAATATTAAATATATGCACCTATTTCCATCATCAGACTATAATGTTCCCACTGCTGGGACACAAGTTTCCTCTCAATGAGAGGGATTAATGGGCTATAATCCACCACGCGGGCCCAGTGCGGATTGGTAGATGTCACATGTCTTCGAATTTTTGGTTCTAGGATATGCCGGTTTCCTCACGATGTTTTCCTTCACCGTTTTGAGAGCAGCGGTGATGAAATAAATTAAGTACACAAAGTAATGCACCTGTCTGGGTTCGAACCCACGACTTACTGTTCGTAAGTCGGAGCCGCCACCATTAAGCCACCACACGCACACTACACTGAAACTACGGGCCATAATAACCACTGTTTGGAGCCCTGATACAGCCAGAAGGTGTCGCGTCAGACCTCGTAGC
Organism: Xestia c-nigrum; assembly: GCA_916618015.1. NCBI lineage: Eukaryota > Metazoa > Arthropoda > Insecta > Lepidoptera > Noctuidae > Xestia > Xestia c-nigrum. The sequence continues at coordinate 26,008,843 of OU745248.1, read as the reverse complement.
AGATGGCAGGATGAGCTGGACAAGATCAGCGACCAATAGTCCACGTTGGCTTTGACAACTGGAAGTAATGGGGACCTTTGCCCAGCAGTGGGATGATACAGGACAACAGTACCAGTACAGTACACTACACAAAGAAACTTAAAAATCAGTTTATAGTGCACGGTAACAATTTTTCATTTTATATGAAGAAGAACTGCCCAGAATTTGTTAAGTATCCTAAGGTCCATGTTCATCGAAAAGATAATGTCACTGTGACATGTTCCCATACACAAATGCGTTTTAAACAGCTGTTTTAATCAGAGCGTTACCTATCTTTTTGGTGAACATGGATCTAAGCAGCTGTTGGGATCCTTTTTTACCCGATTACGGCAAAGCCAAAAGGAAGAGTTATGATTTTAGCAGTCTTTGTATGTTTTTATTTACATATGTTCCTCCCTAACGTCCAAACTATCATCAGATTTTGATGAATAAGGTGTCAATCGTTTCGTTATTAAAGCCTGGGTAACATAGGCTACATTTTATTCGATTTCATTCAGTGGTCGGGTTTTAGCACTACTTTATTTTTTAATAGTACATTGTTACCCTAGGGGTGAAAGTAACTTACGTTATTTTAAAGAAATATTTGTAACCAAATTATAACTAAGTTATTTAAAAATAATATTTTCTTTAAATAATACAAAATTTAATGTTATTTTAATTTTCACATCGCGCATTGGTTCAATAGAAAGGTGAAAACAGAACTTTTTTTTTATCTTATGACAGCTGTCAGTTGAAAGCTATTCTCCCTAGGGCTGAAAAGTATTACTTTCAACCCACTCCTCAGGCAACTTCAGACCTACTTTCCGAGTATGAGTAATGAAAATGTTTTTTTTTTATGTAGTCTGAACCCTACCCCAAGAAAAACAAAAGTTTACGAGACAGGGTAATGCGAATCTTGAATCCCAGTTCACAGGATTGAATTTAGTTAGCAAACCAAGCCATATGCTGTAATGTGAAATGGTAGCAACACATAATGGCGTAATACACTATTGTAATGAATTGTCGACTGTCTGCACTACCTAGATTGACCGGTGAAAGTGAGGAAATGACTGGTGACTGCAGTTATGACATATTTCATCAGTCTTGAGCCTTTTCCTTGTCTCAACTACCATTCTAATCGATCTGAGACTTAAGTACGAAGTTTTATTGGTATTTAGAACTGGCGTTTGATTATTTCCCCAGTTTATATTAAGCTCATAAAGTCTTTGATTATAAAATCTCATAAAATATAGTGATTGGTGAAAATAACAGCAGCCAATCAAATCACTGGAGAGAGCAGTAGCGGTTCCATTTATTTAAAAGAGTGTCCATGGAGTTTCTTGCTCGTTCTTCTCCATAGAGATCTACGCTAGGGAATGGGCAACTGCAGTACTTTCACAGCTTTTATGTCTTGTGACTGAGACTGTAGGTACCTACATTGAATTGTTGTCTTTGTTTCGACAATTCAAAAGTGCCAGTAACTGGCCTACTAGAAATTATGCTTAGATCAGTGGATACGAGTAGCAAATTGTAGGTTAGAACTTTTTTTTTTTAGGTCTGACCACTCGTAGTTGCAACACTCTAAGGTTGCTTGATTACTTAACCGGACTATCCTGTGGGTGGCCAAAAATTACTTTAAGGCCCCCAGCCAGGGTTTATAAACTAAAAATATTTACATTTAAATGACGATCACTAAGGGTTCGGGCCTCGACTTAATGCGTCATTATCGGGAGGGGTAGGTTCGAACTTAGACCGTCGCATTTTTTTAGTCAGCTCTGTCGCACTCCTGGGCAAAGCCCCATCCATTCCAGATTCTTCCATTTCTCGCGACCCCTCGCGTCCTCCTGGGACGCGAGAAATGGAAGAATCTAGTTCGTCCCACTTACTCCGAAAAACTAACTAGTCCGCCATATTGCATTTAGAATGACCTCACGCAGGGGCCGTCTCCACGAGCGAGAGAATCGCGGCAATATTATCGTCTCAGCATCTTACCTGTCCATGCATTGTCATCCAAACCCTGTAATAACCTGTAATAACTATTTTAATACAGGTGAAGTTAGTAAAAGTGCTTTAAAATATGTAAAATATGCTTCTGCATGCATTGTTACAAATGTTTTTTAATTCATATTTCTTGTATGTATTTCGTCAGTAACTACATCAAATTGTGGTTTAATGCAATTTACTAAGTAGTGCAACATAATTTATTATTAATTCATTCTGTCATAACTATTCATAACATTAGAAATGATTTGGTGCTTGTCTTGTGGTCATATAATCACAAAACTGAAATAAATATTATTTAGTAGCTGTTGTTCGCAACTTTAGTCAGCTTGATTTTTTAAATAAAAGCTTGCCTTCCATTTGAATTGGATTTTGTTAACAATTTCAATGTGTTGTAATTTTTTTGCACGGAACACTACCCTTTTTTGATTTTAAAAGTAACGCCCAAGTAACTCCTTATAACGTCAGCTATCTGTCAGTAAAATTTCCGTCAAAACCGATGGAGTCGTTTCAAAGATGAGCCGGAACAAACAGAAAGATACAAAAAATATTCCGGAACGTTATAAATGATCAAAACTACAAATAAAAACAACATAAACAGGTGATTTAGCGGAAATCACAACTAATCAAGTATTTAAAAAAATACATATTAAACATTCTTTTTTTTTCGAATGGGTAATCATCAAATGGCCCCCACCCGGCTCTTTAGTAAATTGATCCCGCTCATTTGTGTCTCGCGGGATGAGTTTACTAAATTATTATTTTTATGTAATTTTCATTAATTCGTTTTTTGGTAGATTGGTGGTAGAATTTCAAATTTGAAGAAAATGTTAGGAGGAATAACCCGCTCTGGGCGGAGCGGAACAATGGTGTCGATTCTGTTGTGCACAAACTAAACTTAATTTAGGCTATTTCTATCTTTTTCTGTCTAATAGAATGAGAAAGAGACGGACGTAATTTAGAGCTGTCAAATTTAATTCGAACTAATATTTCCATACAAATGAAGGGTGCACGTAAAAACATGTCGACTAAAAACACGGTGAAGCGCAAGGCATAAACTAGTTTGACATCTCTAACTTAGTTAATAGCTATTGCCGTCCTTTTCTCGCACTGCCTTTTAGTAAAAGATAGCAATAGTCTAAATTAAGTTAAGTTTGTGCACAACAGAATCGACACCAATGTCAGACTTGTACCTACTGACTATAATCCATCCATGTTCCTTCTTAGTCCTTTGTGTTGCAGGACCGCGGTATCTCTTTCGAACAGTCCCGCAGCTTACTCTAAAAGCGTCAGGGTGTCCCGCGAAATTCAATTTTTCTTACGTTTTTTGCGATTTTCAGGGCAGTGCTAAGCTTTATGTTGATAAACATATCGGTCGCGACTGTAAGACGTATTAAGTTACAGAATTATAATCATCAAAATCATCAATACAATCCTCCAAGTTCATAAGACTCGACGAAGGACTTTGACCGTGAAAAATTCGTTCATCGACTCTTACGAACTTGGAGGATTGTCTTGATCATTTTAATGATTATAATTCTGTAACTTAATACGTCTTACAGTCGCGACCGATATGTTTATCTACGTAAAACTTAGCACTGCCCTGCAAATTGAAACAAACGTAAGAAAAATTGAATTTCGTGGTCTACCTTGGAGCATCCTCCTTAACCCTACATTACTACTCATGTTGCGACATACAAAGAAACTACTCATACGCCCGCGAGGCGCATCATATTGATAATGATTTTAATCAAAACCTATAAGTATTATTGATATGTTTGGACTGTTTTTATAATTGTGTATATTACTAAAAAGTGAAAAACATAATTTTAAACAATTTTTTATATATTTTCATTATGAAATCTTTAATCAAATAAATCTTAGGAAGAAATTTCTGGAACTTAGGCAATTAAACAGTATTCTCATTAAAAATTGAAAAAAAACAACTTTAATTATACACTTCTCTTATAAATTGTAAATTATGAAGTAATTAACTAAAAAAAACTAACAAAGTAACAAAAAAAATTTTTTTCATACAATTTGATTAAGAGCGCAAAACTTACATACAAGCTACTCTTACGTCTTTGGAGCGCCAAGGGTAGTAATATCTAAAAAACTAGCACACTTACCGTAACGCAACCACCGTCCTGCGACACGTGCTAGCGATGACTGAGATGTCCTTGAACGTGAATGACATACGCGCGAAGGATAAAAAGAGAGAGCAGAATATCAAAAACGTGGGCGCCTCTGCGACGTAGAGTAGTAATCTAGGGTTAAACAAGTTTTAACAGTAACCCTTGAATGTCGGTTAAACTGAAGCTAAACCACAAGTCGGTCACGCTCTGTTAACCGCGGTGGAATTCGGCCTGTCTTAGCGACGCCACTGCTGATACCACCTTTCTCTTTCGACGCTATGACTTATAATATTTCGTTTGTTGTGCCGAGATACTCGTACTATTGATAGGTGTTTTCTTGTAATACTATCTTTAGTTTATGGGCTGATTGTGAGTTTTATAGTGAGAGATAGTGCATTTGCTGAAAGTTTTTTTGTTTTGGTGCTTATTTTATTTTTTATTTTTTATATAAACCACCGTCATCATCATCATCTGCCTAGCCTTTTTCCAACTATGTTGGGGTCGACTTCCAGTCTAACCGGATGCAGCTGAATACCAGTATTTTACATGGAGCGACTGCCTATCTGACCTCCACAACCCAGTTAATTCTAGGAAATATGATACCACTTCGTAAGACTGGTGTCAGACTTTTGGAGCCACTGACTACCTGTAACGACTGTCAAAGATGGACAATAGACAGCCTTTTTTAAGATTTAGATTTTATATGGACAAATGGCTTTTTTATATAAACCGTATCGAATAAATATTGATGCTTGGAGTGGGAGAGGAAGAGCTAAGAAACGTTGTAAGAATTGAAATGGAGTGTCCAGACTTTTTTTAAGTAGGCAACATTTTAACACGCCATTTAAAGTTAAGTAATTAAAAAGTGCAATTCAAAACTGCCTCAAAGAATCCCTTGAGTGAAATGTTCACTCACCTTTTTCAAGTACACAACTTTCCCAAGATGACAACCAGCTGTTTATTTTTAATTTCCACCATGGCGGCCATCTAGAGCATGAAGAAGTTAATTAACTTTAACTTGACGCGGTATCTTCTATCTATAGTTTATGAGAGAAACTATAGCGTCTTACTGCGGCTGGGCTATGTACCATTTATTATAAATTACGCGTATAAATATGCAATTAACATTTTGAAGCAATGGCTTCATAATTTTTGAACAATAGAAAAAAAGTATTGGTTAAAAATGATCCACTTTAGTCCTAGATCAAAAAAACGGGAAGTCATGGGTTTGAGGCCTTTGCCCAGTAGTGGGATAACACAGGGTAACAATATTAGTACAACTAAGTAAAGTAGTATTATGAAATAAACACAAAAAACTCTATACTAATTTTGTAAAGAGGTAAAGTTTATATGTAGAAGGTATTATCTCCAGAAAGGATGATCCAATTCTATATATTCTTTCACTGGTAGAAAGTTACATTATCCGTGAGTGATATAAGCTATAAATTATAATTAAGTCATGCATAACAGACGAGCTATCACAATTTTTGTAGACGAGGATTCGGACGATGTGTTAGTCCTAACTAAAGACATCAACGCGCTACACACCTTTTTGAAAGTCGCACGCGCAGCAATTTTCGACTTTATTAGGAGATTATAGACATGTTTATGTTATTGTTATAATCTCATAGTTTATGAGTCTAATAAGTATTAGAAATTCAACAATTTGTATGCCTAAAACCAGTTAGATCTGGTAATATTTGATTTGTTGTGTGATTTTAGTTATGCTTATATCATAAGCCGTAGAAAATCAAGAAATAAAGAATTTAAGTAAATACACAGTACCGGATGTTTGCATGCGTAAAACTACGTGCTACTCACCAATCTTAATTCAATTATTTCTTGGCACGGTCTGATAATAACACTAAATATTATGTCAATGTTTTAATTGGAAGAGCATTTAAGTAGCAGCTAGAATTAAACTATAAAACACACATTCATAATTGGCTTTTTCTTTTGTTAGATAGGTATTACCAATAACTATTTGACTGTAATGATGTATTCCTGTCCGAGTTGAATGCAATATGCTGGGCTTTGGTCTTACGAGTTCCTTTAACTGAGGGGAATCGTATTCAGACTAACTGGGTTGTGGAGGTCAGATCTAGACTGTCGCTTCATGTAAACGACTGGCTAGCTGCATCCCATTAAACTGGTCAATCAAAATATATGTAGTTGGAAAAGGCATGGCAGATGATGGTGAGCCTTTGAGAATTTCCTAAAAAACGCGAGCCAGGAAACATAATGAAGAACCCACGCTCAGTACCTAGTCAGTTTTGACCAGAAGACCCACGAGGCATATGTAAAATAGGACTTGCCCGCGTAGCACGACTACTGTAGACCAGGGATGTTACGAATGTCATATTTTAGACATTCGCGAATGCGAATGCGAGTGTTTGAAAGGCGAATGTGCGAATGCGAATGCGAATGTTGAGAAGGAACAAAAAAGAAATATCAAGGTATTACATTTAAATCATCGCTTTTTATTTATTTAAGGCTATATAGTGTATATATAATTATAGTATACACAATCAAATTAACAACAAACAAATTTAATAATCGAATTTCAATAGGGGCAGATTATATTTTAAAAACAATAATTTAGCTGCCTTATCACCCATGAGACGATTCGCATTCGCATTAAATATTCGCATTGTTTGATGCGAATGCGAGTGTTGATGCGAATGTTTTAATAGATGCGAATCATTCGCATATGCGAATGCGAACGCGAACATTCGTAACATCCCTGCTGTAGACACGACAGAGAGTCGACAATTTTTTTGTTCATCTGTCATTTTGTCGACTCAATGACAGATGAACAAAAGATTTGTCGAGTCTCTCTCCTTTCTCCGGTAGTCATGCTAAGCGGGCTGCACATAAAGGCTTTGATTCGATAATTCCTGAAAATCATCAATCAAGGAAACCTCGTTACCATGGAATGAAAGTCATCTAATCACTATTATGTCCAAGCTGCAATAATTACGTCATAAATAATAATGTTATGGGTAATAATGATAATGATAAACGACGTCTCTACTCCAGTTAACAACCGGTTCTACTCGGAAGCTGAGATAGTTTGGTACAGACACGAACATATCAATGTATGCAGGGTGATTGGTAATAGAGACGACGACAGTACCAAAAAATTGCAAATCTATTTAGTCCGTCAGTTAGAGTATTGGAAAAATAATGGACCCGTTTTTTGTTTTTGCAAATCTATGAATATTGACAGATAAATTGTATCAAAATTCGTGTCGTCAGAACTAGCTAAAATTATACCTAGGCGTGACGTATTGAGAATTAAAAAGCGTCGTATCTTCGTCAATTTTGGTTTATGTTACAAAAAATACGGGTCAAATATTTCTTGATAATGTACCGGTAAAATGGGGGGAATAGGGATCCAGGGGTGAATAGAAACAAAACTTTGGAAGGGATTTTATCGCTGAACTTATATTGTATATTGCGAACAAGGTACCTTTATAATTAAGTATAATTTAGTTAACACAATAGCGTACTTGTTGGTACCATATCATGTGAATTCAACTTTAAAATCCATTCCAAAGTTTTGTTTCTATTCACCCCTGGATCCCTATTCCCCCCATTTTAGGTACCTGACGGACTAATTATTATTTTCATATACCCTATTCGGTGCATTTTTTGATATGAGTGATACTAGAGCTTCTCGCAGCGTTTTCTGATAGTTCATGACAGTTTGGACGGGTCGTTCCGTAGTTTCGTGCAAAAACGATTTCCAGACTAATTTACCCATGGTTTTCATTTCTTTTTTTTTTTTTTTTAACCAGAATGGGTAAAGACATAGTTACTTTAAAAGGAGTATCGATAATATTAGGTTTTGATTTGTTATTTTATTTAATAAACTAATAAAACTGCGTCTAAATTCATTCCTCTCTGTTTCCAACTAGGGACCTCGGCGTTTGTTTTCATGTTTATTTGTCTACAGTCGAATTGATAGCTTTAATTAATACGGTTTGTAAGAACCAAACCCCTGACCTATTCTTTAAGTATTTTAAATATACCAATAACTTAGTAATAGTAGAAAAAAAACTTTTTTTCTAATTGTCACAAAAAAAACATCATCGCCATCCGTACTCGGAAACTTAGTAATTTTGTAGTGGTTTATTCGGTCCCTAATATAGTGCAGGTCACAACGTGTTTCTACTGGTCGGTCAGCCGCGGCAAACAGAGCAAAGTGGACGTACGCCTATCGCTGTCATAATTATTTGAAATCTTCGTATTGTTGGTAGTGCTTCGTCCAGAAATAATTTCATCACATTCCTTCTATTTCACAAGGTACTGTAGTAAACAAATTATTATAAATACTAAATATGTTTGGCTTTCAAATTGATTTTGATCCTATTGTATTACTGAGTGGCTAATGTATTCGGTAACGAAATAATTAAACAAAATGTTAGAATTTTTCATTCATCTCCACATCATCACCTTCCGTCCCCTCCAGTTTTCCTGAACATATATATCAGAAAAAGAAAACAAAGACAAACTGGAAGGTAATGAAAAGTGAAAGGATTGTAATGAACTACGGCGCGATGGTAATGATGTGAAAACTTAAAAAATACTTAATTCGTCACTATCATCTGATCCATCATATTTATATATATATTATGAAATATAATATAATATAATATAATGACGGTATTGAAATTAGCTGTTTTATTTAGCTGTTTTAAATTACCGTCTTTTACGGTTCATTAAAATCCTAACCCGACTTACATCATTACCATCGCGCCGTAGTTCATTACAATCCTTTCACTTTTCATTACCTTCCAGTTGTTAAATTTCAATTGTCATTTTCTCCGTGAATAAACAAGATAATAACGTGCCTTCCACTTTAAATTAATCTGGTGACAATTTGTGACTCGTGTATATAAAAGAAAAACCTAAAATGTAATATTTATTTTTATTCTGCGGAACGGTTCTATTTGCACGAAACGACGGAATGAACCGGACCTCAAATTATTAGCTCAAAGTTGTTGCAAAAGCTCTAGTATTAATTAAGACTTGCAGTTGGACTTGGTATTAATAACCTAAATTCGAAAGCGTTATGTCGTGGAATACGATTGTAAGTTTGAGATAAGACCTAATTCATACTGCCTATGAGATTTAAAATACTATATTTGTAAAAATATCGGCATGAAGGTGGCACTGAACGTGCAAATTGGTGCAAACAAAAATAGCCCTATATCAACCATACAGTACTGTGCTCGCGACTGTACTCTATTCATAATTGTCTTCTTTATGGTCTACAATTCTGCATTTCTTTATGGCTTTAGATATTTAAGTACTATGCCACGAATTATGAAAATGACCTGAAGTTTGTTTACATTTTACATGTCCTATTACATAAACAAATACTGTAAAATGGTGTGCTTTCTTTAAAGCTTATCACTAATAGTTAACATTAGTATCAAACGACGATTCTAAACCAAGGTTCGAAAATATCCGAAATTTATTATAAATATCGGATATATATGATATATATCCGTCCGTTGGATGGCAATCTATTAATTAAAAACAAAGCACCCATAAAATACTAATAGGATACATTCGAAACTTCGTTCATTGTATCCTATTAGTGTGTGCATGTCATTCGTAATTTCTCTAGCCCTTCACTTCCACTCAATGGAATATACCCACAAAAATAAAACAAACAAACATTTCCTCGAAGCTCATTATCATTCAGGTCACGGAACTTGATATTAAATAACATTATGACAGCTGTCTGACCACATAACTGTTACCTAGCGTGATGTGTGTCGCAGATTTTGTCGACAACAATTTGAAATACTAAGTTATCCTGCCACTGAATTAGATGTCTTCCTTGAGAATTGTGTGAATCGTGACTGTTTGAAGGAATGAAGAGAAGTTTTAGCCCAGAATTGGGACAATATGGAAAATATAGCTATAATATTAAACAACCCTAGACTGATTTTATTTATTTATTTATTACAAACAAACACTACTAACATTGCAGGGAAATCCTAATGCGTTAGCGTGGTCCTTAATTAAACTATCTTATAAATAACTATTTTAAATAACATCTCAACAATGATCAATAATCTCTCTTCTTTATCATCAATGATCTCGTCTTTCCTAGTAATGAGTTCGGATTTCCCGTAACAAATAGAACAAACTGAAAATTTTTGAAAAATTATTAATGTGACAGACAATCTATGTTTGTGTGATTGTCAAAACATATTCCACGGGATCGTACGGGATAAAAAGCATTCCTTGCCCTAACTTGTAATTTATCCATTTCATAGTTTTACAAACTCAATAAATTCCAACAGATCTCAAATCCTTAATATTATAAACTAGCTGACCCACGCAACTTTGTCTGCGTCACATAAGAAAGAAAAAGCTCACAATGTAATAATAAAATTTCCCCCGATTTTGTAACATTTTTCATGTCTGCTCGGCTCCTAGTAACCATAGCGTGATGTTATATAGCCTATAGCCTTCCTCGATAAATGGACTATCCAACGCAAAAAGAATTTTTCAATTCGAGCCGGTAGTTCCTGAGATTAGCGCGTTCAACCAAGCAAACAAACAAACTCTTCTGTTTTATAATATTAGTATAGATGTGAATGTAAGTTTGTTTGTTACGCTTTCACGCGAAAACTACTCAACCGATCATCATGAAACTTTGAACACAAATTTTTGGAGGTATTAGAAGTAACATAGGATACTTTTTATAAAAAAAAACGAACCCTCACTCGCAGACGAAGTTGCGCGGGTCAGCTAGTATTAAATAAAACATGGTTACCTAATACAAACGTACCCACGATACTGGATTCCTATTCTAAATTTAAATGTAATGGAAAAAAAAATGTAAAACAAAACTCGTCGAAAGATATTTATGTCTTGTCACTGTGGACTCTTCGACAGCTAAGCTTCCCATAATGACCTAGTTTGATGTTTTGTACCGTAAGGTCCGTGATTCCGTATAGCTGTAAGTTCCGGAGTATCCATTACTTAACAGTAAGTGCATGATGAGTATCGGTTCCTTTTGAAATTCATGTGTGACCTTTTGTTTAGTCTTCTGGCCACGTTTTCAGATGACAGCAATGTGGAGGAGTACTTAGACGCCTACGATCGCTGTTTTTTTTTTATTTTAGTCCTTTTTTTCGTGGCTATATAATAACAACCGCTCGGGCCAATCGGCTGGATGGGTGACCACCCGTATATAACGTTAAGCAATAGCTTACGATCTACAAATGACAGCCTCATCTGTGGGTCTGTGGGTGGGTGTGGGTGTGTGGGGCTGTGGGTGCGGGTGGATTTCTGCCAGTCAGGTTACAGGTAGTCAGTGTCCCAAAGTCTGAAAACCAGTCTTACGAAAGTTTATCGTATTACCTAGTAATAACTGGGTTGTGGAGGTCAGATAGGCAGTCGCTCCATGTAAAATACTGGTATTCAGCTGCATCCCGTTAGACTGCAAGCCGCCCCAACATAGTTAGGAAAAAGCTAGGGAGATGATGATGATGATTTAGTTTTAATCTATACTAATCTTATAAAGCAGAAGAGTTTGTTTGTTTGTTTGTTTGGTTGAACGCGCTAATCTCAGGAACTACCGGCTCGAATTGAAAAATTCTTTTAGTGTTGGGTAGTCTATTTATCGAGGAAGGCTATAGGCTATATAACATCACGCTATGATCATTAGGAACGGAGCAGGCATGAAAAATGTTGCAAAACGGGGACGTTTTTTTTCTTTGGTTTTTCTCTCTTATGTGACGCAGACGAAGTGGCGTGGGTCAGCTCGTTATTCTATAAGAAGGTTGCAATGATTATTTTTTACTAGAAAACTTCTTCCTGCTCTTTTCCATGTTAATTTGGGTCGGCGTCATTCTGCAATGTCAACCGCCACGCTATCATTTACTCTTTTTTCGTTCATATCATTCATCGTATAATCCATCCAACGATTATAAATAATTATTACCATCCATAGAAAACTCTCATACCATTGCCATACCATTGCTTTTAATTCCACCTTCTATAAAACTTCACATGCGACTATTTTTAATCTAGATAGGAAAGAAATGCAGCTTACATACGTTGAATCTGTCAATACACGCCAGGTATATTTATAGATATTTCATAATATTGCGAACACGTTACTTGGCAGTCGTAAATCGATCGCTGGCGACTGCCACGGTCGCAGTCAGTAGGGTTACCATCATGCACTTCATTTTTAACCGGCTTCTAAGACTAGGTAGTATACTGATTTAATTTAGCCGTCTGCCTAGCCTTTTTCCAACTTTCACCGACGTAGCCCGAAGAATTGCTAAACTAAAGTGGCAATGGGCGGGCATATTGCTCGCAGAACGGATGGCCGATGGGGCTGAAAAGTTCTGAAGTGGCGACCGCGAACCGGAAGACGATGCGTTGGAAGACCTCCCACTAGATGGACCGATGACTTGGTGAAGGTTGCGGGAATCCGTTGGATGCGAGTCGCAAAGGACCGGTCCATGTGGTGACACTTGGGGCAGGCCTTTGTCCAGCAGTGAACGTCTTTCGGCTGAGATAATGATGATGATGAATATACATATATCTTAGTCCAATCTAGAATGGCAATAAGTTTCATGCGTTACCATATCCCATACCAATACCACCTCATTGTTGCCTGTAAAATGATAGTTCAATCAGAAATCAGTTTAAATTGAGCTCCGGAGCGATCATAACCTTTGTCTTACAAAAGCAATGTGTCATATCTCATATGTCAGACAATGCGACATTAAGATCACATTGTGCTAGTGAACTCGACACTTTACCGGTAACACTCATTGTTCGCAAAATGCTCTTGTCTCAGCAGCCAGGAAACTTTGATTCTTAAAAATAAGTATTTTTTTTTAATTGTATCTCATGAGACTTGTGGATCCGGGTATGATTTATACCAGGTTAGTAGTATTAGGGTATGGATAAGGATGAGCAACTCGTAGCTACATAATGACAGCAGTTTGGGTCGATTACATATATATATATAAATATTTTTCTCTATATTCGTACTCGTTAATACACGTTCAATGAATTTACTCGTTATCTATTTATTCTTATTAACCATTTGTTTATTTGTTTATATATTGTTTGAAACCGTTTATTCTGTAACGTACCCTCTCAAGGTTCATTGGAAGACCAGCGTCAGACAGCTTCTACACCTGTCTGGCATGAATGCTGAAATGGACCTTTTTGGCGCAGCCGTGAGGCACACAGCACATTACTACTAAGTCCAACTTATTGTTTTGTATCTTTTTTATTTAATATTGTGTGTGCTTCATTAACTGACGTCAAATAAATATTTTTCTTTCTTTCTTTCTATTATCAGGTACAGCCACGCTTGATTGGTCTGTGGGGATGCCTACAGCATTCCACTGCTGTATATATGTACTGTGATAGGATGCTCCTCAATCGCACGCCAGTCAACTCGATTCTAGACCACACTCATCCAGTTGCTACCTGCACCCTGCGAACACGAGAACTCAACAACACGTCTACTCCAATGGTCATCAGTTTTCCGGCCAATATGACCGGCCCATTGCCATTTCAGTTTACTTATTCTGTGAGCTGAAGCGCCAACTCTGGTTCTCTGTTGGATCACTTCATTTTGGATGCGATACCTCAAAGATACTTCAAGGTTACTCAGCGAATTATAGAATAGGCTATCCGTTCCATCGCTCGCTGAGTAAGTACCTTGAATGTCCACGTTTCGGCCCGGTGACATGGTGATCACCACTTGAATAGCCGATACAAATACCAGCAACCTATATATATGTCACCGTAAAATTGTCAAACATGTTATATTGTAATCTCTCTAGCGATATTATAAACTCTCGAAATATTGTCAAACGAACATACCGCTTACAATAAAACGCATTATTTTTCTTGAAAATGCATGTGATGGTAGTCAACTAACGCGGTGTGGAGGGAAGGAGGGGTCCCCCTTGCCCAGTGGCACAACTCTCATGAAAAGATAATGCACCATTCCTGAGAAATACCGATTAATATAACCTAACCTTAAAACACTTTATATTCTCCTAAAAAGCGTAGTCGACGGAGCCCCGGTTCGCGGGGCCCCTATTTCCGAGTGCAGGGTTTAAAGAAACCTAACTTACCTAACGGGGTATGCCCCAAGCCCCGATTATGGGGGCAGAGATACTTCCGTAAGTTCAGTTGACAATAATTCGAGAGTTTACAGTATCGCTAGAGAAAAACACGTTCTATTGTAACATAACGTGTTTGACAATTTTACGGAGACATATATAATATAATGTACAGACGCCATATCATCAAGCTGCCCTACTGTCAAATTTTCCCAATCAAGTCTGAACCTAATGCTTTAGCGAAATTTGACATATTTTGATGTGCTTGGTTTCAACAAGAAAAAAACTAGATTCCACTTGTAACAAAACATATTATGACATCAAGGATCATTTACCCCGTCCATCCTTAATTAAATGGCAGCCCTATCCCTCGGGGACATTATTATGCAACCGCCGGAGCGACGACCCGAGACGAACAGGAAACACGCGGAGACTTCCACGTTATGTAAACTTTTATGTACGAGTATGACATAAACCTAGGTTTTTGATAGCATCAGGTGTTATGTACTAAGATTATGAGCTAGGTTTTCAATTTCTTAGTTAGTTGATGAGATAATCGATTATCTAGTGGTCTTCGGCGAAATTAATTGATTTGGGAACTACACCAATCTTGTCATTTGCAATAGTAAGTTTATAATTAATAAGGAAACCGACGATGAACTTATGAAGTATAATAGTACGACTGATTGAATTTATCTTTTTAATTAAGTTTTAATCGGAAAGCCTTTCACTCTTAAGAAAGGTTTTTTGATTTTGATTCTAGTGTTAATTACGTTCTTTGATTCTTGTTTAAATTAAAGTGTTATCTTGAATGAGCTTACATCTGTTAAAAATCACTGATATATGCTTGAATTTCCATTCCTTTTCGATTGTTATCTTTTTATTTCTTCAAAAATCTTCTTTTATCAGTATAGTGAATGCAAATAGGGTGTTATAAGTTTGACGTGTCTGTGCGTGTGTGTGTGTGTGTGTTTCTGTCTGTGGCATCGTAGCGCCCGAAAGGATGAACCGATTTTGATTTTGTTTTTTGTTGTTTGAAAGGTGAACTAGTCAGGAGTGTTCTTAGCTATGTTTGACAAAAATCTGTCCAAGATGGCCGCTGCCACAAAATGGCGGATAACACATTTATTATTCAACAACTCCCTCAATATGGGTATCAAATGAAAGGACTTGACTAGTAGAATACTATATACTATGATAAATTAAAAATCCAAGATGACCGCTACCAAATGGCGAATTAACAATACAATATTATTTACTATTTAACTTTTAGAACATTGTGTCGGGGGTTTTTTAAATTTTAAATTTAATTTTACTTGTAACTGAAACATAATATAGAAAGAAAGAAAGAAAAAGCATTTATTAGCCCGACAGGACAACACATAAATAAAAAAGTAATAATAAAATGGTAAAATTGTGATTATAACACTCGATTATATCGCACCTATAATCCCAGAAGGGAGATAAACAATGCTGTACTTAAGAATACACCCACATTGCTAGTTACGTTAAAGTCCCATTTAACAGAGGGCGAGCTTATTGCCATCAACCAGGCGAAAAGTAGGTTAATACTTTTGAACTTGGAACGTGGTCCTTTTTTATTCTAACCTGGTGACTCCACCCCACTCTTACTCCTCAAACGTACTTATTTATATCGGCAGGAAATGCAACATCGTGTCTCCGAGACAGCCACCACAATGTTATAGCTAATAGAGAGTATTTATAGCTGTATACCTCTATGGTACAACTCTATGGTACGGCTCTATGGCTCTATCTTCTACATGAGAGGAAGCTCTTGTTTGTGTCTGTCGTTATTTTTATGGGAATGAATTTTTCCTGTCTGCTTAGTTAATTTAGCGAATGTTTACCAGCGTACCCTTGGGTATGAAAAATAAACGTAACACTCCTTTTTTGGGCAGTCGAGTAAATAGGAAAAGAGTTGAGTGGATGCATACCACATGCCAATCCTAATTTCTAAAATTTCCAATGCAGTGATAATCTCAAAACCTTTGGACAAGCCTAAGGTCTGCTATTTCAACGGCATCCATAAAATAGCATCACGCCTTTTATCCCCGAACGGTAAGACAGAGGTGTTCCCAATATACACCGACATTTCGCCAGTTACGTATAAGTCCTTTGTAATAGACGACCGATTTTGACGACCCGATTGGCGCAGCGGTAGTGAGGCTGCCTTACGTTCTTAGGGTCCCGGGTTCGAATCCCGGTAGGAGCAAATGTTTGTGTGATGAGCATGGACATTTGTTTCCGGGTCATGGATGTTTATATGTATTATAAGTATGTATTTACAAAGAAAAAAGTGTATATGTAGTATATCAACTGCCTGGTGACCACGACACAAGCCTTGCTTAGTGTGGCACTAGATGGCGCTGTGTAATGTCCAGCGATATTTGTTTTTATTTATAGAGGTCGAACCTATTGCCAACCGGGCACAAATCCACACTCCATGACTACAGACAAATTCCTGACTTAAAAACCCAATAATAATTTGTTCGATCGGGAAATCGAAGCAAGGACCTCATGCGTAGTCGTGCTTGCGACCACTCGACCAACGAGGCAGAAATAGCTGATTAGCGGTTACAAGAAATATCTGACCTATTGGCCTCGTGGAAGCAAGCACTGCTGAGCGGCTCTTGGGCCCAATTTCAGGGTCGGGCAGATTGAATAGGTTTTTCGATCAGGAATTTCGCTGTAACCGAACGGAGTTTGGTAGGTGAGCCCCTCTTTCCTCTAAAAGCAATAAATCGGGAGGATATTTTAAGCAACTTCTTTAAATAACTTAAAAAAATAATCACAAAATCTTCCAGCTCGTTACATACGGCCTATACGGTCCTATACAAAACTTTTACTATAAGATGTCCGCGCTAATGACATCTGCGCACGCGACTAGATTTACGAGCCTCACTCGACAGACGCTCAACTGCTCCGGCGCATTCTCTACGCCCCGCTGTTTTTAACTGTGAAGGAGGATCTGGCTGCAGGGCATCTTACCATCATCCTTGTTTTGGTGGGCAGATAGACCATCTATACTTATATTATAAAGCAGAAGAGTTTGTTTGTTTGTTTGTTTGTTTGAACGCGCTAATCTCAGGATCTACGGGTTCGAATTTAAAAAATCTTGTGTTGGATAGTCCATTTATCGAGGAAGGCTATAGGCTATATAACATCGCGCTACGACCATTAGGAGCGGAGCAGGAATGAAAAGTGTTGCAAAAACGGGTTTTTTTTTTCTTTCGTTTTATGTGACGCAGACAAAGTTGCGTGGGTCAGCTAGTAATTTATACTAACAAATCTTTACGTAGTAATAGTATAAAACGTTCCCGCTTTTTGTACACTTAAATCTTTTAAACTACTCAACATATTTTTATGCAGTTTTCAGCAATAGATTGAATGATTCAAAAGGAAGGCTTGTATCTACATTGCACCCATGAGACGCTAATATACGAATGGGTCGCTAGTATACTATAAAGCTATAAAGTTAGTTTGGTTAAAGCGCTAATCTCAGGAACGACTGGTTCGAATTGAAAAATTATTTGAGTTCTTTTTGACGTGATAACGTCTTATAAATTGATAATACCAGCAACACTCATGAAAAATAGTAACGTTCCATAGTAACGTTCCATAGTAACGTTCCACCGTTCCACGTGTTTTATTAGATAAAATAATGATTATGACGTTATCACGTAAATCTATCGTCCGTAAACCGACTTTTTTTCTTGAGGAAAATCCATTTATCGAGAAAGGCTATAGGTTATATAACATCACGCTATGACCAACGTGAGCGGAGTTGCGTCAATGAACAATGTAGCAAAAACGGGAAATATAGTATTTTTAACAACTTTTTTTTTGCATAAAATTAAACCGTCTTCTAAAGCTAAAGTTATGTTTCACTTTTTGTGTTTTTAGAAGTCGGTTTTATTTTTTGCAAAAATGTTTTATTTTCCACTTTTTAGTGGTTCACAAGCGCTTACCCCTTCACAGCGTACTGGCGTGATGTTATGTTATAAACTGGTGTAAACAATAGACAGACATGAGATTTCAGCAATCCCAGCCCATTTGCTATCATTTATTGAGGAATTCCGATGACTATCTCCGAAGTTCTTCATCAGATCTTCACCAAATTCAAGTGGGACCACTCTTAGAAAGTACTCTTCCGAGAACTACCCAAATCGCTACATGCGTGCCTATGAAATTTGAAGAGTTCTCTCTATTTCTCCAGGATTCTATCATCAGATCCTGACTTGATGATTATGGGACCACCTGGGAAGTATACCCTTTCAAACCAAAAATAGAATAATTCAAATCGCTCCAGCCATCTTCGAATATAATCGGGGAACATCCATAAAAAAAATTAAAAGACAAGGTTCCGACGAATTGAGAACCTCCTCCTTTTTGAAGTCGGTTAAAAATGATTTGTCGCGGCAACAGCCTGGTCTCATAGGCCAGGGAAGTTAAGGTGGGACCTTACACTAATTCATAACTGTTTTCTTTTTATATATTTTGTAGAGCTGTTTATTTAATTACGTAATAAATTAAAATTAAGCAAATCATGAAAGAGCATTGCGCGAAAACGGACATTAAACCTAATTATGCCAATTTTCGCAGCAAAAATTATAACTTGATAAAGAAACTGAAAATAGCTTATAATTAAGGGTCTGTGAGAGCATGTACACAAATTAATCAAAAAAAGTGCAAGCAACGTACTTATATTAAAAAAACACGGTTTCCCATGTTTTCATTCATTACTTACAGGAAATTATATATAACCGTCTGCTGATGAAGAAAAATCATTGTTAGCGTGTTTTTAGTCAAATAAGTCATAAATTTAAAGTTATATTTTAAATGCATTGTGACAAAACAGTAATGCTGCGTTATCCATTCAGGCAAAAAAAATAACCAAATGAAAAGTGTTTAATTACGTAACAATATTATCACATAAACATTTATTGTTAAAATTAAACAAATTTAATAATAGCATCTTAATTTTTTTAAGATTTTTTATGGAATACTATAAGTGGTCGACCTTATCACTAAGAGCGTTAAGTTCATATTTGAGTGCGCGTGATCCGCTCTGCACGCCGCCTGTGCGAAAGAGAGAGACAGAGCGTGGGCACAGGTAGGTACCTACCACTGACGAAGGAGTGATTCATGTAATAGTTTTATTAGGTGTTTAATCCATTAAGGTTTAGTATAAAATGGTCTGAAATAGTACCTAAATATTTATTTGTTTGTGTATACCTACTGTGTGTTTATAAATAGGGATCTCTGGTCAAAAATATAACTTTTTTATTTTATTTTATTTATAGGTAAAAAAATACCTACTTATAACTATTTCAAATTATTTGCTGAACCTATTTCGATTAATTTTAGAATATAATTCGTGCAACGAGTTATGAGCACTGACCTTGAATGCGCAGAAGCAATTTTTGTGAGAATGAAATAAAGGGTAGGTAGGTATACCCGAATTTGAATGATTCTACGGGTCATACTGAACAACCTTTTCCCAGGAACATGAGTCGAAGTATGAGAAAAAAAAAATAAAGTAACTCCCATAAGTATCAAAGTAGCTACCTATCAGATGACCGCACAATTTGTATGGGTGGTTGTTTTTTCCCTCAATATTTCGACCCATGTTGCTTGCGTTTGGTTTGACGCAATATGTTTTTTAAAATCTTGCTACCGACCATAAATTTGATAAAAATATATTTTTGCTCAAATAGGGTAGAGTGGGGTAGGGTGGTGGCACCAATTATCGGCCACGTCAACTTTTTTGGACTTTGACTGCTTGTAATTTTTACATTAATAGCTTTTGCTTTCTTGCAGTGTCTTTTTGGGTAAAGGGATACTGAAACTCCATTACTACATTCGCAAAATTATGAATTCTTTGTTAGTTTTGATAATATAGATGTTTTTTTCCGAATGTGGCGATTTCCCTTAATATCGGCCTATAACACCCTAATATCCGCCGTCTGTGACCCTAATATCGGCTTACCTTTTCTAAAGTGAAGTAATATGAATAAACTACAAAAAAAATTATAACGTTTTATATTTCAACTGAGCTCAGGTACAAATCACTTTTATTAACTATCATCACATTCATTTTTTTTTTAAATGCACTATTTAAATTTCTATTCACTTTATTTGGTAGGTAATTATTTTTATGTATAATATTTTTTTTTGGAGTTCCTTTCATTATTTGTTTTTTAGGAATGTTGAATCATTGCGATCTTTAGTTTATAATAACAGAATTTATTTTAATTTTAAGACTCTGATGTCATTTCCTTCTAATAGAATCTTCTTAGGCCACATCAATTCACCCACGATGGACTGTATACTTTAAGTGGAACCATTGGAGCATATGTCGCATCCAATATTTTTGTTTTCATCTTCTTCAACATCACTAATTAGGTTTTCTTCAGAGCCAGCACAAAGAATTTTCTCCTTTTCCAAACTTGTCTTGCGAAGCTAAATCAATAAGGTCAGTTTCGCGATTTCTGTCCTATAATCAACTCTTCTTTACTACTTTTGTTTCTTTGGCGGGTTTATTTTTTATTCTCATTTCCAGTTTTTGTCTCTCTCTCCGCTTTATTCTCTTCAATTTTTTTTTCTTATTGCCTCACGTTGTTTGTACCCATACTAAGGTGGCCGTTTTTACGCACCAATTCCCTTTATATCGGCCGTAATTGATAAAACTCGTTTTGAGGCGCCCGATGTTAGGATCTAGTTATCAAACTGAGCTGTTGTTTCATTTTTTACCTTATTAATGTTACTGCTAACGTATAAAATAGCTAAACATGTGGTTTAACATTTTCATGCATTACCCCAATATCGGCCACCCGGCCGATATAGAGATTTATCAATAATATACACTGGACAGCAAATAAACCGAGCCACCCGCTACCTAGGCACTCTAATTCGATTTTCTCAAAAACTAACAAACCTACAATTATCAAAGTTGTACCTACAGAAAGTGCGTTTCATGGTGATTAAAATGAAAGGAAACTCATTGGGTTTCAACAATAGTTCAGTGTTTATTAAGGATTTTACAAAGAAGAGTCGTTTTCCAGTCATGACAATCCTTAGTAATGATAAAGTGAAAAAAAAAATAAAGCCAAAAACAAAGATAAAATAAAAAAAAAGAATTTTTGATCAATATTCCGTATTCCCTCCCCTTGCTCGGATAACTGCCAGCATCCTTGTATTCATCGACCTTACGAGCCTGACGATAAAATCTTAAGGAATTGTATTCCACTCCTTTTCAATTGCGATTCGCAGCTCTGGAAGCCTTGTTGGAGCAGGTACCCGGGCTCAAACCCGACGTTTCAGCTCATCCCATAAGTGTTCTATCGGATTCAAGTCCGGGCTTCGAGCTGGCCAGTCCATCGTACGAATGCTGACGTCGCGTAGATACTGGGTCACCACATGAGCAACATGAGGCCGTGCATTATCATGCATCAATTGCATATCCTGTCCGATATATCCTGCGTAAGGTACCACATGGTCTGCAAGGATTTCAGTAATGTAGCGATGTGAAGTCAGTCCACGTGTACGGCCCGTCGGTTCGATGAAAACTAACGGTGTATGTGCTATTAACGAGATGCCGCCCCAGACCATTATAGATCCTCCTCCATAAGCAACAGTTTCCTCGATCCAACACTGAGAATAACGTTCTCCAGGGCGACGATATACTCTCTGACGTCGATCACTTCCATGTAGACTCACCCTGTTCTCATCAGTGAAGAGTAAATTACTCCACTGCTCTAATGTCCAATCCCTATGCTCTCGAGCAAATTCAAGTCGTGCTCGACGGTGTGCTGCCGTTAATGCTGGGGCTGTTGCAGCTCTTTTTGGGGTCAGGTTCCGTTCAAGTCTTCTTCTGACGGTATCTGAACTTATGACCACTTGGCGTACGTCACGCAGACTTTGTTGGACTTGAACTGCGTTGAGGTGGCGATTTTGCAGAACAGTAAGGTGGATATAACGATCATCTGCTGCTGATGTAGCCCTAGGTCTGCCCGTACCTGGACGGCGATCGAATGCTCCAGTCTCTAGGTATCGTCTGTAAACTCGTTGCACTGAAGATCTGCTGATTCGAAGCCTTCGAGCGACTTCACTTTGCGCAATGCCTGCTTGAAGTAATGCTACAGCTTGAGCCGCTTCCTGAGGTGTTGTATCCATTATTAATCGAAAAAAGTAGCAAAAACACGAATTAATTTGCAGTCATTATAATCACCATGAAACGCACTTTTTGTAGGTATAACTTTGATAGTTGTAAGTTTTATACTTTTTGAGAAAATCGAATCACAGTTCCTAGGTAGCGGGTGGCTCGGTTTATTTGCTGACCAGTGTAGATCCCTAATCTCGGCCCCGCTATTATTTAATAAAATAGACAAATAAATGTAAAAACATGGTTATCTAAAAGATACTTTGACTGTTATTCTTCATGAAAAAATAAAAGATAACACCATATGTTTAATTCCCTCCAAATACTTATCCTCGCAATACGTCCACTCAGGGATTTGACTCGGCAAGTCGGCAATGACACCAAACGACGCACGTCCAGTCTGCGCGTGCTCTTTTGCCAGCTGAACGTTCAAATATTGATGCACCCGCATCAAAATATTGGAGGTAATGCGGATGGATATAGATTCACTTTTTGCATTAAAACTATTATGATTTAAGAGATATTTTTATAGTTATGTTCCATTTTCTCGAAACTGCCGATATTAGGAGGAGGCCGATAATAGGAGACTCCACCCTAGTCAAACGGACTATCATCGGCTTGTCTTTCCTGCCGCACTTTTTTTGCCGTACTTTGAATGCAATGTTCGTTTATGTATGAAGCTATGCACTTTGAGTGCAACTTAATGTTCTCTTCAGATACTGTTGTAAATTTTCCGTCTTTACGTTTTTCAATTGACGATACAAGCTTTCTTTGTCCCTTCACGCCTATGTTCACAACATCAAAGTTCACAACCACAAATCCCACAACTCGGGAATTCTATTTTCTTACGCTGATCACCGCCGCCGCGCCGCTTCGAAAACGAATGAAATGAACGCACGGCAAAAGACCCGCACGCCGCCGCGCGGTGGAGCGGGCGGGCGACGGACGGCGAGGTACGACTTGCGGCCGCGCCGCGCAAACTACCTACAGTTCGAGATCTTTGTAAAAAAAGAAAGATTTTGTAAGCAGTTGCAATTTATGCTTAATTCTGCCAGTTTTCTACTGAAACTATTTAAGAGACTAAAGTTAAACAGAAAAATGGCAGTTAAGTATTTTAATTCCATGTAAAAAATAATATAAAAAAAGCAAGTGAATTAATTGCTTAATTCCTTGATAATTATGAACAATCAACTGACTAAATGCTTAAACTCTTTAAAACATACGGTTATCCATTTTGCTAAAGTCACAATTAGCTCTTTTTTTAAAACCCCTAAAAATTAGTAGAAGCAACTAAAAAAAAAGCTTAATTAACGTAGCGTTAGATACTTATTAGGGCAAGGTAAAAGTTTACCTAAGTATATCTCGGTTATTAGATTTGCTTTTATTTCAGTTCAAATTAATCACTTAGAAACAAAATTTCCAGTAAAACTATAAGCCACCTTAATTTTGCAATATACGGTCACAAATAGATGTAATATTATCTAGCCAATCAGCATATAAAGAACCTCATAAGTCCGGTTATGATTTAGTGCGAACCTTCCCATACAGAACTCCGTAAAGTGATTGGCCTATCATAAAATGCTGGTAAGCTACATTTTAGGCGCTCCACCCACTGAAGATGCGTCCCGCCGCGGTGCACGGAGTTTTTTTTTTTGAGTTTTTGCATACTTGCATACAATGGAAAAAAATAATAAGCTGAAAACTGATCATCACATAGTTGATAAACGGTTCCGTAAAAAGCCAGCTGATGTGACATCATTATGCCTGTGTATCAGGAGTGGTAGGTACAGGTGTATAGAATACATTCTTTTCGCGGGATATAATATCAAAATCAAAACATTTATTTCAAGTAGGCCAGTTACAGGGACTTTTGAATTGTCGAATCAAAGACAACAATGAAACGTAGCTACAGTCCCAGTAAAAACTGAAAGTACTATAGTTGCCCATTCCAAAGCGTGGACCTCTATGGAGAAGAACGGGTAAGAAACTCCATGGACCCTTTTAAATCAAAATAGTGTTATATACAACATTCACGTCATAAGCTCAAACTGATATGGAGCCTATGAAGCTTTGGGGTGATAATGGGCATCTATTTTTCCTTATGCAAAAATTTTGCGATCCAAATGTCATCTAGACGGGATCTGTCATCTAAATGGGCCTAAAATTATACTTAAATACGGTCTAAGTCATTAGTAGTGAAATTCTGAATTATAATATTAAATGTCAAAAAACAAAAATTGCTAAATAGTTAGGTAAATGAAAGTGCTGCAGCGGTTTAAATCAAGGTTAGACTAGATAGACCTGATGTTATCGATATGAAGAGATGTGACTTATCAAAACGTTCTAAATATTTTTTTATTCGCGAATGTGAAATGTATAGAGTTTAAGTGAATTCGGACTAAACTACTTGGTGAAATCGTAACATTTTGTGAAAAAACGCGCCATTTCTTGGTTTACGACATATTATGTACTACCAGACTGGTAGTACATAATACTGGTAGTACCAGTTCACTAAACATCAACCACTTCTGAACCTTATAACTTAGGGCATGAGGGTGGAATGAGGCAGACCTTCGGTGAACTCAATAGTACCTACTTACGATTTTCATAACAGCTACTTTTCTGATCAAATACACAAAAATGTATTGAACTATTATTTAATTTAAAAACGGGATGTTCACAATGTACACACGAAATATCGGAAACTCAAAACAAACAATAAACATTGTTTTCACGTTTTTAGTTTTAATTTAAAATGTTTGTGGACATGTATCTTTAATAACTTACATTGTATTGAATTGACTTATATTAGCTATTGTAAAAGTACACACACGTGTTCAAAGTCGTATCTAAAATACAAAGCACTTCACAACACAAGCGATTTTCACCTTTCTGCCCTGGAGTTTTGTTAAGACCTTACTAGAAGCTATACAGCATTCCGTAGTTGCACCATAGCAAACATACCATCAGCTCATCAAAATACAGTTCAGCACCAGCTCAATAATCGTTTGTCACTCTGAACTCGATCACACATCGCAGCCGGATCCGAGACGAGCATAAACCTCGATCGAACGTCGACAGTCGAATAAAAACACCCATAAAAGATATGGTCATCCTTATATCTATCTATCTATTAAACTATAGCTGAGTCCCGCGGTTTCAGTCGCTGTTTTTCTTTTTGCTCGGCACTTGGGCTAAAACATGCAAAGAGTGCAAGTGATTTTGATATAAATGGGTAAACTTTGATATTGCTTTTGAGGCGGAATTCAAACCCGAGCCACAGGCGAGTTTACTATTATTCATTTTTTAAATCGAACACAAATGATTAATATTGTTGTTAGTATCACTTCTAAACTATGTTACGGAGCTGAGAACTAGTAAAAAATGCCCACATGTTTTCAACGACGTTTTACAATACAGTTTCGAAGAAATAAAATAATAGCACGAATATTTTTTTTTGAAATCTCTTTGGCAGTTCCAGAGATTGTCCCGTTTAAATAAACGAACTCTTCAACTTTATTATACATAATAGTATAGTAACTACAGCAAGAGATATATATCTCTATATATAAAAGATATGGTCATCCGTAACACATAAGCTATCATCGTGATAGATGTTCATGACTTGGATTTAGTTTTTTGTATAGGATGTGAATTGGAAGTGGGGCAGATGGGTAAGATGGTTGTGGAGGTATTAGGACAAATCTTTGGACATTTTAAGGTATTCTTTTGTTATGGGTAACCTTGGAATCAAGGGATATTTGGATCTGGTCGGCAATGGAGATAATGTCGAGGAATTAGGGCTCATCTCTCTTGCTTAGGTGTCTGTTGACCACTAAGACATAAAGACCTGTAAATCGTTACAGGTAGTCAGTTGGCTGAAAGTCTGACAACTAGTCTTATTTAGAGGTATCGTATTACCCAGTACTAACTGTTTTTTTCAGCTGCATCCTATTACATTGACAGTCGACCGCAACATATGTAATTAAGAAAAGGCTAGGCAGATAATGATGAGTTTTGAGGCACGCAGAAAATTTTCATGATTTTGCCGCGACTTCACCTGTCTAAATTTAATTTTTACACCCGTGTAAATTGATTTTAACTTCGACCAATGGTAACGGTGTATAGAATATTTCTATCTCATTTTATAGCATTTCATTTCATAGTAACTTATGAAAGCTTAAGTGATTTTGCTTGATTGCTTATCCGTCTTCTAAAAAGCAATAAATTTATTTCTGCAAAGTTCATATTGTCCTTCCATCTTTTCATAAAAGTACACGCTCATAAAATTAAAACGCAGACACATGACAATTAAATCCTTTTGAATTAAATCCATTACTGTGTCATAAAGAGAACATTCATCAATTGGAGACAGCATGGCTGTTCGAAAGCCTGAATGTAGTGCAGAAGAGCTGTCAAAGATTTTTTTATCAATTGCAATTTATAGCAAAAATTACGGAAGTTCTATCATCTGCCAAACCTTTTCCCAAATATATTGGGGGTCGGCTTCCAATCTAACCGCTACTTTCTGGAGAGATCTACCCAAGTGGCTGTAATTTTTTTAGCTACGACCTCCTTAAGGAAATTACGGAAGATCTAAACACTTATAATATACCACTAATAGCCGTCTGACTGTCTACTTATTCCCTTTTCGCATAATGCATTACCCAGCTATTAGCGCTTTTTTGGCGCTTGAAAGATATTGACTGTTGAAGAAAAAAAAACAAGATGGCACGATTAGTTACAACGGGGGCCATACGCTATGATATGGATATAAACGAGGTGACTGCTGACCACCCTCCATTCTAGCAGAAAAGCAGAGCAGAGAAGTCAGAAATAAGAAGACATGTTGCGTTGACCCCAAATAAATAGGGATAAGGGCTAATAAGGATCAGGGGAATGAGGATGACATGAACATGCATGGAGGTTGATTTCGAATGTTATTGAGTATACAATACCTCAACAAGTCAACAGTACTCACTCAAATGTCCAGACAGGGTGTGTCCAACATCCATCTATTCTCAATTACATATACACATACATATACACTTATATACATTTCCTAGCCTATTGCCATTGGTTCGTGCGCTTTCAAACCCGGTATGATCTTCACTATTGTTAACAGCAAGCATTCTAGCAGCACATACCGGTTCGAGTCCTACTTATCTCGCTGCAAAATTGCTTGAATATACATATTAAACTAGCCAGACTGACATGTACACATCAGCATAATTATATCTTCTTAAAATAAGCCTGTCTGACATGACAGTTTCGTAAAATTGCTACTATTAGGGATGGGTTACAAACTTGTTGGGTTGTTTTGGTTCAATCGGGTTGGTGGAACCTTATAAAGTACAACAATTTCACATTATAAGAGCAAAGTCAATTAAAATAATGACATCAATGGTTGTGAAGTGAAGATAAAGGAATCATGTCATAGCAGAATGTTTAGTTGTGTTAAAATACAGTTTGAAAAACAAAGAAACTTGAAAATAACAAAATTTATTGAAAAGAAAACATCATTTGTGTTTTTTTTGTTTACAGAGCGAAGTATGTTTGGTAAATAAAAAAACCTTCACTGCTGTACGTATTCAACATTCATGATTGTTATCAGTATTGTTATTGTTTCATTCATAACTAGAAACTTTGAAAGAATGAATGGAATTACGTATGTATGTTGCAGCGATGCCTAATTTCGGATAGATAGATTTATATGAAGTTACTGAGCTTTTTTGGTGATAACTTGATTTCCGTCAGTGATGACTGCGGGCTTCATCACAGGATTTACCCGAATTTAGGAGGACCTGCATTTCGGAGCCTATCGCAATCAAATAGAGAGATAAGATATAATTAGACAGTCTATAATTTACATAATCGTAAAATAACGAGCCAGAATACCCAATAATGTTATGGACATAATCAATATTGTAAATCGTACTTATTACTTGCCCCATACTCTCCGCTTTCACATTGGAATTCTTGCATTCTTCCGCGGTTTTAAGGAGGTTAAGTAATTGTTTTTTGTCATTCTTCGTAAACGGAGTTATTTGTTACTAAGGGAAATGGAAATGGATTAACATTCTAACTTCTTTTGTTTTACCTTGTGATTAATTTGGAAGGGGTGACAACATAGTTCCCTAGGGCATACCGTACTTTAATGCCCGTTATCTCTTATTTTGAGAAATAGATTTTATTGTATCTGGTTCGAATGAATGCTTTAGTATTTCAATGCAGATTTTATTTATTCAGACATTGACTGAAGGTTCAAAGGTTGATAAATACATGATAAAGGTCAATGGTCAATACTTTCAAATGCTTTCGTAGATTCTCTTTATTAGTGTGTAAAGAAAGCTGTAAAATGCAGTTAGAGAAACATAATTTAAGTGTTTTCTTGCGACGTCTTAAAGCCTTCAGGTACAGCTAATAGTCATTAAACAGGTATATCGTATTCAATACGAAGTGAAATCTTCCAGCTTTATATGGACACTGAAGTAATTAAACAGTCTTCATATCAAACTGATATATCATCTTCAACCATTTACTGATCACAATCAACAAACAAACACAAATATGCTACATCATTTAAATATTTCGACGATGCACTCATAATCTTTACAAAATATTGCCTCGTTAACAAAATCAACTGAGCGTAAAATTAATTTCTAATAAAAAGAGAAAATTACCTCCAAAATATCGACGGTCTTCATATCAGTGACGTAGAAAAATCACTAAAAGAAAAACAGGAATATTCACATTTTTTCACTAATTATCACTCACTGCACTTCACTTGTTTTCGATTCGAGAGTTACTGATTGATAACGGTAATACGTACGTACTCCACGGCGGTTAGCGAGGGAATGCGCGCGGATGCTATCCGGCGTGCGCAAGCGCAGAGTGCCTGCTCCGATTGTTAAGGCTAAGTTGATGTAATTGTTGATAATTGTGCAATTTGTTTAATATTGGCAGATTTGTAAATAAAATTGTTTGAGTAAGGATTGATATTTAAGCATAATTATTTAGAAATGTTTTTTAAAGTTCAGTTACCAAAAATGGTTGGTGTTTTGTGACCTTTTAAATAATTGTCTAATTAGTGGTTTGATGCGTTGTGGTCAATTATCCGTTAATGGGCGGTTTGGTGCAAATATGGTGGTTTTCGTAAGAGCTGACTGACTGTTCTTCCAACTCACACTTGAATACCATAGAGGTCAGTTTAGTTCATTAGCCTGTTAAACCATCAAGTTTTGTTTTGCCTAATAAATACCTGCTAAATACTTATATTATTTGTGTAACTGTGTTGTTCTACGGAATATTCAATAAATCTTTAGATTCTCTTGATCGCACCCATATTCCGCCATTAGTTTCTTGTATAGAGGGAATTTTCTCCGACACCAGAAATTACTTCTTAGATCTTCATTATCTGCCTGGCCTTTACCTTATTACATTTTTGTCGGCTTCCAGATGCAGCTGAACACCAGTAATTTCCACGGAGGGACTGTTCATCGCACTTACACAACCTAGGTAGGTAGCACGATAAGGTATGAATTAACTCCATAGATGATCAATTTTCAAAGTAACACAAATCCATCCCTGAAGTACTCCTTACACCTATTGAAGAATCTGAAAGTCAGGCAACCTTCCCCTTAAGAGGATGCATCCGAACACGGAAGCGATGGCGGGCATCGCTCGACAAACACTATATCAACCGTAACGGTACCGTAAGTGGCGTGAAGGTGCCGGGCGATAGCAAGCCGGGCTGCAGGCCAATCCGTGCAGGGTTTATTGCGGCGAAATTAGGAACAGTGATAAATTGGCTGGTTTGATTTGTATTGGGTAATTAAGGTGATGGAGCAGCGGTGGCCCAGTGGTGGCGGCCCCGACTTACGAATAGTAAGTCATGGGTTCGAACCCAAACAGGTGCATTACTTTGTGTAATTTATTTCATCACCGCTGCTCTCAAAACGGTGAAGGAAAACATCGTGAGGAAACCGGCATGTCCTAGAACCAAAAATTCGAAGACATGTGACATCTACCAATCCGCACTGGGCCCGCGTGGTAGATTATAGCCCATTCCCTCTCATTGACAGGAGGCCGGGTCCCAGCTGTGGGAACATTATAGGCTGATGATGATGATGAATTAAGGTGATGAGCTGTGCCCTAATTTTAGTTGGGTTTGAAAATCAACCTCGATTTAATGGACTGGTGCAATGGGTAGAAGGTAGGGCTCTTGGCTTGTAATTCCAGCAGCTAGGGTCCATCTCTAATGTAGAGCAGCAGACTAACTGGATTTATTAAATATGACTACAAACCGAGATCTTTCCGTCGAGGTGTGGATATCTCGAAAAGCACGTAAAGCTATTTGTCAAGCCATAAAGTTAGAAGACAGAATGATAACCAGCCCCATTTATAGTATGAGTGTGGATGGCTATAAGAGTTAGACTCTAGAAACAATGGATGGACTATAATAATTAGGGCTAGACAGGTTAAATGACTGTTGCTGATGGATTTATATAATTATGTTAGTGATATTTTTCTCTTCTTCATACTAAGAAAATATCTCTATCTAAGAATCTACCATATGACAAAAGTGCACAGCTTCCTCAAACTAAAACAAAATTTGCTGCCATTCAGTACAATAAGCTATCATGTCAACTTTATAATAGAACTAGCTTCTGCCAGCGGCTTCGCCCGCGTGAAGTTTGATAATTGTCCCATGGGATCTTACTACCGGGATAAAAAGTATCCTATGTGTTAATCCAGGTTATTAACTATCTGTGTGCAAAATTTCATCCAAATCCGTTCAGTAGTTTTTTCGTGAAAGAGTAACAAACATACATCCATCCTCACAAACTTTCGCATTTATAATATTAAGTAGGATAAATAAATATATATTATATGTACACAATAAACAATTACACGAGTGCAAAAAAATTCTAAAAATCCGGATAAAGGCACTAAATTTCGCAGACACTGAGGCACTATTGCAACACACAAAATGAAACACACACACACACACCCACGCACACAAACACAGTTTATATCTAAGGACCTAAATAAATTGTATTTTGCTGTGGAAGAGCGGAGTCTCCTAACACAGACATAACTTGCTTAAAAGGAGGCTCCAATCACCAACTAATGTAAAACTTTTTGGTTATAAAATAAAGATTTGTATTTGTATTGTATTTGTATTTGTATCTCAAACCCGCGGTGTCATCTTTTCAGCCGAAAGACGTCCACTGCTGGACGTAGACCTCTCCCAAGTGTCGCCACATTGACTGGTCCCGTGCGAGTCGCACACAGCGCATCCTTGCAACCTTCACCAGGTTATCGGGCTACCTAGTGGGAGGTCTTCCAACGCAATGTCTTCCGGTTCGCGGTCGCCACTCCAGAACTTTGCGGCCCCATCGGCCAACCGTTCTGCGAGAAATGTGCCTCGCAAACTGCCACTTAAGGTTGGAAATTGTTCGGGGTACGTCAGTAACCTTGGGTCTGTTGCGGATTTTTTCATCCATCCAACTCGCAAGGAAACTCCGAGCATAGACCAAATGACTAATGAGAAGCCGACTAGAAGAGAAGTAAGGAAGAAGAATAAGGACATACAGTATCGACAGGGCCGTGGTCAGGGAAATGAAAGTTGTAATCGCAAATATTTCAAGTGTTTCCTGAATGAGTCTGAACTTTCAGTTACGAATATAACTAAATAGTTATTAATCCAAATGGATTAAAAAAACCAGTGTTAATGTTATGTATTGGTGTCAGATCTGTCAGACAAGTAATATGTATTAGTACCTACCTTACCAGAAGCAAGTCATAAATTGTCTAAATTGAATATTTTCTTTTGATATAATAATTAGGAATGTTGTAATCATCAAAACTTGGTTACGCAATTAGTAAGCTGCTGCAGAATTTGTCAATTGATATGCAACCTGCATTTGAAGATTATTTATTTGTTTGACATGCATTCTGCATCTCATGAAAATATAATTAACTTCACGCTTACAATCCAGGTCATGAAGAGATGTGCGCTTGACCACCACGACCTTATTATTTAAGACATAGAGGTCAAAACTGGGCTACCACCAACTTTGTGTGCAGGTTATCTTTAGGAAATAAACTCGCATTTAGTATAAGTTTAAATGTAATAGGAGGCAAATAGATTCCCATTCAAAATGGTTGAGTTGAATGGTGCTGATACATGCGTCATGTTCGTGAACGGGCGCTGTCGGTTGGGACTGGTCAGCTCTTGGTTGCCACGGCTTTTGTTTTTATTTTTTAATTAATTATTTTATTTTTGAATTGTTTTTGTTAGTTTTAACTATGGACACTTTTATCGTGCACATCTTGCTACATTGTTCTCAAATAATGCACCATCTCAACAGGAATGATATAACCAAGTTTTTGTAACAACTATATGATTTAAAAGAGTTTCCATGGAGTTTCTTGCCCGTTCTTCTCCATAGAGATCTACGCTAGGGAATGGGCAACTACAGTACTTTCACAGTTTTTATGTCTTGTGACTGGGACTGTAGCTACATTTAATTTTCATCTTTGTTTCGACAATTCAAAAGCGCCTGTAACTGGCCTACTTGAAATAAATGCTTTGATTTTGATTTTGATGATTTTGATTTTGATTTTGATCCCATCAACCAGGCAAAAATCCAGACTGCATGGTTGCTACTAAAATCATGACGGAAAACCAACACTCGAACACTTTCTCGATCTCCATTCCCAACAATGAGAATGATCTCAGCAGTCCCACTTGCGACTACTAGTATCACAAGGCTGTCCTGCTCCTGAGCTTTGGTTTTAATTCCTTAGCTAATCACTCAACGCACAAAAAACCCCGACAACGAATTACTCCAAAAATGTTAGTTAAAGTTTACCGCTAAGCGCCTACATAAATAATACGACTTCATAACACGCGATGACGCCTGTTAAATAAGTCATAGCATAATGCGACGTGCGTGTTTCACGAAACGTTGCTATAACTATCTGGTCAGGCGTTATGACATTGAAGCATTTTGGTATGCGCTTTTTTGCAACAGACAACTGTGCTATGCCATGCTCTATTAAAGATGTAGCTATGGAGTAAGTGGAATAGATTAGTAGCAGAGTTTTTTAAGAAAAAGATATACTGTTTGACGTGTTGTTTTTTGAGGAAAAAGATGTTAGAAAAGTTGGTCAGAGACAATTTTGTGCACATCAGAATTTCTCGAACGAAAGAAATTCAGTGTCGCGCTTTGCACAGATGACCATATTTATTTTGATAACCTACTTATCAAAGTCTTCAGCGGCTTAGCGTTTTCCCAACGACGCTGCGACGTTGGGGTCGGTTTCCAGTCAAACCGAATGCAGCTGAATACCAGTATTTCACATCGAGCGACTGCTTTATGACTTCCATAACCCAGTTGGTACTGGGTAATCCGATACTCCTTGGTAAGCCTTGTTGGCCTGACAAACTCAGTTGGTCAAACTTTCACGACACTGGGTTAAGTGTAACGACCTACTTATTAAAGTGTAGTATTCATTCAGGTACATCATGTAAAGCGTTCAACTGGGTATATACAAAACGGTCTGAAGACCGAAATATTTATTTATTTAATGCACATTGCACAATGTACACAACCAATTTTACACGTTTTGCTTAAAACCAGTGAGTACATGACCCTGTTATGGCGCAAGATAAATAAAATAAATAAATATCGCTGGACATTAACACACAGCGCCATCTAGTGCCACACTAAGCAAGGCTTGGTGTCGTGGACACCAGACAGTTGATATACTACATATACACTTTTTGTTTGTAAATACATACTTATTATACATATAAACTTCCATGACTCGGAATAAAAGTCCATGCTCATGACAAAAAACATTTGCTCCTACCGGGATTCGAACCCGGGACCCTAAGAACGTAAGTTGCGCTTGCAACCAACATACTAACGAGGCAGTCCATCTATTCAATAAACTATAAATTATTAGACAGCATTATTATCTTTATACGCCTCTAGACGTAACGGCATCTAGTAATAACGTTAAAAATATTCCAAAATTAACAGTTTTATGATAAATAACGACATTGGACGCGAACCTATAACCCACAGATTTCGGGCGCCATGTCTCATAACCACATGAACCGGTACTCATAAAAATAGTTGTGCTTTAAAACCGGGCTCCGTCTGAGGCTTGATCGACAAGATATATTGTTTATTTTTCGATAAATTAACAAGATGACAGTGAGATGCGACTTACAACATGGTTGTAAGGTAGTTATCATAAACCTACCTACCTGTGAGGCTGTTTGATTCAGAATGAGTCTGGGGTAGGTACTACTCAGCTGATAAAACAGTTTTCATTTTGGTGGTATAGTTTTTACCTGTATAAAGGATGTTAATAGCCCCTTTTCGAAGACGAAAGGCACTTGTTCTTCCGATCATTGCATGTTTTTGTTCTGGAACATAACTGGGAACCTTCTAGTTATGGAGATAGTTCAAAGTTCCAATTTTTCTGAGTGAGTTTTACAGTAAAATGTGATTTTTCACCCCCTAAAAAGAAGTTGTTTCCCAGCAATAATGTTTACGTAAAGTTAGTTAGTATGACGTACGTAATGCTTGGTTTACAGCTTCATGATGAGTCGGTTAACACCCTGAAAAATGAGTGTTGTATTTAAACCACGATTTCCATCATCTGCGTAGCCTTTTCCCAACTATGCTGAGGTCGGCTTCCAGTCTAACCGGACGCAGCTGAATACCAGTATTTTACATGGAGTGACTGCGTCTCTGACCTCCACGACCCAGTTAATACTGGGAAATACGATACCACTTGGTAACACTGGTTGTCAGACTTTTTGGGCCATTGAGTACCTGTAGCGACTGCCAAAGATGGACAAATGATACCAACAGCTTAACGTGCTTTCCGAGGCACGGAGGAAACTCGGTATGTAAGAGTGGTCACCCATCCACAAACCAACCAAGGCAAACATGGCTTAACAGATCGGCCCGAGCGGCTGTTATTATTTAGCCACGAGTTTCTCTAGTAGCTCTACTAGCTCCCTATTTAAACCACGATTTATTATTCTTATTTAGAAACACCTCAGTTACATACCCGAGCACTTTTCAAAAGGTTATTGCCATAGGCAGTGTACAGTGACAGATGTACAAACAGTGACATGCAATCATTCCATTAGATCAGTTGTGAAGGTCGAAATGCGAAGGTTTTGAGGTCACGACACGTTCGACCTTTTCAACTATGGTACAGTATGGCGTTGTTGGGTTATGCCAGAGGAAGACAATGTTTGGACTTGTAAATAAAACGGTATTTTTCATCATTTCAGCCAAAGACGGACTGGATTTAGGCCTCCCCCAAGTGTCGCCACATTGACCGGTCCCGTGCGACTCCCACTAGGTGGACCGATGACCTGGTGAAGGTTGCGGGAATCCGGTGGATGCGAGTAGCAAGGGACCGGTCAATGTGGCGACACTTGGGGAGGCCTATGTCCAGCAGTGGACGTCTTTCGGCTGAGATGATGATGATGATGATGTGCGACTCGCATCCAACGGATTACCGCAACCTTCACTTGCCCGCGTAGCATGACCACCGTAGACATGACAGAGACTCGACAAATCTTTTGTTCATCTGTCATTTTGTCGACTCAATGACAGATGAACAAAAGATTTGTCGAGTCTCTCTCGTTTCTCCGGTGGTCATTCTAAGCGGGCTGGTCATCGGGTTTTTTTAAAGCATTGAAATACATAGGGCACTTAATTGTCCTGCGTGTTGTCCAATTGTTTGTTTATTACAAGAATTGATAGACACTACTAAAAGCGGCAAATTTGTGGCGCATCAGCTCTGGACTGACACTATTTATTGCTATCGATATGCTACGAGGAAGATTGACAATCAAAATAATATACTATACTGTTCCCACTGCTTGAGCCCAGACCACCTCTTTAGTGGACTGATAAACGGCAGTGCGGGTTAGAAGATGTTTCCACTCAGATCCAGCCTGTCCCCTCGCTGTCCTCTTCCAGCGACGCCCTAAGCCGAAGCCCGTACCCCGCTGGGGGTGCCCTTAGCGAGTAGTCGCTCAGTTTGCAAGTTTTATGCCCTGGCTGGAGGCCTTACACTCAAGGCACCCACAGGATAGTCCGGTTAAACAGACGACAACCTCTCTAGGTTGAACTGCGAGATTCCATTCCGAAAAAAAAAGGTTTAGAAGATGTCACATTACTTTCGATTATTATATGCTCTGGGACATCGTTCTTCACGGTGTTTGCCATCACCTTTTTGACATAAGGTCAAAGAAAATATCTGTAAGAAATGCTGACCAATATTTGACATTTGAAACCAAACCGATAAACCGTGTATACTACACCAAATAACTCAGGATTTTACCGGATGGTTCTGGTGGTCTTGATTTAACAATAGGCATGACCAGGCATGACCCATTGTTACAGGCCTAAAAGGATTAGGGATGCCATTTTAAACGATGAATTATTGATACTCGTACTTTATCGAACATTCATAGAAGTTGTGACCTTGGACCTGAAAAGACACGACTGGCCCCTGTAGATGTTCAAGAAAGGTGTCGGCAATCGATATCATTTGGGCTTAGTAAGTTAGACTTAGATTAAAGACGTAAAGATATAAAAGTAAGTCATTAGAACCAGTGATCTAGTATCTAACTATCATACTAACTAGAATCCATCAAAATTTCTTGGCGGAAACTGCATAATCCTGAAGCAAATAGTCCTTTGACGTAAATTTTCTAGTCAAAAAAAAAATGGCATCCACAACTCATCCTTTACATAAATTCCATACCACAATCACTATGCACGTAGGTTCAGGTAATAGGTATTTTGCATGGCCCAAGATTGAAGTGGCGACCTCGCGCCGTCCTCGCTGGGAACGCGGCATTTGGGCACGCCACCGCCTCGCGCCGATGCAAGAATGTGGGACCGGCAGGTATCACTGACTGCTTATGGTTGGTAGGGGGCATAGATGGAGTAGATAATGGAGTGATAATCAAGATTGAAGAGACGACCTTGCTGGGCACGCCATCGCCGGTATCACTGCATGCTTTATAGTTGGTAGGGGGCACAGATGGAGTAGGCAATGGAGTGGACATCCAAGATTGAACAGGCGACCTTGCAGGGAACGCGTCGTTTGGGCACCGCGATGCAAGATAGTGGGACGGACAGGTATGGTTATGGTTGGTTGGTAGTGAGTACTGATGAAGTGTTGTGACACAAGAATCTTTTAGTCGCAGTGACAGTGAACATTTGCCGAGACCGATACTGATCAATACGGATATGTGTTAGTAACAGCTGTAGAGGCAGTGGGCCAGTACCCAGCGATGAAGACAGCCCTGGATTATAATGAAAAACGTGTTATGGCTAGGTTGTCAACCGCTGCCCGACACATTGGCACTCCATTTCTTTCTACTTCCTCTTGGGTTCAATGTCACGCAAGGCGATCATTTATATTAGATTTGATTAATAATCTCTGTAGTCTGTCAAATCACAGCCGTAATTTGACAGGTTTTCGAAATGGCGCTAAAACGCCAAAATTTGACGAAGTTGAAAGCCACAATTCCCCCGCAAGTTAGCACTCCATTGCTCCCTACTCCCTGGTCACAGCTAGTCGAAGGTATGACCGCCAACATATCGTTGTATTTACTAACAATAATTTATATCGCCCAGTCGATCGTACATCAGCAGCAAGAATGCGGCGCCTGTCAAAGGGACAAGTTACAGACTAATTTTATTAAGTTTATCTGCAGGTTTAAGTTGTTTCTCGTGTCCTTGTTGCTGACATGTTTCGAGGGCTTATGGTAAAGTGATTAAGTAATTGGTTGTTAAGTCTTGTGTTCGGTTCCCCGCGTGACGCATTGCTTTTGTTTGAAAATTCTCTTCGTTACTATTTTTCCATAAAAGGTTAAGCTACGGTTTCCTAGGTTGGTTCATGGATGGGTGACCACTGAACAACTACACACCGAAACCCCTCCATGTCTTGTAAAACACGTTATGCCCTCCAAAAGGAATCGCTAAATTCTAGTAGTTGTGAAAACGGCCAGCTACACTTTCTGAGGTAACTTCAAATTGTTTACTAACAGCTTTAAGGTCTCAGTACACAGCGGGCGCGGCGCGGCGGTACGGGACGGCGACGCGACCCTGAGCAGTTGTAATGTACTAGATATTACGGACGACGCCACACACAGCCGTCTCGTTCGACGCGACGGTAACCGTCACGCCACGCCGCCGCCGCGCTGAGCGGGAATATAAGGCCTCATTTCTGGAGACGCGGCGCGTCGCGCGGCGCGTTGTGCGTTTTTTCCGTTTACGGAGAGGCGGCGCGTGCTGCAGCCTTAGTACAATATTTGTATAGAGAGAAGCGGCGCGCGCTGCGACGCGTTGCCCGCGGCGTCGCACGCCGCGTCCGACGCGGCGGTGCACGCGGCATTGTGTCATCATGTCACGTCACGGATGTCAAACAGACATAAGCTCTAAGTCAGAAGCGGCGGGGACGGGCGCGGCCTCAGAATAATGACTAAAGCATAGAAGGAGGGCTAAAATAGCAACTAAACTCAATATACTTGCTTCATTTTGACTTATGGAGCCGCTCCTATGTTAGAGAAGGACACCTATACAGAAAAAGTTTTGAAATTTTGTTGGTTGTCACTCATTCTGTTCAGACTAGTGATGTGACCCACTAAATTTCCAACATCGATAGAATTTACAATGCACGTGTGAATGTACATTTTTATGCAATTATTGTAATATCTAGGTAGGCGGATGAAATTACAATTTATACATAGGTATAACATCTAAATCGTTTTTTTGGAAGTTCTTTTTGAAAGTTTTTTTATTTTAGACGAACTCCAAAAAACGACTGATGATTGATGACGAACGATCTAGTTCGTACTTAGGTACGAACTAGATGATAGTTCGTCATCATCATCATTATCACTAAAGTCCTCTTTGGTTCCCTACAGATTTGTATGTATCCAAGTATTAAACCTGACCCGGCTACCCCCGAATGTATTTAATTGTCATAGTGATTGATGGGAACAACGTGGGAGACTTCGGTTTTAAGAATGTTTTCAGCAACTCTTGCTTCAAATTACTTTCTTATATTTATTTGGATTTTAGACTTACAAAGTGGAAATTCATAATCTTTCAATGAAAGACAAATAATAATATATGGATGGATACTTTATTGTTTGCACGCCATGAAATACAAACCGACCGACTAAAAACTGAAAAATAAATAATCTTGATCGTGATCTTCATGTGCCAGAGCACTATCAGAAGACATTTCTTGCATTATGACGCCCAAGCATTGTGAGCACATAACTCCATTTTTATCAATTTATCTATGTAGTGTACAACTGTACATAGAGGTGGCCCAAAATCAGACATCTCTCCTCCTGACTCCTTTCTGAAGCTGGTGGCGGTAATTATTTTATATTAATTATTATTATTAATTATTTTATATTGAGTGGTTCCTTGAATCTGCAGATCTGCGCTATGTCCTTCTTCGCAGACTTCCATAAGTACTTCCTGTAATGTAATACTTTGAATGAGATTTAGTGGATTTATTGCAAATAAAATCAAATTACTAATTAAAATTATTGATTAAATTATAAATAAATCATATTATATTAATTGTTATTATACCATTTCATCTGTTCTATCATGGTCTATAAATAAAGTAGGAACAGCATCTTCTCTAAGACGTCTCTATTTCGTTTCATTACATACAAATGAATTTAAAGTGATGCTTGGAGCATATGTGACTGTGCTTTTTTGGAGTCCAATTTCGTCTACCAATACAATTTAACCATTTTTTTTTCACTGTTTCTTTAGGAAATCTGTAAAAGTATCGACAACGTATTTTACGTCACTATGTATGATCAAGATAACCTCAAAACAGTTTTCGAAATTCGCTAATAACTTCTATTAAAACAGATATTACGTCCGGTTTCCACTGCAAAGTGATTCAGCAACAATTGTTATGTATTTAAATTCGGTTATCAGTTAACATTCAACAAAAAATTGAGCAAAATCGTACCGATGGAAGGTCAATATTTCTTGTTTGTTTTCTTTGCGTGATGAATGGGACTTGCAGCCCCCAACCGCACAAGACATTGCTCCACAGCGTCCACACACTCACTATTTGTAGTTAAAAAAAGAATTCGTGCAATCTAACACTAAAATATTATTAAAATATCGCAAAATAATACCCAAATTACAAAAAACACATAAACAATGAATACGCGAACAAGTCAAGTATTTCAATGAACGAACTGTCAGGCATTGAAGCGAAATACTATCAAATTTGGCCGGGTTGAAATAGAACCAATAGAACCAAATGACAGTTCATCTTGTGACATGCCAAAAAGTAAAACAAAGAGTAAATCATTTATCTCTTTCACACATCTGTTTTCGTGCCATAAGATAGAACGAGTATAAAAGTAGTTACAGAATTCATTTTTTAGCTTTCCTTCTATGCTTTAGTCATTATTCTGAGGGCGCGGCGGGACGCGAGCGCAGCGCCCTCAGGACACCGACGCTTTGTGTTGTTTGGTTTACGTATGTAGTAGTCACACTGCCGGCGGGGCGCGAGCACGTCGCATCGGACGGTACGGAGCGTGAATGTGATTTTGTATCGTTTTACAAAAATGGATGTCGAAAAATTAGTCGTATGTGTACGTGCTCACGTATGTTTGTACGATTGGGCCATAGGCAGTATAAAAACACTGTTCTTAAAAATGAACTCGGGAATCTATAGGAAGAGAGTTGAATCAAAGCGGTAAGACGGGACGTGATCGCGCCCGCAGTGTGACCGTTGCCGCCGCGCCAGCGCAGCGTCGCCGGCCCGCCACGACACGCCCCGCCACGCCACGCCGGCTGTGTGCAGAGACCTTTAAGTGTCTATTGGGTATCGAACCCGGACCTCACGATCAGCAGCCAAGCTTTCCGCTTACTAGACTCCGTGTGAGTCATCTACCAACAATAACACACGCTAACCTAGATCTAAGCCAGTCTACTCTTAACACATAACCGGTTTAGTAACACAACAGCATCACCAACAGCTATCTTAAATATCAGTCAAAAAACCGGGTACCACTTCATCTGTCCCGGTCACGACCAACTGTACCATTAATTTAGACCATACGTTAATCTACAAAGCATTACATCAACTTTATAACGCAAATCTTTTGCTTTAGAATTAGTTACAAGCTTCATGTCATTCAGGTTTTGTCTATTTTTTATCACACATCTAACAATTTCTTAAATCTTAACACTTAGCAAACAGAGTTCTAAATGGTAATGAACAGTATTTAATTTCGACACAATACATTTTCGGAACTAATCATTTAAAAATTTAAATATAGAATTGTTACGTCATCATGTTTAATCAGCGCCATCTAGTTTAATCTAGAAAAGACAACGTAAATTAAACTCAAACGATTGACAGGTAAAGTTCAAAGTTGCAATGACAGTAAATCTGTGTGGGTGGGCATAGTTTGCATACAATGCGATTGATAATTTGCTTTCAGTTAGGCGTAAAATGGCGGCGACTATTAATACAGTGAAGTGAAGGTGATGTGAATATTGTAGGAGTTTCTCTTAATAGGGATAGCAGAAGGCCTAAGGACAAAGCTGAATGCTAATGCAAGGAAAACTATGTAAGGAAATTCAATTTTCTTCATTTAGTTCCTGAGAAAATTGAACGTTACCAGCGGGGTTTTCTCCTTACATTGCCTTGGCTGAAGAAAAGTAATTTTATGTAGATTTCCAGAGGCTAAATAAAAACAGCCGCTCGGGGCTGTGCTTGTGTAGGTTGGGCTCTGGATGGGTAATAGAAACGTTAGTCCCGGCTGTCATTTAACGACTATCAAA
Source organism: Xestia c-nigrum (assembly GCA_916618015.1). Taxonomy (NCBI): domain Eukaryota; kingdom Metazoa; phylum Arthropoda; class Insecta; order Lepidoptera; family Noctuidae; genus Xestia; species Xestia c-nigrum. The sequence continues at coordinate 25,966,473 of OU745248.1, read as the reverse complement.
GATCTACATATCTCTCATCGTCTGAAGTTCTGACAACCAGTCTTACCAAGGGATATCATATTAAATCAAATAGGCTGTCACTGCATGTAAAGCACAGGTATTCAGCTGCATCCGGTTAGACTGGAAGCCGACCTCAACATAGCTAAGCAGGTGATGACCTGGTGGTACTGAATAGACAGGAAGTTTGTCACGCTATTTCTATCTTAGTTCAAAAACATTGGAAACTGGCAAAGAGTTTTTCTAGACTACTGGGGTAGAGGACAAAAAATCTAATCAATAGGTAGATAATTAACAAAATATTTGACCTGTATTTTTTCTTTTGTTACGTAACTCAAAATTGACTAGATACGACGTACGCATTTAAAATTCCCAATACGTCACGCCTAGGTATAATGTTTAGCTAGTTCGGACGTCACAAGACCCCACATTGATTTACAAAAACAAAAAATAGGTGTCCATTATTTTACAATAATCTAATTGACGATAGTGTCAAAAAATTACAAATCTATTATTTGTAATTATTTGACACAAAGGTTATAACTAATACTTTATCTACCAGATATCGCTATCCGACACCTGTGAAATCAAAAGTGTTAGTTTATCTGGCAGATAAGTTCCTAATAGGCTAACCGACACTTTATCCGCAACCGGTGAAACTGGCCCTAGGTATCGTCAATTTGTCATGCCTATTATAATATCACAGATGACTTGAAGGTTTTATGGAAAGCTCTCCCTTTACTACCGTATCTAACTCCCATTGATCTGATCCACGAACACACATCTCTATTAGAAGCTGTACGGCAGTACGGCATACTACATCAAGTTGTTTATGTCTCGTCACGGCTCATAACAGTGCTTTATTAATAACTTTGAGGTTTTACGCTTTCTTGTTTAGGAGGGCTTCATCAAAGTTTTAAGTTTCGTTATCATGCTATATTTTAGAGACAGATTTTATAATAGCAAAACTCAAAAGGGCGTCTATGATGATGGACGCCCTTTCAGTTTTTATCATCATTTTCCGGTCCCTATCCCAATTTCTTTTGGGGTTGGCGCAGGTATGTCTCCTTCTTTTTTTTAATACTCGTCATCTCATCCTATCATGCCATAATCGTCCATCACACAGTCCATCCATCGTTTCTTTAGTCTTCCTTCTAATATTCTTATAGCCATTTATATTAATATTCTACATTTTCCTCATCACATGTTTACAACACGAAAACCGATTACCACACAACTTTACAGTCAACGGCGCCGGCGTTACTTTCAGAGTTCTTCTATGTTATTCTTTTATCCATCTTTCTTCTATGAAACGTACGAGTAATAAGCGGTCCGAATTAATTCCCAATTCTGACATGCCAATAAAATCTTCGTTCATCCATCTGCAAACTAATGTATACTATTTCGAATAAGCGTTACGCCCTGTTACGTTAACTTGAATCACTAGAGAGCATTAGTCATCGCCATTAGCATCTCTAGATATTGGACCCTATTTGAACTCTTTTGTGGGTTGCGGGCCTGTTCGAAAGAGATACCGCGGCCCCGGAACGTAAAAGGCGAGGAAGGAACATGAAAAAAAAAAAAAAAAAACTCTTTTGTGAATAGTAACAAAGTTGTTAAGAACCAGTCTTCGTAGACAGAGACCAATCCGTTACAAAAAACAATCCTGTTTTCAAAGCTACCTTATCATCACAATAGCCCAAATTCAACAACAATCACATCTCCAAAACCAGAAACACAGCATTCTTCGCTATTAAGCACTATCAACAAAAGACCTAATTCTACGTTAACGGTGGTCAGCAGAGTGGTAGGTAGACTTGTTCACCTACAGTTATGATAACGATCTGCAGTGAGGACGGACCGTAACTCGGAAACAACTGTCGCTTTCATTTGGTGTTGGATGGTAATAAACAGAGTATTGTAAAAGATTTGTCGAGATTTTTATCCTAAAAGAAGTTGCAGAGAAAACGTCGGATGGGTTGTGTGAAGAATGATGTGGCTGGTCTGACAAGTATGGAAGAAGAAGACAAGATGAGGAGACCCCGGATAAATTGGTATAAGAGCACCCTGAATGATGATGAAGTTGCAGACGAAACGTCGTTTTTGGACTACAAAAAACTCCATTGAATGTGCTTAAAATAATTTAATACCAGAGTTGCTTTAGTTTGGTAGATATAACGGCTCCTTCACGAAGCCTTTAACCAAGCATTCTGTACATCAAACTAAATAACTGCGCAAAAACTATTGGTGGAAAACGATGTTTTTTTTGGGATGAGAAATATGTTCCACATAGGATGGTAGGAATTAATGTAAGGCTCTTAAAACATTGTGCTGATGGATGTATTGAATAGTACGGTAGTCGTAGAGGTATTTTACGTACAGTTATCACATTAAAAACTTGTGTAAAGTAAGAACTTTGACCCCCAATATCTTCGTAACAAGAAAATTTACAGAATGGTGTACTTAGACAAAAAAAAATGAACGCAATGACGAGAATAAAACAAGAGTAGAGAGAGAGTGTAGCCCAATAAGATGGATTGATTTGACTGTGAAAAGTATGGCTTACTTTTGAAACACCAGAACCACTCACGACCATTCTTCAAACTACGTTGGACTCATAAAAGTTTACGACAAACCGGAATACTGCAACAACATACAGAATAACTGCAAAAGTGCAGTTAGCATGCATATGCAAGGTGCAGTAGAAATGCAGTCATGCAATAAGCTACTGTTTTTGCCACAAGAACTGATTTATAACCATTTTATAACCATCATCTGCCTAGTCTTTTCCCCACTATGTTGGGGTCGGCTTCCAGTTTAACCGGATGCAGCGGAATACCAGTATTTTACATGGAGCGACTGCCTATGTGACCTCTACAACCTAGTTGGTACTGGGTTATACGATACCCCTTGGTAAGAGTGGTTGTCAAACTTTTTGGGCCACTGACTACTTGTGACAGACGACGATAAAAGATCTGCAAATGACAGCCGGGACCAACGGCTTAACGTGCTTTCCGAGGCACGGAGGAAGCCTGGTATGTAATGGCTGATCATCCATCCACAGATCAACCTTGGCAAACACGGCTTTACCTAAAGCTCGACCCGAGTGAGTGTTATTATTTAGCCACGGGGTCTGCTACATTCAAACACTGTTTCAAGCTTTCAGGGTTTAAAACTAAACTTATATTGTCACTTACGGGATATTTTCTATCCATTCGCATTCTCCAGTCAACCCGCGATCATGGCGCTTGCAACAGCGTCGAAATATCGGGAGCTCAAAATAGTAAATAATCACGGAAGATATCCTGTAAGTGACAATATAAGTCCTCTATATTGCACCCTAACCAATATTTTTATTTAAATTTTAGTCTAAGATTATTCTTAGACTAAAATTTAAATAAGAAGTAAAAAGACTTTTTATCTTCGACCATATTATTCTTAGTCCAAACAATCGTTTAACAGTTCAACAGTTGACCTTAATGTGGTCCATTCAGCTGTCAGCTATCAATCATGGAGGGTGTGGTCCGTTCTGAGGTGTTGAGGAATGATGAGTCGGCAGAAGTAGCGGTATTAGAGGTAATAGAGGTGTGTGTACTTGTATAGAACATAAATATTATCTAGAACTATGTCATAGGTGAGTCCATACTTCTAATATAAATGCGAAAGCATCTGTGTCTATATTTTTTTTTAAACATTAGCGGATAAATTGATATGGATGATGTATGGCGGGTGATATTTGAGTTCGAATCACAAGTCGAGCAAACTGTTACTGGGTGTTGTAACAACCAGTCTTACTAAAGGGTATCGTAATTACCCACTTCCAGCTGGGTTCTGGAGGTCAGATAATCAGTATCTCCGTGTAAAATACCGGTATTCAACTGCATCCGATTAGACTGGAAGTCGACCCCAACATAGTTGGGAAAAGGCTAGGCAGATGTTGATGATGCGTTGTATGGTTATTTAGTTTTTTTTTTCATTTTGTATGCACGTCATGTCCGTGCGATTATAAAATATTTTTTATTACCTTAAATGGACCAAAATCCAAAAATGACTGAATAAACCTTGTATGACACCTCAATTTTCCTTATTAGGTCACAAGAGAAATATCGCAAAATAACCAACTTTTTTTACTTCCCAACGCCATCGAAGTGGATCAGCTATGTCGCCAATTACTGTGACAATATGCTGCTTGTACCAGCCCCGTTCTCACGGCGCTCTGCCGGGGAGCATACTCATTTGGTACTAGAACACTGAGCTAGGTATCTAGGCTGTCGAGTACTGACTTGTAAATAATGTAAGGTATAGATAAGTCAGTCTTAGAGCTTTCATAAAGCTGCAAGATAAGATAAGTTATGATGCCAAGGCAGTCTTTGGACTAACATACATAATTACATCTCCTTCGCCATTGAGGGACGGTAGAAAATATAGAACCCTAAGTTCTAATAATAAAGACTAATTACAGAAGCAACTTATCGCCAAAATAAGGTACACTACTTAATTCAAATTTCTTGAATGTGGTAGATTTTTACTTTACCAACCATCGCGTAGAATCACTCCCATAAACACCCAAAACAATGTTAATTTAGGTTTAAAACTGTAAGTATGATCAATCAAATTTTAAAATAGGAACAAATGCACGTATTAGCCGAACAAAATCTTCAGTTTTGTGTGGTTTCTAGTCGAATATTCAGATAGTTTCAAGATGGCGACCTAATGGCGTGTGTTTCAATTTGTAATGTTTTTGTAGATTTGGTGGCAAATATTAAAGATTCTTGCGTCTAGGTAGTTCACATTCTAGATGGCGGTGAATGCACAAGGTAAGCATGCAGTCCCAATCTCGTTAGGAAGCCGACATTCCTTCAAACCATGGCACGCTACACACCACAGTAAGTACCTCTCTACCAAGCGAATTATTCTTAATGAGACAAATTCTTTCCTACAATTTGATCCCAGATGTGCAAGCTTATTTCAACACTAACACCAAAACGGCCTAACTCCAGAACAGCCACATTTGAAAACAAACTCTGAGTTACACTTCCAAGGTTGAAGGTACTTTGACGATGTGGAATAGTCTCGGCAAGTCTTACACAAGAGGTATTGGGGTCACCGAATAAATAGCTAAAGCTCGCTTGACGCCAAAATGGTAAACAAATATGGCCGGAGAGACACCTGCGTTCAGTAGGTGCAAGGAGTGTCAATATTTATGACATTCCTGTAATAGACCTTCGAGGTTGTTTGAGATTTGATTCATAAATATCTACTTCCTTTCATTAACATTCTGCATTCAGAAATACAAGTATTGTTGCAATCATTTCGATAAATCTGTGAAGCCAGTTCGCATTGCATGGTCCATGGTTCTTTATCTGCATACTTTTTAGTTATTTCTCTTTACCTCGATCACGTCTGATGGAAAGTGATGAATGAGATCTATGATGGAAGGAGCGAGCTCAGAAGATGGCCGAATTCACTCTTGTTTTAAAGGCAGACGATTACTATTGATTCGATTAACCTCTCATTGATATCTTTCTACATAATCTCTTTTTGGCTATTTCTGGCCAGAGTGATATTATTTTCTTCTAACTGACTTCAAAAAAGGTTAATTCCAGCTGTGTTTTTTTATGTATTTTGATCAATATTTCCGTCAATTATACACCGATTTACGTTATTTCTTTTTTCGTCTATTAAAAGAAGTTCGCACAATGGCGAACATCATTTACAGTCAGATAAACTATATTGTGATGCTTGTCGCATATCCCTGTATCAACCAGTATAAGTAAATTCAAGTAGAAAGTGACAATCATCTTCTGCTTGGTATTTAATAAAAACCTTAGATCCTTAGACCCGATTGCATCATTACTATTTATCATTATTTTGCCCTTAATTCAATTGTGGTCGGTTCTGCTAGTCTTCTTCGATACTTCTCTATAATAGACCAGGGCCGATGCCTTCAAAAATGGTAAAAAAACGAAAAAATAATATAGTAGGATGAAACCCATTAGAAAAGGAGGGGAATATGATAAAAATGAAAGGAAAAATAAATTACGGTCGATCCGAGTTCGGGAACTGGGGGGGGGGGGGGGGTATTTTAAGGGGAAAAAATGGTTGTAGACGTCTACAACATTTTGAAAAAGTTGTAGAATCTTCTTTAAATAATATTTGTAGATGTCTATTTATTGCTTTTTTAAGATAATTTATATACCTGAGTGACCTACGGTAAATTTTAGCCCATTTTAAGGGGAAAAAATAGTTTATCTCGATTTCCGGCAATATATATTTTTTTCGTTTAAAAAGTTATCGACCCTGGTCTATAAGTCACATCTCAGTAACACCTTCTTCGCTACATTTCAATTCTTCTCTTTCATCATAACTATTACCAATAAACAATTCCTTTGCTCAATCATTTAGTCAACTACCTAATGAACTGATTTCTAGACCTCCTAAATGGCCATGAAAACCGATTTCCATTTTATCAGAGTTCAATGAACTGCAGCAGTTTGCTCTAGTGAATGAAACAAGTCTGGTTGTCATTCATTTTGCTTATCAGATCTAGGGAGCTACCATTTTAACTGTAACTACTGATTATGGACTATATTTGTTTGGTCTTAGAGTTGGATTTGTAGTAACTGGCGTAGTTATCTAGGTTTTGCTTATAAAGTATGTGATCTAGTGAGAACTGTACAAGGATTTGAGCATTGTGTTGTAAAATCTTTAACTTAACTAAAGTGTTATGTTGTAAAGATTTTCGTCAGAATAAACAATTTAAAATTACATCAACCAAAACGGTCCAGACAGAGTGATATTCTGTCTGCGGTTACGATAACATTTTTTTTTAATTTATTTTTTTAACCTTTATAATACACTAGCTGGCCCACGCAACTTCGTCTGCGTCACATAAGAGAGAGAAAAACGAAAGGAAAAAATATCCCCGTTTTTTCAACATTTTTCATTCCTGCTCCGCTCCTAATGGTCGTAGCGTGATGTTTTATAGCCTATAGCCTTCCTCGATAAATGGACTATCCAACCCAAAAAGATTTTTTCAATTCCAACCAGTAGTTCCTGAGATTAGCGCGTTCAAACAAACAAACAAACAAACTCTTCAGCTTTATAATATTAGTATAGATTGGTACTGGGACTGGTAGTCACGTTTGCAACTACTAGACGAAAGAAGCAGTACTTCTTTACCATATCTTACCACAGACTTCGTTCATTAGTCTTACCCCCCACAGAGAATGTCTCGGACCGAAATTAAGCACGTTTTGACTCAAAAAAAGTTAAACTACACAGTAACTTAGTTGTCTGTTTTTGTCAACGAAAATCTCATTTAGTTTTTGTTTCATACCGAATTGGTTCAGCAGTTTTGGAGAAATGTTTTGCAATGTAGGTCGATGATAATATGAAAGTGATGCAGATATCGTTTCAAGTTTTTTTTAAGGTTTTGATGATTTTCCTTGTGTTAGCGTTTTTCTGTTGCTAGACAACAAAGTTATTTAATGAAATCAAATAAAAATTTAGACATTACATTTAGACTTAGTTTCGACAATTTTTTTACGAACTACGTGTTTTTTGGTCCCTGGTTGAGTCACAAAAGTCAAAACTGAAGGTTTGCCAAAGGGCGATGGAGCGTAGTGTATTGGGTATCAAGCTCAGTGACCGAATTCGCAATACCACAATACGCTCAAAAACGGGAATCGCTGATGTGGGTAATAAGACTGCTGGGTTGATTGGGCGGGACATGTCTGTAGAATGCATCAGACCCCGTATTCACAAACGTTCGACTCGTTTCCGATTCGACTACTCGTATATCTGTCTTCTTCTGGCATTACGAAAACGACCGAGATAGACATACGACTTCCCGAATCGGAAGCGAATCGAAGCGTTGTGAATACGAGGGCAGAACCGATGGGCCAAAGTCGCCACTCAGTGTGTGCCAGAAGACAGCGCACCGAGGGAGGCATAGAAAACGCTGGCGTGACGACATAGAAGCGTTTGCGATATATTGGCCTGAGAGAGCCGCACGTAGATTGGAGTGGAAGACTATGGGGGAGGCCTTTGCCCAGCAGTGGGACAGTAGGCTAATAAAAATAAAAATAAACATGTTTTATATATTGCCTCTCAAGAACATGAACTTTTTCTGTTTCTGAATAAATAATAAGCCCTGGATACTGCAAAATACAAAATTATTCCCTATAATTCTTGAAACCTAGGCAAAAGCAAGTCCCAAAACAACGAAAAGTTAACAATCATCATACCTTACATAACAATTTACTGTTTACCATCTTCAGAGACCAAATATTTACTATCATTCCATATTTGTCTTCCCAAAACCCAGTCGAACATGAACAGCCAGTGAAAGTAACACGTATACAGAAACACACGCACTGCGGTGTATTTGGTGAAAATAATGGGTTATTTTGTGAACCCCATTGTCTACGAGGTAGTCATGGGAAACGTATCGCTTTCTCTGTGGAGGCTGCAGCAACCGATTGTGAATTTATTATGTGACCGGAGAGACGGGTCAATGACAATTTGTGTGAACAAGGAGTGTTTTGGTCATCAAATGTTATGACAAGTCACCGCAGTCGTCAATGTCATCTTCGTCGTTACATATAGGCAGTAATTACCTACTGGTGTGACCTACCGACCGAGTCAAATGTCTCAAGTTCGAACTCAAGACACGCACCGCTCGCTCAAACTCAAACTCAAATAATTTATTTCAACTAGACCATTACGGCACTTTTGAATGTCAAAAAATTCAAAGAAAAATCAAAGCTACAGTCACAGACACAAGGCAAAATAACTTGAGAAAGTACTGTAGTTGCCCATTCCCTAGCGTAGATCTCTATGGAGAAGAACGGGCAAGAAACTCCATGGACACTCTTTTCAATAAAAAATGCTGTTTTTTCGGATTCATGTGTATACATATTGTAATAATAATAACTTGTTTCCGTGAAGGAAATCAGCATGCCTGCGGTGGTATAGAAACTGTGACACCAGGTTAGGCACTAACCACCATAGAGGATCTACCTATCTTTGACATCATTATTGTAATTTGACCTATGTTAACAATTAAAGCATTCTGATTCTGACCACATAATGAAGGAAGAATATCGTCAGCCATAAACTTTAAGGATCTGTGTCCTTATTCCCATTGGCATTTTCATATGAATTGCTTCTCCATTGCATCGGCATGTCCTAAAACCAAAAAGTCGAAGATATATCCATAAACCCACAGGTCCAGGCAGTCAATGTGCAAACTGTGGGCTGACTACTATTTTGGCAATAACACTTAGTAATTAAATTGAAAAACTCAGGATGTTGAATATTATTTTCGTTTAAGTAAATATTACAAGGTATGTCGTAGGACACCGCGGTCACTCACGAGCAATAAACTTAAAAGTCAAGTTAAACTTATGGTTAAGTTAACTCCAACTGGTACGAGCAGTATGGACAAATATGTCTGCTTGTAAGCGAGGTCATACAGCAAACTCACAGCGGAGCACCGGATGAGCGTGAGACGTGTGCCCGAGTTACGTGTTGGGCACACATCTCTGGCGATATTTGATAAAAATGAACGCAGCATGTCAAAAATGAACGGTCATCGTGCAAGTATTTCAAATGTCTAGCATTTTATTGGTATTTGATTAGGTTTGATTTGAGATATTTCCTGCATGTGTCATTAAATGAATTTGTTATAGGATTTCTGCTGGAAGTTGAGAATGACTCAAAAGATTCTTAAATGATAAAACTTTTATCGATAAGTCTTACTTTTGCGGAATTTTATTAAAAAACTTCACTATTTGTTGATTCCATCGAGCTATTGGTCCCGGCTCAAAATTTGTAAATTTTTGACATTGTGACCCGAAAGTCTTACAGCCAGTCCTGGCAAGGGGTATCGTACTACCCAGTACTAATTGGGTTGTGGAGGTTAGATAGGCAGTCGCTCCATGTAAAGTATTGGTATTCAGCTGCATCTAGATACACTGGAAGCCGACCCCAACATAGGCTAGGCTGATGATGGCTTTTTAGTGATTCCAATTTTGTTTGACTGAGATAGAGATTCCACAGGTCCATTTTTTATTCCGGTAACACAAGGAAATATGCATCTCAATTACATAATAATGTACTCATCGTTCATCTTACGGTTGTGCATCGTCCCAGGCGAGTTGGGCAACCAAACATGTTAGGTAGGTAAGGCCGAGCCACTTTCCTTCACTTTTGAAATTCTAAAGAGACGCTTTACCTCTTTCGGTAAATTATCTGTCTGGTAAGAATTATCGGTAAGACAGTAAATACAAGAATGGTGTAGTGTGTCATGTGATTATAAAGTTGAGTGATACCTGATGTATTTACAAAAACAACAAACTAGCTTGTTTTTTACTATAACTTCAATTAGAGCAAGTAACCATGAAAGAGTGGATGGGCAGACGATATTGTTGCAAACGCGGGTATATTCTTTAACCCCAGCAGTGGGTGGAGTCGGGTTGTGGATGAAGAACCATGAAAAATAAAATTATTAACTGCTCACCCCGATTTTGACAATATAATATAAATTAAGGTTTCATACAAAACAAGGGCTTTGATTTCATTTATCACTTCCAATTGGAAGCTCAACTTATTAATAATGCACTTAGCAATAAGGATAACACACAATTACGAGCTTCTTGTCATAAAAACGACATTAATGACAATTAAAGCAAATTGGCCATAACATTTCTCATCGGACACAAGTAATGACTGGAGTATTCCCCAAGGGACAATACCCTGACCCGTTCTAATTTGCAAAATATTTTACTCTGACTATAAAATCATCATCATCATTTCAGCCGAAAGACGTCCACTGCTGAACATAGGCCTCCCCCAAGTGTCGCCACATTGACCGGTCCCATGCGAATTGCATTCAGCTGATTCCTGCAAGCTTCACCAGCTCATCGGTCCACCTAGTGGAAGGTACTGGCCACACACGCAATAAAATGAAATTTAAATTGTTTTTAAAATAAATTAGCTTCTGTATTCTTCAAGGTTCTATACTCAGCCCATGGACTGAGTAACCGTGAGCCCAATGATAATTTATTTTCTAATATATATTACTCACTAAAACCCGACGTAAAATCTACGATTGCTGGTGTAAATGAAGCCTAACACAAGTCTATTTGTCGATACGGGCACTTTTACTCGCATACCACCGTGCGATACCGGGAACTGAGAGTAGGAGATAAATACACAAGCCACAAATCAAGCTATGCGTGACCAGTATAACCTGACCTTTCTTTATACCGAAAGTGTTTGTTCTTCTTCGGTCATGTGAGTCGTTCCTATATTTGTGTTAAATGAGGTGCTCTATTCCAAATGGACAACGTTATAAGCACAAAGAGCAGGACAGGTGGACACTTTGTATCATTCGAATACCACCCTTAGACCAAAGAATGCGCGCTCAGAACCAAAGCCAGACACATAAAAATAAGTGTTTACAGCGGGCCACCAGTATTTTATTTAGAGTTTTCCAAGTCGACTTTGAAAGGTTTATGAAAGCTCAACATATTTAGTTTGATGTTTGAGTAACCACAGTTAGTTATTGAGGTGGGCGAGATGTCCCTTAACCCGAGAAGAGGCGTATTCTAAAGATTATACAAGATCAGCATAAACTGAACTAGTATAGCTTGATATGTTGTCTTGTGTACTAGATATGCGGGATTTCCTTATTAAGGTGAAGAGGAAGAGGAAATATTGGAGATCTTATCCTGTGGAGCGGTAGGAACCGGTTTAACGTTTATAGAAAAAATATATTCCTTCCTTACTTACCGTTTTCTCCCGAGATGATGTTGATAATTGAGTTTAAGGTACTGCCAAGAAATAGTTCAGTCTTACCAAAGAGTATCGGTACCATTTGGTGGTACCTAAGTGAGTTGTGGAAGTCAGATGGTCAGTCGTTTCACGTAAATTATTGGTTTTCAGCTACATAATTATGATTAGACTGGAAGCCGAACCCCAAATAGCTGTGAAAAGTCTAAGCATATGATAATGATGTACTTTTGGAAATCCTAAGATTGCAAAGTTGCTTGAAATTAGCAGATTGCAGTATGGTTTAGTCTGACCTTTCAACCTGTTGATTGCGATGTACAATTGCGTTATTGCCACTTCAAAATTATTATTGGTACTTATTATAGTCATATCTATTTGTTTAATCTAGAGATATTTCGTAATAATTATCGAACTGGATAGTAACAACCTAATTGATACCTTATCAATGGCCGCTAGTGAAGTACCATTTATTGTGAAACGTGGGAGTGTATATGTCAGCGTCACATTGTAAAAACCGTTAGATTGTAAGATGACTTGAGAGATTGTAAACTCTCGAATTATTGTCAACTGAACTTACTGCTTACAATAAAACGCATTATTATTCGTGAAATGCATGCGATGGTACTCAACTCAAGCGATGTGGAGGAAAGGAGGGGTCCCCTTTGCCCAATGGTACCACTCTCATGAAAAGATAATATACCATTCCTGAGAAATACCGATTAATAGAACGTTACCTAAAAACAATTTGTATTCTCCTAAAAAGCGTAGTCGACGAAACCCCGCTACGCGGGGCCCCTATTTCCAAGTGCAGGGTTTAAAGGAACCTAACTAACCTAACGAGGGGGTGCCCAAGTCCCGATTATGGGGGCAGAGATACTTCCGTATGTTCAGTTGACAATATTTTAGGGAGTTTTCGAGAGTTTACAACCTCGCTAGAGAGATAACAGTCTAACGTGTTTGACAATGTTAATAACTGTTGTTCACGTCTTCGTCGGTGTGTTTTTGTTTTATCTCGCTTGAAAGTAGCCAAATGCAAGATTATGCATGTACTTATGACAGTTTCAAATGTGGATGAAAAATCCTTAATGCTTACCGAGATCCATTTTTCTTACAGTTCAACCTTCTACACATCGTTTTATGGCTTTATACAAATGCTCAGAATAGAAAGTAGTCTAAGTCTTCTTGTAGGTCCCAGGATTGGTAACTTTTACTCTTTCATACACATGGAGTTTCATGCCCGTTCTTCTCCATAGAGATCTCCGTTAGGGAATGGGCAACTACAGTACTTTCACAGTTTTTAGGTCTTGTGACTGGGACTGTAGCTACAAATGTTCATTTTTGTTTCGACAATTCAAAAGTGCCTGGACTGCCTACTTGAAATAAATGCTTTGATCTTGATTTTTGATTCATTTATTTTAAATAATAACAACCACTCGGATCGAACTTTATGTTAAGCCGTGCTTGCTTAGGTTGGTTGGTGGATGGGTTAACACTCATTACGAGTTTCCTCCGTTCCTCGGAAAGCACCAATTTGTGGATCTTTGACAGTCATTAAGTAGTCAGTGGTCCGAAAGTCTGACAACCAGTCTTACCAAGGGGTATCGTATTACCCAGCATTAACTGGACTATGGAGGTCAGATAGGCAGTTGCTTCATGTGAACTACTGGTACATTCAGATCTGATCATCTGATCAGATCTGGCTGTGGTACATTCAGATGCATTCGGTATGACTGGAAGCCGACCTCAAAATAGTTGGGACAATGCTACTACAATAAAAGAGGGGGACCATTTTAACATAACGACCTACTAAGGTCTATGTTCTCCAAAAAGATGACAGCCTGATTATCTAAAACAGCTGTTTAAAACGCATTTTTGTATGGGAACATGTCACAGTGACAGCTGGTTTCAGATAATCAGACGGTTATCTTTTTGGTGAACACGGACCTTAGTTACTAGTTTAAAAGTAAAAAGTTAACAAACAGATGAACAGACTTAGGTCCATGTTCACCGAAAAGATAAACGTCTGATTATCTAAAAACAGCTGTCACTGTGACATGTTCCCATACAAAAAAGCGTTTTAAACAGCTGTTTTAGATAATCAGTCTGTCATATTCTTGGTGAACATGGACCTTAATTCCTATTAGTAATGGTAAGCATGGTTTATAATATTGGATTATCAAATGCTACTATTTACCTTCATATCAGTAAACATTTTCTATAAGTTAATAAAACTTGCTTACTGACAGTCCTGTCAATCGTCAATCTGAGCCATAACCGCTTACTACTAGTATGTAAGTGGTATCTAAGGTTATTGATCTATCTCTTATGGGTTTATTTACCTGGTTTATTAACTTTTACTTTGCTGTATCGTGCATGAGCATAGTGTGTATTTACCTGACTTCTAGATTGATTAGTCATAATTATGTCAATCGTAGGATAATTTGTTAAATTAGAATGAGTTGTTTGAGATTTGATTGGAAGATCAGAATTACAAAAGTTACTATCTAAAAAATAGGAGCTCGTTGTAAAATAATATCAGCCACCCGGATCGATCTTTAGATTAAGCCATGCTTGCCTAGGTTTGTCTGTGGATTGGTGACCACCCCTACATACCGAGTTTCCTCCGTGCCTCGGAAAGCACGTTAAGCTGTTGGTCTCGGCTGTCATTTGTCCATCTTTGACAGTCGTTACAGGTAGTCAGTGGCCCAAAAAGTCTGACACCAGTCTAATTTATTTATTTATTTAATTAAGATTCGCTAACAGTTGTTACAGATATAATAGTTAGAAACATACAAGTAATTGTGTCTTACCAAGTTGTATCGTAGTTCCCAGAACTAACTGGGTTGTGGAGGTCAGATAGGCAGTCCCTCCATGTAAAATACTGGTATTCAGCTGCGTCCGGTTAGACTGGAAACCGACCCCAACATAGTTGGGAGAAGGCTAGGAAGATGATGACTATCTAAATTAGAGTTCCAAAACTCAGAACCCCTGTTAAATTCTGGAGGCATAGGTGTATAGCATAGCAGTGGACTATAATAGGCCGAGATCTTTAACCGATTGCTTCAATTTTAATACCGTTAAAAACTGTGTAAAATCCCCCTTTACGAATCCGAAAGGCACTTGTTCTCCCCGTCATTGCGATTTTATTTTGTTCTAGACCATTTCTCGGAATATAACCTTCTTGTTACGGTGGATATTGGGGGTCAAAGTTCCAACTTTTTCACAAGTTATTTTTTAAATACACGTTTTTAATGTTGTAGCCATCATCACAATGCTCAGACTTACATTGAGATGTACCGTTAAACGTGATTTATTAACCCAGAGGAAAATGGTGTATCCCAGCAATATTTTTTGGAGTTACTTAGTTTGACGTACAGAATGCTTGGCTGACACCTTGGATTGGTCCGTTTACAACTTGTATAGTAAATGATAAATGATCTTTATTTTGTAAGTAGGTTTTCACAAACACTTTTACACGTCAATTTTTTTTAAACTAGATGGGGCCGGTGTTTCGTACCTGACTACTCTAAGAAGAAACAGCCGAAACAAACTCAGAGGTCATAGTCTCTTTTGAAGTCCAGACATAATCTTGGTCAATTCACATGAGGATCATGTAGATGTTAGTGTCTGAGATGGTCTTTTGAAGAAAGAACCATACAGATTTGAGTAGTATTTGAGTAGCTTTATAATCACCTTACATCTCACTGTTAATATATTTCTTAAATACTAACCTAAATGGACATTGCTGTTCGCAATAAATAATTGTTTGATTTGATTTATCCCAAAAACGGCATGTGCCTATGAGGTGAACAAGAAGTCTGCAGAATAAATTGACACCCAATCAAACAAACACTTAATTCGCGTAAGATAACACCATCGCACACTTGAACAGTAAGTTACAGCAATACTTACGAGTCAGCGGCTGCCACAGTTCGTTGTGCCACTTGTTTTAGTTTTTGTCGAGCACGGCGCGACCGCGCGACGATCTGTCCTACATTGTATACTCAGAATATTGATGCTCCATACGCTGATGATTCATAAATCTGGTTAGACATCTTCTAATATTATGTAGATCAGCTGTTTCGTTTTAGACAAGCCAGCGCCAGTGGCCTGTGGCGGGTCGTCGCACTATTCCCAAATCACTGTAACTCCTGAAAGCCAGAATCAACAGTGGCGACCACCAGAAGAGCGGCGAGAAAAATGAAGCTCGACGAAGTCCCAGAGAATGAATTTAACTGTCTTGGATCCCTGAACGAAATAGCGGAGGAGTAGGAAAAAACCGTAATTTCTCCGTCGCAGCAGGAAACAAAACGAAACAAGGTCAATCGGCACAAAGGGACGTTTTCAAAAACTCGCTGTGTGTAATAATAATAAACATTTATTTCAGACTATGTCCATAATTTGTTGGTAACAATATTCTTAAAAAACTAATGTTAGTAGAAGCAAAACAAATACAACATTTAAATAACAGCATGAAGCCACACCCACCTTTGCAGTATGGGGGACTCCCACCTATCAACGAAAACACCCAGTATAGTGTTTGTACTGCCTCGAACGCGAGCCAGTAGGGAGGCTCATCTTTTCCTAACGATAGCGGCAAAGCCATCCACCCGCGCCTCAGCAAACATCCCTGACGCACTGCATCGCCATGGCAGCCCCAACAGTACTCTGAGTGCGTTATTATATTGGACACGCAGGTCGCTGTGTGACCGCTGCGAATACCTGACCCACAGGCTGCAGGTGTAGAAACTCTGGCAATGTTCAGCAATAATAATTTACTTTTTTAGTATCTATTTATTCACAAAGGGGACGTTTAGATCTTAGCTCTTATTAATTCGCTCGCCTTACTTTGGTAATTGTCCAACGGGATCAATAGTATCTTTTGTGTTAATCTGTGTGCCAAATTTCATCCAAATCCAGCCAGTAGTTTTTGCGTGGAAGAATAACAATCCATCCTTTCATCCATCTTCACAATCTTTTGCATTTGTAATATTAATAGGATGTAAAATACTGGTATTCAGCTGCATCCGGTAAGACTGGAAGCCGATCCCAACATAGTTTGGGAAAAGGCAGGCAGATGATGATGGTGTTGATTAGATATAGTGTACATAATAAAGACTATTATATTATATTCTATTCTATTCTATTAGCTCTCTTAACGTTTATCTCCGGTCTGATAGTCTCGTTGATCTGTTCTGAATGCTAGTATACTAAGCATGAGGGACTGGGTTTGATTCCCAGCTTTTGCAGTGTTGTTATGCTGCGATTTGCTGTAGTTTTTGTGGAGTACGTTGCGACTGACGATCAGCTCTTATACACTGTGTTTGAGGAATATTGATGCTCGATGTGCTTTGGCGATTCATTGGTTAGTGATACAGCTTTCAGCTTTGTATGTAGATTAGGCTTTTTGAGGATTGTGTGTGGCTCGTTGGTGAGGTGGTTGCAAACACTAATGGGTTTTCCAAATTGGCCAAAGTGTTTTGGGTTTTTCCACCAAGGCGTTTATCTGCTTTAATTGCACTATTATTCTTTACTCTTTCTTTTCCCTATTAAACTCTGATTTGAATGAAAATTTTGGATTGACACACCGTGTCACCGTAAAATTGTCAAGCACGTTAGATTGTAATCTCTCTAGCGATATTGTAAACTCTCGAAATATTGTCAAACGAACATACTGCTTACAATAAAACGCATTATTTTTCGTGAAATGCATGCGATGGTAGTCAACTCACGCGATGTGGAGGGAAGGGGCACTCCTTCCCTTGCTCAATGGTACCACTCTCATGAAAAGATAATGTACCTTTCCTGCGAAAGACCGATTAATATAACCTAACCTAATCGAGTGCAGGGTTTTAAGGAACCTAACTAACCTAACGGGGGGGTGCCCTAAGTCTCAATTATGGGGCAGAGATACTTCCGTATGTTCAGTTGACAATATTTCAAGAGTTTAAATCGCTAGAAAGATTACAATCTACCGTGTTTGACACTTTTACGGTGACATATGTATATCGTGGATGAAGTCGAGCTATGGATGATTATGAAAATAAGCTAGGCTTATAATTGATTTCCTAAAAATTGTTCTCTTTTAGCCTTCATGAGTGAGACCACTCGAACGAGAATCCGTACTAAGTAGTATTTATTGTGTTATTTTAATAAAATAGGTAACCATAACTTAAGAATCCACATCATTGGAGACGAGATGAGAAACCAATTCTTACATAAGTCAGTAATGAAAGTCTATCGTATCTAAAGTAAACACAGTGTGTCTCAATAGCTAATTATTACAAAAGCCTAGTCTAGTCTAGATAAATAGAAGCGCCATTATAACGCCGGTGTTGCACAATGAAGTGGTTCATCTTGTGATATGATTGGCACTTGATCGATTTATGTCAAGTGTTGCGATGGTTTACATTTTGCTACTTGATGTGAGCTTTTGAGGCTTAACGAGATTATACGTTAAGTCATGATCTGCCTAGCCTTTTCTCATGTTAGGGTCGGTTCCAATCTTGCCGGATTCAGCTGAAGGCGCTTAGACGAGCTAAATTAGCAACTCTGTTTGTTGTGGTTCAAACTTCGTTTGAAATGCTGTTAGAATAAAGTTCTAATCAGCTTGCACTACAAAGTGGTTGTTACGTCAGCCACTGCGGGCCAAATAGTGCGAAATGAGTGGTTTCGATCGATTTACAAAAAAACTATTGATTGGATTTAAAAACTAAAACAGTATCATGCTAAAATATTGCTTGTAAAATTGTTTGCCAAAAAATCAGAATGATCGCATGTATGTAGTATGTTTTTTATTGTTTGAAAGATATTTTTAGAGATAACTTCGTGGTTTCTTTTTATCGAGCCAAATTAATTGTATTATGTTTTCAAAACAGTATCATGCTAGCATATATCCTGAAGAATATCTTATATTTGTAATCGCCTGAATACCCGTATTTTACCTGTTTACGTCCACACTGTTCAAAATAAAAAAATAAAATCATAATATTTTATTTCACATAGACCTAGATGGGACTGTTTCGTACCATGCGTGGTATCCGAACGCACCCGTCTTGACATTTCGAGCATCTGACAGCTTTTTTTTGACGTTTGCACTTGTCGTGCGTGATTCATTACGAATTCATTGTATTTTGTTAATTGATTGAGATAATTACCGAATCTAAGAAAATCTCCTTTGTTTGCAAGATTTTTGGTTGTGAGTAATCGTTGATTAGACGAAACGCCCCTAATTGTGTATTAAACCGGGCTTATTTGTTAATTGTCCGCGCCGAATTTGAGGTTAGCTACCACGCGTGTGAAATTGAATAAAACATTAAAATTGTGAAAGTTGACGTGCATTGTGCAGTTGAACTATTATTGTGCTTCGTCCAGACGTGTTATACATCGTTGAAACATAGTCGGATCTGGTGAACCATTCCACTCACACATCACTTTACACATACCCACACAGACATACAGTACCAGAGCCGGCTTGATCAAGGACTAGTCATCCCCTTCAGCCCACCGGCACCAGGTAAGTTACCTTCATTAAGGGCAATTTGATTTGTCTCCGCGAATCGCGGAAGGTTCGGTCATACCTTGCCCTGGGTTTGGACCGAACATTTGGTAGCAGAGCGTGGTTAGTAAACAAGACAACCTACCTGTGCCTGATCGATTGGAAGTCTAGAACATTGAACTGATTTGTTGCCGTTGTCAGCCGGGCTCTCACATTTAATTAAAATTAATTGCATTGGCACACATAAGTACCCCCTTTCTGTTGTGCTGGTAATATAAGAATATTGTGTTCAGTGTATTGGTAGATATATGTGTGCTGTGATAGTTTAATATTGTTGATTTATTGTTGTATTGTATTTGACTTTGTTGAAATCATAATAAGGTTTGGTTGCGATGGCCTCACTGAAGGCTGTAAAGGAGGCGGCCGCTGGTTTGGTCTCACAGCTGAGATGGTTCACCTCAGCTGCGGCCACAGTTGAGCGTGTGGACCTAGAAGAGGTCACGCTTGCTCGATTTGAGCAGTTGAAGGAGAGACTCAGCGTTGTGGACTCCACGTTCACCCGTTTCAACGAGCTCATCGGGGATGTGAGTTTGGAGCTGTTGGGCCAGGCAGCCCGTGACAAGGTTGCTGCGGATTAT
This sequence comes from Xestia c-nigrum, assembly GCA_916618015.1. NCBI lineage: Eukaryota > Metazoa > Arthropoda > Insecta > Lepidoptera > Noctuidae > Xestia > Xestia c-nigrum. Next base: position 25,946,541 of record OU745248.1, on the reverse strand, counting down.
GACCAGATCTTGTCACTGGGGGATACCTTGACTCTGCGAGCCCGGGAAATTTTGAAGAGCCGGATGCCTGTCCAGGCCAAGCAGGAGGCCTCGGTTGCTACGGCCCCCGGCCTATTGAGTAGACTGCCCACTCTGGAGCTGCCACATTTTGATGGTCGCTTGGACCACTGGCTGGGCTTCCAGAACTTGTTCGACAGTTTGGTTGATGCGCGCTCGGATCTCAGACCTGCCCAAAAGTTGGCCTATTTGTTGTCAGTCCTGGAAGGTGAGGCCCGAGCCTTGGTGCAGCACTTGTCGGTGACGGATGCAGCCTACCCTACCGCTTTGGAGCTCCTCTCCCGGCGGTATCAGAACAAGCGCTGCCTGGCTGATGTGCACATCGGCCAGATTTTGGGCCTACCGGCCATTGCCAGCGTGTCGGCGTTGCGCGCCGACCTATTGAACCCATTGGTCTCGGCGACCAACGCCTTGCGACGCTTGCAGTTGCCGGTGGACCAGTGGTCCTATCTGTTGGTGCACATCGTTCTGCGGTTGCTCCCCGCTGACTTGAGGTCCCGCTTTGAGCAGAGGTATGGTGGGGATAGTTCCACACATCTTCCACCCTTTGACGACCTCCTCAAATTCCTGGAAGACGAGTGTCGCTTTATGGACAACACTCTTGGCGCAACGGGGTCGCGCCCATCACCTTCTCGGCCAAGAGACCAGGGACGGACTAGGGCCAAGGGGCCTGTTGATAGTCGCCCCGCCCCACGTTTTGCTGGCACCCGGAGTCGTCCTGATTGCGACTATTGTAAGGCCACGGGACATGATATGGCAAGATGCCCGGACTTCTTGGACTTGCACGTGGCCTCCCGTCGCCGAATTGCCAACGCACGCCGCTTGTGCTTTTCTTGTTTGGGGGCTCATTTTCATCGGGACTGCCCCGAGCCCCGCCCGTGTAGAATTTGTAAAGGCGCTCACCTAGAGATTTTGTGCGCCAACGCGAACCGCTCTGGCAGACCAGCTTCTGATGGGGGTTCGCGCAGGGGAGGGTATGACGGCGACAAGCACCGGGCCTCTAGCACGCCGGTTGGGAACCGGGTAGAGGCCCGCAATTTTGATGACCAGTCTCCACCCCCCGCGCAAGCTGAACGGGAGCCGCGCGCGCGCCATTTGGTCTCCCCTCGCAGTGGTGATCGGGAGCCGCGCGCGCGCCATTTGACCTCCCCTCATAGGGACAATTGCACGGCGGCTGCTCGGCAACAATGGCCAGACCAGCACCGCTACCTTTCCCCTCCGCTGGCGGAACGCCCCCGGTTGGAGTCGCGCCCCCCGCCCTTCAGGCATCCGGTGGGATATGCCCTTCCGGCGATGGCGAGCGGCTCGGGGCACCGCGCGGACGAAGCATTTGAATGCTACCCTCGTCGTGAACGACGACAGCCTGGACGCGGCGATCGGTCGCCGCCCAGGCATCGCTAGGAAGTTGGCGCCTGCCCCGCTACAGGACCCCCCCAGATCGAGACGGTTTTGTTGCCAACGGCCTCGGTCAAGGTCTGGGGACCCTTGGGTGACTCGATTGTGGTCCGTGCCATTTTGGACACGGGAGCCCAGGGTTGCCTTTTGTCTTCTTGGTTAGCGGGACAGGTCGGCCTAAATGTGAACGACTTTTCAGGCAAGATTCAAGGAATTGGCGAAACGGCTGTCACCACTGTTGAGGGAAGGACCCGGTTTGAAATCACCCCTGTGAGTTGTCCGTACCCTAAAATTGATGCTCCTGCCCTTGTTCTGCCGAATATATTAGGCAACCATCCCCAATGTCAGTTACCTTTGGATGTTCTACGGTTGACGTCAGGCCTGGATTTGGCTGACCCTCGGTTCGATTCCCCTTGTACGGTTCATTTGCTGTTGGGCTCCGATGTGCTGGGGAGAATAATGTTGGGAAATATGAAGGTCTTGCAGCCGGAGACCCCACGGCGCCACGGGAGGGGCTTGGTGGCTGTCTCAACCATCTTTGGCTTTGCAGTGATGGGCCCAGTGTTGAAAGTTCCCCCTCCACCTGAGCCTGATTTTGTGTTGACATCCGGTTCCGCTCTCTCTGACGCCGTTCAGAGGTTTTGGGAAATTGAAGAGCCCCCTCAGGTGGCCCGCTTGAATCCGGAACACGAGGAGTGCGAGTTGTTCTTTCAGAACAACACCGGTCGACTCCGTTCCGGTCGGCTTGTAACCCGGCTGCCCTTTGTTGCGGTGCGACCACCTCTCGGCCAATCCAGATCCACGGCCGAAAAAAGATTGTTGGCGATGGAGCGTCGCATGAGCAAGGACCCGGTGCTGCGGCAAAAATACGTAGATTTTATGCGTGAATACGCGGACTTGGGACACATGTCGGTGTCAAATTTAGATTGGCGCTCGGTTGAACATTTCTTCCTTCCGCACCACGCGGTCCTCAAGCCATCCACCGGTAAACTGCGCACAGTGTTTGATGGGTCCGCGCGGACTTCTTCCGGTGTCTCGTTGAATGATTGCTTGCATTCCGGCCCCAAATTGTTGAGGGATCTTTGTGACGTCATCACGTCTTTCCGTCGTCATCAAGTAGTCTTTGTGGCCGACATCAAAATGATGTTCCGGCAAACGGTTATTCACCGGGATGACAGACGCTATCAGTTGATCCTGTGGCGGGAGAATCCCCAGGACCCCATGATTGTATACGAGCTCAACACGAACACGTACGGCCTTCGATCAAGCCCCTTTGTTGCTATTCGTTCGCTTTGGGAGCTCGCGGACCGGGAGCGTTTGAGGTTCCCTCGGGCGTCCGCCATCTTGAAAACGGACCTATACGTCGATGACGTCTGCACTGGAGCTCCCACAGTTGAGGAAGCTATCCTGTTACGTGACGAGTTAGTCCAGATTTTGGCTTCCGCTGGCTATGAGTTGCGTAAATGGGTGTCCAACTCGCCAGCGCTATTGGACGGAGTGTTAGAGGATCATAAGCAGGATCCTCACTTGTTTGAGAACGTTGACAACCCCGCCATGTTGGCCGTCCTCGGCGTTCAGTACCGACCAGTCCAAGACACCTTTACCTATGATGTCGACTTGGAGTCACCAACCACTTGGACTAAACGACTGGTGTTGTCTACTGTTGCAAGGACCTTCGACCCTAACGGTTGGATCTGCCCGGTATTGTTTTGGGCGAAATGCTTCCTTCAGCGCCTTTGGACCGCTGAACTCGGTTGGGACGAGCCACTTCGGGAAACCCTGTTGGAAGACTGGCTCCAATTTGTATCCGCACTTCCTGCGGTCAACGAGGTCGCGCTACCACGCGCCATCCTCCCCCCTGGAGGTTATACTGCTACCCTTCATGGGTTTTGTGACGCGTCTTCCAACGGTTATGCCGCCGTTGTTTATCTGCGTACCGTCAGCGCGACAGGCCAGGTGAAGCTGTCACTGGTCATGGCCAAGAGCAAGGTGGCCCCCCTCCGCACGGCATTGACCATCCCTAAGTTGGAGTTGTCAGGGGCGGCGCTTCTGGTGCGACTACTGAACCACGTGGCGCATACGTTGGGTGGAACTGTGGACATTCGGGCTTCTTACGCATGGACGGACAGTCAAATTGTTTTGTGTTGGTTGAAGACGTCCGTCCACTCTTTGGAGGTTTTTGTTGCAAACCGAGTGTCTCAGATTCAGAGTTCTGAAACGTCGTTGATTTGGAGGCACGTGCCCGGAGACTTGAACCCCGGCGACGTAGCCTCACGCGGGTGCATGGCCCCCCGTTTGATTGCTCACCCCCTTTGGTGGGAACCGGCCTGGTTGACTCGCCGCGAGGATGATTGGCCTCGAACGCCAGTCTTGATGTCGGATCCTTTGCCCGGACTTAAGGTGTTCGCTGTTGGGACAAGGGACCCTCCGTTTGACCCGGAAATTTTGTTAAATCGGTACAGCTCCCTTGACAAATTGTTGAACGTAACCTCGTGGATCAGGCGCTTTGGTCATAACTCTAGGAATCCAGGGGACAAGCGCCTGTCACCGGTTCTCTCTCCTCAAGAGCGACAGGAGTCACTCCTCCTTTGGGTCCGCTCTGTGCAGGCCGCACATTTTGAAGGGGAGATAGAGACATTGAAGGCGGGTAGGGTCAAGTTGTCGGGAGCCGTCAGTAAGTTGAATCCCTTCGTGGATAACACGGGTCTTTTGCGTGTTGGAGGACGGCTGAGGCACTCTAGTCTTCCTTATGGGGCCCGTCACCCGCTTTTGTTGCCCAAGGAGGGCCATTTGGTTAAATTGTTGGTGACCGATCGTCACATCAAGAACTCGCATGCCGGTTGTAATGCTCTGTTAGCCATTTTGCAACGAGAGTTTTGGATTTTGTCGGCTCGTCGTACCATTCGTAGCATCGTCTTCCGTTGTATGCCGTGTTATCGGACTAAGGCCTCCACTATGCAGCCCCTAATGGGAGACTTGCCGGCTGATCGTGTCAATGAGGCGAGGCCATTTGCTGGCGTCGGAACGGACTTTGCTGGTCCCTTTTCGGTGAAGACGTCCACCCTTCGTAATAGTAAGATTGTCAAGGCTTATTTGTGCGTTTTTGTCTGCCTATCAACCAAGGCAGTGCACCTGGAGCTGGTAACCTCCCTCTCGACAGAGGCCTTTGTAGCAACTTTGGATAGATTTGTGTCTCGCCGTGGGTTGCCTTCTTTGATTAGGTCTGATTGCGGTACTAACTATAAGGGTACAAGTAACTATTTGAAGGAAGTATACACCTTCCTTAATGAGAGCCAGGTTGACATTGGTAGTAGATTGGCCCGCCGAGGGGTCACTTGGTTGTTTGACCCGCCAGCCTGCCCCCATTGGGGGGGTATTTTTGAGGCCGCGGTGAAAGCGGCAAAGGGGCACTGGCGAAGATTGTTGGGAGACACCGTTCTCACCTTTGAGGAATTAACTACGGTATTTTGCCGCATTGAAGCTGTGCTAAATTCGCGCCCGTTGTGCCCGCTTTCTTCTGACCCGAACGATTTGGAGGCTCTAACACCGGGCCATTTCTTGATTGGACAGCCACTTGTCGCCCTGCCGGAGTACCCTCTTGTTGATGTGAGCCAAAATCGGCTATCGCGGTTTCAGTTGGTGCAACAGCTCGCTCAGAGCTTTTGGAAGCGTTGGAGCTTAGAGTATCTGCACATCCTCCAGCAGCGCGTCAAGTGGACGGACAAAACTCATCCGCCCAAGATCGGAGACCTCGTCCTGGTTAAGGACGCCAACCTCAAGCCTTTGTATTGGCGCCGGGGGCGCATTCTTAATTTGGTGGCTGGCACCGACGGGGTCCCTCGTTTTGCTGAGGTTTTGGTAGACGGATCAGTCATGAGGAGAGCGGTCGCAACTTTGTCAAGACTTCCAATTGATTAGCGGACGGGTAGGCCCGTCCGGGGGGGGTAGATGTTTCGTACCATGCGTGGTATCCGAACGCACCCGTCTTGACATTTCGAGCATCTGACAGCTTTTTTTTGACGTTTGCACTTGTCGTGCGTGATTCATTACGAATTCATTGTATTTTGTTAATTGATTGAGATAATTACCGAATCTAAGAAAATCTCCTTTGTTTGCAAGATTTTTGGTTGTGAGTAATCGTTGATTAGACGAAACGCCCCTAATTGTGTATTAAACCGGGCTTATTTGTTAATTGTCCGCGCCGAATTTGAGGTTAGCTACCACGCGTGTGAAATTGAATAAAACATTAAAATTGTGAAAGTTGACGTGCATTGTGCAGTTGAACTATTATTGTGCTTCGTCCAGACGTGTTATACATCGTTGAAACATAGTCGGATCTGGTGAACCATTCCACTCACACATCACTTTACACATACCCACACAGACATACAGTACCAGAGCCGGCTTGATCAAGGACTAGTCATCCCCTTCAGCCCACCGGCACCAGGTAAGTTACCTTCATTAAGGGCAATTTGATTTGTCTCCGCGAATCGCGGAAGGTTCGGTCATACCTTGCCCTGGGTTTGGACCGAACAGGCACTTATAAAACGTCGAAAGAGGTGCACGGTTGGCGTTGTTCAATTCCATGGAGAAGAACCGGCAAGGAATTCCATGGTTACTCTTTTCAAATCATTTGGTGTTACAATATTATTATGTTACAGCATTAGTACTTTAGTATGGGAGGACAGCGACAACAAAAAATGTAAATCAAGATTAACATTTAACAAAAGTTAAACAGCATCTGGGAATCTACAAAGCTGTGTTAGCACTATACATGTATAGTTAATACGTTATACCTTGGTAAGACTGGTAGTCAGAATTTCGGTAATACGTTATACCTTGGTAAGACTTTCGGTAATACGTTAAACCTTGGTAAGACTGGTTGTCAGACTGTCGGTAATACGTTATACCTTGGTAAGACTGGTTCTCAGACTTTCGGGCCACTGACTCGTATCGACTGTCAAAGATGTACAATTGACAGCCGGGACTTTGAGGAAACTCGGTATATAATGGGTGGCCACCTATTCATGGACCAACCAAGGCATAGGGTTACCAGCTAGAGTAGCTCCTAGTTAAATAATAACAGCCGCTCGGGCCAATCTTTAGGTTAAGCCGTGCTTGCCTTGGTTGGTCTGTGGATGGATGACCACCCTTACATACCGAGTTTCCTCCGTGCCTCGGAAAGCACGTTAAGCTGTTGGTCCCGGCTGTCTTTTGTCCATGTTTGACAGTCGTTACAGGTAGTCAGTGGCCCAAAAAGTCTGACAACAAGTCTTACCAAGTGGTATTGTATTTCCCAGTATTAACTGGGTTGTGGAGGTCAGATAGGCAGTCGCTCCATGTAAAGTACTGGTATTCAGCTGCATCCGATTAGACTGGAAGCCGATCCCATAGTTGGGAAAAGGCAGGGCAGATGATGATCAGCTAATATATAAACATGGTTCGTTATAGTAATAGCACAATAGCTTGTCCTTTGTTCTAATAACTGGTGTTAATTACCTACTACGAGTAGTTTCGTGTTAAACTAGTAATGGGCGACCCGCATTGTGTTTTCTACGTATAATCCACGACCTTCAAAAGAGCCTTTCAGTAATCTCATTAAAAATATGAATGTAGTTTGTCTAACAACTAATATCTTACAATGACAGTCTATTTTTATACATATGTGGGTAGAAGTTTAAAGTGGACGATCTTGAAATCATTTACACCAAGACGACTCAAAAATTAGAAAATTTGCGGGCACTGAAAAATTTGCGGCTACTTCAGTAGTAGGTGTTTAAAAATGTCTAGTGACGAGCAACAAACACACTTTACTTAATTTAAAAGCAATGTTCGCGAGAAATAACGATTGTAACTTAGAGAGGTAGGATTATTTTTACAAAAATATGAGTTACAGAATACTATGTACAGTAAGCGTTCATAAGCGCACAGGCACGCTAAGGATCATATTGCTGTGAACGCACGGGCGAGCGTCCGTGCGGCTGTATGTGTAAGCTGTCTCAATACAGTCGCCTACTGTCGCAAGTTGTCGCGTCGCTCTCCACGAAACATAAAGAAATATATTACCGTCTCTTTTGTTATGCACGCAGCAAACGCCTGATCGTATTTGCATTCGATAGCTAAATTTCGACCATATTTACCAGGCGTTGATAGCTGTTTAGGTTAAGCAGTGGGTTCACGATCAACGTGTCTTGAGTTCAAATCCCGTTTACATTATATGGGTTTTTTTTTGTAACCACTTTAATTAATATTTGTATTTCATGCAAAAACTATTTACTTAGGTATTTATTTTAAAATGGGTTCATGCTCATTATTTATTTTTATAAAGATTTAAATATAAGTTAATAACCCATCATAACTAATTATGTGATTGTGTAATATTTTTTCGGTGTTGGAAGGTGGAAAAAAAAGTCGTGCTGACAGATAACAAAAATTGTTTTATTCGTTTCATTTATTCATATAATTAACAACTTTAATAAGATTTGTAAGGTCACATTCCTACCTAGATATAAGAAGTTGTCTTGTAACCGTTCATAAGATTTTTTTGTGTATCTGTATACCCACTTTGAAGTCATTTTTTATTAACATAACAAGGATATTCTAATCACACAAATATAATTGTTGATACCCACTTCTATCTATCGGTATTCAACAGAGCTTACTGAAAACTAATACATAATTTATACTTCGTGAATATGTTTTTATGTGACGTCACAATAAATGTAACTCATATTGAGGTTATAGTTTAAGTGTTCATTTTCCTGAAGAAAAGAAGATTGAAACTAAACCTCAATTTAGGAATTATTAATATTTTGTAACACGTCTAATTAAAACTAGAACATTAGGGATCAATATTTTGTATAACCCCCATTACTTTCAATGCAGTCAAGTAGACGTATGCGGCTTAAAGTCACCCAAAGGGCAATGGAGAGGGCTATGCTCGGAGTTTACTTGCGTGATCGCATCAGAAATGAAGACATCCGCAAGAGAACCAAGGTCACCGACGTAGCCCGAAGAATTGCTAAACTTAAGTGGCAGTGGGCAGGGCACATTGCTCGCAGAACGGATGGCCGATGGGGTCGAAATGTTCTGGAGTGGCGACCGCAAACCGGAACAAAATGGAAGTAATCCAGTCAAAGTCTAAATATTCCCGTGCGAAACGTAATCGTTCTTCTTTATGTCTTTCTGTCAAGAAGGGCATTTTAGCTGATCTTCTGTGATGCAAGCCTTCAGCGTGGAGGGCACGGCGAACAGTTTGCGGTGACTCCGAGTGTGTCGTAGATGTGAAACCATTGGTTCCATACTCGCCCGCGATATGTTGTCGCTGCGCTTCGCTATTAAGCGACGACCTTCCACTTCGCTGTCTACTTGCAAGGCTCCCTTCTTCCTCATACCTTTTGATCCAGAGACTTACTGCATTTCTCTAAACAAAAAAAATATGTTAGGCAGCTGTAATAAATACTAAAGTGACTTCATTCACTCTGCATTTATAAATCCAATAATAAACACTAATTATTTATCTTGCATGATAGATTGAAAAAAAAAACAACGAATTAAGTAAACCACAGGTCACCAAATAAATGAACAATTTATAATACCCATTCGTTTTTAATTTTTAATGTTTAAGTTACAATTCATAAATAATTATAATACTCACATTCAGTTCTATTAAGGCCACTTTTATGAAGCGCGGATAATTCGCGATAATAGTCGCCCTCGCCTTAATATTAATATTTGCCCGCATTTTAAGAATCACACCAACAACAATACCGCTATCTATTAAACCACACGTCACTGATCATCAACTACCACATTATATAGTGTATTATGTATGACTACATCCAAACGACAAAGTTCATTCCGATCAAGTTAAAATATTCATAAAACTCATAGTCTACCTCACAGAAATCTAACAAAATTCTTGACTTATTTTTCTATCTACCTCCCTAACTTTACGAAATGTGTGAACAAAGCAAACAAGTTAAAGAATATAATATTTCTGTAGAGTAAAAACTTACAAAAAGTCTAAAAGTAACTGTGCGGGATTTGAACTCACGGCTTACTGATTCACTCTTAATTCTGGACGGGCCCAACCGCTAGGCCATCACGTCTTAGATATTGGCATTGAAATTATGAACTACAACTAGTTGCTGACAATATCTATTTTGTTGAAAGTAGAAGGTCGTAAGTCAAACTAAACGTCAAGCTATTGCTTTGTGAGATTGCCTATCGACTTTTAGTCGGCACTGTACAAAAATAAATGTTCGTAGCAACATGAATTTTAATCAGATACTTAGTACGAGAAAAATACTGACTGTTTATGTCCGAAGCGGCTTTGTAATTTGTCCGTCCCAGTGTAATGACATCTATTTGAAACCTCAGTGACACTTTGGTAAATCATCTTAGATGATTCAAGTTTGTATGTAACACGTTATATTTGATAACGTGAAAACGCTTTTCCTATGCAATGCTTTATTTATTTATTTAATCTTCATTTACAATGGTGGTACATAGGCGGACTTAATGCCAAAAGGCATACTCTACCAGTGAACCTTTAAGTTAAATAGGAAGACATAATGATAGGGTACAAAATAATATCTAAAAAACTTACTTCTTGAGAATTTATATTCCTACTTTATTTCTCAACTGCAAATAGCGTCTATTGCACGCTGCATGCATGACTAACCTCACAAAACAATCATGCGACGATGCGACCTATGACTAATCCCGCTAGCTTGTGACTAAAGAAAATGTTTAATGTCTCGGAAAGTAAATAGGAACATTGATTAATCAACTGGCCTTCTCTTGGTAATGAGTGCAATTGGTGTGTAATTTGGGGAGGATACCGGCACCGTTGCGTCGGCTAAAGCCTCGTTTGTCATCATTTTTAGATGACCTAGACATGGGACAACCACGTTTTAAGTTTTTTGCATGTCTACGGCAGTTTTGAACAGGATTATATCTGGCTTTTTCGTAGTTTTGGTTAATCTCATACACTTTTTCGTTTTCCAGCTTAACTGTTGGTGATATTAAATTAAATAATTTACGGTGAAAAGATAAGGAAATCAATGGCTGAAATAGCCAAACCCCATCCTTCCCTGTATTAGAAATAAGTCGAAATTATCTCACATATTTTGATAATTAGGCAGATTTTTTTAATTAATCCGGCTCGAAGGACCGAAATTCCTTGAAGTCGTCATAAACATAAACATTTATTTAAGAATACATGTCTTGTCACGGCCAAGTCTACAATACAATTCCTGAGCAGAAGGGTCACGGACATACTTTTAATTTCTATGCAAAGTTTATGATTTAAATTAAACACACACGTGTTTCTACGGATGTTACTTTACCTCAAATGTTTAGTGGCGTACCTCAAGGCAGAATTATTGCAAAAATATGTTGCTTTTCAATGAGATGTCCTAATAGATCCTTCCTTTTATGTACTCGTAATATGCGTTTTATACTTTAAAACTTCCGTTAAGTTTGATGGATATCTTTTAAAGTTACCACAGTTTGCCTTGCGACCAACATACGATTTTGGTTTTATTGAAAAAATGTTGGGCCTTGCTAAGGCGCAAGAAATAATCAAACTGGTTTTATTGAAGTTAAGAAAAAAGAACGATTCCGTCAGACATTATAAAAGATTAACTAAACTTTATCTTTAAGTCTCCAAAATTTTGTTACAACTATGATTTAAGGTAGCAATAAGGTTTAAAATCACTTACCCGCACAAAAGGATTCTTCTTTGGTAACTCATGGTCTACCTCATCACGAGATTCATCATCCTCCGCCGAGTTCACCCGCACGCAGGTCTTGTGGATAGTCTGGGGCTCATCCATACCCGCCACTCATCATACACAGGATAGAATTAAACACAGCACTGTCACCCACTTCCAAAGTCACCCACTAAACTAGCACTTTTCCAAATTCAAATTTGGAATTTTAATTTTAGTTTACACTTCACAGAACAAAATGGAATTTAGAATTGGAATTTTAAATTTTAACTCACATTTTGTTTTATATTTCCAAATTATTGAATTTGAAATTTGAACACACTTAACTTTGGATTTTTAGTTTCCAACGTAGGATTTTTTATTTTTGGATTCCACTTTAGAATTTTAGTTTCTCTGTCACTTCAATCCAACACGTGCGTTCTCCACGAGTACCTGTAATAAATGAAACACGAGATTAATTACGATATAAAGATAATGAGTAATGCTGGTTCAATATTGATGTCATTTCGACCGAGTTTTAGTTTGTGTGCACTTTGATAGCGTTATCAGCTAGTTTAGTAATCGTTTGAGATACTAGATTGTTTGTGTTGCTAAACTTTAGTTAGTTTAACAAACAGAGGTAGGATTTATGTCTCTGGCGACAGATTAAGATACTTTTATTTACGTTTTGAGATAAATAATGCTTTGTTAGTGTAGTGGTGCAAACACGACTGCTGAGCGTGAAGTCCTGGGTTCGATTCCTGGGTCAAGCTAAGTGTTATTGGGTTTTTAATTTATTAAAGTCTGGATTTGTGTCCAGCAATAGGGTCGCCCCTTATGGATGACAATATACTACACTACACCCCTGTCTATCTCTTAAGTTGTTAAGTTTGTTATTAAAATTAATAGAAAAAGTGTTTTGTACATAATTTTCTGTAAGTAACCAATTGTATAAGGGTTAGCTACAAAGTTCTCAACTAATTATAACAAAGTATTATGGCGTTGGAAACAACGTAAACGTAAAGTAAAGTAACAATGCGTATTGCGTCACGAGAGACAGTTTGGGAATCAGGTTTCTGAGCACCATCGTACGTAATAATCAGTTACAATTAATTGAATTAGACGCAGCAGATTTAATTCACTTAAGGTTGATGCTCCAAGGTATCCAAAATTCAAATTCTTTTACATTTTTTGCAATTAATTTGTAGGCCAGTGCTAGATTGTGCTATTATACGAGAGAGCGGATTCTTGTTTAAAAAAAAAAAAAAATTTAATTGAACTGGAAATAGAATTTATTAAGTTTAAGAATTTGGACTTAGAATTAGTAGATTAATAGGAAATCTGTACTATATAATATTATAAAGCAGAAGAGTTTGTTTGTTTGGTTGAACACGTTAATCTCAGGAACTACCGGCTCGAATTGAAAATACCTTTTTGTGTTGGATATTTCATTTATCGAGGAAGGCTTTAGGCTATATAACATCACGCTATAATCACTAGAAGCGGAGGAGGAATGAAAAATGTTGCAAAAACGGGTACGTTTTTTTCCTTTCGTTTTTCTCTCTTATGTGACGCAGACGGAGTTGCGTGGGTCAGCTAGTAGAATGATATTAAGGCTTCCGATCCGTACCGAGATTCAGAGCGAACTGGCAAGCAAACCTATGAATATGGCGTCTAAGTTGCTAAATTCTGACCCAAGTCTGGAGAGCTGTCAGCCATTCTACTGTCTTTGACAAGGTATAAGAGTACGTTGATTAAAATATGATTTGCGGCTGTGAAACGTATGTAGTTGCAGAATTATAACCATCAAATCATCAATATAACTTAAAATATATCATAAAGGTCTAGGAAAAACCAACAAAATCATCAAGTCAGCCCTCCAAGTTCATAAAGCTCTGAGTGAATGAGTGTCATTGTACAAGCTAGCGCTGGCGTGCAAATGGCAAAAAACGTAAGAAAGTTTTGCGAGCATCCACCACCATCCACAAGCATTTAAAGGCTATTTTGAATTTTCAAAGAGTGGATCAGGCTGACAGGCCGCCAAATAAAAAAAAAATATATATATCGCTGGACATTAACACACAGCGCCATCTAGTGCCACACTAAGCAAGGCTTGTGTCGTGGACACCATATAGTTGATATACTACATATATACTTTTTGTTTGTAAGCAAATACTTATTATACATATAAACATCCATGACTCGGAAACAAATGTCCATGGTCATCACACAAACATTTGCTTCTACCGGGATTCGATCCCAGGACCCTATGAACGCAAGGCAGCTTCACTACCACTACGCCATTCGAGTCGTCGAGTCAAAAAAGGAATGATTGGGCGAGGAATGTGATATGAAAGAGAAATAAGTAAATGATCCCGTGACGTCTGACAGGGGAGAATGAAAGACGAACACGTGTTGCGACAACCCCAAGTAGAGTGGGACGAGGGCAGAAAGATGATGATGGGTCAAACTGATGAAGCGTGTTGTCCTTAGGAGCATGAGCATGCGAAGTTCATACAAACGTTATACCAAAATAATTTGTAAATCAAACATATTCTTAAGGTAGTGTGTATTTATTTCAATTGGATAACAGAATATCTAGGTTCCCAAATACTTATTTTGAATGGACACTGATTTAAACAAGAGTTATGAGAAAAATGAATTTCTGTAGACATTTTAAATTCGTCATATCTCGTCTTTTTATCATTGTCCTTTCAAAATATATGTTTGGGAACATAGATATTCTGTCATTCAATCGTAATAAATACACACTACCTTAAGAATATGTTTGATTTTCATATTATTTTGGTTTAACGTTTGTATGAAAAACGCATGTGCCCCTTAAATCTTTTAGATGTCCCTTTAGGGTCTAGGGCTGGGGATGAGGTCGTGGTCTCGATACCCAGGTTGGGTTACGTGTTATTAGGACTTCCATCAGTAGCTTCTTAGAAGCAGTTTGGATTTCTGCTCGGTGGATGACAATAAACTCGCCCCCTATTTAATGGGACCTAAACTACACTTATAAACTACTATGGTCCATCTTTGCATCCTTCGGGAAAGAAAACTACGTTTATCAAGGGTAAAATAAGAGATTTTTCCGCGAATAACATGAACAAATCAAGCAATTAAGCAATCATTATTTTGGCTTTTTGCGATAAAGGTAAAGGGGGGAGGGTAAGGTAAGGTATTTATAAAGGTAATGTATCTTCTATGTATCTTTGCTTATGTCATCTTTTTAAAGTGGGTATTAAGGCATGTCGTATTTTATCTCTATGGTATGTTAATGTCAGCATAATTATCTCCTAAACTGCTGTAGCACGTAGCGTCTGACAAAAGACAATTATCTCTGTGTTTCGTTTCAGTTTTGCATAACAATTATCAGAACAAAAAACAAGACGTTGACGTAAATTGAAACTAATTTTATAGTTTGCGTAACCTTGACTACAGAAATGAAAACGGGTATTTTGAAATGATTCGAGTAGAAAATAAAAGAAAATGGATTTCAGCTTTCTAAACGGATGATTATTTAAATTATCCTACCGGTTCTCTATCGTATTACTTAACTTTTTAATCCATAATCTAAAATGACGTAATGTTTTTTGTCATAATCATCATTCGTCCGAATGATAATTTACCCGAACTTTAAATCACATAATATCATATGCCATAAAGTTGAAATCCCTAAATATAATAAGCCCTAAATCCGTTTGTCATAAGTATTACAATCAATAATATACAAAAGACATAAAATCGTTTTCAATAAAAGTCATAAGTCCCATTCTAAGTAAATGTTCAATCGTATGTAGGCGTTGAATCAATGCAAGCAAGCATGCAGCAAGCATGCGGCACGCATGTGGCAAACATGCGGCACGCCTACAGCAAGCTTGCAAGCATGTAGCAAGCAAGCATGCAATGCAAGCAAGCATGCAACAAGCATGCAGCAAGCATGCAGCAAGCATGCAGCAAGCATGCAGCAAGCATGCAGCAAGCATGCAGCACGCATGCAGCACGCATGTAGCAAGCACGTAACGCCAGTAAGCATGCAGCTTGCATGTAGCAAGCATGCGGCAAGCAAGCAAGCAAGCATGGAGCAAGCAAGCATGCAGCAAGCAAGCATGCAGCAAGCAAGCATGCAGCAAGCAAGCATGCAAGCAAGCGTGCAGCATGCAAGCAAGCATACAGTATGCAAGCAAGCATGTAGCATGCAAACGAGCAAGCATCATGCAGCAGGCATGGTTTCTGTCACGGCTCCGTCACTGCGGGGCTCCGGCGGCCTCACGCGAGCTTATCGTCGCAGATGGGTTTAACGCCCACCACCGCAGCTTCGGCTTGCTGACCGGCTTCGCCGGCCAGCCTCAGCCGCGGCGGGGAGTGTTACAACCACCTGCTCCTCAACTCGCGGCCCGCCTCGCCCCTCCGCGCCTACGCGATTTTAAATAACACTCTTGGGGTAGGGCAGACAAGACTGCGTTGAGTCGGATTTACAGCAATTCGTTTCTGTCACTAAAACCTAACGTTTAGAATTTTTTTTAGCGACTAACAATTTATAAATGACCATTCGGAATCATACACATTATGTGCAATACAATATTTAGGACATACGACTTTATGTCATGTAAAATTAGGAGATTCAATTATTATAGTATTCGACATTATAACAAAATAGTATTAGAAGTAAAGTTAGTTATGTAAAACATAATTTCGGTGTTTTGAACATTATGGTTACTGAAGTTTATAGCAAACGTGTTATGGATAATGATTTTCGGACAAATAATTTTAGGCAAATCAAGGGAGTACCTATCCTACCAAATGTGGCATCGTTTGACCTGGTAATGGTTAATATCAGGTTTCGAAGTGATAATTATCATTGACCGATCCTCACTGAGGAGTTGGTCCCAACACGATACAACGAGCCCTCGGCATTTCAAATCAAATCAAAAATGTTTACTTTTTAGAATATGGCACAAAATAGATGTTACAATATTGGTTCCAGCATATTATCCTGCCATAATATGGCGTACAAATATCGTATGAGAGGTAGGCAAGTTGACGAAATGTCGTCATCATCTTCATCATTAGCCAGAAGACGTCCTGCTGCTGGACATAGGCCTCCTTCAAGTGTCGCCAAATTGACCGGTCCCGTGCGACTCGCATCCAACAAATTCCCGCAACCTTCACCAGGTCATCGGTCTAGCAGTGGTTCCCAACCTATGGTCCGCGAACCACCGGTGCCCCGCACAAGATGCAAGCTCAACCCAACCGAATTGAACCTATCAGAGGCGAGGTGCAAACATTTTTTCGAGAATCTACTAACTTATTCTCATTTTTACACAAAATTTTTCGAGCTCACTTCGATCGCTTCTGTATCCACTATCTTAATTCTAAAAGATTTAATTCGATGCGCTGTGAGCTAAAGATTCACCCCCTAGTAATAATCCTGTCGTTGTCCCTGTTTATCTAGATTCTAGAACCTTTTGGTCCCTGCTAACAATAAATACATCAAAGTGGTCCCTGGTCGAAGAAAGGTTGGGAACAACTGGTCTAGGTAGACGAAATGTACGACGAACTATTTCAAGAAGGTTTGACAGTGACAGGAAATGTCATCAAAGGAAGCAGACATATTGCTACTGGATAACATTCCTTTCTGTACAAAAACAAGGAAATGTTTGTGATAAACATTGGCTGTTTGTTGAAATCTTTGACATCGTTCAGTGGTGTTGTTTGTGATTGTGATTTGTATCCTGTTCTCATACTGCGAATGAACAGAATGAATGAAGTAGGCAGCTGTTTTAAGTCAAAAGAAATATCAAGTTTGTAGGGTAGTTAGTGTCCTTGAAGGCGTTGTGATACTTAAGACATGTCCTATAGTTCGGTTCAAACTTAATGGTGGCTCGGAAGTTAGCTACGAGTGACGGTCTGCGCAGGTATAACGGTTCAAACTTTACGTCGCCTAGAAACATCTACGTAAAAGTGCTCAAAACACAATGGTGTCGATTCTGTTGTGCACAAACTAAACTTAATTTAGGCTATCACTATCTTTTTCTCACTAATAAAACGAGAAAGAGACGGACGTAATTTAGAGCTGTCAAATTTAATTCGAACTAATATTTCCATACAAATGAAGGGTGCACGTAAAAACATGTCGACTAAAAACACGGTGAAGCGCAAGGCATAAACTAGTTTGACATCTCTAACTTAGTGCATAGCTATAGCCGTCCTTTTCTCGCACTGCCTTTTAGTAAAAGATAGCAATAGTTTAAATTAAGTTTAGTTTGTGCACAACAGAATCGACACCATTGTTACGTAGGTATCAGCGGGACACAGAGGACGCATCGTTTTGACTGTATAACGCGCCAGACCGTCACTCGCAGCTAACTTCCGAGCCGCCTTAAAGTTTGAACCGAGCTATAATTATTGTGATATACTAATAAACGTAGCGCGAGCTTTATGGTTCCGTGTGTCGACCAGTCCCCACTTATCTCGGGCAGCGAGCACACGTACCCCTAAAGTAGTTCATCTACTTACTGATAATTTGGTGGTTATTCTAAACCCTAACTAGTGTTATTTGTGAACACCACAATTATCATAACCCCCTATCAGTACGGGGCAAACCTAAGTTTTTTTTAACAGCTTTACTAAGAACCTATGAATTAAACCCAGCAGCTAATCATCTCGTGATAATCATAACAAATTCAAACATAGACACTCGAGTCAATAATTTTTCTCAAAAACACAAAACCGAAATAATGCATTCATATTTTGCACAAGTCATGTTCAAAAGGGTACTGAACTTCTGGGAAACATCAACACAATAAGGTCCCATAATCAAAGGGCCCAGGGACTCATTTCCAAAACACGCGGAGTTAGGTGAATCAGCTGATTCATACATAATCATTGTGCAAAAGTGCAGGTAGATGTGATTCAAAGTGCATGTTTTTGTCGGAAGAATTGATTGTAATTCTCCGAATTATTGTAAAGTGGTTTTAAACGAGATTGGTTCGAGACGGTTGTTGACAAATCTCCAAACGTAGTAGCGGAAATTATTCTTGAATTCATGGCGATGGTTATCATGTCGGAGAATAATAATCTTGGAAAAGTAGTAGCAAAGGCACCAACTCCGAGTTCACATATAGTTGAAAATAGAAAATGCATTTACAGACTTCGGATGATGACGACGATACCTATGTTTCGGGTAACGATGATCACTATATGTATCAAGTAATGATATGGAAGATGGCATGCAAAGTTCTTATGTACAGGTGTTACATAAGAACTTTGCATGCTATCTGTATCTGTTACTCGTAGTAAGGCAATTAACCTATCTAGTATTACGAGTATGTTAACCCAGTCCCATCCCTAAAAACGGAGCATAGCATAACACAATCAGCCTATAATGTTCACACTGCTGGGACAGCAGGCCTGATGAGAGGGAATGGGCTATAATCCACCATGCGGGCTTCGAAATTTGCTTCAGGACATGCCGGTTTCTTCACGATGTTTTCCTTTACCGTTTTGAGAGCAGTGGTGATGAAATAAATTACACAAATGAATGCGCCTGCCTGGTTTCGAACCCACGACTTACTGCTCGTAAGTCGGGGCTGCCATCACTGGTCCACTGTTGCTCCCAAAAAGGAGATCTTACTTTAATTTTGCAACATCAATTAAGACTTCATATTTCCATACCAGCCAGGGAAAGGCAAAAACATGAAACAACAGTTATTCACCAAGAAGCATTAATTCAAATGGTCATTCATACATATTAACTATAACTCGTGTAATGGTGGAGAGTACCTGTGTTTAGTTACGGCTAACAGATAGAGAAAGATGCTTATTATGTTACTGTGCAATTGAGAAGTAGACGTTTTGGAAAATGTCTGGATGTGATGTTTTTTTGATTGGTTTATTAGCCGTATTCGTTCACGGTTGACACTTGTGATGCGTTTTCAACTCATTGATATAATGACAGCTTATTTTATTGGGCAGTCAAATTTTGTTACCTATAGCAAAACTGCGTAATGAGGATGAGCTGATCTTAATATGTTTCAAATTGATGGTGTTAAGAGTAGATATGGGTTTTTCTGTCCATTTGAGTAATTGCACTAAAACTTCCGTTTTTTTTTTTATATCTAAAGGCTGTTTTTGGTCATAATTAAGTTGACTGAATCGTAATATTTTTGTAATAAATATACCTAAAAAACCTCGAAGATTCTCACTGTGCGGTTAGATCTTGATTCAGAAGGCAATACTCCTCGATACGGCTCGCATTGTGTGGAGGTTCCTGTTGCTATCGGTAGCTTGAACCCTGTTCCGTATAGACAGACAAAGGACACTTAAATATACGAACTTTTGTAATGTCCAAATAACATAGAAAGGAAAAGTTATGGTTTTTATTAAGCTGAAAAATATTACTTTCTAATAGGTTTTCCTGTTACAGCTAGTTTTTCTAAAATCCAAGTAACTACGCGATATATTCTCCTGTCCGACATTTTCTCAAACTGCCGACACCACACTTGCACTGCAGCCCCACGCTCTGTTTGTCCGCATTTCTACGCGAGGTCGTGCGCACTGGTTCAAGGCTGCGTGGTTATAACAAAACGGATTTATACGCACCCGCTATAACTGTGCACGTGCGTCTAATGGTGTACGAGGAAGTTTGGAAGTGGTGGAGAGAGAGAGGAGAGGCAAGACTTTAGACAATAGACCACTACTAAGCCTAGAAATGTGGCAGTCGGTTTCAAAGCGTTTCGAAGGTCTACAAGGTATATTCCTTCTGACCCTACCGTTCGTCGTCCCACTGCTGGGGCCAACGGGATATGATAAAAACAATCAAACATTGTTCCCCTTGAGCCCACCGTATTTTTAAGCAATGAATAGTACTCAAACACGTTATATGAATCGAGGAGTGTTAGATTAACCTTACGAAAAGTAGGTACTAGGCTAGCATGAATCCAAGATGGTAATTTTATTTCTCAAAAATTGTACCTACCCAGAATTATTGTAACCCACCACCACATTTAGCTCATGCCAGCCTGGTACTTTTTGGGGAACACAAATGTTTCATATTATATGCCCCTCTCTCTATAAGGACGTTCATCAATATTTTTGGTTGGTCCATGGATAGATAACCACACATACCGAACTATCCCCGTGCCTTGGAAAGCATGTTTAGCCAACCCCCGACAGCCCTTTGTAGATCTTTGACAGTCGTTACAAGTAGTCAATGGCCCGCAAGTCTAATGGGATCCGGTTACACTGGAAGCCGACCCCAACATTGTTGGGAAAAGGCAGATGATGACGCTGCTTGCGGGTTGTTCTTTCTTGAACTATTTTTCCACCAGGGTTAAGCCAAGCTACGCAATGAGGTCATGTATGGTATGGACTAGAGACAACGATATTGGAAAAGCTAAAAATGTATTGGATTTACATAATATGCTATAGATATCTTTATGTGAATAGCGTTGAAAGATGTTGTAGAAATACAAAATACACGCTACGAAGAAAATTTGCAAAATTTTCTCTTATCGATGTGTGCCTTTTCAGAGTCTGAATGAGCACGTTGTATAACACATTTACTGGTTGGCCATTTTTAACGGATAACTTCAGTTTACTTCTTTATTTTTCAATAACGCAGGCTGTAATGGCGCCTATTTAATAGTGCATGACGGTGACATCGAACAAAGTAGACTTTTTGGAGTCAATGAATCTTTAATATTGACCTTTTTTTAGTATGGGAAATCATCAAATAGCTTCTCCCACTCTGAGCGGAGCGGGAGGGAGTGTCAGGCTTTTACTGACTAAAACCCATGTTCCTTCCTCGCCCTTTACGTTCCGGGGCCGCGTTATCTCTTTCGAACAGTCCCGCAGCCCCGGAAACCATCCATTTCATTGACCTCAATATTCTTTCATATCAAAAGGATTAACAGGGTAAACTCCTGGCTAAATAATAACACACGGGTCAATTTTCAGGTTAAACCGCGCCTGTCTTGGTTGGCCTGGGATGAGTGACATCCCATTACATACCGAGTTGCATCCGTGCCTCGGAAAGCACGTTAAGTCGTTGGTCCCGGCTGTCATTTGCCCGAAAGTCTATCTCACCATGGGTTATCGATTGTCCAGTAATTACTGGGTTATGGAGGTCAGACAGGCTTAGGTAGTCACTCTATGTAAAATACTGAAATTCAGCTGCATCCGGCTAGACTGGAAGCCGACCCCAACATAGTTGCGAAAAGGCTAAGCAGACGAGATGATGAACAAGCGAATAACAAGGCTGAATGCAGTTGTTTTACTTTAGCGTACAACTATTTGGTGTTTGAGGTGTCTTTAAAAAACTAAACGCACCATATTCTGTGCTTGAAAGTGTCATTTGTGTGACCAAAGTTCCTTGTAACTCAATAGGACAATGGCCTGTTTGTCAACAAACCACAAAAAAACACGGAAGCAAGTCATCCAATTAATTCCGCTCACATCTCTTACAGCCTCATTACAAGGTCACCCCAAACGCGTGACCTTGTGTCTTATCTATGGTTCTGACGTCACGGCCTTGCCAACATGGCGGGCGGTGATAACATTCGAATTTCAAACGCATATTATTTACGCATGGAACGACTGTGACGACGAAGTGTGACAAAAGGACGAGTACTGTGGCATTGTTTTATTTTTATTTTATACTTCTCTTTCTTCTGCTTATCGCTGGCTAGCTGCAAGTAGTAGACTTTTTGTAGTAGCAAACTAGTGTCAATATGATTGTTTTGGAATTAGAACTAGGATAATTTTGAAGAAAATTAAGAAGGCAAAACGATTCTTGTTGAGAATAATTGATGATTCACCACGACATGTTGGTTGCAGTAAGATGATCGGTGACTGAAAAGTGGTGTGGAAGTCTTCGTATGGACATGTCATGACAGGGACTAAAGAGGGTGTCGTTAAAGTTTTAAGTAGGTATGAATGTGAATGGCTGTAGCTTGTAACAGAGGGCCTACTCCCTAACGTTTCCGTCTCTTTCGCGCACGTCTGCAGACGAGTGCGTGTGAGAGACGCGGACAGATCCGTCCGTATGGACGAAACGTTAGGGAGTAGGGCCACAGTAGAGGAAGATGGAACGGGACAAAGCAAACGACAGATGTCCTGTGTGAAAGATAATATGGCTAAAAAGGATATGTCTGATGAGATGAAGATTAATAGTATGGAAGATGAAGGCATGCATAAGGGCGGGGGAATGATGTCGTATAGAACAGTCTAGAAAACTCGTAAGGAGGGAAAACCTTTGACAATCGTCTTCAAGGTAAAGTTTTTCGAATTATCAAGCTTTTTGTCAGAGGAATTTTTTATAAAGAAGTGGCTAAAAAACGTTGCCTCTGTTGTTTATTTGTGTAACTAATTTTCTAGTCTGTTAATGAGGATGTTGATGAAATTTCAGTAAAGATAATTTATTGTACTTTTCAGTTACGGAGTTTGTTAAAGTTCATGAATTGCTGCTTGATCACTGGTAGCTTTTCCAAAAAAAGATGTAATTTCTAGACGAACATTGG
This sequence comes from Xestia c-nigrum, assembly GCA_916618015.1. NCBI lineage: Eukaryota > Metazoa > Arthropoda > Insecta > Lepidoptera > Noctuidae > Xestia > Xestia c-nigrum. Next base: position 25,923,845 of record OU745248.1, on the reverse strand, counting down.
CAGTTTGCAAATCAATTGCTATTTTTTATTTAGCCTATATTGTCCCATTGTTGGGCAAAGGCCTCCCTCAATTCTTTCCTTGTACTCTTATCCCGGGCCTCCCCAGACTATCCGTAACGGCTCGCGTCCAGCGGTCCTAAAATCCTAAAATGGCCGCTTTGGCAGAATCACGTTAAAAAAATTAAATTCTTGAAATGGACTTTATAGTAATAGTAGATGATGGTGGTGGTGGTGGTAATAGTGGTCGTTATAGTAGTAGTAATTAGTAGTGGTGGACCTTATAGTCCATTATAAGAGTTTTAAATTTAGAACGTGATTCATATTATGATTCAGCTAAAGCGGCCATTTCAGACCCCCTGAGCGCCTCGTGTAATTGCTATTACTTCTATAAATTCGCAGTTCACAGGTATTCCTTTATAAGGTAAGGTAAAGGTAATTTCCTTAAAAGTTTTTAAATTATTATAATGACCAAGGATCCGAATACCGATTGTCTCCAATAATTATCATTGCATGAATTTGTCTTTGAAAAAAAAACAGCTAATTTATCGAACAGCAATATAAATTACACTCAAAATAGCAACAACAACAGTTTTCAATAATTTACAAAAAGAAACAAGTCAATCACAAAAAACGAAACTAAATGTAAACAGGCAATGCTCATGCAAAAGAAATTAAATCAAACTGCCACATTATGATTCACCATACAATTACCCCATTTAAGGAGCCATTACTTCTGTTGAACACTAATTAAAGACATCTAAATGATTAATTAATTACTGATTACCAAGTAGTTCAATGTCGTATTTGCAAGGCTTCTCTCCGAAGAGGTTTTATTCAATTATGGCGGCTTTAAATCGATAGTTTTTAAATGGCGTGTGCTTCTGAAGACTTAGAAATGCATTGGGGTCGCCGGTTTTACCCTTAGCGTGTCTTTGTCGTATTATTTAACGGAAGTCTTTAAAGTATTTTACTTTTATGCCAGTGTTTTGTAGTTATTGTTTATGGTTTGTCATCTTTGAAACAAATACATTTTGCCGATCATTTTTTAAGTTTCGACGGCAATGACGCTTGCCCTTGCCGCCCCTTGCCGTCATTGCCGCTGCTGCTACAGAGTACAAATCCTGATTGTGGGTTGCTACAATCCAATCCTCCAATCCAATTTCCTTTAGACAGGCCTGGGAGTGGTACCCAAAACTTCAGCAGAGTTTTAACAAATGACACTATAAGCAAGACAGCATCTCTATGGAGAAGAACGGGCAAGAAACTCCACTTCACTACTATACCTATTATCTGGGTTGTGGAGGTCAAATACTCGTACTCAGCTACATTCGATTAGACTACAAATCAACCTCAACGTAGTAAGGAAAAGCCTTTACAGATGATCACGTCTGCCTAACCTTTCAGAGATTGTAGGCACGATGTAATTATAGAATCAATCCAATTTTCTTTCATTCATTTATTTTCTATGTTGTATTTTTGGTATAATGTGCGTAGGTTTTCACTCGCTATGCTAAGTTAAATCCCGAGTTATAAAACAATCCAAGTTTTTATATCTACCTGCGTCAGTGAATACCAATGTCTCCGGCACGTGCGATGCTGTCCGCTGGGTATTAATGACTTTAATGACAATGGTACGTCAACATTAATCATCATTATTGTTATTCTATGTGACGTCTGTATCTGTGCGTGCCGTTTTGGTAATTTTAATTGGGTCATTATGCATGCTGTGCACAATGGTATAGACTCGTAAAAGCTTATTATGACTGACCGACTAGCTGACTAGTCAGTTGCTAAAAGGCCGACCATCGCCCTGCATGCTCCCCTTCATGGCTTTTTTTATTCCTTACGAGGTACAAAAAAATGAATTGTAGTCTCAATAATGCGGCAATCGCGTTTAAATCGTAGATAGAATTTTACACGGTCTAAGGTCCATGTTCACCAAAAGTATGACGGTCTGATTTTGTAAAAACAGCTGTTTAAAACACATTTTTGTATGGAAACATGTCACGTTGACAGCTGTTTTAAGATAATCAGACTGTTATCTTTTTGGTGAACATTGACCTTAGTCTATTGGTCGCATGATCAAGGCATATAATATAACAATCAAGGGTTCACTTTCAACGTCATTGGCGATCAGAGTATCTACTATCCGTAGCCTGACAAACAATATAACACTACACCTCAAGAATGTCCATGAATGGCACGAGCTACCGTTGAACACGATCACATAACGACCGGTGTCGGGTCTGTATCAGACACATTGCAATGAGCACCAGCATTGACATTCCGAGTATCTTCTTACTTAGTTACCTCAGCTATGGAAATATTCTGTGATGGACTTTTGAATTTAAGCCGAGTTAGTTGTTACTCTCCCCTCTGCGTAAAAATATGGGTGTCCTACAGGGAATATACTGTGTCCTCTGTTACAGGTACAGCACCGATGGAGCAGTTGTGTACAAAATATAAAATACAGTCGTACCAGCAACACGAAGAAAAAGTTAGGTAGGTTTCTAAAAGCCAAAACCCAGGATACCTTTAATAGGTCAAGCCGCGCTTACCAGGATTGGTCCTTAGATCAGGTTAAGCCGTTTGGCTCCATGTAAAAAAATAGTATTCAGCTGCATCCAGCGGAAGCGGACCCCAGCATAGTTGGCAATAGGCTAGGAACATGATGATGAATTTTAATTAAACTAGGCCTACCTTTGCATTTAAACCCAGAACGCAAAACTTGGTAGCAGAGCCTTCGTCCACCAATGTTACTGTATCATTTCCGTCAACTTATTTGATAAGATCAAGGAAACCTAGAAACCTACTGACAGTGAAAGTAAACAAACATTAACTATGCGAGCAATACTGTAACTATCCCATGCGGCCATGTCTCAACACAACGACTTCTAGAAAACACCATAAATAAAAAACTACCGCAATAATTCATTGAAACCTCATATTACAATCCAATAACTTCTTCTATTGTTTTTAATTTTCCCCAAAAGGCATTTAAGTCGAGAATCACGAGCTTCCAACACGCGGGTAACTGTTTGTAGTCCACAGTTAGGTGAGAAAGAGACGGAGATATTGAGAAGTGGGGTGGGAGACAAGGATGACGATACGAGCGATCAATTTGTGCATGCGCAAGTGGAGTGTGAAGTTTTGGTAGGGCTGTCGAGGATTGGTTTATTGATAAGGCTTTATTTTATTTATGACCTATCTTCAATTTAGGCAGTCGTTACATCAAAGATACTAGTATACAGCTAAATGTGGTTAGACTGAAAGCCGACACCAACATAGTTGAGAAAATGGTACGCAGGTGAAATATTAATTTTTAAATCGTGTTATGCGATACTGCAATCACTTGAGAAAATATAATCACGAGAAGATCAGAATTCACAATGGCCAAAAATACTTTAAGAAAAAAGACGTTTAAACTTTAACCTAGAAAATGAAACTCTATTTCTAATAACCAATGCAAAATTTAGAAGAGAATTCCAGACGGAGTGGGATTAATGCATAGTAGGCTTGAAAATAATTAAGAACGATTTGCTGTCACAAAAGACAACTACATAACTAGCTTCAACTCGACTAACAGACCAACTCCTTGACAATTCAAAAGCGCCTGTAAATGATTTAACTGACTTTGATTTTGAAAGTAACTAGAGCCAAGAACTTGGAAAACTTTTTGGCAACCCTATCGTTTTACCTCGTGACTGCCAAAAAAATCAAAAACATCGACTGCAAAGCCGTAACCTCACGTACCATCCCTCACGTAAACTTGATCGTGCATGACGCATCGCACACAATGACATGCACACACACAGGAACACATACACACAAGTGCGCACACACACACACACACTTTACTTCCTGTACCTTTATGGTGTCCCCATAGGGAACGACTTAACTCCTGTTTTATAGAACTTGCTCAGTCGGATCTGTATGTCCTGTTCTATAGAATTTTCTTGGCTATTGATGATGGTGGGTTGTTGAAAGCTGGTTTATTGAATTGTATTGTAAGCACCGTTTAGGAACTTTGCCTGGACTTCTTTTTTTGTGCATGTTCATAGTTGGCAGCCTTTTGGTCTATGTTTTTTTGCTTGTTCTAAAGGCTTGTTCAGTATTGGTAAAGTTCTTTCTACGTATTGAACGGGCTATTATATTCGTAGGATGGGCTTTGTCTAAAAGAGGAAGACTAAGTTTAGATTTTGAGTCTCAATGTTTTCTAATTATTTGATGAAATCCTATTCATGCTTGTCAGGTGATACCGTCATGTGGTGTAATAAGCAAAGACAGGATGTCTTATTAAGTTAGAAGTCTGCTGTTTGGATTTAAATCTTACATTTGTAAAAGGAATTAATCGGCATGATAGGCTATTAATTATATCATTAATAGAAAGCACTAAAGATACTGCTTTACTTTTGCTTATTCCTGGGCGGTCAACAACTCAACATGCTGGCTCAGACAACGTGACATTCTATTAGCGACATCGATGATAAAAAGGTCAGGTATGACACTGACATAAGCTACATCCATGTCAATCCGCAAAAAGTACGTTTTAGATGTCAAACGTATGGAAACCGAGTGTCATTTGTTTAAGCTCTCTGGTAGCTTAGTAACAACCATAGCATAGTCAGCCTATAATGTTCCCACTGCAAGAACACTGGCCTCCTATCTATGTGTGGGAATAGGCTATCGTCCACCACGCGGGCCCAGTGCAGTTAGGTAGAAGTCACATGTCTTCAAATTTTTTGTTCTTGGAGTCTAGGTCATGTCGATGTCGGTTTCCTAACGATGTTTTCCTTTACTCTTTTGAGAGTATTAGTAAAGAAATAAAAACACAAAGTAATGTGCCTGCCTGGGGTCGAACCCATGACTAACTGCTCGTAAGTCACCACCACATAACCACCGCTGCTCACATAATAACCATGATAACTGATGGATAATCTTTTCACCAAAATTGAACTAACAGATTACACCAAACCAGAGTAAAAAGAGAGTGATTATCTAATCAAATCCAGATCTGCAGCTGATCAATTAACTCCTACAGTACCTACTAACACAATAATTTCACAGTATGTACCATTATTGTGCTAAAGAATGGCGCTCTTTGTCTGAATTTAAATAGTAATGGTAATAAAATCACTAGACCGAGCGGAATCACGAAGGGTAAAATTTTAAAATACTCTTTTCGATTTCATATTCACAGCATAATTGAGTGGTCCTCGGCTGCCAAGCGTGATGAGTGGAATAATGTCTCTCATTATTAGATTTTTGGATAAAGTATAACATCAAGGTATACCCAAAAGTGGCAGAAGTGTTCAGTCCACATTTGTCCAGGTTTGATTCTCAGGTAAAATGGGGAACATGGCGAGATGGACAGACATAGTTACCATCGTGGGAAAATCTATATGACGCTGGCATAGAAACGTGGAGCATGGCACAAGAAAATAGTGGCCTATACCCAACACAGGCTGTAGATGATGATAAGACATGACATGACATTAAGTCCGCCTTTGTACAGTGTTTACTTGTGCATAAAGTTTTAATAAATAAATAAATAATTAATGATGATAGGGTACCTACCTAACCTGGCTGCTAGAATTTTGTAATGTAAAAACTCTTAGTGTAGTGGTAGCAAGCAACAACCACTGATGAGCTTGGGTCTTGAGTTCAGTCTTGGGTAGTACAAATAAATATCATTAAAAATATCGAATCCACCACCTCTTGATCCATTACCATATACTACGTCTGCTACGTCTTAACGAGTCTCAACCATTGTGCATAGCATACATAATGACCCAATTAAAATCACCGAAACGGCACGCACAGATACAGACGTCACATAGAATGACAATAACGATGATTAACGTTGACGTACCATTGTCATTAAAGTCATTAATACCCAGCGGACAGCGAAACACGCCGGGAACTTAGATCGCATTCATTGACGCAGGTAGAGATGAAAAAAAAGTTGTTACAGGTAGCCACAAAGGGGTACTGTATCACACATTACTAACTGGGTTGTGGAGATCAGATAGGCATGTACGTCAGATTCACGGGTGTATTTTTCAGATCAGTCTAAATTTATTGGTACCTTTACGTACCTTTACGTACGTACGAGTACCTCTCCTGAAAATCTGTGTACCTACAGCCGTACAATGATATTTTAAAAACCAGGTACACCCGCGATCCTGATGTCAGAAACGCGGGTGTACCGGTAACCAATATTATGCACTAAGGGCACTGTACAAGTAGATTTGGTACCTCTTGTGTACCTACAGAAACACGTATTAAATAAACAAAATACTGTACAGTTTGCTGCGAAAAGTAAAAAACAATTTCGAAAATAGTAATTTTCTAATGCAGGTAGACATAAACATTAATATATCACAGCTACCCTCTAAAAAAGATATAACAGCTTCAAAGAAATAAAATTGTTTTTTCACTTTTCGCAGTAAACTGTACAGTGTTTTGTTGATTAAATTAAGACTGATCTGAAAAATACACCCGCGAATCTGACGTACATATACAGGCAGTCGCTCCAAGTAGAATACTTGTATTCAGCTCCATCCAGTTATACTAGAGGTCGATCCTAATAAAGTTAGGAACAGACGAACTCATCCATGATGAACTTATCCATCTGACTGCCTCTAACACTTGTATCCATAGTCATCATTATCATTCTCTTGCAGTTATCCCAATTCATTTAGGGTTGACGCAGCATGTCTTCTTTCACACTTCTTTATCGTCATCTCAGCAGACAGCTCCTGTCTTGCCATATCATCCATGACCCACTCCATCCATAATTTATATAGTCTTCCTCTACACTTTAACCCATTCACATTCATAGTCAAAATATTTCTCACGTAATGTATGTAGATTTGCTATTATCTTCAGAATACATGCGTACACTATATTGACACCATATATCTCTACTAAGTACTCTAAATTCCCATAAGGTCTTCACTAACCATTAGCAAGCTTATGTTACCGTTTAGTGAAGACTAACCTCACAGCGAGGTCGCAGGCGCAGCGCAGTGCGTACAGCTAATGATTTTCGGTGTTAAGGCTAAACGAAGTCATTCAGGCTAGGCTGAAAAGTAGATTATTAAGGAGCGGTTGGTTTGTGATACTTATGATTTAGCACTACTTGAACTTAGTAATACTTACATTTATTTTCTTTTTTGTCGTATTCGATGAGGATTTCGAAAAGACGATTCATTTTGTCGATTGAAATCTTGTTTAGTGCCAGTGACGAACAATCTTAGAGTGGAGTATGGATTTGCTATTTGCTGTTTCTGTCTGTGTTGGTATGTTTTCTTCTCTTTTTCCTCCTACTTAAGAAAATCGAATAAATCGCCTCAATCTTCAATTTTTTTATTCTTCGTCATCTTCCTGCGCTTGTCTCATGTTACTTGGAGTCAGCGAAACACTTTTTTTCTCCCGTTCTTCCCTATCAACCGTCACGCTATCAGTTAGTTCTTTTTATTTTATAGCATCCCTTGTACATTCATCATTTCCTTGGTCTTTCTGTACCTCTCCATCACTCTTTACTTAAGTTATCCTTTAAATAAGTAAGTACCTAAATCCAGAACTTTCTATCCCCAGTTACTGTGCATTGCTTCATTTTACATCTAAGTGAAAACAGTGCTATGTAGCATCAGGCTGACAATGAAAGTCTACATAACTGTCAACATGAGCAGCTTTCCAACCAAACAATACTGAGCGCTTCCCATAACAACTGATCGCGATCGCTATTATAGATCGAGTTGCGGTCGCAGTTGCTAACGTGTGACAAGCTGGTTTAAGGGATTCATATTGCTGGAGGACGTTTATTTTGGACTGTCTAGGCCAAAGTTTGGTTGTGACAACAGTAATCGTGTCATATTGGTTCTGGTTTAGCTGTTTTTGATTTTCGTTTTTCTATTCTTTTCATTTTGACTAGTGAAAGCTTGGTTCATATCTGTGTTATTATTGTCATCAAACTTTTATGAGAGAGAGCAAATTAGGCCTATGTATCTAATCGTAACCCCCATTACACCAGTTATGGTGAAGGCCCATGTTATAAGGGGTGAGCCTAATGTCACCAACAGGGCACAAGTCCACACTCTTGTGGCTACTTGCTAAGAAATTCTTAATGGAATAACCCAATAACACTTTGGCCAATTGGGGAATCGAACCAATGACTGCGTTTGCGACCACTATAATTTTGTACATAAACCAACACTAAAAATATGTTCTCTAAATTACACCGTAGAAAAATGGTCGCTACAGTACACGATTTTGACGAGTATCTGTATACATCTAAAGGGTGTAAAACACCTCTTCACGAAGCCGAAAGGCACTTGTTCTCCCCATCATTGCGATCATTTTTTTGTTCTACACTATGGTGGTTCCCAGGTATACCTGGGAACCTTCTAGTTACGGAGATATGGGGGGTCAAAGTTACAACTTTGACAAGTTCTTTTTTTCAATACAAGTTTGTTTTTGTAAGATTTTGACACCTCCACGACCCCCGCACTATTCAATCCATCCATCAGCACAATGTTTTAAGTACATTGAGTTCTACCATAAAACATGATTTATAACCTCAAAAAAAAAGTCGTTTCCAAGCAATCATTTTTGCGTAAAGTTACTTAGTTTTATGTACAGAGTGCTTGGTTAGCGGTTTCGTGATGAGGTGGTTTACACTCTGTATATAATCTCTGTCTGTATATAATCAATAGAAATAGATAGAGAAGTGGAACATTAAAATTCACATAATTGATTGATTGATTTTTGATTGCCTTTTTAAAACGTGATGCTTAAGGCAGTGTTTAACATTAAAACAATCTAAGGAAGGCTGTTCAAGAAAGTACGTCTCAGTGATAAAACACAGGAGGCAGCGTTTGTGTAGCCAGAGCCACGAGTCACGAGTCCAAGGTCAGAGTGAGGACGTCTCTCAGCCGTGACGGACGTACGGAGCCAAGTGCACGCTTTTGAAAATCATTGTAGTTGCGTTGTCATAGCAATGTTGGAGACTTCGAAGACGAGTCATTGACTTCTTTTGCCACCGACTTCCGAAAGTAAAATGGTTTTCCACTTGTTAGTCTGTTTTATTTTTGCAAAAAAGTTTCATTTTAGCCGGGATCTAACGGAAGTCCTTGTCAAGTATCAATTTTACATTGTTACAAGAAAATTATTAGTACATCATCAATATGGACGAAGAAGAAACAATGCATACTATACAGGGTGTAAACCACCTCATCACAAAGCCGTCAACCAAGCATTCTGTACATCAAACTAAGTAAATTTACGCAAAAATTATTGCTGGGAAACAACTTTTTTTTTTTGAGGTTATATATCATGTTTTGTTGTAGAACTCAATGTAACGCACATAAAACATTGTGTTGATGAATGGATTGAATAGTGCGGGGGTCGTGGTAGTGTTAAAAGTCAAAATCTTACAAAAAAACTAGTATTTAAAAAAAAGTTGTCAAAAAGTTGTATTTTTGACCCCCCATATCTCCGTAACTAGAAGGTTCCCAGGTATGGTGTAGAACAAAAATTTGATCGCAATGACGAGGAAACCAAGTGGTTTTCGGATTCGTTAATAGATGTTTTACACCCTTTAGAGCATAACTCATAAAGTACCTAAATAAAGTTAATAGTTAGGACCACCGCCGCACAAGTTTCCTCAAGCAAATAAAAAAAAACACTCAAATCGGTTCAGTAATCATGGAGAAATAGGTGAATGAATATATATGAAAACAAAAAGTGCAATATACAGGTGAAATACAAAACCTCCTTATTTTTAGGAGTCGTTTATGTTTATAAATATGAAAAAGACACCACCGGGAAGACATTATAGATGGACTGTTGATTTTAGTGAAATATTGGAATTTAAAAAAAAACTGTTTTCGTATTGGCTTGTTGCAAGAATATTAGCTTGTCAACAAGCGGGGCTAAGAAACTGTCCAGTGTTTTGTATACTACGTGGCTTATTTGGAAAACAAACACAGTACGGAAATCACGAGTTTCCACAACAACCACTCACTAAGTAAATATGTGCATGTGTGTGTGTGTGTGTGTGTAGCAATATGTGTATGTATTTGTATGTTATATGTTTATATTAAATAGTCATAGTTTTGTTTTAAGTTTTAATTTAAATTTTCTTGTTTGACTTTTCTACACACTGTGTCTACATTTCTTATCAGACTTTTCTCTCGCAGGTCTGCTGGAAGAAATTTCTTTTGAAATAAGCAGTAGTTTTGTGCTCTTCTATGTTAATATATTGTCCTTTTAAGTATTTTGTGTGTACATGAATAAATAAATAAGTTAGTCTCATATGAACGTCTGTAAGAAACACGTACGTCAGTATTAATATTTCTTAAGAAATAAGCTGTACTTATGTCCTAAAATGTTATATGTATTTTTCCTGAGTGTACATAAATAGTAAATAAATAAATAAAAAAGGCAATTACAATCCTTCTCGTGGAGGCTCTTACAATAGCAAGCGTCATATTTAAACGTTTCTAAGGATCTAAAGATCAGAGAATAATAATAGACAATTTATTCAACTAATTACCTTCACCATAGAAGTCAAGTCAAGTTCGAGATCAAAACAATATTACTAAAAACGTCCCATACATTATCATTATCTAATTTAATGATACAGAGTGATAATCGCATGGCCACGACACACACACAAGCGACACACGTGTTGCGACCGTGACGGTGGAGGAGAATTCAAACGAAATAAGTTTTAAACTTTCTGAAAAAAAAAAAACAATTGGAAGAAACAATTGATAACCAGCAAGAAATAGGTAAAGCGGGTCCGTGGCTTAGGCCCCCAGTGGTCGAGGCACCTGTAGCCGAAGACCCCAATTAGATTAATTTTATTTTGGGGTCCACACACGTGTCCCCCAGTGTCAGCCGTAGCTCGGCTCGGAAGCGTGGTTGTGTCCATACAAAATTGCACAGTCGACACCCGGCTCGGACCAGACACGGTCTAGCGTGAGTCAAGCTTAAATCACCTAAATTAATGATTATAGAGTAAAAGCTGAATGGCTACGAGATAGGTGCAAGTGACATGCGTTTTGCGACTGAGGCTGTGTAGAAAACAAACGAAAGATTTGTCGCCAGTCTTGTCGCAATAGTATCACCTGAGGTTCTAAAAGGACCGTAACATCCCATGCAACCCCCATCATCTAATTTAATGATTACAGAGTAATAACTGTGTGATCACAGTCACGCGCGGTTGGTCCATAAATGATGGCGACCTTGTGGTACGCCGTGTGTTTTTATGTCAACCATGATGATTGCTGAGCTGAGGCGGGTTGAGAGTTTTTGTTGTAGTTATGTCATGGTGGCACGGGTTTTATGTTGTTGTTGAAGAGTTTGGTGTATGCTTGATAACTGCTATGAATTGTTGGGTTTAGTTCTTTGATTATGACATGTTGTTAATTTTGAGACAGCAAACACTTTGGATGATGCCGTCACCTACGTAATTTATAATTTACATTTGATAAGTCTTCTATTCTTCACTATTCTGTGTTCGGCTTACGACCAATAATTTATATAATAATAATAATATATATTACAATAATTTTATATGCAGCGACTGCCTATCTGACCTTCACAGCCATATAATAATAATAAGTTTATTGTCACAAGGAAACATACATTAGTATACACTGATTAACAAATTGCAAACTAACGCTACAGAAGTTTGTATACAGATATTGTGAGCCCTGCCTCTCAAACTAGGATAACCTGTATCTTAAGAGACAGTGTTCAGCTGTGAGGTAACTCAAAAATAGGGATTAAACAACTGCGGACTGTGCCAACTTATAGTACGTGTTAACTACTTAACAATCATATTACTCTTAAACTTGTAAACATAAACATATTATAATTTAGGAAAAAGGAAAAATATTATAAATTAACAATTTAAAACTTATGTATGTGAATGAGTGAGTGTGTGTGTGAGTGTGTCTGTATGATTTATTAGTGTGTGGTGAGTTTTTGTATGTGATTAGTGAGTGTGAGGTGTTATATGTGAGGCAGTAAAAGCAAATGCAATTAGGCAATGCATTTTAGCAGTGATTCAGTTTGTGTATAGTCCTTTTGAAGTAGCCATTCCATTAGCTTAGCTTTCAATTCAAACTTATTGCAATCCAGTATATTCAATTCTTTATGAATTTTCTTATAGATCAGTGAACTCAAGGTGAAGTATTGGTGTTTGGCAAAAGCAGTTTTGTGTCGTGTAACTGGGGGAATGTTGGTTCGTTTGGTAGGATCAGATGGTGGGACACTGGAGTGTCTTCTGAGAATGGATTGCAACACGAAGAGCTGTCGAACTGTTAATACTTTACAATCTAAGTAGAGTTGAGTAGTTGGATACCGATAAGGTTTTCGTAGCATCACTTTCAGTATTGCTCTCTGAGCTCTCTCCACTCTAAGAAAAGTAGTTTTAGCCGCACCACCCCATGCATTGATGCAATACCCAAGAACCGACTGACACAGAGCATAGAACACCATTTTTAGAGTATCAGGATTTGCGGAAGCTCTAAGTGACTTAAATATATGTATCAGTCTCAGCGTTCTCGAGGTTAGGGCATCAATGTGTTTATTCCAGCGTAACCCGGCATCTATTTGAACACCCAGGTATTTGACGTGATCAGTACGCGTAAGAGTTGGACATTGGCATAAAGCTGCCTGTTTTAAGCAAGAGTGCGCTGTTATCGAAAAGGTGTGGTCCGGTGCGGTGTTCTGACGGATGGCGAAAGGAATATATGAGGTCTTGTTACAGTTGAGGGTAAGCAGGTTTAAGTTGAGCCAGTTTATTATTTCACAAAGTGCCAATTCCGCGTTATTTTTAACACAATCCCATGTTGCCCCGTCAACTATAACCACGGTGTCATCGGCATATACAAAGATCCTTGAGTTGGGGAGGGACATTCTGCATAAGTCATTCACGTATATTTGAAATAAAATGGGGCCTAAAATGCTACCTTGGGGCACTCCATAAGATACGGTTTCGTCATCACTAAAGTGATTATCAATTTTGGTTTTTTGAGTACGGTTGTTCAGGTAATCTTTGAATATTTGCAGTGCTATACCTCTAACACCGATTTGCTCTAATTTGGCAATAAGTATGGGAACAGAAACTGTGTCGAATGCCTTCGAAAGATCTAGGAATATTCCAAGGCACTTGGTTTTCCTGTCGAGATTTCTGGCAACCACCTGCGTCAAATCAAGTACTGCATCTTCAGTCGACACACCGGAGCGGAAACCATACTGATTATCTGCTATAATCTTGTATCTTTCCAAGAAGTTCTTAAGCCGGTTACTAAGAATCCTTTCCAGAACCTTGGAAAGAGCAGTCAAAACCGAAATGGGCCTATAGTTGTTGACACAGCCTCTGCTCCCACCCTTGTGGATTGGGTGCACAATTGCTTTTTTAAGTGCGTCCGGAAACACACCCTTGCGGAGACAGCTATTAAAGATGTACGTCAATGGTTTTGTTAGTGTCTGACGGCTCATTTTTAGCACTATAGGCGATATACCATCCCAACCCAGCGCACAGTCATTACGTAGCTGCGAAACAAGAGACTCCACCTCAGATTCGTCTATATCTAGCAACACGAGGGAGTTAACGGGAGAAAGCGGGGTGTTATTATTCATATTCAGAACCTGGCTGCTCATATCAGCGGGACACTGATTCTGTGATAGAATTTTATCCGCTAAGGTTTTCCCTACATTACTGAAGAATTTACCAACTTCATTTATGGATGCTTTAGGACTGTCACATATATTCAGTAGTTCCACAGGACTAGTTTTGATTTTAGCTGTATTTGTAACAGTTTTAATAGTGTTCCAAAGGGCTTTGGGGTTATTTTTTGTTTTTTCAAATTCATTCCTTTCGTGGGCAATTTTTAGTTTTCTGAGCAAGTCATTGCAAAAATTCCGGTAGCGTGTGTAAGTTTTTTTAAGAATTAAATTATCTGGTTCTTTAGTTGATCGAATATGCATTTTGTCTCGATTTCGGATACACTTTAAAAGGCCTGGGGTTATCCAGGGTTTGAAAATCCTTTTTTTACTGGGAATCTTGACATACCTGGTGTGTTTAGCAATGATCGGTATTAACAAAGTTATAAAAGTATGCATCATTGTGTTTGGGTCGTCCAATTTATAAATTACCGCAAAATCGAGGGTTCCTATCTCTAGCTTAATTGCCTCATAATTTACGGAAGTAGAATATTGACATGTTTGACGAGTGGGATTTGCGCTGGCGATGGTAAGGACAATAGGTTTATGGTCTGTGATATGTGATTCAAGAACTAGTGTGGTGGTAGGCAAGCGAGATTTTATGAATGCGTGGTCAAGACATTTTTCAAACCTAGTCGGTAGAAGGTGGGATGGTAGAAGGCCATGCGATGAATTAAGTATGAGGTAATCCAAACTTCGATCATTTCGACTGCTCATGCTAATATCAATATTCAAGTCGCCAATAAGAGCAATGTTCTGCCATGTGGAAAGTTTAGTGTAAATATTATTTAAACCATCCAGGAACATATCAAAACTTTCCCTAGAACTGAGCGATGGGGACCGATAGACTGCCACTACAGCAATTTTTTTGTCATCCTGTTTGCAAACAAGGCAGTTTCCACCCATAAACGTAGGCTCCCACACTGAGACTTGGAGACTCTGTTTTGCATATATAACGATTCCATCGTTCTGGTTCGAGTTTATGTCTGTACGATATGATTGGAAGCCCTGTAATATAGGTAAATTAATGGCTTTGCTTAGCCAGCATTCGGTTAGAACAATGATGTCAAAGCTAATACTAGTTTGGTGCAACAGTACCCTCAATTGTTCAAAGTTTTTGTTTATACTTCGTATATTTAAATGTAAGATTTTCGTAGTGCCATCGGAAATCTTAACAAACTTAAGGCAGTCTTCTGGGTTACAAGTCAGTGAATTGCCCACGTTTATTGAGTCTAGTTCAGAGTTTATATTATTTATTACGGCCATTTAGAAACAACATAAAATCTCAAGACATGACCTGACTGCTTAATATTAGAAAGAGAATGCAACTGTAGTCCAAAGAACCAGAGAACCTTTTTGTCTGTTATTGCAAAAAATGTGCATTGATAAGGAACTCGTGTGATTATGTAAGTGTGAAGTGTATTTATTATTGCAGTGTGTGTTGTATGAGGCATGTTTTTGAGGGTAAAGAGTGTATGGGAGTGTGTGTACATTTTTAGAACTTGAAATACGATAAGAGCTAACTTATTTAAAGAAAAGGTTATGAAAACGGTAAAATATTGATTAAAGGAATACGAAAGTGAAAGCTTACTTATGTCTAAAGAATCGTTTCTATCGGATAGTCACTTTTGAACACAAAGTTTCTCTAAGCAGTGCTTGGACTGTATGGTGATGGATTTCTGGCCCTCCTCCTTGCGCAGTAGAACTTTACCATTTGCCGTCTAGCAGAATTTGTACCCGTTTGCATTCGCAAACGTACGGGATTCAAAAAAGAGTTTTCTAGTGGTTCCAGACAGTCGGTCCGAAATGTAGATCGGTGTACGAGTTCCAGATAGACCGATGTGCTCAGTATTTAATTTTTCGGAATTAGCTCGGTTCTTGTTAAATTTTCGGACTGCTGCGAGGACACTATTTTTGAGAGTGACGGTCTGGAATTCAGCAATGATAGACCTTTTGTCGCCTTCCTTATTGGGAATGCTATAGACATCACGTACGTCGGAAGGAAGAACATCTAAGTCCAGAGCCTTGCATGTGTCAACAATGAGAGAAGGCAGTGGCGGTGAATTTTTCTCAGCTGGATACAGATTTCTTATTTCAATAGTTGAGCTACGGGAGCCAACTTGTATATCCATAACTTTACGCTCCAGGTCCTCGATATGATTTAGTAGATTTATGCGTTCCTTACCAAGATTCTCGACACTGGACTTAATTTCCTCGTATTTTGCATCCATAAACGTGATACTTTTTTCCATTTCCAGATAGCAATTGTGGATTTTTTCATTTTGCAACTTCACTTCAGCTACATCCGAACTAAGTTTATGGAGAATTTGTTCTTGGTCTTTTTTCCACGATGATAACATTCCCATAATTTCATCCTTAAAGTCTTGCAGCTCGCTGGAAGGTAGCTCAACGCGTGGTTTTTTTGCACGAGAGGTGATATTTAAAAATTCCATGTCTTGAGAGGTGTTAGTAATGTCAGGGTTGGAAGCCGAGTGTTGAATTTCTTTTGGCGGGGAACGTAGTGTCTTAGGCATGGTAATCCAATAGCTCCCGCTGAGTGTTTACAATAATTATTACAAGTGAACTCGTCGTAGTACTTGAGGTTGACAGGTACGTAGCACAGTGATTTGATGCGAGGTCAAGGCTCGCGTAGCACTCGTAGCTGTAACCCGCGTAGCACTCGTCGCTCTGCCCGTCGTAGCCCAGTTTCGTAGCACAGGTGGTAGGGATCCGATATTTTGCGATGATGCGTCAGCGCAGTTTGGCGTGGCGGTGTACGTTATCGACTCCCGTGCGTGAGGTGGGCGGTTCAAACCCGACGCAAACTTCCAATCGTGGCGGCCTCCAACGCTTAGTTTATTAAGGACAACGAGCGTAATATTGTTGTCACTTTCGCGGGGAGTGGCTTACTCGTAAAAACACTTTAGGAAGAAACGAGAATTTAAATATTGGTTTTAGCCCAATAGCAATTTATCGCGGAGAATTTTAACGTAAGTAGTTAGCGGTAGACGCGCGCACGTCCGCTCACTTAGGCGCCCGACAGCCGAACAATATGGTTATTGTTATACCCTGATGATGTGTTCAAAGTCAGTTTTGCACGGAGTTCGCACAATGCAAGTATCGATATTGGTAAGACTGTGGTAAGACTAGTTGTCAGACTTTCGGTTTTCTGACCACTTGGAACAATTGTCAAGGATTAACAAATGAAGATTGACAGCAATGGGTTAATTTTAATTTTTAATGTTATCGAAGGACGTTTTGAAGCTGATTTTGAAATTGTTTTATGGCGCTGCGGTGATGATTCGAGAAAAAAATCAGTGCTTAAGTTTTGATTGATGATTAAAGGTAAATTCGCGATAAATACCCGTCTTCATATCTATACTAATATTATAAAACAGAAGAGTTTGTGTGTTTGTTTGTTTGGTTGAACGCGCTAATCTCAAGAACTACTGGTTCAAATTGAAAAATTATTTTTGTGTTGGATAGTCCATTTATCGAGGAAGGCTTAAGGCTATATAACGTCACGCTACGGCCATTAAGAGCGTAGCAGGAATGAAAAATGTTGCAAAAACGGGGTTTCTTTTTTCCTTTCGTTTTTCTCTTATGTGACGCAGACGAAGTTGCGTGGGTCAGCTAGTTTTTTATAATGATATGCCGTCAACACCTTTCTTTTATGACGTTACTGCTTGATTGAACACCATGGCACCCTTTCTCACAGTCTAGTTTAAGAAGTTTCCTACTGCACGTACTACTCTCAAATTGGCATGGAAGAAACACTTGATTATTAGACCGATATAACAGTTAATTAGGTGCTAATTAGGTGTTGATTTGTGACGGACACAAATTATTGAAGGAAAGTTAAAAACGATTCAGTTTAACATCTTCCTCGTCGTCGTTTCGCTGTGACCTCGTACGACGCGTCTCCAAATGATGCAGTCTTCTGCTGTCAAGACCAGTTGGTACTAGCTGCCTCCCACTGCCTTGCTGATCACATCTGACCGTCTAGCTGGTGCTCTATTTTGAGGGCGTTAACCTTCCACCCGGCCCAGTAGCCTTCCCTAAGATTGACATAAGCTCCCGAAAAGCTAATGTCAATCTCTTTGAAACTGATGGTCTCTGGTCCAAGGCGGCTAAAATTGCAGCTGCAGCAGCGTCATAATAGAAAGATATTTAGTCACAAAGTGTCAATCCATAACATTTGCTGCATCTATGACTATTTTTAGACGTGATTCTTAGACTCCAGACCCAGGTTGATCGAAGCAAGGAATACCTGCTCAAGTGGAGATTCCATCGACATAAAGCGGAAGAAAAGATAATTTTGATATCCTATTATGATACTAGGAGAGCAGCGGTGGCCCAGTGGTGGCGGCCCCGACTTACGAACAGTAAGTCGTGGGTTCGAACCCAGACAGGCGCATTACTTTGTGTAATTTATTTCATCACCGCTGCTCTCAAAACGGTGAAGGAAAACATGAAGGAAAACATCGTGAGGAAACCGGCATGTCCTAGAACCAAAAATTCGAAGACATGTGACATCTACCAATCCGCACTGGGCCCGCGTGGTAGATTATAGCCCATTCCCTCTCATTGAGAGGAGGCCGTGTCCCAGCAGTGGGAACATTATAGGCTGATGATGATGATGATGATGATTATGATACTGCAAAAGCGGCCATTCTAGGTCCTTAGGTCCACCGAACAAGCTATACAAACATTCTTATGTACCTATATAAAATATTGATCCACCATCCCACCCAATGGTGACGTGTTTGTCTATTGACTATTGTTCGCATAGTTTAAGTTGTCAGAAAGAATAATAACTCTATGCAAAACGGACAAACACGTGCGTCAAAATACTTAGGCACATGCTTATAATCACGTGGAAGTTTCTCGTTCACAAATAAATGAATATTCATTCAGTTGGGCAAAATATTTTTGGGTTTTCCTATTACAAATTGCTCAATAGATATGTGCCTAGCTGATGGCAATAGGCTCGCCCCTATTACATCAACACAGTTAGAGAAACGTGGGTGTTATATACATTCGCTACCTACCCTTCGGCGACAAACAGGTATGTCACATTAATTCACTCAAGAATCAAGCAAAAATCAACAACAGAATTTACCTTCACTTACTCTTAAATTATGTACATAATAACAATACAATTCGTACATAAAAATCCCCTTAAATATGTATGAATTACTCCGCCATTTTGAAATTCGTTAATTTTAAAACCATCGGGTATTTAACTGCTAAATTATACTTGGCAAATGAGCATAAATTAATGTAGTCACAAAAACTGCCGACATCCGGGTGTACACAGGTCTTATTTCTTGTGTTATGTTGTGTAGTTTTTCAGCCATTGATAGTTCAAGGATTATTTATCTAAGTCTGCTTAGATGTTTTATAGGGTTATCAAGATCGTTGATATTGATTGATTTTGTTTGGGGTTCATAGGTCATAATTCGTGGAGCTTGGCACAAGCAAAGAGGGGGGGGGGGGGAAAGGGCTGTGGATGAGTTCATAATTTGAAAGCGATTTGATAAAATCGCATCTTTGTGGTAAATAATGTTTATTTTCTAAACATATTTTTTAAAGGCCCACCACATGCTAGTGACCTTGAGTGAGTGCCATTACATAAAAGGTATTTATCGGAAATTTATTCTATGATTACTAAAAAATGAGATACATGTGATATGTCTATATTCAACAGAATCTACAAATTAGAGCCCCATAATCAGGTCCTCGTGAGTTAAAGCCAAAACACACCTCGGGAGAATGATCATAGCTAAATAAATAAAAAATTCGCTGTAAGATTATTTTAGTAGAAATAACGACCTACGTTAAAAATAAAAAAATATCTCAAGCAAAGAAGCACAAGCATACAATTTCAACGAGGAAACTTAGTAATTTCGTTTTTCTGTAACAGGTCCCTTAAATGAACAGTAAATTAAATTAGATGATAGTTTGCCACCAACTACTCCGAAGAAACACCGAAACACACTTAGAGGTCAGGAAAGATGAATCATCATCCGCCTGCCTTTTCTCAAACTATTTTGGGGTCGACTTCCAATCTTACTGAATGCAGCGACTGTTTCTGACGTCCACCACCTGTCCATTGGTCCTTCTGGGTAATACAATACCCCTCTGTAAGACTGGACCTACTCCATCATCATGTAGACTGCCTTGTAGGGTTAGTGGTCGCAAGCGGGCCTGCTGAGCATCCTGGTATCAATTCCAGGGTGAGGCAAAGTGGTATCAATGGATTTTTCCATCAGGAATTTCTCAGTCTGAATTTGTGCCCGGCCGATGGAAAAGGCTGGCCCACTGTAACATGGGACATGTGATGTTATGTTATGTTATCTACTTCTTCTCAGTGTTACATCTAAGCCATGTTAGCCCTGTTTCTGCCATTGTTGGCTCCAAAGAGCGTCCATTACACACAATTATGTAGGTATTCGTTTACGTAAAGATAAGGCGCATTGTTGAGTCGCCACTGAGATTATAAATAAGTTTTATTTAATTAGTAGGTAGGTGCGCCGCTGTGGAGTTTGTTTTCTTATGAGATTAGCCGAGGTATTATATTATTTTAATGTTAGTATTGCGGGGTATGTTTGGAGGTTAGTTGAGTTTTAGCTGTCACAAAAGCCAAGATTCTGGACTACAATAATTTATTTATTCTATTGTGTAATATTTAATTACTACAATAACTACATGTAAGTATGTGGTTCTGTATATTACAAAAAAAAATCTGTGTAAAAAAATAATAAGAAAAAAAAAACAAATGCTTGCATGCAAGCACTTGTTTTTTTTTTTAATTTAGCTGAATGCCAGCATTTTTCATCGAGCGACTGCCTATCTGACCTCCACAACGCAGTAAGTTGGAACTGGGTAATACGATATCCATTCGTACGACAACGACTGTCAAAATAAATCTACAAATGACAGCCGAGATGAACGGCTCGAAACATTGCGTGGATGGGATTCATTACTTAGGGAGACCCTTAAGTTGTCCGTCCGTCTAACGACGACAGGCCGTGTCGACGGCGCGTTTGTGTTCCACGCGCGCCTCAAAGAGATGTCAGCATAAGGGGAGGGGCCCGCAAGGGCCGAAACCTGCCGGGGTTGCGGGCCTGTTCGAAAGAGATACCGCGGCCCCGGAACATAAAGGGCGAGGATGGAACATGGATGGGTTTTAGTCAGTAAGAGTCTGACACTCCCTCCCGCTCCGCCCAGAGTGGGAGAAGTCATTTGATGATTTCCCATCCCATAAAAAAAAGGAGACCCTTAAGTCACCCATCCACACAACGAACTTTGCAAGCGCTGCTTAACCTTGAAGATTGACCCGTAGGTACGGCTGTTGTTGAGCCACGAGCTCGTCGGTTCTAAACGCATATTCAATTGTCGTGATTTTGCATTGTAACATAATTTTATTTAGAAATATGGCAACACTAGCTGTCACTTTTGTAGCCAATCACGAACCCGAGTATCATTAATGGTAGGGGGGGTAAGAGAGGGGACAGACCGGCAGTCGGTAGTTAGTTCGTGCTTGGCTATCATAGCATTAAGACGTGTCGAGTGCACACTGGATATTAAGACTGAATTGTTTACTTATTTGGAATAAACAAGTTGAGTTTATGACCAGAGTTATCATTTCATAAAACAATTAAATCTGCAGCTAAAATATTTGTCTAGTGATTCGATTAGCTTTTGTTACTTCAGTCACTAGCATATCTATTTACAAACGCTTTGATTCGATTTCGATTCGACAAGTCGTTTGTCTATCTTTTTTGTCATTATGAAAGTGAGCAAAATAGACATACGACTTTCCGAATCAAAATCGAATTGAAGAATTTGTGATTAGCTATGCTGAGCTAAGCTATATCCCACCGAAAACATTTTCATGTAAAATGTTGCCAAGGCGAGACCATATGACTCGCACTGTCAAAAAGTACTACACACCCTAAAGGGCCGTCTCCACGAGTGAGAGAATCGCAGCGATAGTATCGTCCTTGCCACGTTTTTCTATACAATCTTTTGGGTCGTCTCCACAAGCGAGAGAATCGCAGCGATATTTTCCTATAGAAATACGTCAAATCGCCGCGATTCTCTCGCTCGTGGAGACGGCCCCTAACTCTACAAAGTCTAACTTCACAAAATCTACACCATAGTCAAAATATGTGGCTGGGCTACGAGTATTTCGATACATTCACATGGCCGTAAGGTGAAAAATATATCAATAGTTCTTGTAGTAACGAAATGGCATCAGATTTGACCGATGGCTATTTTTAGACCCTCTTAAGTAGAATATTAAGTATAATTTTAATATTCACAGCCTCCACAAAGCTGTGAAGTTTATTACAGTGAAAATGATGACAAACGTGAGGGTCGCCCGGTCAGAGGAGAAAACGGGACAATTTATGATGTATCTTATATTATACAGTAAAACTGGCTTACTAATATCTAGTTTCTGAAGTATTTTAAACGGAGTTTTGAAACTTCACTAAGATTTTAGCTGTAGACATACAAAATGCTGTCACATTAAATCAATAATTAGGCACCACCCTAATTGCCGATCCCTAACTGTAGAAGAAACTATAGTTGCTGACTGTGAAGATCGCAATAGCGGTCATTGACCCTATATTAGTAACATAATATCGTGATCATCAACTTTTTGTTGTTGTTTTGGTTTGTACGAAGATATATATTAGGGAAAGGGCTAGGAAGATATATCAGGGAAAGGGCTAGGAAGATATAATAGGGAAAGGGCTAGGATGATATATTAGGGAAAGGGCTAGGAAGATATATTGCGAAAGGGCTAGGAAGACATATTAGGGAAAGGGCTAGGAAGATATATTACGGAAAGGGCTAGGAAGATATAGGTATTAGGGAAATCTTATCGGGCAGAAACTATAGTGGCACATGCAAGGGAATCGAACATTCTTGGGTCCATGTTCACCAAAAAGATAACGGTCTGATTTTCTAAAAACAGCTGTTTAAAACACATTTTGTATGGGAAAATGTCACAGTGTCAACTGTTTTTAGATAATCAGACCGTTATCTTATCGGTGAACAAGGACCTTAGCGTTGTATGATCGCAGTGAAACAGCCCTCCCACGTAAAAGTATTTATCGGATAGCTCCAGTTATCTTTATTTAATCATATAAAGCTAAAGAGTTTGTTTGTTTGGTTGAACGCGCTAATCTCAGGAAATACTGGTTGGAATTGCGAAAACAACGGAAAATTCGCGGGCAACCCTAGCGGTTCTCACTTAAGGCAGTAATGCAAAATCGAGGGTGACGATGTAATGCCTAAGTATGTAAGTTACAACAAGATCATAATAAACCAATCAGAAACATCTAGTAAACTAAGTAATGCTAATCGCCACTGTTTGCGGATAGACTTAACCGAGTTTACATACACGTGCTAACTGCACATAAGTATAACTTGTTTGTATAAGACGTGGAGTTATTTACTTACATAGTAAGTTAGATATAAGTTAGCATGTGTAATGGTTCAGTTTATGTGAGTTAGGAGATCATAAATGTGCGTACTAAGTTATATCATCATTTGCCTGCCTTTTCCCAACTATGTTGGGGACAACTTCCAGTCTACCACCGTAGACGCGGGCCTGTGGACGGTTAGCTATGGGCTAGCTAACCGTCCGTCCGTCTAATGACACGGTGCGTTCGTGTTCCACGCGCGCCTCAATGAGATGTCAGCATAAAGAGAGGGGCTCGCAAGGGCCGAAGCCTGCCGGGCCTGATGGACTGTTCGAAAGAGATACCGCGGCCCCGGAACGTAAAGGGCGGGGAAGGAAATGGGTTTTAGTCAGTAAAAGTCTGACCCTCCCTCTCGCTCCGCCCAGAGTGGGAGACGTCATTTGATGATTTCCCATCCGAAAAAAAAGAGCTTCCAGTCTAGCCGGATGCATCTGAATAGGTAGAGCGACTGCCTATCTCATCAAACTATTGGCTAACTACCTGGTGAATAACTGCACCATGTTACTTGTATTTACATACGGAATATCAGGAATCATACCAAAACCAACTGTCGATGCCTTCTCCAAGTTTTAATCGACTTTTATAAAACAACAGTTAAAGAAGGTTGACGAGCAAACACATGTGTCAAAGATTGAAATATGATTATAAGGATAAGACGAACGTAGATACGGCTTAAAATACCTTACTTATAATCTGTAGGAAAATAACTTGCTCATCCATTTATCTTGACCACAAGAAGTGACGCAGATCATTCATGTGTTGATGTCAGTACATAAGACGCACGTCGTGCACGATATTTATAAGTGTGTTTATTTATATTGGTCTAGAATATTTTTGCAAATTCGTCATCATCTGGGTAGCCTTTTCCCAATAACATTAGGGTCGGCTTAAAGTCGTATGCTGCCTGTCTGACCTCCACAACTGAGTTAGTACTGGGTAATACGATACCCCTTTATAAGACTGGTTGTCAGACTTTTTGAGCCACTGACTACCTGTCAAAATCAAAATCAAAATATTTTATTTCACATAGGCCTGGATGGGCACTTATAAAACGTCGAAAAAGGTGCACGGTTCGCGTTGGTCGATTCCATGGAGAAGAACCGGCAAGAAACTCCATGGTTATTCTTTTCAAATCATTTAACGACTGTGAAGACCTATTAATGACAGCCAGGACCAATTGCTTAGTGTGATTTCCGAGACACGGAGGAAACTCAGTATGTAATGGGTGATCACCCGTCCTATCATATCACCATGTTAGTCGGTAAAATATGGGACAAAGTGAGTGTAATGATTCTGTAATTAAAAATGTTTGTCACTACACTGCGCACATTGTTTTGGTTTTGCATCGACGTCATACGGATTCGTCTTTGATTATTTAATTTTGAACCTTATCCCAAGCAAATAATTCAGAAAACGTGTCATTCATAGGTCTCGCCGTATATAATCGTTTCCGCAATTTATGAAAATCTACATTAACTGTTATCGTACTGCCTACTGCGCAAGTTGGTATGAGTGTGTGCAGTTAGACCGTGTTTGTAAACGGTTGAGTAGCAATCTTTCAATAATCTGTAACTAATGCCACTCTTATGTAACATTTCTTTAGCCATTTCTCATCATGTTATTTGCAATAATATCAGCCTGTAACGTGTATGCTATTTCTGATTTCACTCAGAGTGGATAGAATTGGTCTTCGGGAGGCTCAGGATTCATCTGTAACGATTTTGTTAGCGCAAGAAAGGGCATACATATATTGCGGAATAACTAGATATTTAATGATTTAAAATCATTCTCCTGCCCGTATCCCAATTTATTTATTACTCCTTAT
Source organism: Xestia c-nigrum (assembly GCA_916618015.1). Taxonomy (NCBI): domain Eukaryota; kingdom Metazoa; phylum Arthropoda; class Insecta; order Lepidoptera; family Noctuidae; genus Xestia; species Xestia c-nigrum. The sequence continues at coordinate 25,898,774 of OU745248.1, read as the reverse complement.
CTCAGATCTATAATTGAATAATTAAGTATTTAAAAAATCATTTTGGGTTATCAATTTATGACCAAAATTTACGTCATAGCAAGGGTGGTTGTATATGCTAATGATGTCTCATCCCAAGCTATGGGTAGAAGTCTAAGTGTTTCTAAGATTTTAAAGCTAAAATTACCAGAAATACTAATCTTTTATTAAAGACTAACCTAATCTAACCCTATGCTTTTTCCTATTTTCTACAAGACTAAAAAGCCAAATAAAAAAGTAAACAATCCTTGAAAAAGACTTCATATAGCATCGATCGTTACCAACATCCCCGCAATTTTCCAAACCACAACTCGCCGACAGAAGTGAACAAAACTTTTTGCGTTCCATTCGTCAAGTTAACGTTAAACAGCAATTACCTTTTAATTATAATAGACAATGCTGGCACTGGAAGCCTGTCTGTACAGCCGGCTGACCTTGGCATAGAGACTGGTGCCAGTTAGCAAACATAGCTTGAACATACGAAGGAAGCAACAGAAGGCTCACAGAAAAGCGTTGAATATGTGTTTAAGTTTTTAGTCAGTAAGAGTCTGACACTCCCTCCCGCTCCGCCCAGAGTGGGGGGGGGGTCATTTGATGATTTCCCATCCTTAAAAAAAAAAAAGGGCTCACAGAAAACAAAACTCAATTTAATGGAGCCTAACTGAATAACAACATAATAAAATAAATATACAACGTTATTTTTTAGTCGTATTAATCCCTTTAAAAAAAAAAACAGCTGCTTCATACATTATTGGTCGCCTAACTCGGAAAAATGTAGGCAACAGCTGATATTTTTTTCGAGATTTCATAGTTGGTCCCATAGTAAAAGTTGTTCATTTTCATGAGTGCTATCCGCCTTTAAAGGGATTAAAACGACTAAAAAATAACGTTGTATGTCAGAATGGGATAGAGAGAAGCGTATTGGGGGTAAGAAGAAGGGATAAAATACAATTAAAAAAAGATCAAAGCAAAGACTACATTTAGAAAAGTGCAATCAGTATGCAGAATACTGAAATGACGTTGGACAGGACATAATATATGTTGAGAGGAAAGAAAGAGAAATGGACCAGATTAATAACAAAATGTTACCCTAGAGAAAGCAGAAGAAGTAGAGGAAGGCAGCCAAAGAGATGGGAATGATGATTTGAAACAAGTAGCTGGGCCAGAATGGACACGTTACAGCAAAGGGCAGAAACAAGTGGAAATCCTTAGAGGAGCTCAGGCCTTTGTCGAAAGACAAGCTTTTAAGAGGGGAGATAAGCCGATTGGCGAGAATATGTGTTTAAGATAATTAATACGAGTAGTTTTAGTTAGTTTTTCTCACCTCTATTGTTGTAATTTTAGGTAAATGGCGATAAAGGCTTATTTGATTTTTATTTTATTATAACATAACATAACGCCTGTATTCCCTTGAAGAGTTAGGCAGAGATGTATCTAATAGTACACCCACATTTTGCCAGTTATGTTTAAGTCCAATGAAATGCGAGGCGAGGCTATTGGCATCATCCGGGCACAAATCCAAACTCCTTTGCTGCTACTGGCAAATTCCTTAGAGAAAAACTAAATAAGACTGTGCCTGACCCGGAATCGAACCCTACTACTAAGCTTACGACAAGGCAGTCAGATTATTCTTAACCACTTGTATGCCATATTTATAAAGGGTGTAAAACACCTCTTGACGAAGCCGAAAGACACTTGTTCTCCCCATCATTGCGATAATTTTTTTTTCTACACCATACCTGGGAACCTTCTAGTTACGGAGATATGGGTGGTCAAAGTTACAAGTTTTTGACAACTTTTTTTTAGATAAGTACAAGTTTTTTTTTGTATGATTTTGACTTTTAACATCTCCTCGACCCCCGTAGTATTCAATTCATCAACCAGCACAATGTTTTAAGTGTGTTACATTGAGTTCTACCACAAAACATGAATCATAACCTCAAAAAAAAAAGTTATTTCCCAGCAAAAATGTTTGCGTAAAGTTACTTAGTTTGATGTACAGCATGCTTGGTTAACGGCTTTGTGATGTGGTGGTTTATACCCTGTAGATACAATAAAAAAGCCATTATGTCTTATGTAGATCTACGATCCGGATACGAAGGGATAATCTAGGATTATTTGAGACCAGCCTTGTCTGATTTGTAACACTGTCAGAGCAGCAGTCAGCTGGAGTCATCAACATCATCATCACTCCAGCCGAAACACGTCCACTGCTGGACATAGGTCTCCCCAAAGTGTCGCCACATTGACCGGTCCCGTGCGACTCGCATCCAACGGATTCTCGCAACCTTCACCAGGTCATCGGTCCACCTAGTGGGAGGTCTTCCTACGCATTGTCTTCTGGTTCGCGATCACCACTCCAGAACTAAGTATTAGACCCCATCAGTCAGCTAGGTAATCGTGATCAATGAGTTCATCAATTTCTGTAGTATCTTTCATTAGAGTTAGTTTTCTGTATATCCTTTTTTTTTGTGGCAGGACTAAGCAAATGTAATTACATACTATTTGTTTGCCGTCAACGGTTTTGTTATTAAAATTCAGCCGAGGATGATTTTAAATGTTAAAAAGACGTCATACACTAAATTAAAATCAAGCTCAGTTTCGCAAGTTAAATTGTTTTAATTTTTTAATTACTGCCAAAACAAGTCTTCAATTTATTATTATTATCTACGAGTATGTCTACAGTCACGTGTTCTTTAAAAGCGAATTAACAAAAACTACTTCTGTTACGAAATTACGTTCGTATTTTTTAATCGAAAACACAATCATTCTATATTGCATTTAAGTTAATTGTTTGCTACAAGCTCTATCGGTAATACCTATCCATTAGAGACCAACGACGTGGATATAAATGTGAACAAAAATAAAACACAAACCTAGGTATTTATAACTATACAAAAGAAAAGATGTTCGAAAGAGATACCGCGGCCCCGGAACGTAAAGGGCGAGGAAGGAATATGAATGGTTTTTAGTCAGTAAAAGTCTGACACTCCCTCCCGCTCTGCCTGCTGAGTGGGGCGGGTCATTTGATGATTTCCCATACGAGAAAAAAAAAGGTATAGATAATAATCTCCGGAACTAATGATTTAATTCTAAAAATTATTTCACTGGCAAAAAGCTACATTATTCGAGGGTGCTTTAAGCTCCATTTTATTTTAATATCGTGCATATTAACTATTATTACTAGTTGAATGATAAAAGTTGCGAGTCGCACGGGACCGGTCAATGTGGCGACACCATCACCATTTCAGCTGCAAGACGTCCACAGCTGGGGACGTCTTGCAGCTGAAATGATGATGGTGATGATGATAATAACTGAGCTATCACATTTTTTGCGAAAGTGCTAGTAATGTGTATAATAATGATTAGCATGTGAAACCGTCATCCTTTTTCCCTTTTGATAGCTTTCTGCCACCATTTTGGTTTCCTGACGATAAGTACCTAAGTGTGTACTTATGAAATAGCAATAACGAGTGACACTGATGGATAAGGTTAATGAAATTTAGCGCTATCTCAAATAGGACTATTCATAGCGTTTTTTTGAACTGGGAAATTATGGGAAAATCCTAATAAAAATAAAGCTAAAATTGTAAAAAGTTTTTCATTTTGCATGTCAAATAGTGGCAGCTTTTTCACAACTTAGTATGGTCTTAGAATCATCATCATATTTCAGCTGAAAGACGGTTCATTGCTGGACATAGGCCTCCCCCAAGTGTCACCACATTGACCGGTCCCGTGTGACTCGCATCCAGCGGATCCACTGCATCACCAGGTCATCGGTCCACCCACTTGGCGGTATAAAAATGCTTTAGACGATTTAGGTCCATTTTCACCAAAAAGATAATGGTCTGATTATCTAAAAACAAATTCAGTTTAAATTTCTAAACGCTTAATTGACACTTCCCGTGACCCAGGGCTGGCTTTTACCTTCACCAAAGGCTTAGCATTGCCATACACCGCCAGTCTCCTGGGGACTTTACCAGTTGACAGCGTTGAGGAGGAGTTTTTTGACGCCATTTTTTAAGTTTAAAGTTTAAGTTAGTTTAGTTTATTTTAATTTATAATTGTAAACTAATTAGTCAATACTTTAAAAACTATAAAATTTAGCATTACGTAGAAAAAAACAGCTGTTTAAAACTTATTTGTGTATGGGAACATGTCACAGTGACAGCTGTTTTTAGATAATCAGACCGTTATCTTTTCGGTGAACATGGACCTAAGACAGCCATAAATTAGAATCAGACGAGACTCCGACAAAGCATTTGCTAAAATAATAGTCCAGTCATCAATGAAAAAAATTGGTCTTTGCTTTAACCAACTGAAATCGGTAAACGCAGTGCATGGTGCCTCAACCAAGGGGTCACCCATAAATTACGTCAAACGAATTTAATGAAAAATAATTTGAAATGTGACGTTACGAAAAGTACTATAATTGTGTTGTGGAGGTCAGATAGGCAGTCGCTCCATGTAAAATACTGGTATTCAGCTGCAGCAGGTAAGACTAGAAGCCGACCCCAACATAGTTGGGAAAAGGCTAGGCAGATGATGATGATGATGTGACGTCACGAAAAGGACGCCTCCCACCCCCTTGTCACACAATGTCACACTTCGTCAACCACCTCCCTCCACCTTGTCACACAATGTCACACTTCGTCGAACCCCTCCCTCCCCCTTATGCTGTGACGTAATTAATGGATGGCCCCCAAGCAACCTGTCACCTGCACATCAATTTTGTAAGCACGTCGCGTCACTTCCGGCCCCGGACGGAGGACGGACTAGCAATAGACCACGTACGGGTTCAGTCACTTCCTTTAAGGTTAATCCTGTCATAATGCGGTAGGAATTGATTTTGTTATGTCACAAGTTTGGTAACAATTAATTGTTGCCTAATTTATATGGGCAGTTCATATACAGGGTGTAAACCACCTCATCACAAAGCCGTTAACCAAGCATTCTGTACAGCAAACTAAGTAACTTTACGCAAAAATTAATGCTGGGAAAAAGCTTTTTTTTTTATCATGTTTTGTGGTAGAACTCAATGTAACTCAATTAAAACATTGTGCTGATGGATGTATTGAATAGTACCGGGGCCATGAAGGTGTTTAAAGTCAAAATCTGACAAAAAAAACTTGTATTTAAAAAAAAACTTGTGAAAAAGTTGTAACTTTGACCCCCCCATATCTCCGTAACTAGAAGGTTGCCAGGTATGGTGTAGAACAAAAAAATGATTGCAATGATGGGGAGAAGAAGTGCCTTTCCGCTTCGTGAAGAGGTGTTTTACACCCTTTATATTAGGTATACAGTTAGGTGTATTTGAAGTTTTAAAGCTGCAACGTGTTTTTATAACTAGCTGATGCCCGCGTACAAATAATACACTAAAACCTTCCCGAAGAACCACTATCCATTTGTGAAAACAGCATGAAAATCCGTGCAGTAGTTTTTTAGTTTGTCGCGAACAGACAAACAGAAGCGGCGGAGGACTTTGTTTTTTTTTCATGGATCAAACCCGCCACACTATTCCCAAACCACTGTAACTAATGAAATCTAGAATCAACAGTGGCAACCACCAGAAAAGCGCCGAGACAATGATACTCGACGAAGTCCCAGAGAATTAATTTAACTGTCTTGGATCCCGCAACGAAATGAATCAGAAAGTACAGCGGAGGAGTGTAGGAAAAAACCGTAATTTCCACTTGTACCTATGTAGTGATGTTTGGTTGTCAAAATCTTCTCATCATCATCATCTCAGCCGAAAGACGTCCACTGCTGGACATAGGCCTCCCCCAAGTGTCGCCACATTGACCGGTCCCTTGCTGCTCGCATCCACCGGATCCAAAATCTTCTAATATAAATTAATCGTTATCGAAACATAACTTCATGGCAGTTTTCAGGGTTACCTGCGTTCCCGAGGGGTATCCAATCTTTCTTCCTTTATACGAAACCCTTCAGCACAAGTACGACTCGCACTTGGCAGTTTTGTTTCCAGTGTGTTCAGGTGGTGAGTTAGGTCAACGGCAAATAAATGTGCACCTACCAAAGCGTTTAAGAACCGTTTTAAATTAAAATGAGTTACTCTGTGACTTAAAATAAATATAGACATACTTCATACTTTTGATAAATAAGGGATCCGACGAACGAGGAATGAGGTGTTCCGGCAGAACCTGAGTTGGCGAGTTGTCAAAGGATTTGAAAAGAGTAAACATGGAGTTTCTTGCCGTTTCTTCTTCATGGAATCGACCAACGGGAACCGTGCATCTTTTTCGACGTTTTATAAGTGCCCATTTAAGCCTACGTGAAATATAATATTTTGATTTTGATGATTTAGATTTTGACATATCTCACAGAATAAGCAAGCTGTAGTGGCAATGGGCTGGTCATATTAGCCGTAGAAACGATGACCGGTGGGGTGGACGTGTTCTTGAGTGGAGACCGCGAATCGGTAAATGTAAGGTGGAACACTTCAGGTGAGCGTGGAGCGACGATCTTCGCAAGGTGGCTGGTAGCAACTAGATGAGAGTTGCTGAGAATCGAGTTGAGTGGCGTGCATTTGAAGACGCCATGTCCAGCAGTGTACTCTTGTATCTGGTTGATGCTGATAATGATGAATATGAGGGATATGAATAAGGAAAGTTCCACCAAAAACCGCACTTCCTCTTACCAACATGTAACAGTTAACACCGTAACCAAAAAACTCGACCACTTTACGGCTAAACCAATTATAAACTAATCCAGTTCACTAAGTAGGAAATGGAGTGTGAAGAATTACAGTATTTTGTAATAACTCCATAGTTTTCTGAAATACTTCTCGTTGCTCGCTGGCCGCTATCTGAGCACGCTAGAAAACAATTGAAACACGATTTTTTATTGGTCCACTTCGATACACGAAGAATCGATATGCCGAGAACGATAAATCGGTCTGTCTAATCGATTGCTCGCATGCTTGGTTTCGAATAGTCTTGGAGAGAATTTGCATTTTATAGTACCTAGTTTGTGTCTTTTGCGTTTGGAAATTTGAAGGAGCTATACATATAGAGTGTAGCTTGGCACGTGTAGTGGATTTCAGCAGCCTCCTCCCTTGGCATATACATATGTAGGTATGTAGGCTTGATTACAGCCGCAAGAACTATCTTCGTCTATCTGGTGTTAGAGTTTTTATCCTGCCCATGGGCCTCAGACTTCGCTTTTCATGCGAAGCAAGTGATTGTTATACAATATGCACCTCTGATTTTCCGTATTCATGTGCATATTGATGTCTTGCGTTCGAACTTAGGACCTATGAGTTATGACTTGACAGTTGGATGGACAATCCACTAGGATCACAGCTTTTAAACTGTCGTATGTTGTAGCATACCCGCACCTCATCAGTTATGTTAAACTTCGACTATGACGGTTGTAAAAGAGTTCAACGGCGATGCTACACAATGTTTTAAATAAGACGAAAAACACCAAGACTAAATACGAATAAAAATCCGTGTAGATGCCAAAGTCATAGAAGGATGTTTTCTCGGCTTTTCCTGGAACATTTTCCTACCTGTGCTTCAAAAGGACATGCTAGCAGTTATGTCAACAACGGATGATAAGGATCACGTGTTCATTGAAGTCTATATGGTCGTAAATTGTATTTGATGAACAGTATTTTCATGCAAGAGGTAGATACACCTCTGCGTACGCTTCGGGAATTGTAAGCGTAATGTTATGTTATGTTTTGATTCTTAATTATGTAAAAATAAGGATGAACAAGTTTCTACCTTAAATCATTTAAAAATAAATCACTTTTTTTTTTAGTTTACCCCGAAGGGAAGGCTATAGTCTTTCGACCATATTGCCTAGTCTTATGTCCAGTTATTTTCTTTCGTGATAGATTAACAATAATGTCTTTCGTATTCAAATTTCCATTTTTAGTTAATCAGTATTCTTATACTGTCGTATGTAAGTCCATATTATGAATTAGTCAGATCCGTTTTTGTCATATCCAATTAGTATCCAAGATAATTAAACGTCATTCAAATTTCAAGTCAAACGACTTGAACATACGTAAATGTCAAATTAAACCCAAGTAACACAGTCTAGGAGGTTTAAAACAAATCTGTCTACTGACAGTCTATTCATGGTTAATCTTTAGATAGGGGCTTTCTAAAGATGGTTTCAATAAAGAAAATCTATTCTTATACAGTATTTTTTCTCAAGCTCGATTATTTTTAGAGCACTTGTTCTATAGCGCACCTATTTCAAGTATGTCTATAGGTATTTTAAATGTTTTAGGATAAAATGCTCTACAAATAGTTAATAAAGCCTAAAGGTACCTAACTTGAAGTAATTTTATAGAAAAGATGGTATATTTTAAGATAAAACATTCTATTATTTCTATTATTTAGCTATTGGTACTCTTATCTTTGTATATAAAGACACTTAAGTCTTGATAAAATACTTTAATAGATATTTTTTAGTTTGTCTAAAAAAGTGATAGTGAAAACATGTATTTAGTGGTTTTATTCCTAAAAATGGCTTAGTTAAGTGCATTTGTATTAAATATTTGAATTGGATGATTTTATGCAATGGAGACAGTGAAAAAAATTAAAAGGTCTGGTGGCTTTCGTCGAAAAATCGGCAAATATTTAAAAAGAAAAAAAAAGAAGAAGAGATTCAAGATAATTCAGATTCCGAATCGGAATTTTCTCGTAACTTCCTCCAAAACGCAAGAAATTGTTATGAGACAGAAGATACAACTGAATTTGAAGTGTCTCCTAGAACATCACAAAATTACGTTAGTGAGCAGTCCGACTCGGATGAAAACAATCCAAATGACGACGACGAAATTCGATCCACTTGCCTCAAAAGTGATCTGCGCGCCAGTGGTCAGCAACTCATGCTATAACTCACATAGCCTACAAGTACTTATTTCAAATAATAAATAATTTTCAACCTGATACTCTACCAAAGGATCCGAGAACATTGCTCCAGACTCCCAGAACGATTGAAATTAAAAAAATCGGTAATGGCGAATACTGGCATCACGGGCTGAAGATTAATCTCACAAGATATTTTCAAAATTTGACAGAGAACAAAATAGTGACAATCGATGTTAACATTGATGGACTACCTACATATAAAAGCTCGAAAGTTGAATTCTGGCCCATTCTAATCTATACATACCTGCTATTTTACACATTGTCTATAGATAAAACAAATATCTTTTACTTAGGTACCCTCTTGAATTTATTAATTAAATTGCTCTGCTATTGCATAAAATGGTCTGCCGTTCACAACACATCAAATTATCTAGTCACTGATGAACGTCTAGAAATACTGTGAGAAGATAAAAAGGAATACATCGATGACAGTTACTAGTTAATCTTAAACTATTCATAAATCTGTTTATTCTTTCACTAGATAGTTTAGTATGTAGCAAGTGAAATTATTCTTGTCATAGAGCTAGAGCCATACTACAGAAATTCTCTAGAGTGTTTGTTCTATTAAATTCGTTTTTCTAGTAAATTTTATCTTGACGCCATTTTTATGATCTACTTTTACTTCAAATGATTTTCGATACATATTCCAATGCTTATTTTTATGTTTTTTATTATTAAATTATCTCTAATTAAACATTTAATATGTTTTAAATAACTATATTTCTATTAAAATGAATATTTTAAGCATTTAAAAGCAATTTAAAAAAATACTCATTAAAAATAATATTCATATGTCGTAAAAAAAATATTAAATCTTGCATTTACAGCGGGCGCTCTTATTTTAAGAGAGTTTTACATCATATTCGACGATAGAATGTCAATCGCATATAGATTTGCTTGTTTACCCATTATCAACTAGCTAAAACACAAGTAAAATAAGAAATTTGTTACGCCATGATGCAATTCAATTATAAGTTTAAATAACTCTTGTAAGTTCCGCGCCATTATGTGTCGTAGTCTATTACAAATCAAATGTAACTTAAAGTTGATAGTCTTGAGTTAATTTTGGTTAAAAACTTGACGAGTAAAGACTTCTTCAAAGGTGTCAACTTTATCTATAAACTATGTACTAGTAAAAATTGTGGTCTATAAACAGTTTAGTGAGGCACTAGAAAAATCTCTACAGACAATTTGAGAATTTACAACTCTTATCTCTATCTATTCATGTTTTCTTAACTCATTCTTATGAGAACGGATAAGGTTGTGCCCACTTTTACTAAACTGTGTCTATAAGCGTTCTTGATTACTACTAGGGAGATATTTTACTCTTATGGTAGACAATTAAATTAAATTCTATTAGATATCTAATAGTCCGTTTATAGATGCGATTGTGTTATTTGGGAAGCTATCTCCTCAAAACATAACCTAAAACATACTATGTTTAAACTACAACTAAACATTTCAATAAAATATATTATACAATTAAAAAACACGAAATGTAACTTAAATTTCATTTACAGTCTCTGTTATAAATTTGTACAAATAAATATAATTTGAGGCATTCATAAGTAGCTCCTGAATGCATTGCGGGACCATATCAGGTTTTTTATATATTTTTAGAAGCTCATCCGACAACACAAGGCGCTGAATGTTAAAAGATGAACACTCAAAGAATACATGATGTAATGATTGAACTTTTTGCAATTGACAGTATTCACAATATGGAGAGTTGACCATTTTAAGACGATGAAGATGATAATTTAAACGACAATGACCAAAACGCATGCGACAAATAAATGAATAAAACTTTCTATTTATAAAACTGCTATTTAAAAATAAATCACTCAAGATCCTAATGACTTAAACATTAAGTAATCGAAGGTAGGCGAAGGTATGCAGGTCAACTGCGCACACACAGTTTATCTTAATTACCTATAGTATTAACATTAAGTTAATCTGTTCAAATTACCTATGAGTTATCGCTGTTTATCGCCTTACTGCGCCATAGAAAAACCATAGGAAAAAAACACTGTCACACACCACAACACACACGGAATTTTATTCAAAGAATCTATTTTACTAACTTTTTTAAATTACCGCCATCTTGGATCGTCAAAAAAAACAATAGAACAGTTTTCGTATTTCGAATTTTTGTTTTCGTCAGTCGAGAAGTAACACGCGTTTTGGCGCGAAAACGCGCGTCTCGTTATGCGTGATTCACTGAGCGCAGCTCGCGCGAGACTGAATTGAAAATCTTTGGATTTCGAACGCGTACGGTATTATGATCTTAAGTTTTTGTGATTTTCTTCGTGGGACATCGCTGTGTTTGAGTTCCATTGCTTGCTTTCCTAAGGCTTTTGGTATGTTGCTAATACAAAGGTGGTCATGGAAAGAGATTATTTCTTATAATGCACTTGAAATGTAGGTGCAAATCAATCACGATTGAACCACAGACAACCGTAGTTCATTGCGTCATTTCTAGGTTGATTAATAAGTTTTCTTTCAGTTAATCTGTAATGTAATTTATTTTATAAATAACCATTATTGGTAATGTTATGTTATGTCACAGGTGTTTTAATAAATTAAACCCAAGGCACTGACCAAATAAAGTGACCGTTTTATCTAAGAGTTATAAATATTAAAAATAAGTAAAAATATACTGTGTACCTACCTACTAAATACTTCAAATATTGAAAACTTGTAGAATAGCGAAAACGTATTTCGCTTTTTACAATTTTTATTATTTTGAAAACAGTTGGAAAAGTAAAAAAGGAAAAAAAGGAAGTTAAAAAAATTAATAAGTATAAACGACTTATATGATTTACATACAGGTAGGTAGGTACAGTGGGTTACATAGGTTAGGTTTGTTATATACATACCGGTCTATATCCATAATCTCGGGCCTTTTTCCATGGAGGTAGGCCGACACAGCCTGACAAGATCCTCATAAAATTAATGTAATTTTATTATAATAAATTCTATATTATAATAAAATCACGAAGCCGAAAGAGACTTGTTCTCCCCATCATTGCGATCATTTTTTTGTTCTACACCATACCTGGGAACCTTCTGATTACGGAGATATGGGGGGTGGGTCAAAGTTGCAACTTTTTCACAAGTTTTTTTTGTAAATACAAGTATTTTTTGTAAGATTTTAACTTGTAACACCTCCACGACCCTCGTACTATTGAATCCATCCATCATAACAACGTTTTAAGTGCGTTACATTGAGTTTTACCACAAAACATGATTTAGAACCTCAAAAAAAAAAAATTGTTTCCCATATTTTTTGCGTAAAGTTACTTAGTTTGATGTACAGAATGCTTGATAACGGCTTTGTGATGAGGTGGTTTACAGCCTGTATGAAGGACAAAAAAATAAAATACAATAACGTCATGTTCTCAATTCATTTATTAATTTATTCTCTTTAATGGGACAGAGTTACATAGTTTTTATGTTTGAAAAAGTATACAACTAGGTAGTAGGTTTTTTAAGATTTATCAGATTTTTTGTAGTTTTTTAGATTTTAATAAGATATGCAATTTTGTTTTTCTTTGATATGCATAAAATATTATGCGGAAATAACTTATGTGTCATTAACGTTCAACTTATTTACATTAGTTATAACATTTTTTTAAATTATTGTTCGACAAAAATGCAATGTTTCTGCAATTTTTAATTAAAATTTAAATGACAAGTGTAGGTATTTTTTTTTAAGTTTCATTAATCTCCTATGAAGTATATTTAGAACGACACTTAAGTTATATCCGCATGAACTAGAGAGAATTTAATGATCCAAAAATGTTTCCAAATATTTGTGCGTGGTAGTAACTAGCGCAATATTCAAAATTACTTACCTACTTAATATTTATTTTACGACTTTTAAAAATATAAAATGTACCGACAATTAACCAATTTCAAAATCAACTATTTTATAGTCAATTAGTTTATTTAAGTAGTCGAATATTTTGACCGAGTTAGTAATTAGGCTAGTTTTAAGTTTATAAATCAAAGTTCGAAAATGCCGTCTGGGATTTTCAACTGTCGGCCCTAAAAATAATGTCGGAAATACAATAGAGCGATCATAGTCCTTTACGGCATTTTTTTCAACGTCGATATTTTTAAGTTGTAGTTATCGGTACATTTTCTTAGACTCACGACTATAATATTACATCAATAGTTTATCTACATAATTGTAACTAATATTTATAAGAGTATTCTAATTTTCTTTGGCGAAACATCTTTATTTACAATTGTAAAAATCGATAAAAAAATAAAATTCTGAAAAATCAAAGTAAGTAAAAAAAATTTTGGCAACAATTGGAATGCGTTCACTATAATTAAACAGTCTTCAAAGGAAAAATAAATAATTATTAAATAAATATTTTACTAAGATTTCTAATAATTTACTCTATTTTCTTAGTCTCATAAGTATTTTTTTCTTCAAATCCATGTTTTCATCAATAAACCTTTAGATTCAATACCACCGTTTTTCAATGAAAAACTCAACTTTTTTCATGAGTATTTTTATACAAAAAAAGAAACAAAAAAGAACAAATACAGGTAAATACTAAAAAACAAATACCACATAGGTGTCATAAAAATTACACTAAATTATTTTTGCATGCGGTAATGTATTGGTAAATGAAAATTTAAACAAAAACAAAACGATTAACTTAGAAACTTTAGTACTCCATAATTTCCCCACATTTGAAGCTACAACTCACATCAATTCCACTTATACCTCTTAAATAATTTTAATCATATAATTGACAACCTCATTAAATCCATAAAATAAGTACAACATCTAAGTACACAGATCTCAAATTCCTTACTTCGCTCATTAAGTAGGCCACGCTTAAAAAGAAACCGTTAAAAATCATATCACCCACGTTCACACTCCTCCATCAAATTACCGCACACAAAAAACCGAAAAGTACCCAAAAATTATCTTTCAGTGTCCCTCCTTAGTAGCCTATTCACTCTGTATACTCTATTCCTATAATTTTCAATGGGACCTCTTCGCAAGAGCCTCGATACTGCAGCCCTAGTGACAGCTGCTTTATAGCTCTCTGGCGACAAACTGGCGGGCGCTTCCCGCGTTTTCAAGATGTCTGGCGGTGCGTCGGACAACATGGCGTCGATGTCACCGTTGAACATGGCGACTGTGTCGGATGATGTGTAGTTTGTGTTTGGTGTGCATAGCGGGATTGCGTTAGACCACTTTCTGTTCCTGTAAAAATATAATAAGATTAGTTGGGTGTCTTAGAAACATCGACGGCAGTGGTGATTTGATAGAATGCTAGGTAGCTTGAAAGCTTGTCGAAGCAACGACTCCAAGTCAGATTCAAGGGCGCTTAGATCAGCGAATCTGGAAAGAATGGGAGCAAGCAATGGTCGCTTGTTACCTTGCACATTGAGGGTGAAGGTGTGAAGACAAACAACTATGCTAACGAGTCGCGCTCATATTGTTCTAGAAGACTGGTCCAATACGCTCAAACACAGGTTTATAAGGCGCGATGCCTTATAATCCTAATCCAAAATACCCTTCTTTCCACCTTCTCCGAGTGTAAAATCTAGATATCAAGATTTTGCACCCTAAAAGCCTTGAATCATCAATCATTTGAGTCCCAAGACGTCCTTTGCTCGTCTTATGCCTACTCCAAGTGTGGCCACATTGACCGGTCCCGTGTGACGTGCATATAACGGATTCTCGCAGCCTTCAACAGGTCATCGGTCCACCTAGTGGGAAACCTTTCAAAAGAACGTCTTCCGGTTCGCGGTCGCAAAGATTCGGTTACTCATCTATACTAATATTATAAAGCAGAGGAGTTTGTTTGTTTGGTGAACGCGCTAATCTCAGGAACTACTGGTTCGAATTGAAAAAATCTTTTTGTGTTGGATAGTTCATTTATCGAGGAAGGCTATAGGCTATATAACATCACGCTACGACCATTAGGAGCGGAGCAGGAATGAAAAATGTTGCAAAAACGAGGATATTTTTTCCTTTCGTTTTTCTCTCTTATGTGACGCAAACGAAGTTGCGTGAGTCAGCTAGTAGCTTAATATTTCTCCGGTAGACGGCTAGCAGTGGACGTCTTTCGGCTGAAATTAACGAATGAATGAACCAAATCTTGGCTGAACTTACTTCAAACACCTCAGCATGGGAGCTCCCTTCAGCCGGTACCCTGGCTCGCAGGTGAACGTGATGGTCTCCCCGATCTTGTAGTAGAACTTGACGGATGACATGCGACCAGATATCGTGGTGCCAGGATATGTACAGGCTTGAGCACCTGGGGATAACACCATAGTGACATTAGATGGTTGTCGCTGGACGTAACACACAACGCCATCTAGTGCCAAACTAAGCGACAAGGCTTGTATTGTGGACATCAGATTGATATACTACATAGATACTTTTTTTTTGTAAATACATAGGTACTTATTGTTATACATACAGGGTGTGAACCACCTCATCACAAAGCCGTTAACCAAGCATTATGTACATCAAACTAAGTCACTTTACACAAATTTATTTCAGGGAAACAACTTTTTTTTTGAGGTTATAAATAATGTTTTGTGGTTGAACTCAATGTAACGCACTTAAAACATTATGCTGATGGATTGATTGAATAGTGTGGGGGTCGAAGAAGTGTTAAAAGTCAAAATCTTACAAAAGAAACTTGTCAAAAAGTTGTAACGTTGACCCCCCATATCTCCGTAACTAGAAGGTTCCCAGGTATGGTGTAGAACAAAAAAATGATCGCAATGATGGGGAGAACAAATGCCTTTCGGCTTCGTGAAGAGGTGTTTTACACCTTTTATAAACATCCATGAAGTGCACTATATTTATGTCAAGTGGAGTAATTTCTTGGAAAGCGGTAAACATTAAACACTGTTAATAATTTCTGAGCAAACATTACTATCTTAGTCTATAAGGTTGCTATTTAAACGGAAACCCTCAGTGCAAATTCCATTTTAACGATTTTCTTCGGATTAAGCCAAAATGAGCCCAAAATTTTATGAAATTAAACCCCAGAAAAATCATTATTTTTTTACAGTGCTACTAGTGTGGGTTGATAGATATCACGTCTTCGATTTTTCGGAACTAGGACATGCTGGCTACCTGAGAAAACAGTGGTGATGAAATAAATTACACAAACTAATGCTCCGGTCTGGGTTTGAATCCACGGTCTACAACTTTGAAGTCGAAGCCACCACCTCTCTACGGTGACCGGTGTTGGAATGTGATATGGGACAGTTATTTAAACAAAAACTATCTATCTATGATATAAGTACTTAGGTACAATGATCTCTCGATTACCAATCCTTCTAATATTATAAATGCGAAAGTTTGTGAGAGTGGTTGAATGTTAGTTACCTACTCTTTAGCACAAAAATGTATTTCGAGGAACTTTAACTTATATATCCTGATCCTGTAAGACAATCATCGAACTCCACACGGACAAAGCCACGGGCACGCTAGTTATCTATAGAGTGTAAACAACCGCATCACGAAGCCGTCAGCCAAACATTCTGTACATCAAACTAAGTAAGTTATGCAAAAAATATTGCTAGGAAACGACTTCCTTTTTTGAGGTGAAAAATCATGTCTTGTTGTAGAACTCAATGTAACGCACTCAAAACATTGTGTTGACGGATGGATTGAATAGAACGGGCAAATTTTGATTTATATTTAAAAAACAAAAAAAAAACTAATATTAAAAAAAAAACTTTTTGAAAAGTTTGACCCTCGACATCTCCGTAACTAGAAGGTTCCCAGGTTTGTTGTAGATCAAAACAATGATGGCAATGACGGGGAGAACAAGTGCCTTTCGGCTTCGTTAAGAGGTGTTCGACACCCCTTATATTTATAAAAACCAACCCCCAGACTCCTAAACAACAGGGACGCCACGATAGTGGCGGTAAGTTCCCTCTTTGAGGAGTAGCTTGAGAGGCGCCACGGCGTCCTCACCTTCCGCTTGACGCAGGTCCTGCACCGAATCGGGCGGGAGGAAACGCCCGGGTGTTTCCACTGCGAGGATCGACCGGAGGACACGGTGGAGCACACGGTGGATGTTTGTCCCGCGTGGGCGGAGCACCGCCGTGTCCTCGTAGCGGCGATAGGCGGCGGCGACCTCTCGCGTCCGGCCCTGGTTCAATCCATGGTCCGGAGCGAGACGGAATGAGAAGCCATCACCGCCTACTGCGAGGCAGTCATGCTAGCGAAGGAGGTGGCGGAACGCGATCCATCCGTCTAACGACGGCCGTGTCGACAGCGCGTTTTTGTTCCAAGCGCGCCTCAAAGAGATGTCAGCATAAGGAGAGGGACCCGCAAAGGCCGAAGCCTGGCGGGGTTACGGGCCTGTTCGAAAGAGATACCGCAGCCCCGGAACATAAAGAGCGAGGAAGGAACATGGATGGGTTTTAGTCAGTAAATGTCTGACACTCCCTCCCGCTCCCCCCAGAGTGGAGTCGGATGATTCTAAAAAAAAGACTCCGAAACGACTATACCTGAATCACCATTTTAAAGTTATACGCAAGTGTCCAACACACATCTGGAGGGAGTATCCTACTTTTTCTATGAGGGATAAAGAACTTCGTAAATATTCTTCATATCCCTATAATATCATCCTTCATACACGCAATCCAATTAGTAGGACATAAGTGGACTACAAACTAACAACAAGTTATCTTATTATTGATGGAAAAAGCCTAACTGCTAAATAGGGTTATCGACACCAAGTCTCGTTAAGATATAAAGAGGAGAATGGGGCAGTATCTCTTGTTATGTTTAATACAATTATAAATCCATCACTCTGCTCGCAAAGCATAACACAACAATTTACAATTTAGCCTGATCCTATTTAGAGTATGTGTGTCACATTATTTTCCAGAGAAATCTATCAACCGTCATATTAGTCCTCCCGGCCTTTTAAGTCATGGCACCCGAAATCAGCAGAGCAGCGGTGGCCCAGTGGTGGTAAGGCCCCGATTTACGAACAGTGAGTCGTGGGTTCGAACCCAGACAGGCGCTTTACTTTGTGTATTTTATTTCATCACCGCTGCTCTCAAAACGGTGAAGGAAAACATCGTGAGGAAACCGGCGTGTCCTAGAACCAAAAATTCGAAGACATGTGACATCTACCAATCCGCACTGGGCCCACGTGGTAGATTATAGCCCATTCCCTCTCATTGAAAGGAGACCGTGTCCCAGCAGTGGGAACATTATAAGCTGATGATGATGATGACCCGGAATCAGCGGAGATTAGCCATCGGCGCGGGAAATATTATAGTGCCCAAGTGTATGCACAGCATCACTCTGCCTTCCGTCACTTCTCCCTCTAGTCCGATGGCACAGCAATTCGACACGACTTGCGATATCATGCTCAGAACCAACAGCTTCACGTGCGTTCCGAGACACGGAGGTATCATTATAGTGTGGTTCCACCTACACTCTTAGTGACCTGACCAAAGCCACCACCAACGCTGTCGAGGTGGCAGAGTACTGGGGCCTTTAATTCTACTAACATAATGGCGCCATTATGACTTTTCAATGGTCAACCATTGACACTCCATTGAAAGAAATGTCATAGAATGAAAATCTCCTATATGAAATCTGGCATGAATAAATGTTCGTATTTAGTGGTAGATTTCGAAAACCATTTGTACTAAGGGTTTTATAATAATGACAATACGATAATGCCATTAAAAAACAATTTTATTACGAGACCATTGACCGACCAATGATCGACCATTGTGAATTTAGCAGATTACGAACTTTAAGCAAATTGACAATGGGATGAGAATGGAATCGTGTTGGAGTGACGAATTTATTAAAATAGCAGAATTAGGCCCCTTGTCGAAAATCATATAAACATTATTTTAAGTTTTTACGGTTTATAACTAAATTTATATGGTCATTTACGGGATTTTTCATTTTCATTCGGAATTTTCAATCCCCCTGCATTCTCCATTGCAACCCGCGACCATGGCGCTTGCAACATCGTCGAAATATCGGGAGCTCAAAATGATTAACAACCACGGAAGTTATCCCGTAAAAGACAATATAAGTTTTGAAAATTAATTAAAAAAAAGAAAAAACCATTGACACGACGAAGAAGTTATTTAGGGTCGGGGCCCGTATATTTGTTGACGGACTTAGGGAGTAGCCTTTCTTTGCGACAGAGCTAGACTGAAGGGACGCCAATAAAGTGATATGAGAACTATAATTTTGTGGCACTAAAGTACAGACGCCCAGCACATGAAGCTACTTTAATCTGCCAAATTTATTAAATAGAAAATTAACATTATAGCTGAAGCATAAGGTTCAAAATTGATTGTGAAATTTGACAGTTTCGGGCTGCTTGATGTCTGTAGGAGTAAGTAATATTTGAAGTTGCAATTTATAGTAATATAAAATGTCCAAATTAGCCTAACCTACTTTTGTTAATGAACTTTGAACTACAGACTGATAATAATCAGTATTTATTTAGAGCGAAATAGTATAAAAACTGTCATTTGCTCTTTAAGCGTTAGAGATAGTGCAATTATTGTGACTAAAATTAAATACAATATCAAGAATCTGATTCTTAAAGAAGAAGAGGAAAAAGCTAATGAAATAAGTGTTGAAGTGGAAAAGACGATAAGTGCTAAAGCCTAAGTAAATGGTAAACATAAAAGTGCAGGAATAGTTTATTTTGAGGCAACATTTACCTCATCTGTAAAAGTATTTTTGTGAGTTTCAAATCAAGACACTGTCGAGAAGACGAATCTAAAACAGCAATGAAGATTATTCTAGTGATATTCCTGTACATAACCAGTTCTCAGTGTGGAGTTCTAAAGGATGGCTTGGAGAAAAGTAATGCTGCAGAATGTAACGAATCTGTAATAAACTTAGTAAGAGTAATCGACTCCTATGAAAAAGACAACATAACTCTCACAACTGACGTACTAATAGACATAACAAAGTATGAAGAAATTCCAGCCGTTAATTTGGGAACTGATACTAGTAAGTTACCACCAGGTTTGCATAAATGGGAAATGAAATTTAATACTAGTGAACAGTCTGCAGAAGAGATTGGTCGTATTATTGTGATCGTAGAAACAGTTGCAGAGAAAACAGGGGAGGTTAGTGGTAGAACCTGCACAACCCAAGGTACAGCGGTTACTTGCAAGTTAACCATTAGTATCGCTGGTGCCGACGAGCCGGTATCAAACACTAATACGAGAAAAATGAAAATTAAACATTAAGACTTTGAAAGTCACACGCTGGATACAAGAACGAAGGATCTGAGGGTAAAAACTGCGAAATTTTAAATGATGCAGCCCCTGCAAAATATATATTATTTGTCGCCCGGTGCTAAATGGATAAATAACAAATAGTAGTAATATTTTGATCTAAATGACAGAATAATAATTAATGCGTGCTTCTTATGTTTCATAATAAGTCCTACTTACTTCATTATCAATATTGGTAATAGATTACGGAATACTACGAATGAGTAAAATTTAAACTTATTTTTTTTTACATGCCATTGGTCTAACGGGTAACTAAAGGGTAAATTCAAACAAAAACAGATTACCTATTTCAGAATAAACCGTAAATTTTATGTCTTTATGTTTAATTTTATTAATATTTTATACTACTTCTACTACTATATTGTCGTCGAAGTTCTAACACCACGTAAGTCAAAAATTATAACTTTATAGGAGATTGAAAATACAGCACAATCATACCATGACGTAATAGTACAATACCGTTTTATAGTTTGTGTTCATTTCAATTAAATTTAGTTTCTGATTAGCTGAAACAACGCGTCTTCCGATTAGTCTTGTCTCTACTCTAGCAAACAGCATCAAAACTTAAAATCTCAAAACCATCTAATCGGTACGTAGTGATAGAACTTCAACGACGATATGCTGGCTTCGTTCGCATGCACTTTTGTACACACCATAGGGCATACAATCTAAGCAACTAAGTCAGTTTCATATGTTTGTGTACTATTATGTCAGACTTTTTAAAGTGACGTAGTTAGTTTAAGACGTTCCTGTACTATTATGTTAATTTGTTTAATGTGACGTAGTGAGTTTAAGGCGTTCGTGTACTATTATGTTAATTTGTTTAAAGTGACGTAGTTAGTTTAAGACGTTCGTGTACTATTATGTTAATTTTTTTAAAGTGATGTAGTTACTTTAAGACGTTCGTGTACTGTTATGTCCAACATTTTAAAGTGACATCGTCAGTTTAAGACGTTTGTGTTCTATTATGCAAAAAAATTAAAGTGACTTTGTCAGTTTAATATGTTCGTGTTCGTTATGTTACATTTTTATTTGTAAACACTTAGATTAACTCAACAATAAAATATTTTGTGTATATTCTATCTTTATTTAACCCAACATTTACCTATTATATCGTGAGACACGAAACTTATTTGTGCTTAGATGTTTGAATAATTTACTAAATAAACTAAAATATCTTGTTAAACAATTATTGTCAGTTTAAGTCTGTAAAGCTACTGTAAAGTAATCTAGCAAATAAAGAAATCTTAAAGGGCGAAGTAGGAACATGGATGGGTTTTAGTCAGTAAAAGTCTGACACTTCCTCCCGCTTCACCCAGAGTCGGAGAAGTCATTTGATGATTTCCCATCCGAAAAAAAAGGTGGTCCCACGATCATCAAGTCAGGAGCTGATGATGGGATCCTGGAGAATTAGAGAGAACTCTTCAAATGTTATAGGCACACTTGAAGGAATTTGAGTTGTTTTTGAAAGAACACTTTCTCGGAGTGATCCCATTTCAATTTGGTGAAAATCTGATGAAGAACTTCGGAAATAGGCAACGGAACGCCTCAATAAATTATGGCAAATGGACTGGGATCGCTAAAATCTCATGTCTGTCTATTGTTTATACCAGTTCATAACATAACATCAAGCCGGTACTCTGTGAAGGGGTAAGCACGTGAACACAAAGCACATGTGAACCACAAAAAAGTGACAAATCAAAAAATAAAACTGACTTAAAAAACACAAAAAAGTGAAAAAAAGTCGGTGACAAAAAAACTGAATCAGTGTAACAAAGGTGACCGACTTTGTGACACTGTTTTTTGAAGTGGGTTTAATTTTTAGCAAAAAAAATTTTTGATTGTTTTGTGAGCTTTATCTCTCTTATGTAACGCAGACGAAATTGTGTGTGTTAGCGAGTAGTGAATATACAGCCTATTGGAAAAACTTACAAGTAGGAGGCTTGTCGCTCCACCGGCCACTATCCTGGCAGACCAGGATGGGTCTGCCGTGCAGCGTGTGCTCAGGGTTGCAGTGGAACTGCAGCACGTCACCCGCGCGGTAGGGAGCGCGCCCCAGTACGTAGCCTGACGTGGGCGGCGGCAGTGCGGGGCAGGACACCTCTGTAACGAGAATTCCTTGACAATTGGTATTGCGCCTTTTCAAGTGTTTCGTATCTCAACGAAAACATTTGTGGCGACACTTGGGGGAGGCCTATGTCCAGCAGTGAACGTCTTTCGGCTGAAATGATGATGATCCATCTATCTTACCTCTACAAACCGGGAACGGCTTGGCCCAGTCCGCTGCCGGTAGACACACAGTCTCTGGCGCGCCGCGCAGCGCCCAGCCCGGCGCGCACGAGAAGGCAGCGCGCCCCCCTACACCACGCGACACCACGGCCACTCGCGGCCGACGCTCACCCTCACCCAGAGGCGTGTCGTGGACAACTTCTCCACATTCTACACCTGGAAAAGTATATGCAGTGAAGTTATACCTACTGCCAGCAATTAAGTATCATCCTGGATTTTAAAATTAAAACTTTGACAGTCAAGTAGTCACTGGCCCAAAAAGTCTGACAATAAGTCTTACCAAGGAGTATCGTGTTACTCAGTACAACTGGGTTGTGGAGGTCAGATAGGCAGTCCTCCTTGTAAAATACTGGTATACACTCGCATGAGGATAAACTGGAAGCTGACCCCAACAAAGTTGGGAAAAGGCTAGGCAAATGATGACTAGTACTAACTAAAATCTTACATCGCGTAGGCAAACTTATCCGCGAAGTATATAATTATGTAACGAACGGGTGATTTATTTGGAGATAATATATTGAATAATTGGTAGACGCTCTGCCGGAATGGTAAGACCTAGTTCCATCATGAAATGTCCAAAACATACTGTGAACCAAAATACCATGATAGGTTTACTACGATTCACGATACCTTTGTCAAAAATCATGCATTAAAAAAAATACCTCTAAATGAATCACTCATAATAATGACCCAACACAAACTGTTGGGCAGCACCCCAAGAGACACAACACCAGTCTGATTGGAGAATTCTGTCGTTTCTATCGAGAATGAGGACCTTTACTTCCTGTTCCTCATGCTTCTAAAACTGCAAGATCAGACATGGATTTATTGTTTCTACATTTCGGAAATCATGAGCCTAGTGACAAGATTATATCACCAGAAACTTTTAAGTAGACTCATTCTCTGAAGATTGGCAAATAACGCAAAAGTTCTTAAACTGTAGGAAATCAAAAGGCAAGTAATTCTGACCCTTGAGTAGTTTGGGAGCTTCTGATTTTTTTGTTTTACCCCTTAATAAAGTACACGTTTACTATTAAAACTCTTGACACATCCCATGTTTAAAATACTTACTTTCACAAACAGGTAGTGGTGAACTCCAATTACCAGACGCTCGGCAGAACAGCGTATGCGCACCAAGGAGAGCGTTGCCGTTTGCACAGTGGAACCGAATCTCTGTACCAAGTCTTGTGCCCAGACCGCTAGCTACAAGACCTCGCCGAATTGGTAGTGGAGGACAGTGGACGTCTGAGAGTGAAGATAACAACTTATATCAATGAGATTAAGGTTGACTTTGCTTGAGGAGTTTAAAGTCTTGAATAAAAGAAATGAATTATTGAAGGCAAGGCTGATACTGAAATGTGGGAGATAATATTAAACAAAGATGAACAGACGCATAAGTTCAGCAGCTGAAATATTATACAGATAGGTATGAAGGCCATAAAATGACACTAAAAGGAAAATGAAAATGAAAAAATGAATGAATGAATGATGAAAATGTATTGAAAAGGGATGATACGCATGGGACTAAAAGAGCGATGGACATGAATTTTGATGGATGGAGAGGGAGAGGAAGGCCAAAGAAAAGATGCATGGATTTTGTGAGGGATGATAAATGATGCCATGATGTCTGACAGGGGAGAATGGAAGAACAAAACGTGTTGTGACGCCAAATAGAATGGAACAAGGGCAGGAAGGTGCTGATGCTGAAAGGTTTGGTGTTAATTGAGCAGGTGATCTTAAAATTCGACTTTATTTCTTTAAATATACAACATTTTATCTTCCATACCTTCAACAATAATCTCAACCTGATGGCTCTGTCTCGCAGGAGTCTCACACCGGTAAATACCAGAGTCTTCCTTCACAGCATTGATGATGCTCAGTCGGTATTCCAATGCGCTGTCTCGACCAGGGTCTGTGGTCCAGCCTTCAATGTATTTGCGCTCTGTTCTGGAAATTTAAAACGTTTGTAATCTTTTTTCGAGAGTTTGACTATCACAGTAGTTGGGCGACGGAATAGGTCATTTTTATCTGAGTTTTGTTGATTTGGGATGACTAACAATTTAGGAAAAATAGGAGTTCCTTGATTACTATAATTTATTCCCTTTTGAACATTTGAGGCAATCAAAACAAAATACTACCTACAAAGGAGGTTATACAGTTGTATCATTTGCAGTAAGATCTTTAAATACTCACTCCGGATTATTGAGAGTGACATTCCATTTGGGGTTCCCAAATCTCCGCATCCACAGGCACTCCATGTGCAGTACTGTTCCAGGGTATACCAACAGTTTGCCGTCATTGGTCTGTGCAATAGGACCCTGTGAGTGCCGGAACAGGATTGTTGGTCGCTTCTCCACTACGAATGACATGACAAAACTCTTGTTTAATCTTAAACGTTAACTTTCCATTTTCAATCGTATATCTGCTTCTGCTAGTCCTTTTAAGAGCAACAGAGAGATTAGAGAATTCTTTTTTGCTATGCTGAAAAAGTTATTTTCTCTCATTTCCAAATTCTTGTGTTAATTTGTTGTGAAAAGTTATTGACTACAACTTACTGGCATAGTCCATTTGCTGGTTCAGGCCAAAACACGATGGTTTGAGCCCATCCCATGACCCCCCGACACACTTGCGAGTTTGTGATCCGGTCATAGCATATTTGCCGATGTCACTGCATCTGGAATTATGAAAAGTGAACGTGGGAAAAGATTGTTAGACAGCTAGTAGATTTAAGACAAGGGTACTATCAGATTCCTGCTAAACGTCGGAGAATTCAAGAAAGGTCAGAAAACCAGATTACAATATATACGCTACACTACAAAAGTACCATAATGAAAATTACTAATGTAATTTTTAAATGGATAAGCTCTTCCATTTCTTGTTTCTGGCGAAAAATATTTTTTTCTAATTTAATTTACCTGGAAGTTATCATAGCTCCTGCTGGAAAGTCGACAACCTCAGTGATCTGCATGTCATTGTAGAAGGCAACCACGTTGGGCTCGTCATTCTCAAACGTGCAGCTGTTGTTGTTCTGTAGCTCCTCATTCTGAGCTTCTAGCTCTTCTGCAAGTATGAAATTAATGTCCCGAGTTCAACTGGCATCATTCAATTAAACACAACTGATTTGATTGTGGCATTACACCGTTTAAAAAAACACAGCACAGCCATGAAATCCACGCAAGCTTTCAGGAATAAATTGTCATCTAATGATAGGCTTAGTCTCGGTCTAGCTAGGAGCTATATTGGACGTGAGTTTATTTTCTCAAGTTTTATAATTATCATCATCATCAGCATATAAGCCTAGATTGACTCACGGCTGCTGCTGTATAGACCTCCGCTTTCTTCTGCCACACGTCTCGGTTATTTATTGAAAGTTTTGTCTACACCAGCTTATTTCCCGTATTTTGCTCCAACGTTATGTTCTTAAAATACTGAGCAAAAAATCCCAATGGCAGGCATTGAATCGATGTTTGAAAATAAAAAAAAGATTTTAAAGTAGTAGTGAGCTTTTTAAACTTACCACAGTTAAAACTCTTGCCAACCCAGTTGCCTTGCTCGCAGATCAGCTTCCAAGTGGTCTTCTCTCCCATGATGGAGGCTATGCATCTGAACGTGATCTCCGTTCCATGGGGGTATCCTTCCACCCCAAGTGAGCTATTCATTTCAGCCCCATCCCGGTATATCAGCGTACCCTGGACCCTTCAAGCAATTATTCCAAGATACTGAGGTATAAATAATATTGGTTATGGTATTTTGGCCACTGATGATCCAAAAATTTTAAGATTTTGTTTTCAATTCAGTTTTAAAAATTATCTTGAGTATCATGAAGGTTCTTTAAAGAAAATCTTTTAAAAGGTTTGCAATTATCTTTACAAAATGTTATGGAAATTTGGAAATATGAATTAAATAGATGATTTTATAATTTCACCAGTGGCCATTTCAAAAACAGACAAAATGAAAAATATTTTTAAAACTTTTAGAATATTACGAAAAAAATATTCCGTTGAAAACACAACAAAACATGCACTAGTCGAAATTTTAAATAATTAGCAACCAAACAAAAGCTTGGCCAAGACATAAGAAGCCAGGTTACGGCCATACAATTAGCGTTCTTATCAACATAGGTATAAAGTATATTTTTGAACGTTAACTAAGCCCTGTCTTCCGAGGATTTGTACCATGAAAGTGACTTTGAAACCCTTGAGAAAGTGAGAAAAAGGAGTGATGTGTTGGGAATGACTAAGACCCATAGGCACGGCTAAATAACAACAAAGGGAAAGTCAGTAAAACCTCTTTTCAGACAAAATGACACGTAAATCATTAATGACGCTTCAGATTGGAGGACACGTCAAAAATCAATAACTGACATTGCTTTCAACGTCAAATATTTCGCCTTTTCAAATAAACGTAGTGATTATATACTCTGTGTTTTCAAAGACCATTTTAAGAACGAAGGAGTCAAATCAAGGTTAGCTAACAATTAGAAACAATCACTATTAGTAACCACAGTGAAAGCAGAAAATCTTGGATCAAAGATGGACATCCAACTCTGTCTTAGTCATACCCATAACCTGGCCACACCAGACACCACCATAAAATGTCAAAACATGAAGTTACAGTTGATGAGCATGATCATCGATGAGCAAAAGGTGATGATGTGAGGTAGTTAAGTTAAAGAAGCAAAATTTCGAACCTATAAGGCTCTCACCAGGGCTTGGCATCCCTGAACGCCTGGGTTCCCTTCAGTCTTCAGCGAGCAAATAAGAAATGCATATCTTTGCAAACACATTACTTCTTTTTTATCGCGGCTTGGTTCATCCTCTTGGATGACAGTGATTTGGTGGAGGAAGCTGTGCTCAACTTGGTTGTTATTTGAGACCTTTTGAAAACAAGGTTAAATTAATTTCACTGGGTAAGAAACTTTTCCGATGACAATCACAACAAGATTGTGAATTGATAAAACAGATTAAAATCATGATTTTAAGTAACTATCTACATTGGATTACAAGCTGCTGATAGTGAAGTTATTTGAAGTGAATTTGTAGCAAAATGGTTTTCTTGTATTGTATCATTGTTCATTTATTTGGTACACCAATAGCAGTGCATCATATGCAATAATGGGAGAAAATAGAAATTATTCTCCAGTTAAAATTAATTTGGCCTCGAAGGTTATTCAAAATGTCGGATTGGTCTCAAAGATTGATTGATTACTTGAGTATTGAACACAACTTCCTTCAAATCTTGCTTATCACATTTTACAACAGCAAACGTAAATATAAAACAAAAAATAAACGAAAAAAAACCAACTGCTCCAAAGCGTAAGGATCTAACATTATTGATTCTCTAAAATGTACTGTATTTATTTGTAGTGGAAATGTATTTTACTATGACAACTGCAATGTTTGATCCTTTAACGTGATTTGGATGAGTGACGGAACAAAAAACACTTGAATTACATGTCTGCACGCCATATAAACCGATAAAATTTATGTTTTCAATATAAAATCAATAACACTTTTAGTAGGTAGCAGTAATAAGATACTTTTGATGTGTTTCTTTTCTTTGTCCATTTACTTGTGTTCTTTGCACATCAAAGAATATTTGTTTTAAAAACGGGATTAAGACTTCAATAAACATCATGTTACCACAATTGGTTGATAAGCTGAAGCGTTTTTCAGAAGAAGAATCAGTTCAGGACCAAACATCAAACCCTGGGGTACACCAGACATCCCGACTTTGAATACCGAGGATAACGATTATTCCGTCAGTCAACTGTTTCATTTTTCAGCATCTTTTCAGAGCTGATATGATTTGTTTCAAATATGGCGTTACAAGACATGAAATAAAACAAAATCCACATAGAAGCTACAATGAAAGCGTTTGGTCAAATCAAACAAACGAACTCGAATGTCACAAACTAATCATTTTTATATGTTTCAGCTTTTAGTGTCACATTCAGAGCTAATCACACATTACCTGACTTCTTGTGGATTCCTGCACAAAAAATTACAACATTTAAAATCTTAATTAAGTACCTAATGATGCTTTTTGTTGTTTATTTTGTTCTACTTGTATCTGTTATTTTGAGACTTATTTGAACAGATTTATATTTTTTATCGATTCTAACTTTTTCGTCGAACAACTGCTCATTGAATGCTGTAAATACTTTATGTGTTTCCTCATTATATTCTGTTCTGTTAAAAAAATATACACTTCTATCTCTCACGCCTGGTTTTACCAAAAAGGAGTTGAATGGAGGAATGTGAGGACGTGTAAGTTTCGACCATTCTCAGAACAGACGAGAGCCGCCATATGGATTTAAACTAATGTGACTGGTCGATTCCTACACGTCCTATCTATATATTTTGCTCCTCTCCACTTTGGAGAAAACCGGGTTTTGCGTTCCTAGATTTTTATAATATTGTTATTTTCTTGTACTCAGCTGTTACGCCTAACGTACTGTCATCGTTATCTATTACATTCTGTAATTATTACTCTTTACTTCATTATTTTGTAACCGATAACATGTGCTTAGCTCTTCCCTCTCTCTAGCAGTATGATAGTCTGGGTTACCTCGCAGGCGGGCCGCAGTCTGTGTTGGTGGTGCTGTCTATATCGGGCTCGAGCTGTGAGATGTCTTCTCTGACGATGTCGGAGCCGCTCTGGTATTCCGAAGTTGGTCGTGGACGAGATAGATTGGCTAGAGACAGAAAACTACTTTAATGCAATTATAACATTTCGAGATGAACTCGTCACCCATGGAAAATGATGGTTTTATCTCTAGTCAGTAATCATTAAAAGATTACTGAGCAAATGAGTAATGAGTAAAAATTGGCAACGAGGGTTTCAGGATTATAAAACAGACTGGCCTAGTCTAGGCTACCATTAAGGATCTAGATAAGTGCAAGGAAGATAGGTGAAGTATAGGTTTGACTTAGAAAAATAATTTGAACTTACCCAAAGGTCTACAGAAATCATGAACAGTCGGCTGCAATCTCCCCAGGTGACAGTTGAGTGTAGCAGGTGGAGATCTGCCTGGTTCACATGCTATGTTGACGGAAGAGGCATGTGCTACTGTGAGTCCTGCTCGGTACCCAGCTTCGTAGGTAGCACCGTGTAGGAGTGGGAGTTCGCAGGGAGCTGAAACAATTTGTATGGAGAAGAGAAACTGAAAATTGTTCGTAATTGCCGAGATTATGAACCAGTCATATTTTTTTAAGATTAAGAAATGTAAAAGGGGAACTGGTTCAAGACTTTTTTGAACAATTCATACTGCTTTTTATTTTTGGAATTCTTCCTAACCTGCTACACATTCGGGTGTGCTGGTCACAGCCCACTCTCCAAGCCAGCAACGCAGATTGGTTGGTCCCTGCACGTTGTACCTGAAAAGAAAAGCATTGGAGGATGACATGGTGACAAGGGTGTACCTAATTCTGAATTAAATTAGAGCATAGCATATAATGATCAGCTCACATGTTCACACTGGGACACAGGCCTCCTCTCTACACGAGGGAATGGACTATAATTCACCACACGGATCCAGTGCGGGTTAGAAGGCGACACATGTCTTCGATTTTTTGGTTCCAGAACATGCTGGTTTCCTCACGATGTTTTCTATAACCTTTTTATTTTAAATCAGAGAATCTGTTTTTTTTTTGGAAACCATTTACTCTTCTAATCATTTACTATCTCCAAGTCTTGAGTGAGTACGTTAATTTTGGTTACTTGACGTAGACCGTAGAATTATTTACTACGAGGCAAGATGGTGGTCGAACGTAAAAACAAAATATAAAAACTCACCCATATTCACAAGAAAAGTGCACAACCTGTCCATTGGGCACAGGATCGGTCTCATTTAGCTCTTTCTCGTCCTGTAGGTTGGAGCCTAATACTTGACTGGCCGTCATCGGATGACCAGCGTCTGCAGCCATCGTGTAAATACCGTACTCCGTTGAGGGAACGTGGCAGGGTACTGGAAAGTGGCATTGAGATTTCCGTACAAGATTTATTATGCTAGTATATCTTGACAATTGACATTCGTCATCTAAATTCGTCATTCGTAGATCATCCTCATCGGTGCACAATTATTTTTATGAGGTTATTAGGAGATACTAGGTTTAAATAGTTACTTTTTTAAAAACGTCTAGGGTAAAAGGCTTAGCAGTATACCTGCCTACTTTGAAAATAGCAAAAATTCTAAAGGTAAGAAGTTTACATTTTCTTCATTAGCACTTCAAGGTACAAATATCACTGTACATAGCACTTGACTCTTGCAATAGGTATTCCTGTCTGCTAGTTACTATCTAGTTTACTTACGTATTTCACATTTAGGCTTCTCAGGTTTCCACCTGCCTCGAACACACTTGGCGGTGGCATTCGCTTCTAGATTCAGTCCATATCCCTTACCACAAGCAACTCGAACTATTGTTCCTGGAATCATTTAATCAACAAAAGCGTTAAAAACCGGTTTATAAATCTCAACAGGTCTCAGTAATCAGTCTATAACAGTTTGCTGTTAGCCTCATACAGCTGCTAGGTACCAGCTATATATCTTGTCAATCTTGAAGGCTGTCTAAATATGTGAACTATATAAACCAATTACCTGAACTAAAAGTATTGTTAGGATCCCGTCCATACTTGACAATTTCAATATTAACGTAAGGTTCGCTTTCAATCGGGTCACAAGGACTTTTGGGGCGTCCCTTCTTGCCCTTTTCTGTAGTGTTCTGGGCACTTCCACCGTCAGCCAGGTCTTTGCCATCAGTTTCTGAATCATCTCCTGTTGAGGATTGCTGCCTTCTGCCACCTTTGCCTTCTCTGCCGCTGCAAATTCAAAATAAAATTGTGTTTTTTAACGTAATTTGGCGGTGTGTATCATATACTACACAAATATTGCAAATTAAATAATATTTGAATGTAATCCTGATAATAATTTGCAGTAGTCAGGAAGGTATTTTTGTCTTCAATTATTGATCATAATAGAGTCTGTCTATATGTGTCTGTTTGTGTATATTATTCCGTTTGACATTGTTGAAAATATTTTTTAATTACTTTGACCATTTAGAGATTTTTATTTTTATTTTATTATACGCGTATGTAATTCCAATAACATACCACTTATTCTAATTTTATAAATTTATTAATTGTTAACAAACTATTTGCATGCCCATGTGACGGCAAAATGTGGAGAACCTTTTTCTAATACAACATCTCTGTGTACGTATTACCAATTACCCATGTTTGCAAAGTAATAAATGATTTGATTTAATTTGATTTGATTGTGTCAGTGATGATGATGATGTGTCAGTAGTATTTCAGTCTTAAGTAATAAGGGGCAAGCCTATTGCCCATTAACCGGGATTTCAAATTCAGTCTAGATTGCGACTACTAAATCAAAAAGAGGGTCCAAAGAGTTGAAAAATCTAATTGTAAAATTAAAACTTACGTTTTAGGAATAGTGGCTGTAGTTTGATTCAGTCGATCAGTCTTTCTACTTGTTCTTTTATCACGCTTGTCTAAAATATTATCGACTTCTGTAGAATTTGTCTTGTTGTACTGTAACGGTACCACAGCCATTTCTTTACTATAATCCTTGTAAGTATCTTCTAACTTGGTTTTTAAAGGTATCACTGACATTTCCTTATTATTTTCACAATCATCATCATTATCTTTAGTTGTCAAAGGCACTACTTTTAATAAATTTATTTTTATTTCGTTATTCAATTCTGACTCATCAGCTGATGGTTTTAGAGTCCAACTGTTAGTGTCAAATTCTTCATTATTAATTCCACGCTTGATTCTAGTATTTGTTGTAATTTCTGGGGGTAGTTTTGTAACAGAATCAATTTTACTTTCGTCACCTTCTAATTCTAGATCAAACTCCTTTTTTTCGTCCGATCCTTCATGATCAAAATCAGTCTCATCCTCAACACTTGTTTCTATCTCCTTTTTGGTACCATCCAAATTCTTATTCAAGAACCTTTTTCGTCTTTTGTCAACATATCTTTCAAAATATTCATGCTTTAATTTGTTAATATTATCAGCGTTGCTATCTGTACTTAAACTGTGATCTCCAAACATCCCTCCTTTGAGTACAGTTACATGTTCAAGCTCATCATCTCCTTCATCAGAGTTCTCATATTCTGACGTATCTTCATGTTGTATTATATCATCTTCCTCCGGTTCATATACAGGCTGATAGGAATATAATCTATGGCCTACTGGTTCTCCGTGAACATTATAAATAGTATACACAGCAGTTGGAAAATTTTCGTCGTTTTTCTCTGCACTAGTTGGCGGTTCCATTTCTGCATCGAAGTCAAACTTCTTCATGATTTTGAAGTTTGCGTGTCTTAGAGTAGGTTTAGATGTACCATGGTTGTACTTTTCATAAAGACGGTCTAAATACTGTTGGGACGGATCTGATTGGTGGTGCAGATTGTTATAATACTGTCTGTAGGCGGATCTTCGATGTCGGGTTTCTGGTTCCGGTTCTGGGATTGACCGTCGTCTTCGGCTCCAGCGGATTCGTGGATGTTGGTAGAGTGTGCACCTGGAAAGGAAAGTATATCTAATGCACTAAGATAATCATGATGGCCAATATTACCACTCCTGAGAATAAGCCCTGTTCTCTTTAAGGGAGAGTCATGAGTTAATTTTACTTGACGAGGGTAGTATATATTATTTTTGCAATGTAGTTAATGATCTTACTTAGGCAACTCTCTTGGACTCCAATGACCACCAACGCAAGTAGCTCCAGGCGGACCCTCAGACAGTACATATCCTTTCTCACACTCATACATTATCTGCTTGTTGTTCACTACCTGAAAAACAAATTGTATTTGAAAATGAAACCGATCTTAACTGAAAAACTTAAACATATATGATGAAGTCAAATACCTTTTTAACGTAAGGTCGATAGTCATATAAGCCCATGTTACCAACGAGTAAAACTTTTCCATTTTCTATGTAACCAGGGAATGGACAGAATACTGTAACAAAAGATTTATAAGTTATCTGATGGTTTTTAATGGTAAGGGGATGTCAAACATATTCACATACTGCTAATGATTAAACTTTAACCTGAAGATGACTGGAAGTACTCCAAAGAGCTTTCCATACAACATGCAACCGGGCCTCGAGAAGAAAGCATTATTGGACCATGTGCAAGAGGTTGATTGTACGTTTATTCTTAGGCAGACTAAAACAATAATTCAAGGAGTTTAATTACCTTCTTCACACTTCGGCGTATCTCCGCTCCATACTCCGTACGAACACACAACGATGGGGTTCCCCTTCAGCTCAAAGCCGTCCTTACAGCGGAACCGCGCCTTCATACCGTGCTCAGTCTTGGGTGCGATGACCATGCCATTCCGAGGAGATTTTGGCATTTTTTTGCACCTGCGGGCATTAAGACTTTTAGTTGACGTCACATTAATTATGAATAGGCTAGTCTTAAATATCTGTAATTCACTAACTGTTGACGATTAGCAAAGAAAACAGATTCGAGAGTGACCTTATCATCATCATCATTATTATTGTAGCCGAAAGATCTCCACTGTTTGACATAGGGCTACCCAAAGTGTCGCCACATTCACTGGTCAAGTGCCTCTCGCTGCTCGGTCTACGGATCCCCGCCACTTTCTCCAGGTCATCGGTCCACCCAGTGGCAGGACTTCCAATGCAACGTTTTCCAGTTCACGATCGCCACTCCAGAACTTTTCAGTGTGACCTCTAGCTAAATTAAAAATTGTTCACTAAATAATATGCAAATGTTAGGCTGATGATAAACTAACCTGGCTGGCTGACACCTCGGTATCTGCGTCCAGGTTCCATTGTTACACGTCACGGCGGCATTACTTGAGGGGAATTCGAAGTCCTTTTCGCAGTCGACCACTATTATCTCACCTGCAATTGAAATAAATGTCTTCATAGTAATGTCAGGAAAGCCAATTTCTAACCAATTTCTTTCTCTTTTACAGCTCTTCGCCTAGTGGTTACACCGATGCTAGTATCTTACCATGTTGTACCATGGTTGAGCTGCCAACGATTTGCGTGTTCGCCTCCTGAGTGGTGTTGTCTCCGGTCTTGTTCTCCACCAGCACCACCCGACCCTGGGACACGTGAGGCACCACGCACGGTGCTGGAGTGAGGGAAAGGGCACAACTTAGTATCTCGCTAATGATGCCTTGAACGTTTTAGTCAGTATTCATGAAAGTGTTAGATCTTCAAGAATTCTCAAGGACTTTTTATCTTTGTTTACAAGACTTACTTGATAGCATTACTTTTGTTTTTTTTTTATAGAATGCGCTCAAAAACAACTTCAAGCTCAGACCATCGACGTACTATCCGACAACATCCCTTTACCTTTATCTGCACGTAAATTTTAGCATACATCCCACCTTAGGCCAATCTTTTAATCATGGTAAAATCTATTCCTGCCATTGCTTTCATACTCAGGAATAGAAGTAGACCCAACTTACCCAAACACATGGGCAGTGGATGACTCCAAGTGCCATCACTCTGGCAGATCGCGGATCCATTGCCCTCCATCTTCATGCCATCCTGACATCGGAAGATGATGGAAGCACCCAGGCCCGTGCCAGAGGAGATGTTCTCCAGCCAGCCGTTCCAGAGCTGGCCAGGGTGACCGCAGTTTATTTCTGAAAGTAAATGGTATACAGAAGTAAGATAATTTTAGATGACACTCAGTTAAAAATGTGTAAATGGTTTTAAAGTATTTTGTACAATAATTGAGTTAGAATTTTTTGTTGAATAAAATTAGTTTTTTTGTCTGTTCTTAAATTTTACATTTTGTTTGTTCTTTAAATAAATAAATAATAAAATTCGTTTAATTCAGATAACAGTGATCCATATTTTGTTAGTATTACACACATCTTACATACTAGTGTTAGTAACTCTCTTTACTCAGCAAGTTACTTTTACTGAAGTTTAAGAATCTTCCAACACTAATTTTTGACTGTGATTTTTTGTTAGTTTTGGCTCTATGATTGTATTTGAATGTGAGTTACCTTTGCACATTGGCTGTCCACCAGACCACTTCTTGTCGGCACCACATCGCCTCGTCGCGTCTCCCACAAGCCGGTATCCGTACTTGCATTCGTACGACACGACCGAATTGTACGCGCAAGACGTGTACACAGCCTTGCCGTGCCGCGGCGCCTCAGGCGGCGGACACTGCACCTGCGTTACCACTAGATGGCGACACGCGTCGCTTTAACATTACCCGATCAAAATATAGATGGCGTTGATACCAAAATTTCAACCATGCAAAATACATGCAAAAATAAAACGAACTCCATTTTTGTTGTACATTTATTTCACTACAGCGTTTAAAGATAGAAATTTACAATAAACATCGAGTACTACTAACATTGCTATATCATCTAATAGTCAGATAGGCAGTAAACGACAATTTTTTATCATGGCCACAGAAAGAAACAACTTTTGAAGTTGCGAAAAACGATAGCTTCATAGAATTTGAAGGTGACAACGTTTCTATAATAACATTACTTTTGATATACTACGTAATGTAATGGATGCTCAAACTGTCCCGGCATCTCCCTCTAAGCAGCATTAAAAGGAGAAAAAACAATCAGAATAATCCATTTTTGGGCAAACTTCAGAGGAATTCCCACTTTTGACAAAGAAATCCCACCCAGAACAAAATTTTGGTTTTTCTGAACCCAATATAGAATTTAACAAAATACTTTACACTCCCAAAATTTCAAATAATAAACTTTTACAACACCAATAATGTTATTTCCAATACTAATAACCAATCTTCGAAATTAACAAATAAAAAGTGGGATTTCCATATTTTGCGTCATGACAATGAAATTGCTCCGATGATAGCCATGATAATCATTTGTTTAAGCGTCATGCGAACTATACCGATGTAATGTAGAACGAGACCGGTACCATGCAACATTCCAAAATGAAGGACAACACTGAAATCGGCAACTACATTGTCACGAAGCAAGAGTACTCGCGGAGAATTTGTAAAAATATTTTGGGTCTTGATGATGAGTCCCTGGCTTCCTCGATTATGTACATAAAGTCTAAATGGTCGCCTATGAACAACTATTCGACGCTCAATTTCTGAAAACTTTAATACTTACTAAATTGTAGTCAGTAAACCGTTGAAAATAAGCGCGGGACTGCTAAACATTCGATCCTGCTGTTTGATTCCAGTATTTGATTTATTCGGACTAAAATGTTATTGGATTTTCCCATCCGGAATTTACTCAGCAGTATCCACAAATTCGCTAGGCTTAAAAAAAGACTTATATGTCACAGTACGTACCCAAGTCGTAATATTTTGTTGTTCTTGTATGATTATTATTAACACTTATTTTTTGTTATTGTTCAGTTCCGCTGTTATTATAATTCATCTTTTATGTAATTCGCCTTGTTTCTTCTGGATATATTTGTGTAGTGTATTTTGATTTGTTTAAATCGTTTATCTTATCAAATTTACTGTATGCACCTACTTAGATTATAAGTGAATGATGTGGTCTCCTATAACTGGAAGCGCACACTTATATTTGCCCCTGTTCTATCTGTATACTTTCATGTAATTGTGTAGTTCCTGTTGGAGATCCAATAAATAAATAGAGTCTGGATTTGAGCCCAGTTGTTGGTAACATACTCGCCCTCTATTACATGGGGCTTAAACATAACTGGCAAAATGTGGGTGTACTATAATATTAATTGTACAGTGTACATCTCTGCATGGCTCTTCGGGTTCGATGCATAGTCAGTAAGTACATTGACAACTATTAAAAGATTTAGCATCAAAGAAGATTTCCAAATTATTGGGGCTATACGGACCAAACGGATTTATTTCATCCTGACTTTCCCCCCTCGCGTTATTTTATCTATTTACGCTATGTCCAAATTGCTTCCAAAGATGGTTTCATATTCCAATGTTTACGATCCCAAGCTCTGAAAATCGTATCATTACACATCGTATGTTTGTTATTAGGTCATTTTTCATCTCAGTGACTCATCATCAAGATCCCTCAAAAAGAAGAAGTCCAAATCAAATCATCAATCTACTTACGGACGCAGGTGGGGAGCTCCTTGGGTGCCCACGCGCCGTCAGCTTGACAGTAGCGTTCGGCCTTGCCGACGAGCTCGAAGCCTTGTCCGCACTGCACCACAGCTCGACAGCCAAAAGTGTGGCAGTCAGCGGTCACCCAGCCGTGGGGAACGTCGCCTGGCTCGCCACAGGAACGAGCTGGTGATTAGTAGATTGGTGTTTTACATAACTGCTAATATTTTTTGTAAGATCTATCTCAAAACACTACGCAATATTAATGCTGTGAACAGAAATGCATTTAAGAGATCGGTATCTTGAAATTGGGAAACGTTGGTTGTGTCTCAGGAGTGGAAAAGTTATAAGCTGATTATCAGAGACAGAAAGGCTATGTGATTTTCATCGTAATCAGACGAGAGTCAGAGCAGTTTCTCAGACATTGTCCAAATTTACTCTGATTTCATTATGATTCTTTTGCTCTTATCCTATGTATTTTGGGGTCGGCGCAGCATTTGTATTCTTCTTTCATACTTCTATATTAGTCGTCATCTCATCAGACACCTCCACGCTGATACTCCATCATATATATGACGTATAAATCGTTGCATGCTTTATTCAGAACGTTCGTCATAATTTCGCAATATGTCCAAAAACATGATCTTTGAAAATGAATACTCACGTTCGCAGCTAATATCAGGTCCATACCAAGATGCCTGACCATCAATAGCCAGGCACTTGGCTCTAGGGAAGCCGTTCGTCACGTACCCAGTATGACAGTTATACTGGACGGTAGCATCGAGGTCGAAGGTCGCTTGTTCGGGGAGAGCCGAGTGGCGCGCGTGCTCGATCGTGGGCGGTTGGAGGCAGTAGACTGAGAAACCAGGTGGAGAGTTGGTAATTAGTACATACATCGTATGGTTATACATAATTTATATGCAATAGAGTTTTCATAATGTCTCGGCTTTGACCAAAGTTAGGCTAGAGACGAAGAATCCGAGACGAGTTTGCAAAGCGTCGAGTGTGTCACATTGAAACTATACTCATACCCTGATGTCTATAGCCCAGTTAAAGTTATTACTTGACTCAAGTCTTTTTCTTTTTTTTTTTGCTTGACTTTTGCAACCGTTTTTATGCAATAGATAAAAATTTTAACGAAGCAACCACCGTCAAAAAAGCAAATCCAAGAATTCCATTTTTTGACAGTTCTATAACTTAAAGCAATAACTTAACTGAAGAATAAAATCGCATCATAATTTATTACCAGAGTAGCAGAGTACGCAAGAATTGAGCCAAGTAGTATATCATCTAAGCAATATAACAAAGTTTTGAACTTGATTATTGTATATCAGATGTTGTGGTAAGAACTTTATTGATTACGCTTTTGTACTTAGTTTGTGCTCAAATTCAAGTGGGCAATATAACGGCCCTTTTGTATCGGTTGGGTAGATTTAGGACCAACTTGCTATTTCATGTTTATCTGATGATAAATGAGTTCTAGATCTTCCTATCTTCTGCTTCTTATAAACTCGATCTGGAGCAAAGGTTTAAAGTTGAAATTACGGTTTTTTCCTACTCCTCCGCTTTACTTTCTGATTAATATCGTTGCGGGATCCAAAGCAGTTAAATTTATTCTCTGCGACTTCATTGTTTCGGCACTTTTCTGGTGGTCGCCACCGTTGATTCTGGCTTTCAAGAGTTACAGTGGTTTGGAAATAGTATGGCGGGTTTGTCCCAAAAAATATATAGGTTTAAAGTGATTGCGACCAGCCCATCTGAATGCTGTTCAAGAAACCCTAATTGTCATTGTTTTTAAAATGCTGACAGCTTTTGAACGCAGTTTAGATTTGCTGATCAAGATCAGCTCAGCAAGTCGTCATTGAAGAATGTCTGTTAAAATTTTATTCCATGTTTATTAATACATACTATTCTCCTTGCAGGCTGGTGGCTGGCCAGCCCATTTGCCATCCGCCTGACAGCTCCTGCTCTGCAGACCCACGACGTGGTACCCGTGGGGACAGGAGTATACCGCTCTGAAGATGAAATGGGATTCAGTAAGTGGTGGTAAACGAAAAGTGGTGATAAAGAAGGCGGATACATAACTACAGAATTATGTGATTGGAAAAGGTACATAGGTAAATGAATACCAAATACATACAAGTACATGTTTTAGAATACCTAATGACTGATTGAAGTACTAAAACTCAGTAATGGTAATAACTAACTTTTGCTCGCGTTAATTTAGAATTTGACAATTAAACTCTTAACACTCTGCTACAGTTTCTATAATAGTATAATTCAATTATTATTCGAAAGACACCTGGCGCCATCTATTATCATAAGAAAGTTATTGTTATTTTCTTCAGAAACAGTACTTTTTTGGTGTACTTAACCTAACTTCAAAACACTTTATATTCCCTTAAAAATCGTAGTCTATTTTTGTCTGCATTGTTTAAAGGAACCTAACTAACCTAACGAGGGGCTGCCCCGAGTTTCGATTATGGGGGCAGAGATACTTCCGTCGCATACATTTCACAATATTACGGTTTCACTTCGTTAGATTACAATCTACCGAAAAATAATTCGTCATATTGTAACCAGTATGTTCGTTTGTCAATTTTTCGAGAGTTCGCAATCTCGCTAATTATATTACAAACTAACGGTTTTTACAATGTGACCCTGACATAAATGCAAAACTTCAGGATGATCGGTCTAATGGTTTAAGCGTGAAAAGATAACAAACAATTTAAGAAAAAAACTTGTTTTCGTATATATTTTGTAATGTGCTAAAAAAAAGGAAGACGTTATATTAGTAAGTAATCAATAAGTAAGTATGGATGGGTATGGAAGTATTATAATATCCCATTGAGGAAAAGTGAAGTTCCATGAATGTATAATTACTTCAATATCTGTTTTAAGGCGCTTAGACGAGCTAAATTAGCAACTCTATTTGTGGTGGTTCAAACTTCGTTTGAAATGCTGTTAGAATAAAGTTCTAATCAGCTTGCACTACAAAGTGGTTGTTACGTCAGCCACTGCGGGCCGAATAGCGCGAAATGAGTGGTTTCGATCGATTTACAAAAAAACTGTAATTGATTGGATCAAAAAACTGAAACAATATCATGCTAATATATTGCTTGTACAATTATTTGACAAAAAATCAGAATGATCGCATGTTGATTTCTTTTTATCGAGCCAAATTCATTGTATTATGTTTTCAAAACAGTATCATGCTAGCATATATCCCGAAGAATATCATATATTTTTCTAGCCTTGTTTATAGCAGTGAATCATATACTTTTAGTAATTATAAAACTCGCATTTAGCTCATGTAGTCGCCTTAAGCTTTCACCGG
Organism: Xestia c-nigrum; assembly: GCA_916618015.1. Lineage (NCBI taxonomy): Eukaryota > Metazoa > Arthropoda > Insecta > Lepidoptera > Noctuidae > Xestia > Xestia c-nigrum. The sequence continues at coordinate 25,857,847 of OU745248.1, read as the reverse complement.
GCTTTCGCGGTTTACAACTTAACTACCATGTCACATACGGGATATCTTTCGTGAATAACAGCTCTTGCAAATGACAGTGTAAAAGGGTTTGTACGTTTTAGCCGTTTTTTTTTACGACATTTAGTTTTTTTTTTAAGTAGCGGTCCCACATATATTAATCGATAGCTGGTGTCAATACAAACAAGTTTCGTATTTGGCTAATGTTCTAAAGTGACACGATTCAGAGATATGAGCTATCAAAGTTTAAGTCTATTCACTGATGCAATCTTCAGAGCAATTCGGATTTGATCAGACACGCATAAAATGGGTTTCAATGGCCACGCTTCATACAAAATTGTCCCAAGCTCTTTGCTTCAAGAACTTTGGAGAGAGTTTGAAACAGTAAGATGAATAAAAATATATTTAAAAAAAAGGCGAAAGAAAAAAAGGAATGCCAACATACTTATCGCCAAAAAGCCTTCCAGTTAGGGTGACCGTTCCTGTGATTTCAGGCTGCGTCAGTTCAGGGCATTCACGATCTGAAACAAGCAAAATAATAACAATTAGGCGAGTAGCTAAGTTAATTATGGCAAATCGGTGGTTGAATTCGTTTCATAAGGTGTTAAAAAATTAACTGCAAGAATTTCGTGTACGTACTCGGTATCAAAAACCAAATATATTCAAAAAAAAAACTAATTTACAAGCATTTTTAGTTTTTACTTAAAAAAAAAACATTGCCAGTCCAAAGTCTGCAAAATGTAATGGGAAAGTTAGAATCAGCTGTCTACGTTTGCGCTGTCGCAGGGGTGAACGACCACGTGCGCGGCGCCCTGCACGGTGCAGTCACAGTACAGTCAAGTACGCATATTCAATCATTTTGTGCGCTGTGAAAATATTACATATCTTTGAAACGGATCGTTACTTATATAAAGAATTCGTGATTATTTGTGATTCCAAACAACTCCTCTATATTTCTTGCAGTTATTTTTGACGTGATAACGTCTTATAAATTGATAATACCAGCAACACTCATGAAAAATAGTAACGTTCCATGTTCCATAGTAACGTTCCACCGTTCCACGTGTTTTATTACATAAAATAATGATTATGACGTTTTTTGCGGAGTTTTAAAACAGGCCGACTCAAAAGTGTCCTTGTTACGTAACATCTCAAACGGTAAATGATAAATGATAAATGATAAACGATAAATGATAAATGATAAATGATAAATGATAAATGATAAATGATAAATGATAAATGATAAATGATAAATGATAAATGATAAATGATAAATGATAAATGATAAATGATAAATGATAAATGATAAATGATAAATGATAAATGATAAATGATAAATGATAAATGATAAATGATAAATGATAAATGATAAATGATAAATGATAAATGATAAATGATAAATGATAAATGATAAATGATAAATGATAAATGATAAATGATAAATGATAAATGATAAATGATAAATGATAAATGATAAATGATAAATGATAAATGATAAATGATAAATGATAAATGATAAATGATAAATGATAAATGATAAATGATAAATGATAAATGATAAATGATAAATGATAAATGATAAATGATAAATGATAAATGATATATGAGAAATGATATTTATTCAGCAAGTAGGTTTTCTCAAACACTTTTACACGTCATTTTGACGTGATAACGTCTTATAAATTGATAATACCAGCAACACTCATGAAAAATAGTAACGTTCCATAGTAACGTTCCATAGTAACGTTCCACCGTTCCACGTGTTTTATTACATAAAATAATGATTATGACGTTATCACGTAAATCTATCGTCCGTAAACCGACTTTACAGACAACCATTTTTTTTTTTTTAACACCTTATGTAAAGGGTGTAACGATGCCGAATGGCACTTGTTGTTGCAGAATCGAGATCATACCTTTATTTTAGTTTTTCGGATTGGAAATTAACAAATTACTTATCCCACTCCAGACCGAGCGGGAGGGAGTGTCAGACTTTTACTGCCTAAAACCCATCTATGTTCCCTCCTTTCCCTTTATGTTCCGGGGCCACGGTATCTCTTTCGAACAGACCCGCAGCCATCTAGATCATACTTGAGAATATCGCTAAATAAAATATCGCTGGACATTACCACACAGCGCCACCTAGTGCCACACTAAGCAAAGCTTGTGTCGTGGACACTAGATAGTTGACATACTACATATATACTTTTTTGTTTTTTGCTCCTACCGGGATTCGAACCCAGGACCCTAAGAACGTAAGGCAGCGTCACTACCACTACGCCAATCGGGTCGTCACCTTTTATGTTACGTAGATATTGAGGTTCAAAGTTCCAACTTTTTCACAATAAATACAATTCACCATTACGATACAAATGCTCCATAAGTCCACAAATCTTATCGTACTCTCCATTGCTTATTAAAACAATAGGTAGGTTTACCCCAGCAACCCACAATAGATGCGTGGGATCATAAACATCTGTTATCAGCGTTCAGTTCAGTTATTTACTTGGCCCTGTAAATTCGCGGAAATAATTTGTTTTTGTTAATTTTGTCGGCTTTGCTTTTGTGTTTGACTAAATACTAATTACTTAACTTCTGTAGGGGTAAGGTTACATTTATGTAAAGTTAATGTATATTACATAACATAAGATAACATGGCGCTTGGAAACCTGGAAGGGTTAGGCAGATGTCTAGCTGGGGACTTATCGCCACTATCGTGGCGTGCCCTGCACGGGGTTGGGACAGCCCTGAGCGGCGATTTGGAGCGGCAGCGGAGTTTCCCCCGGCGTAGTGCCTCCGCGCGCCATTCATGCGCGCAAGGACATTCGCCTCCAGATTCCATGGCGGCAATCCGGCAAGCAGGCCCGCCGCCTCGCGAGAGATCGTGCGGTACCCACGGACCGTCTTTACGGCTACCACTTTTTGGGGCGCGTTCAGGTAATGGGCGGCTCTCCGCCTCAAGGAACGCACCCTCACTGGGGCCCCGTAAAGGGCCATGGACTGCACGAACTAATCCAGACCTTGCTGCTGCAACTGAGAAACTCCTGATGGCAAACGCAATAACACGTTGTCCGATCTGGAAATTGAACCCAGAACCTCATGCTCGCAGTCTCGCTTGCGACCACTAGACCAATGACACAGTCCAGTCGAGGTATATAAATAAATCCATTTTATTTTACAACTAGCAGACCCACGCAACATCGTCTGATGCGTCACATCAAATAGAAAAAGCCCACAGAAGAAATAAATATTCCCCGTTTTTGCAACAATTTTCATTTATGCTCCGCTCCTATTTGTTGTAGCGTGATGTTATATAGCCTATAACCTTCCTCGATAAATATACTATCCGACACAAAAAGACTTTTTCAATTTAAATCCGCAGTTCCTGAGATGAGCACGTTCAAACAAACAAAGAAACTCTTCAGTTTAATAATATTTAAAAATATATAGTATAGATCGAAAGCGCCAATCCAATTTATCCATTTACTTGAATAAGATGATGAATAGTTGAGATAATTAGTTGAGTAAACACAGAAGCCGACATTAGCCCGGCCCCTGCAGTCTGTCTGGATGTTATCCTAGACTAATCACTCTATTGTTTGGTCGACGATCAGGTTCTATTGCTAGCTGATTGAGTAGGTGTTATATTAATTGAATTGTGTCCAAATTATATTGTTTTAAGTTAGTAGTGAAATAGTAAAGGACGGTTTCGAAAGCTTACATAATTACTCTACTGTTAACATTAAGGGGCCGGCGGAGCATACCAAAAAAATAAGGTTAACTAGCATTCACAAAAGTAATTAATGATAACATAAGAGAAAAACAAAATCAAATGAATAGCTCTAGACATGAAATACAATAGTATACCTTATTTTTAAGAGTTTACTTTGCTAACGAAACATAATACAAAGAAAAATAAAAATAATAAATACCTATTTAAATAGGTATTTATTATTTTTTGTCGTTTTAATCCCTAAATTACCAACTATAGTACTCATAAAAATACTAGTACGGGCCGGATAGTACTCATGAAAATTAACAACTAAATATTTCTATGGGGCTAACTGTAAAATCTAAAAAAAAATCAGCTGCTTCATACATTATTGGTTGATAACTCGAAAAAATGTAGGCAGCAGCTGATATTTTTTTTGGAGATTTCATAGTTCGTCCCATAGTAAAAGTTGTTCATTTTCACGAGTACTATCCCCCCTAACCCCCCCCCCCCCCCTATTCCTACCCTTAAAGGGATTAAAACGACTAAAAAATAACGTTGTATAAATATAAATATTACAAAAACACTGTCTCATCTACGAGTAAATGTGTCAAAGTGTCAATATGTTTAGAACAAACGTCATTACTCACTCACGAACAGACGGACTATCACAGCAACCAAAATCTTGGACCTAGAGAAATCCAAGAGAGGACAAGGATTGGTGGGTTGGTGGGTCAGGTATTTCAAAATTCCCAAGGGTTAACGAAGTAAGTTTTCTATTCTAAGTTGATAAAGTGAACTACTTATGTGAAAAACGCCTGTTAATTATAACATTTCATTTTAACGAAATATGACAATGAATGGCGGTTTGCTATGATGTCATGGGCAGGCGTTTTATAAATGTGTACGATTTTTGTTTATTTTGAGTTAAGAGAAACACCAGAACCTTGGGACACAGGCTTCCTCACTTACCAACTTATGCGTCACCACGTGGTTTCGAAGTGGTTTGGTGGAGGTCATAAATATCTCTTTTTCATGGAGCGACTGCTTGTCTGACCTCCACAACCCAGTAATTCCCAGTAATGTCCTGGGTAATACGATTTACCACTTGGTAATACTGGTTGTCAGACTTTTTAGGCCACTATCTGTAACGACTGAGAAAGTTGGACAAATGACAGCCGGGACCAACAGCTTAACGTGCTTTCCGAGGCACCGAGGAAACTTGGTATGTAAGGGTGGTCACCCATCCGCAGACCAACCTAGGCAAGCACGGCTCGAAAGATCGACCCGAGCGGCTGTTATTATTTAGCCACGAGCTCTTCGAAGCAACAAGCTTGAAGAAAAAATAAGTTCTTGGATTTCGCAGGCTTCATTTAACTTCAGGATAAGAGAACTAAATGACTTTATTTACTGACGTCAAATAAATATTTTTCTTTCTTTCTTTCATAACATAAAATTATACCTCTTAAAAAGTCCAACATAACCAACATAAACGTTAAATGCAAAGTTCATTTCAACACCCACGAAGCACCTCTCTCAACTGACACATCAAATAAACCTACCCTAATGAACTACTATTCCACAAGTCCGAGATAATAAAAAACCCACCCCTTTTTGCCCCAGTTCACTTGAGAAGAATATAAAAAAAAACAATTGCTAACTCCGCTAAAATTAATACGACCACTTGGTATAAATTTTATAGCTGAGGAGCATAAAGCGATATAAAAAACTGTTGGGTGGAAAGTGCTCAAACGGGGAGGAATAAAAATGTTGTTGAATTTAAAGTTTTCTTACTGGACTTCATGTTACTGTGTTGGTTTACTCAGAAAAATTGTTTGTGGTCTTATAATTTACTAGCGCTTCACCCACGACTTCGTCTGCAAAAATTGTGGTAGCTCGGCCAATTTACATGATATCAATTTAATTTATATCCTTGGTTACTCGGTAAAGATGTAGCTCTCTAATGGTGGTATGATTTTTAAAGGGGTTAATTAGTTGTCGAATTAAATCGTAATAAATAAACAAAATATCTATACTTAATATTATAAAGCAGAAGAGTTTGTTTGTTTGTTTGGTTGAACGCGCTAATCTCAGGAACTACCGGGTCGAATTGAAAAATTCTTTTTGCGTTCGATAGTCCATTTATCGAGGAAGGCTATAGGCTATATAACATCACGCTATGACCATGAGGAGCGGAGCAGGAATGAAAAATGTTGCAAAAACGGATTTTTTTTTCCTTTCATTTTTCTCTCTGAACTGAACTGACCGGTCAAACTTGGAACGAGTGATTATTTTTAAACTATAGATATCATTGAATCACTTTAAATGATAACGTCTATTGCTGAGCATGAGTTCCTGGGTTCGATTCCCGGGTCGGATGAAGTGTTATTGGGTTTTTCCATCAAGGATGTCTCAGTAGCAATAATTTGTGCCCAATTGATGGCAATTGGCTCGCCCCTATTACATGGAACTTAAACATAACTAGCGAAATGTGTGTGTACCACCAATGCCAAACACCTTGAGGATAACAGATGTGATGTTATGTTATGATTTTGTCTACATCATGCAATGTACCTTTAATAATAATAATATCGCTGGACGTCAACACACAGCGCCATCTAGCGCCACACTAAGTAAGGCTTGTGTCGTGGACACCAGATAGTTGATGTACTACATATTATATACTTTTTTGTTTGTAAATACATACTAATTATAAATATAAACATCCATGACTCGGAAACAAATGTCCATGCCCAAACATTTGCTCCTACCGGGATTCGAACCCAGGACCCTAAGAACGTAAGGCAGCGTCACTACCACTACGCCATTCGGTCACCTTGGTTACTGAAATGGATGGTAGTGCCTTTGCCGTTCGTCAAATAAGGTTTTTTTAATGCAAGTTGCAAGATTAAAATCCAAATAGCTTCTTTGACAAATTAGATTTTGATATTATTTCGGCATCGATCGAAACAACTTACTTTATAAACTTCAAACTCCGACAATAAAAGCCTTCAACCATAAATACACCAATACGATTGACAACGTAAAACGCCCGCAAATACCCCTAGATGTCGCCACCTGTCTTCACAAAAACTCAATAGATATAAATGGGCATAGTCTCCGTCACACAATCCCTAAAGCCTAAGGAGGCATTCGGGAGATAAATCACTAATCCGTAAAGCTTTGGGACAAACTCTTGGATTCAGAAAATTCAGTAAATTCAGGAGAATTCCTTGTGCAGTTAGTGGTACTCGTATTTGTGAGATACCGATATAAGAATGGGAAGCTACAATGGAGACTCATGGGGTTGATACCCTGTCATTTATTTCGATCAATTTCTTTTTGCGTATAACCCCACTACGGCTAATATACACGACCCGCACCGCCAAAATACACACACACACACATTATACACCACATGTAGAAAAGAAGAAAGGAATAGAAAAATAGGTACAAAGGTGATACCTTTTTCTAAAGAAATCTCTTCCAGAATACCTGCGAAAGGAAAGTAGATAAAAAAGATGTATAGTGCGTAAAAGATGAGAGAATGAGTAAAATGAGTAGGTATATAGGCTCAGTTTAACCGATTTCAACAATAGGAGGAGTAAGATTTTACCTCGTAAACTGCGAATTTAATTAGAACGTGATTTTCAGTTGTAGTATACCCACAGAAAATTTTGTTTCTGAGTCCATTTTCAGTAAAACATTAATAAAAGCTTTGTGGCTGCTCGCTTATTCCATGGTGTTCAATAAGCTTTTATAGTGAGTGATCAATGTTTTCTAAAATGACGACATTTATCATTTAAACTTGAATAAAATAAGCCTACTGTCGTCGAGCGTTAATAATCTAAAACAAGATGATACTTAGTTAATTTAGCTTCCCCGCGCCGTCCATTATCTCAGCATTTGTGATTCGTCAAAGTTGTTTCAAAGGAAACTTTATGAAACGTAGATTTTAATTAAAATGACTGACAAATGGACGAATATGAAACCGTCATGGATTTGAGTGACGCCATTTTTTTAGAGCCAAGCGTAATTCGATTTTAACTTTTTGTTTCCAGCAATTTTGTCTTAGTGGAACCGTTAATAGAAATCATGTTGTATCTACTCCTCCACTATCTTCTCTGATTCATTTCGTCGCGAGATCCAAGACATTTAAATTATTTCTCTGTGACTTCGTTGAGCTTAATTGTCTCGGCGCTTTTCTGGTGGTCACCACTGTTGATTCCGGCTTTTCGGAGTGGCAGTGGTTTGGGAATAGTGTTGCGAGCTTGATCCAAAACTTAACAACTGTAACCTATAATGTTTTCTTCGTCTTCATCGTTTCCTCAATGTTGAGTATCGCAGTGTAGTCGTATGGACCACTCTGCCTTGCGCACGTAGACGGTGTACTCGGCCAAATACCATTAGTATTTCCAGACAATGCTTGTGCTGTCGTAGTTTCTTCCAAAAGAACATCGTAAAAGGAACACCAAAGTCTTCAGCTTGGTGATTGAGAACGGCTGTGAAAAATACTCAAAAGGTAGAACGAAGTTTACAGTGGTCGGAAATTCAGAGGCATTTTTTTTTCTAGTGCCAGGGAAGTAAAACACTTTTTTATTATTTAGTTTTCTTAGAGTTTTTGTTTTTCGCTTAAAAATTACTTGGAATTCGACGAATTTATAATGTGGCGTTATAGACGTAATACACCTGTGTGCATCCATTAAATGCCAATTTCGGTCTTTTTCTTTTTTGTCAACAAAATTCATGTTCTTTTTTTTTGTTGTCTTCAATTAATTATTTTCGTAAATTAAAGCTAGCCTAACGCCTAGAGTGGAAGTTCAAACAATATCAGAATATAGGAATTCATTTAGTTTTCTCAACAAAACCGGGTAAGAACCACCCATATTTTAATGAGGACCTAAACCTAAATTCCTTTTACTACAATTTTCTACACACAAAGGCTAACAGGCACCTTTTATCTTCCAACCTATTACAGAACCATTTCATATTAACGTTAATTTGACTACGGAACCCAAATAAAACGTCTTAAGCTTAAGCCGAGGTTTTAGAGCTTTCTCCAGTAATATGGCTGCCTCCAATTAATTATCTTGTTTTTGACTAAAAAGCTTTTTTGTGGTAATTTTTATTCGTTAATATTTTTATAGGACTCGCTAAGTGGTGTAGAATTTATCTACTTTGCTTTAAAAGGTTACTCATAGTTAATTCCTGTAATTATTTCACAAAATAGGTCCTAAAGGTCCATGTTCACCAAAAAGATGACGTTCTGGTTATCACAAAAACAGCTGTTTAGGGCGCTTAGACGAGCTAAATTAGCAACTCTATTTGTGGTGGTTCTAACTTCGTTTGAAATGCTGTTAGAATAAAGTTCTAATCAGCTTGCACTACAAAGTGGTTGTTACGTCAGCCACTGCGGGCCAAATAGCGCGAAATGAGTGGTTTCGATCGATTTACAAAAAAACTATTGATTGGATTAAAAAACTGAAACAGTATCATGCTAATATATTGCTTGTAGAATTACTTGCCGAAAAATCAGAATGATCGCTTGTATATTAGTATGTTTTTTATTGTTTGAAAGATATTTTTAGAGATACGTTCGTGATTTCTTTTTATCGAGCCAGATTAATTGTATTATGTTTTCAAAACAGTATCATGCTAGCATATATCCTGAAGAATATCATATATTTTTATGGTCTCGTTTGTAGCAGTGAATCATATATTTTTAGTAATTATAAAACTCGCGTTTAGCTCATGTAATCGCCTTAAGGGACATGTTCCCCTACAAAAAATTGTGTTTTAAACAGCTGTTTTCTGTGTAATCTTTTCGGTGAGTCCCGTCACGTAAAAATAACGCTGCCTGCTCAAATAAACATTATGTGTCACTACTATTTATTTCACTACTACACATTACTTCACTAGGTACACATTATTTCACTACTACAACACTATTACTTTAACTCAGCCTATTCGATAGTACTAAGTGGCCATTCATCATCATCTGCCTAGCCTTTTCTCAACTATGTTGGAGTCAACTTCCAGTCTGACCGGATGCAGCTGAATACCAGCTAAGTACTAAGTAGCTAGTAAAGTATCTAATATGAATCTACAATAACAAAAAAAATCTTAAGTTATAAAACAATAGCCCTAGTACTTTAAGACTTGGCTGTATAACGTTCGCAGACACATCACCTCCACTGCCCTCAGCGTTACTTTTCACAAGACCTGTACCTTCATGCTATTGAAATAAAGTACAAATTCGGAAGAATACGTATTCCTTTTTTATTTTTTTGGGATGGGAAATCATCAAATGACTTCTCCCACTCTGGGCGGAGCGGGAGGGAGTGTCGGACTTTTACTGACTAAAACCCATCCATGTTCCTTCCTCGCTCTTTATGTTCCGAGGCCGCGGTATCTCTTTCGAATAGGCCTGCAACCCCGGATACGTCTTCTTGACTACGCTGTCATTAAATGGATCTCATTTCCTTCTTCCAATTTATTTGGGGTTGGGAAAGTATATCTTCTATACAATGCAAATAAATTGTAGTGCAGTTTGTAGGTTCAAAACAACAAGGGATATCGTAAGGTAATACGTTAGGTATCCCTTGGTTGTCAGGCTACCGAGTTTGTCAGTTGCAGCTAAGTCAGAAGTATTCCATAGAGAAGATTTTGAATAATGGTCTCATTTCAAATAATTAATTGTTCTCATCATTTACTCGACTTATGAATGATTCTGAATCAGGGACCGTACAACCCCGAATATAAGTTAATTCTTTCGAAAGGGTTACATGTTGTGCGGCTTCAGTCACGGAAAGGGTTACCTGTTGGTAGTGGTAGCCCTTTCATAACACTAACGTTAGGGTAACCCTCTCAATAAGTTAACTAGTACAAGATGTTACCGGCTCCTGTATGGTTTCCAATTGAAGAAGATAACCCCTTGAAAGGGTTTTGTCGGGGTAACCAAAGGGTTTTAAATCAAATAATTTTAAATTACTTTGAAGTTGAGGAAAAGGTATTGTTGACCTTGGAAGTTTGGAATCATATAGAATCGTTCATTAAGTATTTCTTACTCGGTTTGATAGGACGGTGATTTCTTTTTTGACCGACTTCAAAAAAGAGGAGGCTCTCAATTCGTGGGAACCTTTTATTTATTTTTTATTTTTGTTGTGTATGTTCCCCGATTACTCGAAGATATCTGAACCGATTTGGATTATTTTTATTTTGTTTAAAAGGGTATACTTCCCAGGTGGTCCCATAATCATCAAGTCTGGATCTGATGATGGAATCCTGGAGAAATAGTGCGAAATCTTCAAATTGTATAGGCACACATAAAGCGATTTGGGTTGTTTTCGAAAGAATACTTTTTCAGAGTGGTCCCACTTCAATTTGGTGAAGATCTGATGATGAACTTCGGAGATAGGCAACGGAACTCCTCAATAAATGATAGCAAATGGACTGGGATTGCTGAAATCTCATGTCTATCTATTGTTTACACCAGTTCATAACATAACATCACGCCAGTACGCTGTGAAGGGTGAACCACTAAAAAGAGATTTTTTTTTTTTTTTTTAAACTAAACCGACTGCAAAAAACACAAAAAAAAGGAAAAATAACTTAAGCTTCAGAAGTCAGTGCCAAATAAACGAAATCAATCAACAAAGGTTTTACTAAGTTACTAGCTGACCCGCGCAACTTCGTCTGCGTCTCATAAGAGAGAGAGGGTTAGACAGTGTGAGTCAACCTTCAAAGATAGACATGAAATGCTAACGCGGACTCGTTTTAAGAGGAACAATTCCGTGCTACATGATTGTTGCTTAACTTTAACCGCTTTAGCTGTCAAAAGGAATCAATGATCACTGTTTTTGTAAAAAAAAAACACACTCCGCTGATATCGAAAGTCATACTCCAGCTAGGTCTAAAATTCTCATCAAGGACCATGAAATGAGTCCAACCACGATGAAGATGCTGTGAACTCTTCAGGACCACTTGTAACTGCTTTCACTCTTCACCGACGGACCTTGGATGAAACTTTTACTCTTGATAGGTTTAAAATTCTCTTAAAGGTGCAAATAATGAGCCCAAACATGAAAAAGCTTCAGTAAACTCTTGCGTAGATACCTCATGCAACTGCCTTCCGTCTCCATTGCTGACCTTCGATGACAGTCATACTTTAGGCAGCTCTTGAGTTCTCATCAAGCTGCGTGAAATAAGCCTAATAATAATATAGCTGCTGCAAACAGTTGAGGACATCTTGCATCTGCCTTCTGTCTTCATCGTTAGACCATGGATGATATTTATTCTCCAAGCAGGTCTTAAGTTCGTAAATCTAGTTCGTGGATACCGCACAATCTGCGGCGAGGCGAGGCCTTGCCGAATTTCCGCCGTGGGATCTGGAGGCGATAGTCCTCGCCCCGCTCAGCGGACAGACTCCATCGTGATCTCATGGCGACATGGAGAGACCGACTGTCGCAAACCCCGTGCAGAGCACGCCACAATAGTGGCGATAAGTCCCCTCTTTGAGAAGTCCTCACCAGACACGACTGTTTCGGGAGGTTCCTGCATCGCACCGGGCCAGAAGAGACGCCCAGGTTCTGGGCCGCCCCTGTGGAACATCGGTTACGACTGGGTGCTGCGTGCCGACCTCCCCAGTCTGGGACTTAGTTTATAAGTAGAACGAATTGCCTTTGCTTGTATGAATATCGGTGGCATTGCCCCACAAGAGAATACCGTACGACATCATGCTATGGAAATAAACTTAACGGGCTGTCTCTAAAAGTAAATCAGTTAAATCACGAATTCTTCTAACGGCGAATGCTACGGAGCTAAGTTTTTAAGCTATTGCATAGCTTCTATCGTGGGTCTTGAGCGTGGAGACCAAATCCAGAAATTCCGTAACGAAAATAACCTAACACCCCATGTCAGGTATAACAATGACAAGCTAGTGTTCTTTTTAATATATTGCCGTAACTAGTTACGGAGTTACGGAGTTGTAGGTTGTATATGTCACCGTAAAATTGTCAAAAACGTAATATTGTAATATCTCTAGCGATATTGTAAAGTCTCGAAATATTGTCAAATGAATATACTGCTTACAACAAAACGCATTATTTTTCGTGAAATGCATGCGATTGTAGTCAACTTACGCGGTGTGGAGGGAAGGAGGGGGCCCCTATTTCCGAGTGCAGGGTTTAAAGGAACCTAACTAACCTAACGGGGGGGTGCCCCAAGTCCTGATTATGGGGGCAGAGATACTTCCGTATGTTCAATTGACTGATAATTCGAGACATTACAATATCGCGAGAAGAAACACGTTATATTGTAATATAACGTGTTTGACAATTTTACGGTGACATATACATTTGATGTTAGACCTTCTTTGTAACCATTTTTATCAACTTATGCAATTATAATTATTTATGTATTTTATTTTCCGCTTGTTGCCGGCTCGAGGACAAAACGCAGACTGAATGTTCAGGCTCGGCTTCCCATCACAATGAAATTATGAATTTTATAATGAATGTTCCACACACACATACACAGACACGTCAAACTTATAACACCCCGTCGTTTTTGCGGCGTCCGAGCGCGGATCGCGTGCTTGCGAGCCGTCCGCGCGCTGGCTGCGCGCCGACCGCGCGTGGTAATGAATAATTATAATTGCATAAGTTGATAAAAAATGCTATGCAATAGCGTTACCGCGGCACTCCCCGAGTGCCACACGTCTTTTTTAAATATATATGTTCATGTCGCCTCGGTTTTTTAAATCTTACGGTTTGAGTCCAGCTCCTATCCTTTCCCTTCGGGCACTAAATAATAAGTGAGACGATCGAATGATATTTTAGTCCGATAGCGCTAGGTTTTGAGGTTTCAAAAATATTAAAGTTGTTTTGTTTTTCGCATATAGTTTCCGGACCATTTGCCTAACCTACTATATTAATTTGTGTCATTTTAGGTACTTTAGTTAGGGAGAAATTTGGCTATTTATCTTTTCGATTACAGTCAGTTAGAGGAAAAGAAAATGATAGTTGATTTCGTTATAATGACGTAGTAGTACCTAACTGATACGATTAGGGTGAATATCCCAGAATTCCTGAATAGCGGACTGGCCACAGAAAAAAAAACAAAATAGGCGGAAAAGCGGCAATCCGAACTCGATTTGTTTTTCGATTGACTTTTTTTTTATGTTTCTTGTATTCGCAATGAAAAGCACAGTGTTTACTTATTTAGTCCCTCGCTGTCGAAAATGTTACAAACGGGGTTTGCAGGCTATCCTAGATAAGATATCATAATTATTTTAAACTTTAAATTAATTTTGCCAGGTTTGATTCGAATAAAAATAATCAATCAACCACAAATCATCGAGATACTGAAAATGCAAGTCAGATGTGACACAAAACGCAATAATAAGCTTCACAGGTACGACTGTAGCCACAGGCAAGAAATAAGCAACTTTAAAATTTTTGAAACTTTGGCATCAAAATAGCCCAGCGCTATCGGACTATTTATGAATCCGTAAAAAAGACAAGATTTGATCATGTAGGAAACAATCCCGACTTTTCCAGGAACAAAAAACATTGAACTTTAAAAACTCTGCAATAATAACTATAATCGCATGTGTAAGGAGTCGCTACTCATCGCTAGGGCCTAGACTGCGTGTTGCGACTTGACGCATTCCTGCCGAATGTATGCAGTTTAGTACTTTAAAGAAAAGACGTGAGAGATAAAATTACAATACTGGTAGTCCGAATGGGTAACCCCTTCAACGGCTTTACAGTCGTTGAAGGGGTAACCCGTTCAAAACGACTTACCATTAAAAAGTATAACCCACCAAGAATGGGTTTTCGAATATACAGGTAATCATATCGAAAGGGTTTGGAAGAGGTTATCCATTGATGAGGGTTTTCGTAAAAAATGGTAACCAATATGAAATGGTTTTTAAAACAACACTTTGTCAAAACCCTATCAAAAACCCTATCAATGGGTAACCAAAATGGTCCCTGTTCTGAATACAACATTCGTTTTAATAATAATAAATAAATAAATAAATCATTTAATAAGGACCAAACATTTTGTACATTTTATGTACTGTACGGAAGTAAAGAATAACGAGAGAAAGTGCATCGGCTATCTTCGCCAATGTTCGGGTGATTTCGGCAAGCGCGGTGCGTGCCCTGCGACACGGAAGTGCCCTGCGACCTACGACCTCCGCCTCATTAGTCAAGCTCGGACGTCATCGGAGACGCATGCGTTTTCTTATTCATTCAAATTATCTATTGTCCTTTATTGTTTCCAAGTGAATTACTAATATAGATTTATACTTAAAAGTTAATCCGAGTTTGTTTTCTCTCCATTATAAAGTTCCTTTCAGTACCCACCAAACTGCGTAACAGTTTGTCGGCGGGATTCACGACTTTTGAATAGAGGATTCTGGATACAACCTTCATTTGAATAGAGAAGTCTAAATACAACCTCATTTTGAATTTGGGGTACCGATCTCCTGGTCCAGGTACCCCAAAACATACCACTAACAACGACAGTTGACAGACCCACGAATCACAGGCGAGACCAAAACGACCGACTTTAGTGCTTTGCGAGTTACGGAGGGACCTCAGTATGAAACGATGGTCAACTAACTACGGACCTGCCCTAGCAAGTGCTGATTGACCTTGAAGATCGACCTGTGCGGCTGTTATGATTAAGCCATGAGCTTCTCAGTATTAACCTACACCTAAAGGGTTTACAAAGGCCTATTAATGAAGCCGAAAGGCACTTGTTCTCCCTGTCATTGCCATAATTTTTTGTTCTAGTCTAGACCATACCTGAGAACCTTTTAGTTACGGAGATATTGGGACCTAAAGTTCTATTTATTGGACTTTTTTAAAAACGTGTGTTAAGTGTAAGAAATTTACTTTAAACTCCTCCACGACCCCCACAATATTCAATCCATTCACCAGCACAATGTTTTCAATTTTTTTTTTCACTCTAAAATATAAGTCATTTCCCAGCAATCATTTTTGCATAGAGTTATACTTAGTTTGATACACTGAATGCTTGGTTAACGGCATCGTCAAGAGAGTCTGCTTACACCCCGTTTAAACAAAAGACCGAGCCCATATTTCTGCTAACCACACTCTAATAACCTTCTAACTCCACTCTTCAAGTATCACGGCAAAAGTACAAAACATTTGCATAAAGTCGTAACACACAAAGTCAAACAGTTGAGCGTTTCTCCCGCCAGTGTAGACTTG
The DNA here is from genome assembly GCA_916618015.1 of Xestia c-nigrum. Classification (NCBI taxonomy): domain Eukaryota; kingdom Metazoa; phylum Arthropoda; class Insecta; order Lepidoptera; family Noctuidae; genus Xestia; species Xestia c-nigrum. The sequence goes on along the minus strand of OU745248.1, from coordinate 25,841,893 downwards.
ACCTTGGGCACAAAGACGGTGGGAGAGCCCTCCATGTCTCATAATAGCCCTCCAGAGGCTGGAGGGCCAAGTGGAGGGGTATTTTCATGCCCCGTTTGTGGAGTATGAAGTGTAGTATTGAAAAGATGTGTATTGGAAAGTAGGTGAGCTTGGAAACTGATGTTTTTTGATCGGAGTGTGGTATTTGGAATCAATGTTTGGGTTGATTTGATGAGTTTTGGCTGGAGTCCTGGAGCTGATTTGAACAAGAGCATTATTTACATTATGGATCTTCTGAGAATGAACGATTCTCAGTAGATCCATGTTTTGAAATCAGGATCAACTGAGAAAATTAATCTCATAAGATCCAACATGGATCTAGCCAATGGATCTTCTGAGAATGATCGATCTTATCTATTAGGTACATTTAGAAGTGTATAATTTGGCAAAATTAACCATCAAGTCACGCTGAAAACGCGGTATTTAGCATGTTTATTAACAGTTTTGAGTTTCCAAAATTTCAGCACTGTTGCAAGCACTGACTAGACCAGTGACCATATCAGTTTAAAAACTTATGAGATCGCTTTTGTAGGTCAGTGGGCATATGATCTTTGGTTTGCAGAAGGAACTTTAGACTTTTAAGTTACAAATATAATGGTTGTGTGGAAGATATCTCAGGAACGTGACGCTTTAGAATGCTGGCGGTTTAATACAGGTTATAAACGTGGCTGTTATTTTGAAAATATATTTAACAAAGGCAAAGGTTAGGCAGGCTAAAATTTAAATTCGTGTGTAATAAATACAGTATGTATATTTCACCGTAAAATTGTCAAACACGTTATATTGTAATCTCTCTAGCGATATTGTTAACTCTCGAAATATTGTCAAACGAACATACTGCTTACAATAAAACGCATTATTTTTCGTGAAATGCATGCGATGCGATGGTAGTCAACTCACGCGGTGTGGAGGGAAGGAGGGGTCCCCCTTGCCCAGTGGTATCACTCTCATGAAAAGAAAATGTGCCATTCCTGAGAAATACGGTACCGATTAATATAACCTAACCTTAAAACACTTTATATTCCCCTAAAAAGCGTTGTCGACGGAGCCTAACGGATACCTAACTAACCTAACGTGGGGGTGCCCCAAGTCCCGATAATGGGGGCAGAGATACTTCCGTATGTTCTGTTGACAATTATAGGTATTTAGAGAATTTACAACCTCGCTAGAGAGATTACAATCTAACGTGTTTGTAAACACCCTACTCCATCTAGTACCGATGTATTTAGTATCGATCTGTTATACATGCATGAATATGAGCCAAAACTTTTAACAGTAATAACAAATTCAAACGCTAGACGGGTTTTAACAAAATATCTGCATTGAAATATTTATCTCTACGCCTAAAAACTGCACGCATTTTTGATTTGAACAAAACTGGAATTGGCAGTCCCTAAAAGCTTGTTTCCAACGAAACAAACAACGAAATAAATTCTATATTTAAATGGTACGCGCGAAGACCAAAGCTATGCAAAACCAGTTAATACGGAAATCTCTTTGTACGGGAAATCTATTTAAAATGTTGCTATGTTATACTGGATATTTATTGCTTGATGTGTCGCTGAGAGTACACTCCTAAACTGCAGTGAATCGTGAGTGACGTTTCGACCGAAAACTGACCAAGTGCGTTGTTATCCATACAACGAGAACTGTGCGCTTTCAGCTTACGTGGGGCTGCCAAACGAGCGATGGATAAATGAATAGATTATAGGTGGTTTATTGAACACCAAAACGAATACACAGCTATTTGACAGTATTGCTAATTATAAGGGTACATTGGCGGTCACATCGCTGATAGCGCTGATGTGTTACAGAAAACTGGATGGACTTAACGAACTTTAATTATCTGCTACTCTGAGCAGTAGCACCGTAGTCGCCCTGGATGTGGGATTAATGGCGTAATTAATCTCATCATCATTGCATTCCTGTTCTTCCCGAATTTATTTGGAGCCGTAGTAATTCAGCCGTAGCATGTTATCTTCTCCAAAACTTCTCCTTCTCTTCTTTATTTGACGACCCAAATGGCGCAGCGGTATTGAGGCCTGCCTTTACGTTCCTTGGGTCCCGGGTTCGAATCCCGGTAGAAGCAAATGTTTGTGTTATGAGCATGTAAGTACGTTTATTTCCGAGTTACAGAGTTCCGAGAACTATCTAGTAAGAAAAACAACACAACTTCGTAACTACCCTCCATTTCTCGCGGCCCTACCGTATATCCAACACACTATGCAACGATGCCGAACGCGATCCGACTTGATCCATCCACATGTGTTCACTCGTGTTACTGCTGAAGCTCGGAAACTTTCAGCCTTGATAGCAGCCACGTCAAGTGATTTATTTTGTTGCACTTTTGTTGCAGTTTTGGCTTCGTTTAGTTTTCGGATTGTGTACTACAGATAGTGTCAGTTTAGTTTTGTTCTGGAAATTGGATAGAAGTTGTTAAAGAAGAATCTGTTTTTAAAAATACGTCTGGTTGTTACGGCATGTTTAAATGGTAGCTTATATTTTGCTAGGATTAGGTGAGAATTAGATGTCCAATATAATGAAATAAAAAATAGTCATTTTGAGTATTTGAAGAGCAGAAACCTTATGGGAACCGAAGTAGCCGTGTAAGTGGCGAAATTTTGGGGTAGTCAAATAAAAAGTCGTGGCAGAGACATAAAAGAGTTGATGAGGTTATTCCGGATAAAATTTTATCCGCTTAGATCTGAAATATCAGCGCGGGAGACATTATAATGCACATGTGTGTACTGTGTGCACAGAGGCAAGTGCACTTTTTATTCCCTCACCCTTATAGTTCGAGATCAGGCGCAGGACAAACGACGTAAAGTGCTTTCCGAAGAACGGGGGTATCATTGCGCCAACTTCCATACTCTGGCGATCAGAACACATTATAAAACAAAGGAAGACGGGTATTTATCGCGAATTTACCTTTAATTTAATCCCGCCGTTTCGACCGGATTGCACCAGCCGTGGTCGCAGGGAGACTGAAGTATTGGAGGTACCGCGACAGCAAAGTGAAGGCGTTTATTCAACTACCCTCACTCATCTTCATAAATGTTAATGAGGGCCGGTTCACACTAGGACAGCACACTACACTAACAGTGTCCGTATATTGAGGCGATTTCACTTGACGAGTACACTTAGTGATCACTGGATTCCAAGCTGAAGAGAGTTTGAAGCCGTCTTCGCGATTTAAATTCGGGTACTTCTTGATCTCAATCAAGAAGCGATTGAGATCAAGAAGTAAAAGAAGAAGTGTAGTAGTAGTAGAAGTATTCGCGATAAATACCCGTCTTCATTTGTTTTATAATGGGTTCCATACTCTGGTCTGATTTCATAATGGAAAAACCTAATAAAAATAACCGGAACCGTACGGTCAGCAGTCCGGCTTGCGACCGCTACACCAACGAGGTAGCTTTGTTTACTTGACACTAGCGGACGTCACGCGGTTTCACCCGCGTAATTCCCGTTCCCGTGGGAGTACGGGGATAAAATATATCCTATGTTACTCGTGGATAATGTAGCTTTCGAATGGTGAAAGAGTTTTTAAAAACGGTCCAGTAGTTTTTAAGCCTATTCATTACAACCAAACAAACAAAGTTTTCCTCTTTATAATATTAGTGTAGATAAAGCAAGATAAGAAACAGTAGGAAGTTTTTACCTGAGAGCTGGGCTATGAGGCACACACCAATTTATAACTATGGAAATTAACTGAAATACACCACAAATTACTTTCAGAACGATGTTTTACTAGTAAAAGAACATTACTCAGCCTTTTAGCTCAACAATGACCTACTATCCCTCTTTGTCCCAAAACTCGCGAGGGTCATATCACGTTCGTCCTCAACTCGTGTTGTCCCGAAGACCCGAGCCGAGGTCATACGAACATGTCATGGGTCATCTAATGTTAAAACGTGTTTGCTAGCATACAATGTGATCGATGGCAGGTCTGCTGCAAAGAAATAGATGTACCTACTTAATTTTATTTTTGATTCCATCGGAGTAGGATCTCGTGGCTATATATAACAGCCGTATGGGTCGATCTTAAAGGTTAAACGGTGCCTGCATATAGGTTGGTCCATGGATGGGGGACCGTCCGTTACGTACCGAGCTTTCTCCTTGCCTTGAATTAAAACACTATTGCCGGTTTAGAAAATCGAATTATAAATATGATTTTACTGTAATGAATTTGTGGCCATTTGAGAAGTTTAAACACTATTAAATTTTGTTTATGGTAACATTGATGTTACTTTGGCCATTTTTGTAAGATAATTAAAGAAAAAGAAAATGTTTATTGTTTACACTTTGTTTTAAATAGAGAAGCTAGTTGTGATTTTAGACTTTAACAGGCAGAATGTCTCGTAACTTGTGTTTTAAAAAAAAAGGTGGGACTGTCGATTTTGCTGCCATTCAGACGATGACGTTTGAAAAAAAGGAGAAATATATTGTGCTCTTATGTTATTTAAAAGTGAAATAAACTGTTCTTAAGTAGTTAACCTGTGTGTGGACTTATTGAACCAGTTATCTAACACTTGGAAAGCGCGGTTAAGCCAAAACTCTGACAACCAGTCTTAACAAAGGGCATCGTATTAGCCAGTACTGACTTGTGGAGGTCAGATATAGGAAATACTGGTATTCAGCTGCATCTGGAATCTAACCCTAGCATAGTTGGGAAAGGCTAGGCAGATGATGATTTCTTTAATTTTGTGTTTTCGCCGGACGAAAACAGGTAGTCTAAATGGAAATCCTTATAGATAGGTTTCAATAGATTTGTTTCTTTAAACCAGTTGAAACTAGGGGCAAGGGGCGGGTGTACTAGATTTCTTAATGGCACACTAGGCTAAAATAACTCCTACATTTATCAAACAAAAAACTAAGAAAATAGAACACGCAGACAAACCCACGGACATGACATTAAATATTAAAATGGGCCACGTCTCATCAATCGAACGTCTGATGTCGCAGGCATGTCACGTCGCAGGGAAATCACGGAATCGCCCAGAAGGGTCGAGCTCTAGTAACATTGTTTTTATATTTATTAGTCAAGACTTGGATGGATTGCCAACACATGCTGCCTAACAAAAGGATGGAAAGAATTTGTGAAGGGTAAATAAAAACCTTTTTGTCATGGGTCTAAGGGAATAAATTGTTTGATTTGTTTCGTATTTCGTCCATGAATAATAGATTTGTGATCTGTATGATTAAATGAAGTTGGGTCCGAATACTTTGCAAGATAGAAATATATGACGAAACTCTAATGGTTGCTATCTACTTCAGTACTGAACCTTAAAAAAGTTACTGCTTGTCTGAAACAAGAGTGACAAAACATTTCGGTGTCGTTTCGTGTTTGTGACTTTGCAACACGTGGAACAACAGAGCTGCAAGTAATGCTAGTCATATCCCAGGTGATTTTTAAAATCTGTTTCCACCAAGCGACAAAATCCTCGAGCTATTTTTTGATGTCACTGAATAAAGGACTGTATCTGTATTTCCTTTAAGAATCAAATTGGACGCATTTTACCTCTGTTCTCCTTGCAAAAAGAAGTAGCTGAGAAAGAGAAGCTGACTATTTAGAGTAGCGAACTATATTGCACTCTTTATTTACCTGCCTTTTCCCAACCATGTTGGGCTCGGCTTCCAGTCTAACCTGATGCATGATTTTACATGGAACGACTGCCTATCTGACCTCCACAACCCAGTTCATTGGAAACCGTTAACACTCAACTAGAATAGAATAGAAGAAGAAGAATAGAATAATCATTTATTCGCTAATGGACAGCACAACACAAAGAGCAGCACATACATATAGATTATAACAACAAACAGTTTAACAATTAATTAAAACAGCTCAACTGCGCTGAGCATGCCCATAACGAAAGGGTAGCCAACTCAGCATATGCTGGGTGTAAAACACTCAGCGCTGGTTTATTAGGTTTATCCGCCTCCACAGTATTAGCTTCTGTAGACCTGAATTGCCTATTTGGAAAACTATCAATCTACTGCGGACTAAAGTAGGCCGCACAATCTAGTAAATTGGGACTGGTATAGACCACATCCACACCCAATACAAATGTTGTATGTACTCCAGACCAAACCATGTCCTATATGTGCTAGTGTTCAAAGTGTCCAAGCACATGGAATTGTGTGGCTCTAAAAACGCCATCTGATGCCGCGATTAAAGTGTCCATATAAAAAAAGGTTTTACCACCGCGCATCGATTCAAAAGAAGAATAAGTGTTATAGTTTTTCAAAATAATTACTTAAACTTGTTGATTACTTAAGACCAATTTCCTGTTGTGTCTAAAGTCGTTAGTCTATAATACGTCACATCGTTTCCCTAATCTCAGTTAATCATGTCCTAGCTTGTAGTTCGTGAGGAACATGTCACGCTACAGCGAGGGACGTCCCGACACGGGTCGTCTCCCCGGACACTAATAAACACACTTTACATTTATTGAAGTAAGTACGGAGTACTAATAGACAACTGAACACTTATCGACATTGTGTGTGTTTTCTGATCAGTGATCAGTCTTTAAGCGACGAAAGTATGAAATGGATTTTAAATCAGCTTTTGGTTTCAAATCCATTTTGTGAACTTCTTTAAGTTAACAAAATATGATGTTATGTTTACTTGTGGCCTGTAATAATACTTGAAGAGTTAAATAAATAAATATCGCTGGACATTAACACACAGCGCCACCTAGTGCCACACTAAGCAAAGCTTGTGTCGTGAGCACTAGACAAACATAGATGTAACATGACAACAGCTTACGAGCCTTTTAACACCAACCGAGCACAAACCCAGACTCAAGACTGTTTGATACACTTGATTGAAAAACTTAAAAATATTTTTTCTGAGTTACAAGTTGAACCTCACGCTCAGCAGTATCAAACAAGGCATTCGAGTCACTATAAAGTTATCATCATTCATCATTCTCTTGCTTTACCTCAATTTATTACTCGTTCTTTCATTTTCCCCCACTCATAGAGCCATCAACATTTTCCTTACCACATTTTCCTAATTCCTTTGCATTATAGTCAGTATAAAATCAATCATTCAACATGAATCCTAGCAATTAACGACCACAGACACCGTCCTTTAATCACTGCTAATAAAGTCCGCGTAGTGGGAAAGATGTCACGTAACACGCGGAGACATTCCGACACGGGTCGTCTCCCTGGGCACTAATACATGTCACCGACGGAGTGTAGTGTACGGAGACATTTTGTGAGCGGTTCCGTGGTGTCTCGTATTGATGTCGATAGATTTATTGCCAGAGATAGGACGGTATCTGCGATAAATGAATGATTTAAATGGATTTTTGGGTAAACGGGTAAATAACATTTGAATGAAGTCAGTTGTTGTGGTTTAAAGTATTGTTGAAAGTCATTCAAAGTTTGTTATAAAAATAGAGGAAGACCAAAAAAAACATGGATGTGCTGTGTGAATGATGATATGGCTAAAAAGGAGGTGTGTTGAGATAACCAGAAGCATGGACAAAGATGTCTTCAACTAAATAAGAGCAGGAGAATGAAAATATTTCGTTAGGTTTCCCTTATCAATCATTTTTGAACTCTTAATTTTGCTAATAAAGTCTCGCAGCGTGAATAACATGTCACGTAACGCGTGGAGACACTTCGACACGGGTCGTCTCCCTAGGCAGTAATATACGAACTCAGTTTGTAAACAATACCGTGGCGCCTCGCATTGACGATTTATTGTTTAAGAAAAATTTTAAGTTTCAGATCTGTCTTGTTACATTAGTCTATACAACATTATTTTTTGTTTACACTAAACCCGAAAAGGGGTCATTGTACTCATCATTTTGAACAACTTTTTCTATGGGACGAACCTCGAAATCGCGAAAAAAAAATCAGCTGTTCCCTACATTTTGACGAGTTATGCGAACAGAAATGTAGGGAACAGCTGATTTTTTTTCGCGATTTCAAGGTTCGTCCCATAGAAAAAGTTGTTCAAAATGATGAGTACAATGACCCCTTTTCGGGTTTAGTGTAAACAAAAAATAATGTTGTATAATGGGTAATACATTTCTTATGGTTTAAGACAGGGACTAGTCTTTTAATTAATGTCGAACTTAGTGTCAGAGTTTTAATTTATCTATGGGCGTTGGGCTTGGCTTTACTGCGCTGGCATGCCGTCAAGAAAAACCTGTCATGTATGCAATTATACAGTACGCATGAATCCGAAAAATCAGACATGCGTGTTTTGTGTTCGAACCTGAGACCCTTTGAATTGGAAGTACAACAGTCCACTATTCTATCACTGTGTATTGATTCTATTAAACACAAAGTACCCCTAATTGTTTTAAACTAACCATAATCGTTAAGTTTCCCCAGACATTAAAATCGCTAGCTTCGGAGTTATGTATAACGTTACAAGCGGAGACATTCCGACACGGGTCGTCTCCCTGGGCACTAATACACGTTACGTATGGACTACGGAGACTGATTGAGACCGCAGACCGTTCGTTTCTGATCATGATAGTCTGTAAAATCCGATGTATACCATATCGTTGGCGTATGAGTCCGTTTATGTTAAGACTGGTATTCGCTGCATCACGTTAGACTGAAAGCTAACCTCAACGTAGTTGGGAAAAGTCAAGTCAGATGATAATGTTTAAATGTTAAGTAAGACGTTATTGAATTCAATTAAACCGTTTTATAACACCAGTTAGTGTTAAATTGATTCAATTAATCATAAAACTATGTGTCATGCATACTCGATTTTCATTCGCAATCTTTAGCTTTCTTAAAGTATCTTAAATCGTTAGGTATCCCTAATGATCAATTTCAGAACCTATGGAGACATGTCACATAACACGAGACAGTCGACACGGGTCGTCTCCCTGGGCACAGACAGGTCCGGTATCGTCTGCTCATGTTGGTAAGTTGAATGGACACCCGATTAATGGCTTAAGATAGAGATGTTGGGGTATTACTCAGGGAGGGGGCAGTTATACTGACTTTATTTTTAAGACTATAATAGATACGAACAGTATGTTTACGTGGGATGATGGTAGATATAATTATTATTTTCTTCGTATTTATTATACTTCATATACCATTTGTATTGTTTATTCATCTACACTTTGTTTCTTTTTCAATATTTCCGTATTTGAACGTGGCATCCTTTCCTCTTTCGGCCCTACCAGAATACCAGTATAATTTTTATTAGTTGTAATGACAATTTTACCATTTATTTATGTGTTTTGTCCTGTGCGGGTTAATAAATGCCCGTTGTTTCTTTCTTTCTCGATCTCGAGTTCGAACCCAAGACATGCATCTCTGATTTTCCGGGTTCATGTGCCTATTGTATAATTATCACTTGCATCGGTAAAGGAAAACATCGTGAGGAAACCGGTCTGAAAGATATATTACAATATAACGTGTTTCTCTCTAGCGATATTGTAAACTCTCGTAACATTGTCAACTGAACATACGGAAGTATCTCAGCCCCCATAATCGGGACTTGGGGCACCCCCCCATTAGGTTAGTTAGGTTCCTTTAAACCCTGCACTCGGAAATACCCGCAAAGCGGGGCTCCGTCGACTACGCTTTTTAGGGGAATATAAAGTGTTTTAAGGTTAGGTTATATCCGGGGTTGCGGGCCTGTTCGAAAGAGATACCGCGGCCCCGGAACATAAAGGGCGAGGAAGGAACATGGATGGGTTTTAGTCAGTAACAGTCTAACACTCCCTCCCGCTCCGCCCAGAGTGGGAGAGTCATTTGATGATTTCCCATCCAAAAAAAAAAAAAAAAGGTTAGGTTATATTCATCGGTATTTCTCAGGAATGGTATAAATTGTCAAATACGTTATATTGTAATATCTCTAGCGATATTGTAAAGTCTCGAATTATTGTCAAATGAACATACTGCTTACAACAAAACGCATTATTTTTCGTGAAATGCATACGATGGTAATCAACTTACGCGGTGTGGAGGGAAGGAAGGGTCCCCCTTGCCCAGTGGCACAACTCTCATGAAAAGATAATGCACCATTCCTGAGAAATACCGATTAATGTAACATAACCTTAAAACACTTTATATTCCCCCTAAAAAGCGTAGTCGACGGAGCTCCGCTTCGCGGGGCCCCTATTTCCGAGTGCAGGGTTTAAAGGAACTTAACTAACCTAACGGGGGGGGGGGGGGGGGGGTGCCCCAAGTCCCGATTATGGGGGCAGAGATACTTCCGTATGTTTAGTTGACAATAATTCGAGACATTACAATATCGCGAGAAAAAACACGTTATATTGTAATATAACGTGTTTGACAATTTAACGTTGACATATACACTTTACTAAATATTATAGCTATTTCCGCGACAAATAACGATTGTAACTAGGAGATTGATCTTTTACATAAAAACATGAGTTCCAGAATACTATGTACGTAATAAAATTAAATTTTAATCAGTACATTACGAAAAACACAATTTAAAAAATTCTTAAGTGATTACGTGATGTGTCATCCATCCTTAAGATGTTAAAAAAACTGAACACTTTTCACTTGAAACATTTTAGTCTATTCTTAAAACACGACACGACACGCGTTCTCGATATAGAAAATGTGCTCGTTTAGAAAATGTCAACGTTGTTTATGACGATATAAAACTTTCAGTGTCTGAAAAATCGAACTTTAAAGAAAAGCACACAGAAGATATCTTATGAATATAGACGAGAGTTCTTTGAATTTAAGAACTCGAGAAAAGTTTGGTCAGACCCCAAAATACTCTGAAAAGGGTCTAGGGTCCTAGTAGTTTAAATATCTCTCTTAATTAGTTGACTCATCTCGTCTCAAATAAATAAAAGGTGTGCCATTGATTTTATAACTTATGAAAATTATTTTTTTAATTTTATTTTTTTAGGTAACCAACAGCGATACAAAAAAAAATGTTTAAAAAAAATATGCATGTGACAGTGACTATGGCCAATTATAGGTTTTCCTGTTTAACTAGGATATTATAATACATGCGAACGGACTAATTCTAGATATTTCCAAATAAATTTCCAATTTATTCATTCATCGTTCATTCATTTCAGCCGAAAGACGTCCACTGCTGGACATAGGCCTCCCCCAAGTGTCGCCACATTGACCAGTCCCGTGGGACTCTCACGCAACGGATTCCCACAATCTTCACCAGGTCATCGGTCCACCTAGTGAGAGGTCTTCCAACGCATTGTCTTCTAGTTCGCGGTTGACACTCCAGAACTTTCCGGCCCATCGGCCCTGCTCACTGTCACTTAAGTCCAACAATTCTTCGGGCTACGTCGGTGACCTTGGTTCTTCCTTGGTCTTCATTTCTGAAGAAAATGAAACGTGAAAGCCAGATGATGTCTGGATTTGTGCCGGGTGATGGCAGTAAGCTTTTTTCCCAACTTGTATTGGGGTCATCTTCCGGTCTTACCGGATACACACTTTTACACGGAGGAGCTGCTTACCTGACCTCCACAATCTAGTAAGTACCTACTGGGTTATAAGGCACCCATTGGTAAGACTGAGGCGCGTTGGAAACTCGGCATTTAATGAACAGCCATACATATCGACCTTGGCAAGTTATCGACTAGTGGGCAGTGTTTTTATTTAGCCATGAGCTCCTCATTAAAATACACAAATTAAAATTAAAAATAACCAGCGAACTGATTGTATACCTCTACCCAATCCTCCAAGGATTACAGTAGACATGTTAATATGTTTGAAAACCAATCTAAAAGGTGTAAAACACCTCTTAACGAAACTCAAAGGCACTTGTTCTCCTCGTCATTGCGATCATTTTGATCTACACCATTCCTGGGAACCTTCTAGTTACGGAGATACCCCTATCTCCAAATCCAAACCCTTTGACAAGTTTTTAATGTAAGATTTTCACTTAAAACACCTTCAAGACCCTCGTACTATTCAATTCATTCATGAGCACAATGTTTTGAGTGCGTTACATTGAGTTTTACGACAGAACATGATTTTTCACCCAAAAAAAAGGCGTTTCCCAGCGATATTTTTTGCGTAAAGTTACTTAGTTTGATGTGCAGAATGCAAGGTTGACGGCTTCGTGATGAGGTAGGTTACACCTGTATTTATAAATCAAAGACATGATCAGCCCTCAAGCAAAGGATTAGTGACTACCGAAACAAGCTCATTTCATGCTCCACTTTAAAATCCTTTCATCCCAAGAGTACCTATCTACTAGAACATAAATAAAATACGAGTACGTCCTCGACACGGATTGGGTCCCCGGGCGATAATATACAAGGCAGTATTTACCGAGACATACGGAAATGTATTGCGCGCCGGCCCGATGCGGGTTTAACGTGAATGGGAATAATTTATTGATGGCGTGTGAATCATGACTGTGACGGAATGGATTGGGTCATTTGGGAGTGTAGGTGATTATTGTGAGTTAATTTTTAAGCTTTTTTTCAATGAATCGTAGCGAAACGTTGCAGAAGTAAACTATTAACATACCACACCATATTGACTCATTAACACAATTGTGTGTATTAGCTTCATCTGTAAGTTACTATGTAAAAAATCTTAGAAGTTACATTTGACCCACTTTCTGGTTTCCGATTGAGCTGAAATTTTGCTTTGTTTGGTTTAATTTAGTTTTTAGTAATTAGGTTTAGTTTGCAGCTAAATGACATCATTCTAAATCTAATATGGTGGACTTCCAAAGACGGCAGACAAATTCGAAACAACTAATCGGATTCATTGCGGAAGCTACGTTATCCCCAAATGCTAAGATTTTAAAACCCTGATAGCTATAACGTTACTTTTTCTACCGACTTTATCGCTAGACACTTGCATCTGCGTTTACGAACTAAACAATCATCCTTATGTTTCACAGGAAAAAAAGCGCACAAATAGTAAATAGATTCCACAGCGGCTATACGTTTAGTTAACATAAAATAGAGAGCTCCTGTGATTTGTTTCGGAAAGGTTTCAGGGTAAGACCCTGAAAGGCATCCTTCAAAGATACTACAGGGATATATTTACAAGAAAAATTTCATGATTTATCAGGAAAATTTTGGAAAAAGGTATGTGGCCACTTGTCACATAATTATATTACTTTGTTGTTTGTTGTCATTTGTTGTACGTGTTCTTGTTTGTGTAGTTACAAGTCTGCAATTTTTGGCAATATTGCAGACATGTAACCTAACAATCAATCGCTACCACTCGTTGTCAAATTTTATTGGTGATTGCAGGAGGAAGAGGTGTCTTATTGAAATCTTAAACTGTTTTAGCGAGATTTTGTTCATCCATACATGATGCTACTCACGAAACCAATTAAAAATGAGTTAATGCCACGTTAGCTAATCGTGTTGTGGTCGACAGGTGGACAGACCGTCATTAAACTACTAATGACGTGGCATTCTGCCGACTCAGTGGTGATTTGAGTTTGCTTTTGAGTAGCGTCGTGGCAAAACGATAATTATAATGCAAATCACCAATTCGCCATTGACCACGGTGTGGAGCCCTGACACAACCAGAAGACGACGCGGTAGACCTTGCAGGAGATGGCGGGATGAGCTAGACAAAACCAACGACCCAGTGGTCCACATAGGCCCTGGATCGAAGAATTTGGAAGTCATGGGGAGAACTGTGACACACAAAGTGGCGGCGTTGTGTTACGCTGCGCGGTCTCACGTAGCCTGCCGCGAAAACGTCGGGACTATCCTCTTCGACTAAAACTCTTCTTTGAGAAACTTGTCGAGATGTCGTGTCGGAACTCGAACCACATATCTACGTCTTGAAGTTGGTGTTGTGACGCGGTTTCAACTTCTCGACCCTCAAGGTCCAGCTGGTCTTCACCTTCATGTACTCTACGATCTCCTCAAAAGCCATGTTTAATTAAGCCAAGCTTGTCTTTTTATTAACCGACTTCTAAAAAAGGAGGAGGTTCTCAATTCGGATGTTTCTATTTTTTTTTTTTTTTTTTTTTTTTTTTTATGTTTGTTCGGGCATAACTTCGTCGCTTGCCAACCGATTTGGAAAATTCTTTTTTTGTTGGAAAGGGTATTCTTTCCAAATGGTCCCATAGCCACCAAGTCGTGATCTAATGATGGAATCTTGGCGAAATCGAGGGAACTCTTCAGATTTTATATGAAAACGTGTTGCGATTTTGGTATTTTCTACAACAAGTGAAGCATTTGCGTTTGATAAGAACCATTCTACCATCAGATCTGATGATGAAGCCAAGAGTCACGGAACTCCATAATGAGACAATGTACCATAGTCGTGTTTGGGCTTGTTGCAATTGTAACGGTATGCACTTTCCATGTATCAAGCACATGTGAACCACTAAAAAGTGAAAAATAAAAACTTTTTTGCAAAAAATAAAACCGACTTCAAAAAAAAACAAAAAAAGTGAAAAATAACTTTAGCTTCTGAAGTCGGTGACAAAAAAACTAAAGCAATCAAACAAAGGTCACCGACTTCAGGAGCTAAAGTTATTTTTCACTTTTTTTGTTTTTTTTTGAAGTCGGTTTTATTTTTTGCAAAAAAGTTTTTTAGCTCACCCGCTAAAACCACACTTAAAATTCCAAGAAGCACTTTCTCTGATCAATCTTTAAAATAGAACATAAAATTCCAGGGACTCTAATCTAGAAAGGTCTGAAAGGGTGAGAGGTTCCTGCCCGGGCCTGGAATCTGCCAATAAATATCTTTGTTGATCAATAGACATTCTATTAATAGAATGTCTTGCGAAGGATCGTTTACACATGGACATATACTAGTTACTCTTCTATGAACCTATTTTAGGAAGACCGCTTACAAGAGCTGGTTGAAGATATTCAAAAATCAAGATAAAGTTAAGCAGTTATTTCAGTTCAGTGATCGGAATCATTTTAATTCATCACTAAGGATGGATAAAATGGCGCCAAATGACAGGTCACTGGAACAACTTGCGACCCACGGATGCCCCTCAAGTTAAAGGGGAAAATATACAAGTCCGTGATTAGGCCCATCGTACTGTATGGATCGGAATGCTGGGTAGTAAAGAAGATGAAAGAAAAAAGATTGCATGTAGCAGAGATGAGAATGTTGAGGTGCATGCGTGGTGTGACAAGAATGGATAAGGTAAGGAACGAGTATATTAGAGGAAGATAGATCGTAGAGCGTAGATCTCTATGGAGAAGAACGGGCAAGAAACTCCGTAGACACTCTTTTCAATCAAAAATGTTGTTACAAAAACTTGGTTACGTCTTTCATGTTGAGATTATACATATATGTGAGAACGATGTAGAAAGACGTGCACAATAAGAGCGTCCAGAGTAAAAAAAAAAATTTTTTTTTAATCAAAGTTATAATAACTTCACTTGAAATACCACTATGACCTCTGTTTTATTCAATGCCTCCATCAACACAATGTTTTTAGTGCGTTATATTGAGTCCTACCGTAAAAAATAATTTCTGAGCAATAAGCTTTGTGTAGAGTAGCACTAATAGTGTTATGTGCCTTGTTTTTACGTACGGAATGCTATTTTGGAAATATCTATCAAAGAGTCCAGAGTGATCGAATTGACCGCACCTAATCTGTCTTCTATCTGACTAAGGCAGAATTCCACCCATGAACGTGATCGAGTCTTCTAAAACTACGTTCAAGAGCTACGTACGAAGCTTAGTATGAACATTTTCGCCTTTTGGGAATACGAGAAACACTTATCGTGTAAACGATCCTCCACTCTTTTGTTAAGTATTCTTCAAAGGATTTCTGAAACATTCTCTCGGAAAAACTTATCGAGTCGGATATTTTCAATGTCGGTACTGATTGCCCGGTAATTGTGTTATAGAGGTCGGATGGCAGTCGTGTCTCGGTAAATATTGATATCAGGAACATCTGGTTTGATTGGGAGCCGATCTCAACTAAGTTGGGAAAAGGCTAAGTGGATACTATTTCTGACTACAGTCTGTTTTTCTCGTATTGGGCTTGGAAAAAGACGTTCAATTAATAAGAGAATGTATTTAGTCGTGTGTCATTAGCAAAAGTCTATGTCTTATCTCAAATCGGATTAGCATTTTTGGGAATTTACTCCTATATCTAAACTTACAAGCTTTACTTCTTTATATTATTAATAGTATAGATCAGGGATCGGGGTTCTTGGCAAACGACGAGACTGTAAAAAAACTTTATCTGAAACACACGCAGAGGCATTGAATCCTTAAAATAATACTAAATAATAAATAAGCGTTTCTTCAACACCCACTTTATAAACTTAACGAATTCAAAATGGCTCACTAAACTTTTTTTAATCCCGGACAAAGTAAAAACAACCGAAACCAAGTACAGCTAACTCCATCTTTTAAAACAGAAAATCTTATTTTTTATCGACGAAACTTTTACAGCCATTCCGTTTTAAATCTCGGCGACTTGCCATCACTTGGCTACGTTGCCAAGTCGCCCAAGTTTACCGTTGGCAACTTGGCAATACAGCCCCATTGTTGGCCAAGTTTTAAAACTTTACTTGAGGTCCAAACAGGTGAGCTAACTTTGTATTATGTTTTTTGAAACTTTATTTAAGTGTTATTGTATAAAATATACAAATTTAGTTGGAAGGTTTTTCAGAAAAGGTACGAGTCGTTGAGGGTATATTTTTATTTATTTTTATTGTTTATGTACCACAAGTCATTCTCCTTCCTTACTTCTCTGTTACTCGTCATCTAATCAGAAACCGCACTTAGAGCTTGCGTACATTCTTGAAAATACCCCCAAAAGACAGATCTCGATCAAACTATAATTAGAGAATATTTATGTAAGATTTGGGTTTAACTGGAATAACATGATTTCTAACCATATTGTTACATCGGACCTACTAGAACATTCGAGAAAGCAAGTGATTACAGTGTGTGTACGTTAGAGGTTCGAGAGCATTCTATTATTATTAGTTTTAAAGTTAGGTAGGTAGAAACTCGCGACCTATTTATAAAAAGACATTAGAATTTCGACCGTACGCCTAGGGCATACGGTTCATATTTGTTTGTTTTGTACAAGTAGCTTATACCTACTACTTTTATAGGTAATACCTACCTTGTAGATAGGTACTTACTATTCTTTTGTTAGTGTTTTTTATGACCCTCTAGAATATTCGTGGTTATTCTAGTGTGTCTGTTGGCGGGTATAAATACATCGCTGAGGCCCGCGACCGTCAGTCTTGTTTTGGCTACACAACGAAGTGAATCGAAGTAAACTTGAAGAGCGATATCTAAGCGAATGGTGAACAGTAGTGTATTGTAGTGTACTTGTGATTAAGTTTAAATTGTTTTGTGATTAATAAAGTTATTGTGTTGTTTAATCGGTAGTAATTAATTAATCTCATACCCAGCTCGTAACAATATTATAGCGTGTCCAAAATCAGAATCAAAGCCATTATGTTAATTTAAACCTACATAGTACGAGGTGAAATTGGCAAAAAACTGTAAGAAAAATTCCACCCAAATAAAACATAGCAAAAGAATTTCTGATTGCTCCAATTACGCTATTCTTCAAGTTTCATAAAGCTTTCCAGTAACTGAAAACAAGTGAATTTCGCAAGCTTTGTCTCGCATAGACTATTGTAACTAGAATAAGGAATGTTATACAAGAAAATATTTTTAATAAAACTACGTACAATTTCTCGGCAGTTAAGTTTTTACGCCGTGTCGTTGGAAAAGAAATAACTAGGAAAGACGACATCCATTTCTTTGAAAAGGTAAGGATGGACAAAGAAATTTTAAAATTGTTTGTCTAACTTTTTGTTACAGTGAAGAAGTATGAGGTTTTGTTCTGAGAAGAACTAGGTGGAAGGGTATTACTACTAATGGGAAGCCGTCATACACTTCTTTCTGCGAAGCAATCATGCTAGCGAAGAAGGTGGCGGAACGCGAGAGTGAGAGGACCTCTCGCCCCAGCCGCCGCGGAAGACGCACCGCGCGTCGGGGGTCACGTGGTGGCTCCCGGCTACCATAGGTGCGGCCTGTGGATGGTGAGCTATGGGCTAGCTCGCCGTCTGTCCGTCTTATGACGACAGGCTGTGTCGACGGCGCGTTTGTGTTCCGCGGATTTCAGCTTTTGTTGGTTGGTTTTGGTTGTCAGACTTCGGGCAGCATGACTACTTGTAACGATAGCTAAGTACCTACCTATTAATACAAAAGTTCTTCACATTGATTATTTCTTTCTTTGGTTTGAATGCGTAGCCGATATTTTAAAAATAAATAAAGTAACGGAAGCTAGAGAGAATTCAAAGCATTTTATGTTCGAACCTCTTTTTATTTGTGATAGTTGATTAACAACTTGCATAAAGTTTTCAAAAGTAACTGAAAACGAACCACTCTTCCAGTTTCAAGGAGACATCCATCTGTGACCTCTAATATCTGGGTTGTGCTGCTTCGCTCTATGACACATATTCATTCCTATTTGTGTTATACTCGCTACTAGTAAGCTATGTGTACATGTATGTGTTATCTTAATATACTAATGTTATAAAGAGGAAAGATTTATTTATCTATTTAAACTTCATGTACAAGAGTGGTACATAGGCGGACTTAAAGCCACAAGGCATTCTCTTCCAGTCAACCTTTGGGTCAAATAAGACAGTATTGTGTGTGATAGAGTACAATAAAAGTACAATAAAACACATAAATAGGTATACATACTAATACATATATAGGCATATAAAATAAACTAATATATCATAACAAAAAAAAACATACAAATAGACCGAAAAACAACAAACCTTATAATAAGAAAAGATTTCACTTTTTGTTTGTGTTTGTTACGTTGTAACTTTAAATTGCGTCTGAATCCTCTTAACGAAGCCGAAAAGCACATGTGCTGCCCGTCACTGCGATATTTTTTTTGCTTTACAGCATACCTGGGTATCGTCGAAATATTGGGGGTCAAACTTCTGACTTTCTGACAAGTTTGTTGTTTATTACAAATTTTTATTGTAAGATTTTTACTTTAAACATCTCTACAACCCCCGTACTATTCAATCCAACCACCAGCACAATGTTTTAAGTGCGTTACATTGAGTTCTACCACAAAATATGATATTTCACCCCAAAAAAAACGCGTCTCAGCGATAATTTTTGCGTCAAGTTACTTACTTTGATGTACAGAATGCTTGTTTGACGGCTTCGTGATGAGGTGGTTTACAACCTGTATAGTCGAACGATTTAAAAAAATATTTCACCTCAACTCACGCGCTGTGGAGGGAAGGAGGGGTAGCCCAGTGGTTCCACTCTCAAGAAAAGATACTGTACCATTCCTGAGAAATATCGATTAATATAACCTAACCCTTAAAACGCTTTATATTCCCCTAAAAAGCGTAGCCGACGGAGCCCCGCTTCGCGCTATTTCCGAGTGCTGATTTTAAACGAACCTAACTAACGGGGGGAGGGGGGTGCCCCAAGTCCCGATTATGGAGGCAGAGATACTTCCGTATGTTCAGTTGACAATAATTCGAGAGTTTACAATATCGCTAGAGAGAAACTATGCCTAATTAATAATAATACCTCTTAAAGCGAAGCCGCGGGCAAAAGCTAGTACAAGTATATTTCTACGTTTATGAAGTATTCAGTGTAATGAAATACAAGCGAACGCTTGTACCGGGCGACAAGTAGGGTGTGCATAAAATGTGAAAATGAGGGTCTATTAAACACTATTTTCTTTCTTCACAATGGTTTGCTTTGCAATAATAATTTTAAATTAAATGTAAGAATAGCATTTCAATAAAATGCATAATACAGAGTGGAATGGACACAGACGTTAAAACATATTTTGTACATCTTAACTATATATCATACATAAAGATGAAATTTTTTGTTTTTGTTTGTTACGATAGTACAAACACTACTCCACCGATTAAAAAAAAAAAACTTTGAGTGCCCACAATGCTGGCAGCATTGCCACGATGGGTGACAATGCTGATTCTTTCTTCTTTCTATTTTTTTTTGTTCTTGTTTATAAAACAAAGTTATGGTGCTACATTTAAGCGACAGTCTCATTTCTTTAAAAAATAATAGATTAGTCCCAAAGCTCCTCCAAACGCTGGTAACCCCATCACCTGGAAAGCAATGACCTGTTTCATATTATTTGATTTGTCTCAAGCCGCGGGCGGAGTAAACGGAAATACTGGCTCAGGGTACAATATGTTGTTTTCTTTATTACTCTGTGTACGTAGGTGTATGGGGAAAATTTTGTATGGAAGTAGAAATGTTAGAGAGGATGTAAGAGAAGAAATACTAGAAAATTACAGATGCCTTTTAGTTGTTGGCGTTCTTCTTTATTTTATAGTTTTAAGTTGTTCCTAATTCTAACAAGTCAAGTCAGTTTTATATTTTAAACAATGCAGACTTGAAGATCAATGGTAACTTCTAAATACATTTTCCACCAGGCAAAAACCTGACAGGAGGGCATTTTTTTTTAAATTGAGTTCCCTAAAACGGTGAACGATAACATCGTGAGAATATGTCCTAGAACCAAAAAATCGAAGACATGTGACATCTACCAATCTGGGCCCGCGTGATGGATTATAGCCGATTCCCTCTCAGAGAGAGGAGGCCGTGTCCCAGCAGTGGGAACATTATAGGCTGATTATGTTGACAGCGTTTTTCTTAAAACAATTTTTATGTTCTATTTAACACTTATGACGCATATTTGTGAATGACGTATCGTCGTACTCCGGTATCTACTAACTGACAACTGAAAAATATTCCTGCAGCTTTAATAATGAAGCTAAAAGGTACTTATTCTCTCCGTCACTCATCATCATCATCTTCCTGCCCTTGTCCCATTTTATTTGAGGTCGGCGCAACACGTTTTCTTCTTCCATTCTCCCCTGTTAGACGTCACGGCATCATTTACTCCTTTCTCTTTCATATCAGTCTTTACACAATCCATCCATCTTTTCTTTGGCCTTCCTCTCCCCCTCCATCCATCAATACTTATGTCCATCACTCTTTTAGTCACATGCGTTTCATCCCTCCTCATTACATGTCCATACCAAGCCAAACGACTTCCTTTCAATTTTTCAGTAACAGGTGCCACTTTTAAACTTCCTCTAATATATTCATTTCTTACTTTATCCATTCTTTTCACTCCACACATCCACCTCAACATTCTCATCTCCGCTACATGCAATCTTTTTTCATCCATCTTCTTCACAGCCCAGCATTCTGATCCATACAATACGACAGGTCTAATCACGGACTTGTCTTATTTTCCCCTTTAACTTGAGGGGCATCCGTGGGTCGCAAGTTGTTCCAGTGACCTGTCGCCATTTCATCCATCCTGAGTTGATCCGGTGCGTTACGTCCCGGTCTACTTCGCCATTTCCCTGAATAAGCGACCCAAGGTACCGAAAATCGGAGCAGACCGGATTCTCTCCGTCACTGCTATAATTTTTTTTTGTTCTGGGCTATCCTGGGAACCTTCTAGTTGACGGCTTCATCCGTTGACACCCTGTATAAAGGGTGTAAACGGAACGGAACTATAGCGGAAGGCTCAAACCTCCCAAACAACATTTAGTTGCTTTCAAAACTCTTCAACGAGAATGGAAAACCAAACTATAACACTCGTATTATTTGTCAAAAAGCACTCAGACTGTATATTATTAGGCTATTCTGAAAAAGGAATCGATATGTACCCTACTTCTTTTCTTTTTTCCATTAACTTAATCCCTATCATTAATCCTTTTCGTACTAAAGGACCATTTCTTTCGATAAACAAAACAAATGTAGGTAAAAAGTAGTGTTTTATGAAAGAGGTTCGACCCCCGATGTATCACCGTCGACAGTACCACTTACAGGATGTGACAGGCGACTAGCTATCTTGAAACACCCTGTATAGTCTCTTAGGAAAATTTATTGTAAACACCTTGTATGTAAGCAGTTTTATGCTTTAATCCATCTTTTTTTCTTGTCAATATTTGTGCTACTTTAATCTTGGGTTTAATACATTGTGTAAACAGAAACTTCACGGAACCTTTAACCAAGCATTCTGCACATCAAACTATGTTTCCGCGCGCCAAAACTATTGCTGCGAAATGACTTATTTTGGGGTGAAAGATCGAGGTATTCCTCGTAGCGCTCCTGTTTTGTTCCTCCAAGCGCTCCCAAAAAGAACGCTTCGAGGAACGATTAAAAATATTAAAATTTATTTCCTCGAAGCGCTCCCATGATTAACTTTCGGATAGAGATGGGACTATACTAACTGAAATTATCGATAATAAGTAGAACACATTATCACGTTTTAAAAGTTTTTTTTGGTAAAATTCAATGTACCACACAAAACAATGTGCCGATAGTTTTATTTAACACTAGCTGTTGCCCGCGACTTCGTTCGCGTGAAAATATTGATGGGTCATGTGTGAAACTGCATCGTTGTTCGAGTTGTCGCAAGCGCTACTGAGCATGAGGTCCTGGGTTCGATTTGCGGGACGGGCAAAGTGTTATTGTATTATTTGTACCCGGTTGATGGGATTAAGCTAAATGTGCGAAATGTGGGTGTAGGATACACCTCTACCTAAGAGTGGCGGAGGGTGAAAATAGTGTCAGGGGAAGCCGTAGAAAAAAAAGGAAAACTGTATTTTTTGCTTCTGTTAACTTTTTTCCCCGTGTCATTTTGACCTCATTTTCACTATCAGCGACACCAAAAACGGAAACGACACCCATGATTAAAAATCCAAAAACTTTCATCATGACTTCATCTTCATTCATCAAAAGTAAGATCAGAAATGTAGAAGAGAAAAAAAAATAGAAATCTACAAAACAAAAAAATCTAGTTGGTCTATTTATTTATTTGAACAACATAATTATACAACTATTATTACAGGTTTAGGTACCTAATACAATAGAGCAGTTATATTTAAAGTTAAATTATTTATGTTTTGAATTAATTAATTAATCTGACAAACTAAAGTAATTGCGCAAAATGCGGCCCGTGTGAATTCGCTCAGTGTACAATTGAAGTAATCAATCTGTTGTGACACCATATTGAGTGCACGCAGCGCGCGCGTCAGCGGCGCGTGCTGCAGCAAGTTGGTGCGAGCGGGCGGCACCCACAGGAGCGGCGGCTGCCATACTTTATTTTTCTGCTCCTGCCGTAAGTCCATAATCTTCGGCTTACCCCTAGGTCCCTACAAAACGGTAAGTACTGCCAGCCGCGAAGTCACGTGTGCTATTAACTTGTGTACGGCCTATACTATTAACTTGCACTGCTGCAAAAGGTCTCTCCTGCTGCTGTTATTCGTGAACGAATGAACAACTACAATGCAAAACTTCATCCCCCCTTTTACCCCTTTGTGAGTTGAAATAAAAAAAAACTAACGACTTACTAACTTTGATACTTTTTGGTCACTCAAAAAATAAAAACTTTAATTAAAAACAAAATGTTGCTCTTTTTTCACCCCTCAAGGGTTGAAATGCTAATAAAGCCGTTGCCTCAGCTTCCGATCATAAGCCCAGATTACAACTTTTTACGTCGAAAATTAAGGATTTTTCACATACAATTTCATCCCCTTTATAAGCCTTCGGGGTGAAGTTATCAAAAACGCTGAAACACGCATAAATTAATTTTCAATCGTCAGCCTAAACACAAAATTAGAAGATCCTAACTTTAAAACTGACGGACTTTCATATAAGCTTCCATCCCCTATTTTAGCCCCTTGGGGGTATAATTTATCAAAATCCTTTCTTAGCGGACGTCTACGTCATAACATCTACCTGCATGCCAAATTGCAGCCCGATCCGTCCAGTGGTTCGGGCTGTGCGTTGATAGATCACTATGTCAGTCAGTCAGTCACCTTTGAATTATATATATTTAGATGTTTGCTAGAGAGATTTGAATCGGTTCCCTATCCATTAGCATAAAATTTTAAGACCTAATATAACTTAGCATAATGTTGTTTGGCATAATTATATTTTCGCATAATATAATTACGCATAACAGCTCATGTATAATTTTTTTAAGCATTATGTCTGTAACCATAATTATGATTAGGCATAATATTTTAAAGCATAAACTTATTAAGCATAAAGTTCTAAAGCATAACTTTTTTAAGCATAAAGTTCTAAGCATAACTTTTTTAAGCATAATATCCTAAAGCATAAAAGTTAAGCATAAATAACGCATAAAAATATTAAAACATATTTTTATAGGTATAACAGTGAAATAATTATTAAAACACCTAAAATATTAGACACTAGATACACGTTTATACAATATTACTCTAATGAAATTTGTAGGTATTATTTTTCCTTAATTATAACGTATTGAACAATTTTGTGAGTATTTTTTCGCTGTAGGAAGCAAGCATACAGCATGCAAGCAAGTATGCAGCATACAAGCAAGCATGCAGCATGCAAGCAAGCATGCAGCATGCAAGCAAGCATGCAGCATGCAAGCAAGCATGCAGCATGCAAGCAAGCATGCAGCATGCAAGCAAGCAGCATGCAGCAGGCAGGGTTTCTGTGACGGCTCCGGCGCTGCGGCCCTCCGGCGGCCCCACGCGTGCTTATCGTCGCAGACTACTTTCGCTCACCACCTCGCTCGCTCGCAGCCGCTTGCTCCTCAGCCCGCGGGCCGCCTCGCCCCTACGCGCCTACGCGATTTTAAATAACACTCTAGGGGTAGGACAAACAAGACTACGTGAAGTCGGTTTTGCAGCATTTCGGTTCTGTCACTAACTTTTGTTGCACAGCATATTATTTTTTTAACCAACAATATTATTTGATTGTTACAGTTATTTTGTTATTTATATTAATTGTATGCCTAAATATTATTATGCTAATAGTCATTAGGCCTACTAACGTTATGCTAAAAGTCTTTAGGCCTACTAACGTTATGCTAATAGTCATTAGGGCTACTAACGTTATGCGAATCAAATTTATGCCAAAACAAATTAGTCTTTAATATGATAATGCCAACATAAAATGTATGCCTAAAAATATTATGTCTAAGTATTATTATGCCAAAACAAATTGTGCCAAAATCGTTATGCCAAGTATATTAGGACAAAAAACATTATGCGCAAAGAAGGGATCCCATTTGAATCATATGATTGATTGATCGATTGATGTAAAAAAAGTATATGATGAAATTTTTTCGAACTTTAGTCGGTTCGAATCCCGAGTGTGACAAGCGAAATTCCGAAAAACTGTGAATTCAGATTTGTTTCTGATTAAAAATTATGGAATGTTTCTTTTGGGTTAAATTTGCTATCGTCAGTAGGTATTTGTAGTCCTTTCCCTCCAGGTGGCATTGAAAAATTCCACCCTGTATTACCTACCTGTCTATGCCAATTCCGAGGCACTGCAAGTTATCTTCACATCCCATGTAAAAAGGAAAAGTCCATTGCCATTATCCGAGCCTAATGTTTCCACCATCCCCATTCTGTAATCGGACAAGCAGACATCGAAGCGAAGCGTCACCGTTATACAGGGTGTAAACTACCTCATCACAAAGCCGTTAACCA
Organism: Xestia c-nigrum; assembly: GCA_916618015.1. Lineage (NCBI taxonomy): Eukaryota > Metazoa > Arthropoda > Insecta > Lepidoptera > Noctuidae > Xestia > Xestia c-nigrum. Next base: position 25,816,388 of record OU745248.1, on the reverse strand, counting down.
AGCATTCTGTACACCTAACTAAGTAACTTTACGCAATAAACATTGCTGGGAAACCACTTTTTTTTGACTCAATGTAACGCACTTAAAACATTGTGCTGACGGATGGATTTTAAAAGTTAAACTCTTACAGAAAAAACTTGTAAAATAGTTGCAACTTTGACTCCCCATATCTCCGTAACTAAAACAGGTTCCCAGGTATATCGTAGAACAAAAAACATATCGCAATGATGAGGAGACACCCTTTATTTATACTGGAAGTTTCATGGACACAAACGAAGTGTTTTACTTCCACATGTATTGTGCGAATTGCCAGTTTGGAATTCAATGCCGGCTTCTCGATCATTACAATCTGTATCGCTTCAAACTTCGAGTGATTCGGTTTCTTCTAGGCAAGCGCGATTCATCAATCCCGCCCGCATCACCGTTTCACATCAGTAAAATTGCGAACGAACGGAAACTGATCCTACAAATCTAAATTCAAATTGCCACTGAAAAATTCCTGATGGAAAAACCCCAATATCTATTTATAACTTCACTCTATAGACTAGACTAACTAGATAATTTAAAACTATTTTTATACTAACACAGATTAAAAGAAAATTCTCTCTCTAATTACAAAAACGCTAGCCTTTGTCCAATTAGTTTAAACCGAATTTAAAATACTAAACATTGTCAATGATTGACCAATCTTTTGACAAGGTTTAGATAATATGTACACACAACAGCTTATTTACTTCGGGTATTAACCCAAAAAGGACACGTAAAGATCAACGAGAATTTCAAACACATTTTCACATTATAGTGGAGTCAAAAGCCGAGATCCGACCCACGGACCTCATGTAACTACCGCAGGACTATCACTTCATCTTTGTTCCCTACGATTAATCACAGCCACGCTTACCTGACCCCTTGGCCACGACCTACCAGCGACACGCGACTTTTTTTTTATCTTTATTATTTAGAGGCTTTTACCTTACAAAGGTACGTCAGCCTCATCATATCCTAATCTAACTAAATATTACACATAAATATAATATTATTTATACACATGTAAGCGTAAGCGAGGGAGACAGCAAAGAGGTAAATTAGCAACTCTATTTATGGTGGTTCAAATTTCGTCTGAAATACTATTAAAATATAGTTCTAATCAGCTTGCACTACAAAGTGGTTGTTACATCAGTCATAGCGGGCCGAATAGTGCGAAATGATTATTTTGATTGATTCACAAAAAATGTATTGATTGGACTAAAAAAATAAAACACTGATGCTAAATTATGTTGCTTGTAGAATTATTTCCCAAAAATCAGAACGATCGCATGTATTTTAGTATGATTTTTTTACTCGTCAAAATATTTTTACAGATAAGTTCTTGAATTTTTTTCTCGAGTAATTTTAATTTTTTTATGTTTTCATAACACTATCATACTAGCATATATTCTGAAGAATATCAAATATATTTTTCTGGTTTTGTTTATTGCAGTGAATCATTAACTTTCAGGCATTATAAAACTCGCATTTAGCTCCTGTAGCCGCCATATAGGAGTTGTGTAGAACACGTCACATGTCTGAAGTCCCGTGGTATGAACTGCACGTCATGTCGCTGTGAATGGTAGTATGACTACGGGGACATTATATCCCCGTAGTCATACTGAAACCAAGACCATGAGGAAACAGCGGAATGTAGGAAAAGACTTGCTGTTTTGCTTCACGCAAATTGCGTCGCACGTGGCGAGGCCAGAGTTTACTAGCCGCGACTTGACAGATTGTAGTCATGTAAAAATGAATCAGAAATGAAGACATCCGCAAGAGAACCAAGGTCACCGACGTAGCCCGAAGAATTCCTAAACTTAAGTGGCAGTGGGCAGGGCACATTGCTCGCAGAACGGATGACCGATGGGGCCGACAAGTTCTGGAGTGGCGACCGCGAACCGGAAGACGATGCGTTGGAAGACCTCCCACTAGGTGGACCGATGACCTGGTGAAGGTTGCGGGAATCCGGTGGATGCGAGTAGCAAGGGACCGGTCAATGTGGCGACACTTTGGGGAGGCCTTTGTCCAGCAGTAGACGTCTTTCGGCCGAGATGATGATGATGATGAGTCATGCAAAAGTAACAAATGATACACGCGCGTTTCGCATCACCTGAGGTCGTGCACGGAACACAGGCTTCCTTGACCCGCAGAACAAATTAGCGGACCCGCAACCACTGGGCGATAATCTCCTATAAACTAAATAATAGTATGGCGAACTTTTTGGCCTATTACTCCCGAATTGGAAGTTTGTTGCTGGTCCTAGTTCTGCGTAGATTTTAATGAGCGTTTGTGTTAGAAGTAGAAGTATGTGGAATTTATTTGAATGTAGTTCTGGGTTTTACACTGAAATTAATAACGGTCGCTCGGTGTAGACTAATGGTTTTTAGCCGCATCTGGTTGGACTGGAATTCTGAATTTGTTAGGAGGATAAATTCGAGTGAAAACAGAAGCTTGAATGTTTTTATGTGGGCATCAGCAAATTCTTACTCTAATCTTATTCTTTATTGCACACAAAAAAAAAACAACCAATAAACATTTATTGCCATAATATAGCTTATGTAAAAAGGCGAGCTTAACCCAGAGTTGGGAGCTAATGATATTGATAAAACAATGAAAAGAAAATAAATCTTGATGCAAAAACCAGTCTATTTTTCAAAACCAGCATTAAATTATCATTATCGTCAAATAGCAGCTGATTACCAGTTTTTTCTAAGAAGCGACTGTTGATCTGACCTCCACAATCCGAGTAGTAACTGATAACGAGTCTTACCCCAGTAGGGTAAGACTCATTATCCAGTCCATGGCTTCTAACTACCTACCCGTAACGATCTAAAAATTATAAGTTTATCAGTAACATATTTTGGATTTATATCGATCAGAAAACAGAATGTCGTATGCTAACCATTCCATGTTAATGGAACCCTCTAGAAAAAATCTGACTAAGCCAAGAACCAGGTCACTGCAACCACTAAATAACCGCGACCCAGATGCAAGCTAAACAGCAAAAAGTACCACAAAACTTCGTCTATAACCTAGATACAGGTAGGTACCATACCAATACTGCATGCGCAGTTGTGTTTCTAAAAGTCTAAACAGTGAGCATGACAACAGTGTCAAAAAACTGCAAAATATGTAGGTCCATATTCACCAAAGAGATAACGGTCTGATTATCTAAAAACAGCTGTCACTGTGACATGTTCCCAAACAAAAATGTGTTTTAAACAGCTGTTTTCAGATGGTCAGACCGTCATCTTTTTGGTGAACATGGACCTTAGTCCGTATTGGAAAATAATAAACATAGACACATATTTTTTGTAAATCAAAACTCCGGAGTGGGGGCTCGTGACGTCAGATCTCGCTAAATATGCCAAGACGCGTCGTATTGAGAATTTTAAAAGCGTCGTATCTTCGTCAATTTTTGTTTATGTAACAAAAGAAAAAATACGGGTCTTATTTATATTTGTTGATAATGTAACTGACAGACAACTTATGTTTCACTTTTCGTCTACCCTATTGTGTGTGTTTAGAGTAATAACTTAATTAATCCATACTATATTATATTAATATTATAAAGCAGAAGAGTTTGTTTGTTTGTTTGGTTGAACGCGCTAATCTCAGGAACTACCGGCTCGAATTGAAAAATTATTATTGTGTTGGATAGTCCATTTATCGAGCAAGGCTTTAGGCTATATTACATCATGCTACTATTAATAGGAGCGGAGCAGGAATGAAAAATGTTGCAAAAACGGGGACGTTTTTTTCCTTTCGTTTTTCTCCCTTATGTGACGCAGACGAAGTTGCGTGGGTCAGCTAGTGCTTACATATAAGATTTAGTTTGCACTTCAACTTAAGTTACAGTTAAAGTGATAGCTTCTTTCTGTTTAGCTAAAATGAGTAACGTTCACCAAACCTCAGTTGGAACATGAAACGAAATCTTTACTCGATCTGAAGATGGATGAAGATGCCTGTAGTATGCGGAAGCAAAACTCTTTTCGAGTTTAAGTTTGAGATAAGTAATGAGTGTGTTATAAAACACTCATTACTTATCTCAAACAAAGTAAGTATATATTTTTTTATAAAAAAACCCGACACATAATAACGTAGTAAATAATGTATTAAAAGTTCTAATTAGCTTGCACTACAAAGCAGTTGTTACATCAGTCACTGCGGGCCGAATAGTGGGAAATGATTATTTTGATTGATTCACAAAAATGTAGTGATTGTACTAAAAAAATAAAACACTATGATGCTAATATGTTGCTTGTAGAATTATCGCATGTATTTTAGTATGATTTTTACTCGTCAAAATATTTTTAAAGATAAGTTCTTGATTTTTTTTCTCGAGTAATTTTAATTTTATTATGTTTTCAAAACACTATCATACTAGCATATCCTGAAGAATATCAAATATATTTTTTTCGGTTTTGTTTATTGTAGTGAATCATAAAAGTTAAAAGTTAAATAAAAAATAATTCGTTAGGTCCTAGGTACCAGTCATCACTATACTTTCCTCATCTCATTTATTTCGTTAATTAGTATTCCTTATTCCCTTACAATATATTCAGTGTACATTATTCTACTCCAGCTTTTTCATTTGATACCCATATTGAAAGAATTGTAAAAAAAATGAAATTCGGCATTTTGTGGGGGCGGCCATCTTGGACTTTTTTGATCAAACGTAGCTAAAAACTCTCCCGACTTATTCACCTTTCATACAAAAAAATCAAAATCAAAGTCGGTTCATCCATTTGGGAGAGACGATGCCACAGACACACACACACAGACACGTCAAACTTATAACACCCCGTCGTTTTTGCGTCGGGGGTTAATAGTGCGCCTGTCACGATTTACTGATCATAAGTCGGGGTCGCCACCACTGGATCACCACTATTGCTGCTTTAAAAAAATCTACAGATGCATAAATGTGTGATAATTTTTATGCAACAATCAACCTAACGAGCTGCGGTGGTCGTGAGAAAACCAGCATGTCCTAGAACCAAAAATCCGACGAAGAAGACATGTCACATCTACCAACCCGCACTGGGCCCGTGTGGTGGATAGCCCATTCCCTCTCATTGAGAGGAGGCCGTGTCCCAGCAGTGGGAACATTATAGGCTGATGATATTTTTAAGAGCGAGGTGCTGCGTATTGCACCCCAATTCCAACTTAGATCTCATTTTTGCGGACTTAAAACTAAAAAACAGGGTGTGAAAAACCTCATCACGAAGCCGTCAACCAAGCATTCTGTACGTCAAACTAAGTTAACATACGCAAAAAAAAATTGCTGGAAAATTACTTTTTTTGGGGTCAATGCCACAAAAATCATGTTTTGTGGCTTAACTCAATATAATGCACTTATAAAATTGTGCTGCCGATGGCATTTAATATTGGGATCGTAGAGGCGTCTAAAGTAAAAATCCTACAATAAAAAACTTGTATTTAAAAAAAACTTGTCAATAAAATTGTAACTTTGACCCCCAATATCTCCGTAACCAGAAGGCTCCCAGGTATGGTTTAGTGATTATATACTTACTGAATACGTGGTAACTGTTGCACATGGACCTAAAAAAAAAGCGGACGAGCACCCATAGTAAGTCAGTGCACTAATGCTGACAGGTGCGCACGCACACATTCACACCATAGTAAGTCTGCCGTCGGCCATTACGTTTTGAACGATGCTACGTGTGCCCGCTTGTTATTTTGCGTAATAAATCGTAATAAAGAATATCTGTCACAAAAACTTGTAATAAAATCAAGTGCAAGGGAAATCTTATTGAAATATTGTTTAAAAATGGGTAATTTTTCATCATCTGGCATCCCTTTACACACGCACACATAGTTACGCAGCCGCCATTGTGATGCTTCAATTTTTTCTTAATGAAGTTACGTCCGCCTTTTTTTTTAGGTCCATGCTGTTGCACCCCTCCTTTTAATTGTTGTTCTAAAATCTGTGTTCTTTGTTTTTATTTCTATCACATTAAACGTTTAAAAAAATCCGCTAACAAATTAATAGTTTGTTAGTGGAGTTTACACTAGTATCTTTACCAAAGAAGCAACTACAAAAGCGTCCCGGGCAAAGATAAAACAACCCAGAAATAAACTCATTTTAGAGGAAACTCTGTGATAAACCGCATTTACAATCGTCCCCACTTCCGGAGCGCAAAAATTTCAATGAAAAACTAAACAAAGACGGGGGCACCATAAATTCTCTCTAGCAAAAGCATAGGAAGGAAACCACGGAAGAGACTCGTTGTAAATTACAAGTTAAAAGGGAATGTTTGTCATTTAAAATCTATTCAAATCTTTGTTTCCAGTGAAACGTCATGCGGAATTATAAAGGGTGTAAAAAATCTCTTTTTCTTGTTCTACATCATACCTGGGAACCTTCTAGTTACGGAGATATTAGGGGCCAAAGTTCCAATCTTTTGACAATAAAAAAAAATACAAGTTCCTTTTGTAAGATTCTTACTTTAAACACCTCCACGACCCCCGTACCATTCAATCCATCCATCAGCACAATGTTTTAAGTGCGTTACATTGCGTTATATCACAAAACATGATTTTCCACCCCCTAAACTGCCTTACTATTCAGGTATTAAAAGCGTGAAGTTACGTGTTATATTTTAATCTAAAAAATGAACGCAGTGAAAAAATATTTTTCATCTCATTAACATGAAATATCTGCTCCAAAAGTTTCAGCTTACAATATTTCAGGCTGAAATAATTTTTTAACTTCAATTCATCCATTGGAGCAGATTCCGAGTCGGGAATGCATAAAATGTTTCGTACAGTAACACGGGGAACGCGTGAATGATGCTTATTATGAAATACAGGCTGCGGGTCAGTATACTCGTGGGGATAGGGTTGCCAACAAAGTGTAGAAGGGTTACGTCTTGATAAAATAAAGATTTTGAATAGTAAAATTCGGTATTTGACAGCATAGCGGTAATGTAGCCGCAGCAGCAATGCTGCCCAATTGTAGTGACAGAACGTAGCCACTAAATACATCATCATCATAATCATCACCCTATTAATGTTCCCACTACAGGGGCTGGGACACAGGTCTCCTCTCTGTATGAGAGAGAATGAGCTATAAAGGGTGTAAAACACATCTTCACGAGGCCGACAGGCACATGTTCTCCCCATCATTGCGATCATTTTTTTGTTCTACACCATACCTTCTAGTTACGGAGATATGGGGGGTCAAAGTTAAAACTTTTTGACAAGTTTTTTTTGTTAGATTTTGACTTTTAAAACCTCCACCACCCCTGTACTATTCAATCCATCCATCAGCACAATGTTTTAAGTGCATTGAGTTCCACCACAAAACATGATTTATAACCTCAAAAAAAGAAGTTGTTTCCAAGCAATAATTTTTGCGTAAAGCTACTTAGTTTGATGTACAGAATGCTTGGTTAACGGCTTTGTGATGAGGTGGTTTACACCCTATATAATCCACCATACGAGCCCAGTGCGGATAGGTAGGTAGATGTCACATGCCTTCGAATTTTTGGCTCTAGAAACATTCACACTTACTGTTCGTAATTCGGGGCCGTCACCACTGGTGGCCCAGTGTCCCGCTGCTCCCGACATAACATAATGAGAATGGTTTCTGTGTAACTGACGGCACACTTGCCGCAGTGGCTGAGTGATTGACTGCAGTACTGCGTGTCGTGAGTTCGATTCCCGCATGGTAAGTGTAGGCCAAGTATTTGTACCTACCTAGGTAGTTGTTCCGGGTCTAGCTGTATGTGAGTTAAAAGTTTAAATGTTTGTATATGTCGCCGTAAAATTGTCAAATACGTTATACAACATTATTTTTTGTTTACACTAAACCCGAAAAGGGGTCATTGTACTCATCATTTTGAACAACTTTTCCTATGGGACGAACCTTGAAATCGCGAAAATAAAATCAGCTGTTCCCTACATTTTGACGAGTTATGCGAACATAAACAAAACGCATTATTTTTCGTGATATGCATGCGATGGTAGCCAACTTACGCGGTGTGGAGGGAAGGAGGGGTCCTCCTTGCCCGTGTTTGACAATTTTACGGTTACATATACATACCCACGATTAGGAGAAATTCCTAGTGGTAATAATGTAAAACATATATTGTGATATTTTCACCCCGAAAGAAAAGAGCCAGAAGAAGGTTTTAATTACAAGACATGGTATTCTACAGTTAGCAAATCACATGTCAGATACAAGAAACCAGCATAAGCTGACCTCTTTTTTAATTAAAACGCCAAGCCAGCTGTAGGTCTAAGTGTGATCTCGTCGGCGAAACGAAAACGTATTTTTAAAATAGATACAAATAGTACCAGTGACCCTCCATAGTCCATTGGACACAAAACTTTCTAACGAACGTCAGAGGGGGACAGTTGATGAAGTGTTAGTCTTTTTTGAATGGCAACACCGAGGCTCGTTAGTGCTTTGTTTAACGTTCAGGTTTGTCCTAAAAGTTGTGACCGTAAAGCGTTGTGTTTTGTATAAAAGACAAGGTTTGGTTGAAGCCATTGAGGCTTTAAAGAACAAATAAAACTTTTTTTTTATTTACTTGTTTTCTACGTAACTTATTCTGTTTCGCTTCGTTTTTACGGATTGAGATTACAAACTTATGGAAACTATCTTAGCCAAGTTTCTCACTTTATAGGTTATTATTATTCTTTAAATTGTTGTAAAAACGTATCAAAATCCGTTGCGGATTTTAGAAAAACAAAGTAGTCACAGACTTAAACGAAAAGGGATTTTATTTGATTTATTCCCTTTCTTTACATATAAATCATTTTAAAATATTATTTTAAAATATTTTTTATGTTTGATACGAATGATTCTACCACAAAACCTAATAAAATCCAGCTCAGTGTAAGCTTTTCTTTGACAGTCCCTAAGGCGACACTTCTCTCTCTTTCCTCTAATTTATTACCACAAAAATAAAATACAAAATGAACGAATATTTCGGTAACTCTTAAAGACAAAAACTATTTTTCCTAATTAATTAGCGTAGGTCAAATAAAATTCATCGCTAACTCTTGAAAAGAAAAAACTCAGCTGCTCATAGCTATAATTATTTTATAAGAAAAGCTTGCTACAGTTCGGTTAAAAACTCTGCTACGTAGGTACTAAGCAGAAAAAACCCAACAGAAAAATTAATAACCCTTTTAACAAGCAAAACTCGCAAAAAAAACATTTACCTCACCCACCCACCTGAATTTAATTAACTCACTTTATTTCATTTAAAATCCAATTTTCATTTTAATTTCTCACTGGCAACCCTGATATCTGACCCCTTGCATTCTTTATGCGTCAGCCACGTATCGTGTTGGAAGCTCTTTTAGCTAAAAAAACATCTTTTGACAGGGATTTACGGAACCCAAGCTTCATTATGGCGGGTAACCTACTTTTTCAGACCACCGCGGTGTTAAAAATGCAGTTCCCTGGGTGTGTGAAAAGGTTTTAATGTATGGGAAAATAATTTGATGTGTTAGAAAAAGAGTGCTTCTGTTTGTGGGGGATGTATTTTTAATTGCATTCATTGTTCATTTTTCAGGGTACGGATTACAATTTTAATTTTAATCTACTAATAATTGAATAAGTTATGCTTGACGGTTTAGATTTTTATAATCACAAGACGATCTTTTTCTTTATTGTGTGGTTAGTGCCTAACCTGGTGTCAGAGCTTTTATGCCGCTCATGAGCTTCTGATTAGGCTTTACATGCCTTCGACAAATATCTTTCAGGCATATTGGGCCTCGATCCTGCTATTACGATAGTGTCAGAATAGGCGATCATTGAAGTCACAATGATCAAGTTGTGTCAAGTTTTGACGAGTTTGGTAATCTACTAATATAATGGCGTCATTATGACTTTTCAATGAACAACCACTGACACTCCATTGAAAGAAATGTCATACGATAGATTTCGAAAACCATTTGTAAATTAATAATGGCAATACGAAAATGCCAAAACACAATTTTATTACGAGACCATCGACCGACCAATAATCGACCATTGTGAATTTAGCAGATTACGAACATTAAGCAAAATGACAATGGGATGAGAATGGAATCGTGTTGGAGTGACGAATTGATTAAAATAGCAAGTTTTCCTTCAATAAAGCATGTGATTATAACACGATACGCACATGAATCAAACAAACTCTTCTGCTTTACAATATTAGTATAGATTATATTAAAAATAAATGTTTTGTTATTATGTTATGTAGATATTTACAGATTAAAAAGTAGCAAACTATGTAAAAAAAAACATCGTTTTAACATCGGTGTTCTTTCCATCCTGTTTATAAAAATAATATCCACTACTACAATGATTAAAATAATATCCTCAGTGTGAAACGTGCCAAGTGAAAATGCTTGCCTAGCTTCTCATGCTTAGATTACGTTGCAAATAATGTACGAAGTCACCTATTTGCATCTATTTAACATAATTCTCACTAGGTCGGTCAAATCTAAACTAACTGACCCTTGTAACCCGGTTACCTATTAAAACCAACGGCTTAAAGTTACGTCAACTTAACATGCAATGCAAGTAACAGACTTGTCACAGGTATTAAGGTATTACAACCATAAATACGGTTTTAAAATGTCATCTAACGCGCAAATCATGGGCGGTCTCTGTCAAAATAATTAAACGTCATTTTTGACAGATGTCAAAATAATCAACCAGTTCCAACATAGAGGTAATAGTCCAGTGATACAAAACAGTCGCGCACGTTCGGTCGCATACGTATATGTCACCGTAAAATTTTTAAACATGTTAGATTGTAATCTCTCTAGCGATATTGTAAAGTTTCGAAATATTGTCAACTGAACATACGGAAGTATCTCTGCTTCCATAATCGAGACTTGGGGCACCGCCCCGTTAGGTTAGTTAGGTTCCTTTAAACCCTGTACCTACTCGGAAATAGGGGCGACGACTACGGCTTTTTAGGAGAATATAAAGTGTTTCAAGGTTAGGTTATATTAATCGGTATTTCTCAGGAATGGTACATTATCTTTTCATGAGAGTGGTACCATTGGGCAAGAGACACCCCTCCTTCCCTCCACACCGCGTAAGTTGACTACCATCGCATATATTTCACGTAAAATAATGCGTTTTATTGTAAGCCATATGTTCGTTTGACAATATTTCAAGAGCTTACAATCTCTCTGGTTATTTTACAATCTAACGTGATTGACAATTTTACGGTGACATATACATTAAGTTCTTTATAGCACCATACTGCGACGTTGACGTCAGCGGCGAACGACAGCCGTATTTTGTTCTCGCTGACGCGTGACGTCATGACCGACCGCGTCGGTGAGACAAGAATTCAGGCCTAACAAAGTATCAAACTATAATAAAGTATCAAGCTTTAAAAATATAGGTACGGGAATGTTAGTGTATTTCGTTTTTTTACCTTTTATATTTGAATCATAATTTAGCCCCAATGCTTATTTCACAAGCACCTAAATGAAACCTATACTCGTACATACATAATTTAAACGCTCGATTTTTTTTTTATTTTGCCGCTGAAATTGAAGCAATGGGAGCAACAAGGGCGTTCGGCACCCAAAGCCCATTTTAATATTATTGCACCAAATTAAGCATTGAGCTATCTAGTATCATATGGCAAAAACTCATTTTGATTCAGTGGTTCTAGATGGCGTGATACATAATAATTGAGAGGATTTTGCTACGCTGTTACGACCTGCAGTCTGCGAAAGTTTATTTTAATGTAAAAAAAATTGCTGAAATGAGTGATTTTAGTGCAGATTTTGACCAGACTGATTATGTTCCCCTTATGTTCCCCCAAAAAATAAAGAAAAAAAGAAATTAAAGAATGTAAAGTTATGGAAGAAAACAAGCCCATAGATATTATTTAAACTTTTAAATAATGAAAGCAAATGATTGTTGTGATTTACTTTTCATTAGAGATGATTGTTTAAAGCACCTAAAGCGATTATTTATGCCTTTAAAACCTTTAAAATATGAACGCCCAATTAATTTACGGGTTGGATGCAACAAGGGCGGATAACATGTACTAAAAAAATATGTTATTTTGAAAATTCTAACTATTTGAAAATAATAATAATAATAGAATCTTACAACTTACTAATTGTTACCCTTAATTTTGAAAGTTCTAGAGATTTATCTTAATTCATTTAGAATTTATAACATATCAAAAACTTTAACTTCAATTATCTCAAAACTCACTTTTTGGCGTAACGCCCTTGTTGCACCCAAAGCTTCAATTCTAAGGCTTGAATTCCTGTCGCGCTGACTGTCGGTCGCCTAAAGTCGGTCAGGACGTCAGTGAAAACAAAACACAGCAGTCGGTCACCGTTTACGTCAGCGTTGCAGTATGGTGCTTTAATAGAACACAATGTATATTCGTACGTCACCGACCGTGCGCGTCCGACCGCCGGCGTGACAAGAATTCAGGCGTTATGATGTAAATGGAAAAGTGCAATTAGATTTTACACAGTCAGTCTACTTTGGAGAAATTGAAATCGGGCTTCAGAAAGAGACAGCATTACTGGAAAATTTCTTTTACAAATCCTTTTAAGAAATTTTACACGAACTAATTACGTTTCATGACTTTAAAAAACGGTTCAGTTCATTAAATTCTCAGTTAGAACGATGTTATAAATGCATAACCTCTTTTCGCGGTTTCGCCTGCGTAGAATTACTAATTTTGTATTTTTAACCGACTTCCAAAAAGGAGGAGGTTCTCTATTCGACTGTATGTATTTTTTTTTTTATGTATGTTCACCGATTACTCGAAGACGCCTGAACCGATTTGAAAAATTCTTTTTTTGTTTGAAAGGGTATACTTCCAAGTTGGTCCCATAGAAATATTGTCATGATCTGATCACGAACTTCGGAGATATGGAACGGAACTCTTCAATAATAGACAGCAAATCTGTCGTGATTGCTGCAATCGCTTGGATGTTTATTGTTTACACAACATCATAACATAACATCACGCCTGTATGCTCTGAGGGGGTACGCAGATGTGTACAGTATACCCATATTTCGACAGTTAGGTATGTTAACTCTTCAAATTTTATATGAAAACGTGTTGCGATTTTGGTATTTTCTACAACAAGTGAAGCATTTGCGTTTGATAAGAACCATTCTACCATCAGATCTGATGATGAAGCCAAGAGTCACGGAACTCCATAATGAAACAATGTACCCTAGTCGTGTTTGGGCTTGTTAACGGGCATAACTCCGTCGCTTGCCAACCGATTTGGAATTTTTTTTTTTGTTGGAAAGGATATTCTTCCCAAATGGTCCCATAGCCACCAAGTCGGGATCTGATGATGGAATCTTGGCGAAATCGAGGGAACTCTTCAAATTTTATATGAAAACGTGTTGCGATTTTGGTATTTTCTACAACAAGTGAAGCATTTGCGTTTGATAAGAACCATTCTACCATCAGATCTGATGATGAAGCCAAGAGTCACGGAACTCCATAATGAAACAATGTACCCTAGTCGTGTTTGGGCTTGTTGTAATTGTAACGGTATGCACTTTTCATGTATGTCAAGCACATGTGAACCACTAAAAAGTGAAAAATAAAAACTTTTTTGCAAAAAATAAAACCGACTTCAAAAAAAAACAAAAAAGTGAAAATTAACTTTAGCTTCTGAAGTCGGTGACAACTACAAAAAACTAAAGCAATGAAACAAAGGTCACCGACTTCAGAAGCTAAAGTTAATTTTCACTTTTTTGTTTTTTTTTTTGAAGTCGGTTTTATTTTTTGCAAAAAAGTTTTGTATGATGCAAGTTGGTTAAAAATTCATAGATGGAAAGAAAAAAGTACAGGTTATGTATTTCATGTATTCTGTTGGTAAGAGAACCCATATGACAGACAGGTGCATTACTTTGTGTAATTTATTTCATCACAACTGCTCTCAAAAACGGTGAAGGAAAACATTGTGAGGAAACCGGCATGTCCTAGAACCAAAAATTCAAAAACTCACGTGACATCTACCACACTAGGCCCGCTTGGTTGATTATAGCCCATTGCAAAATACGCGCTTTGACGTGGAGTTGCAGACACCAGCCCGTTATACAATACAACACAATATATAATTTGGCAATTAATTGTCATATTGTATTTGTATAGTGTCATAGTGTGTTTTGTGAAAAAGGGAAATGCTCCATATTTTGTAGATTTATGATAAAGTATCAATTAGTTTCTCAAAACCAGTATCTTTGAAATATAGCAACATATTTTTCGCAATTAAAGTCGCATCTAGGGACATATAATGATGACAAAAAAACCGCCAGTGTTTAATTATTTGTAACAAAGAAAGCCTTGAAATAAAATAGGAAATCTTTCAGCATAATTTCTACAATTTCCCGACTTTTTCATGGCTGGTTCAAACGTTCGCGTTATTAAAATCATCGCCAATTTAATAAATACATCCCAGCTTATACAAAATCCTCATTTTTGCTTATATTCAGCATCAAAAGCTAAGTATAAATATTCATTCGGTATAACCGTGTGATTCCCGTCTCGGTGCCGCGCCGGAGTCGTGTTGAGTCTTTACATAAGCACGCTAAGCGCACATGAATTATTCAAAATATTCTAGATATTTTATATACAGACGGTATTTGCAATATTCTCTGATATTTTTGGAAGGTTTTTATGGAAATTTTACAAAGAAAAAGGAAGTGATAAAGAGATTTGACTCCCCATGGAAAATATATTTTGAAGAGTATTTTTGGTTTTAAAACCTGAAAGAAGATATGTTTTTACGGTTTCGTACTTTAGTCGGCATAAAAAGAACCCTTCACCCACAGGCTCACTATGTTGTTCGTCGGTCCAGACTGATTTCTCACGAATGAGTGGATATTTCAAGCTGAAATTAATATATGTCGCATCCTGGTACTAAAACCCTGGCGTGTACTAATTGAGATATACAGTATATAGTGTCAGAAGTGTTGTGGGCACAGAATATGATACTTGTACACAGTTTATTATTACAGAGTCAATTACTGACACTATTGTACCTACTAACTAAATACTCTGAACTTTTATACGCCTGTCTGGATTCGAAACCACGACTTACTGTCCGTAAGTCGGGCCCGCACCACTGGGCCACTGCTGCTCCCAGTGTCCCTCAGTGCGCGAGTACAACTCGCACTTGTCCGATTTTTTCTTCATGTTATTGTACCCTATAAATTAAACCATTTAAAACTCTCACACACATTCCAAAATAACAATGAATGAAGTCAACAAAAAATCCGCTGTAGCAACACAGCTTACACAGCCCACTAGACGGCAATAACTGTAAAGCGCTGCAGCAGTAGAGTGATTTATTTGTGCAATATGCTGGGTCGTTTATTTCAGTAGTGCGGTGACAGACGACACGACTATTTGCTCGTAATTTTAAACTGAGGTTATATCGCCCGTTTGTTTTTAACTTTTGATATGCTACCGGCAAGGAATAACTAAGGTCCATGTTCACCGAGAAGATAACAGCCTGGTTATCTAAAAACAGCTGTCAATGTGACATGTTCCCATACAAAAATGTGTTTTAAACAGCTGTTTTTAGATAAACGTCTGTCATCTTTTTGGTGAACATGGACCTAAGTTTTGTAGGCTTTTTGTAGGCGGAGTGCAGTGGTGGCCCAGAGCCCAGACAAGCGCATTACTTTATGAAAGGAGATACCATTAATACATCAAGTTTAAATTTGTATAGTAATTATTTCCATATTATTGTATTGTGAAGTATTTGTTTGTATTTTGTGAACTTATTTCTGTTTATTATGCAAATATTTCAAGTCATAGGGTCAACCGAATAACACCGTCAGTCACCCGGCAATACCAATGTATCAGAAGACTAATTTTCTACTTGTATGATTTCGAGGTAATTTTGTATGTTACAAAATTACTCCGAAACTCTGGTTTTGTTTACAAAAATAAACTTTTGTAGAAGTTAATATTATGATAGTTTGATTTTGATGCAGCATGGTACGGGATTTCATATATATGTCACCGTAAAATTGTCAAATACGTTATATTATAATATCTCTAGAAATATTGTAAAATCTTGAAATATTGTCAAATGAACATACTGCTTACAACAAAACATATTAGTAGTGATATGCATGCGATGGTAGTCAACTTACGCGGTGTGGAGGGAAGGAGGGGTCACCCTTGCCCAGTGGCACAACTCTCATGAAAAGATATTGTACCATTCCTGACAAATACCGATTATTATAACCTAACCTTAAAACACTTTAAATTCCTCTAAAAAGCGTAGTCGACGCAGCAGAGACGCGTAGTGGGGCAGAGATACTTCTGTATGTCGAGTTGACAATAATTCCAGAGTTTACAATATCGCTAGAGAGAAACACGTTATATTGTAATATAACGTGTTTGACCATTTTACGGTGACATATACATAAGCATTCTCCTTTATTTCATCACCACTGCTCTCAAATCGTTGAAGGAAAACATCGTAATGACACCGGCATGTCCCAGAACCAAACTTCTAGTTATCCGCACTGGGCCCGTGTGATGGATTATAGCCCATTCCCTCTCCGCCATTAAGGCCTGTGTCCCAGCAGTGGGAACATTAATAAGCTGATGATGATGATGTAGGCTACATCATTCCCCTGACCTATATTATTTTCGACACAGTATATCTTCTTCCCCGTTCAATCCCTCCCCGACCTCCCCGTTCAATCCCTCCCCGACCCTTGCTCGAGCCAGCCCGCGATGCTGAGCCTGTAGTAATGAAACAGTCCCTAAATAATGACAACCAGATCCAGCCTGTCCCTTTGCTGCCCCCAGCGACGCCCTAAGCCGATTTCCGTACCCCACAAGGGGTGCCCTTAGAGCGCTGTCGCTTAGTTTATAGTCATTTTCGCCCTGGCTGGAGGCCTTAAATTCAAGGCATCCACAGGACTTGCCCGGTTAAGCAGAAGCCAGTCTTCACAGACTGAACTGCGAGATGCCCTACATAAAAAAACAGTATATCTTCTTCTTCCATATTTCTCTGTTTTACTCGTCATCTCATCAGACACCTCCTTTTTAGCCATATCATTTTTAACACAGTCCATCCATCGTTTCTTTGGTCTTCCTCTACTCAAATACCTATCCACATTCATACTCAAAACGTTCCTCACGATATCTTCCTCATTCCTCCGCATTTGACGACACTTTCCTCATTCAACTTAAAATGTCACTTATGGGTAACGTGACCATTTAATTTTTTTTTCAAAACGGGACATCGATCTTTTATCGTTGATGATGCTCGCCAATTCAACACGTTTAGGCCAGTTAAAGCAGCAAAATCAAATTTGAGTTTTGTCATACATTAATTAATTAAGCGAGTTTCATTCAGTAGTCAAATCAAAATTCATGATTTTTTTTTAATAAGTATATTGAAAATTAAAACGATTTCTTGAAAATGTAAAAAAGTTTGCCAAATATTTGTATGGTTTATCTTTTAAACAGTTGGTGAAGATTTTAATTAGGAATAATATTCTCAGAAGCGGTAGAAGCGGTACATGTAACTGGGATTTTTCAGAAGTCACACAATTTTTTGTTCACTCTTTCTATTGGTATGTACGTTTCAGTTATGGTAGGTTTTGCGAAGTGATGTAGTTTGTGATCAGTGAAAATTCGTCAAATACTTCTGTATCTTTAGTTCTATTTATATGATCCCTTTTCAATAAATACATCTAATGCTTTTTGAATGTCTTCCCATTCAGGTAGGTAGTAATTTTTAAATCTGCCCAATAAGATATCTCCTATTCTTCGGCGTCGCACACGCCGTTCGCGCCCCAATATTTATGCAGTTTAGGAAAACGGGACAATTTTGCGTCCCGATGCCTTTTTGGGGGACACCGGGACAGAGAATCGAAAAACGGGACAGTCCCGTTCAAAACGGGACGTATGGTCACGTTACTTATGGGATATCTTTCGTGATTGTAAGGAAATTGAGCTCCCGATATTTCGACGCTGTTGCAAGCGCCATGATCGCGGGTCGAGTGGAGAAAGCGGGTAGAAGTAAAAACTGTTGGGAGCAAACAAATCAGTCTACCCTCTTTCTTTGTCTTTTGCTATGCGCACTACTGGACCTCACTAAGTCATGGCAAAATACACCAGTATCATCAGGTATTGTTGAGGCCCTATTATGTTGGGGGCTACTTTTGAGCAAACTCAGAAATAGAAATAGAAATCATTTATTTGCCAATAATGTGTGTACAGATATGATGGTAATTTTCATAAGAGTCCCGATACATTTTGCCGTGCGGCATGCAAAATTATTTAACATAAAACATAAATGTAAACAAAAATAAACATAAAAGAAAACATTCCATTCACTAAGCAGCACTACTAACATTATTAAAAATACTCACATTAAGACATTCGGAATTAGGCACATTGATTCCATGTACAGTGCCGACCAAAAGTCGATAGGCAATCTCACAAAGCAATAGCTTGACGTTTAGTTTGACTTACGACCTTCTACTTTCAACAAAATAGATATTGTCAGCAACTAGTTGTAGTTCATAATTTCAATGCCAATATCTAAGACATGATGGCCTAGCGGTTGGGCCCGTCCAGAATTAAGAGTGAACAGTAAGCCGTGAGTTCAAATCCCGCACAGTTACTTTTAGACTTTTTGTAAGTTTTTACTCTACAGAAATATTATATTATTTAACTTGTTTGCTTTGTTCACACATTTCGTAAAGTTAGGGAGGTAGATAGAAAAATAAGTCAAGAATTTTGTTAGATTTCTGTGAGGTAGACATGAATTTTATGAATATTTTAACTTGATCGGAATGAACTTTGTCGTTTGGTTGTAGTCATACATAATACACAATATAATGTGGTAGTTGATGGTCAGTGACGTGTGGTTTAATAGATAGCGATATTGTTGTTGGTGTGATTCTTAAAATGCGGGCAAATATTAATATTAAGGCGAGGGCGACTATTATCGCGAATTATCCGCGCTTCATAAAAGTGGCCTTAATAGAACTGAAGTAAGTATTATAATTATTTATGAATTGTAACTTAAACATTAAAAATTAAAAACGAATGGGTATTATAAATTGTTCATTTATTTGGTGACCTGTGGTTTACTTAATTCGTTGTTTTTTTTTCAAACTATCATGCAAGATAAATAATTAGTGTTTATTATTGGATTTATAAATGCAGAGTGAATGAAGTCACTTTAGTATTTATTACAGCTGCCTAACATCATTTTTTTTGTTTAGAGAAATGCAGTAAGTCTCTGGATCAAAAGGTATGAGGAAGAAGGGAGCCTTGCAAGTAGACAGCGAAGTGGAAGGTCGTCGCTTATTAGCGAAGCGCAGCGACAACATATCGTGGGCGAGTATGAAACCAATGGTTTCACACCTACGACACACTCGGAGTCACCGCAAACTGTTCGCCGTGCCGTCCACGCTGAAGGCTTGCATCACAGAAGATCAGCTAAAATGCCCTTCTTGACAGAAAGACATAAAGAAGAACGATTACGTTTCGCACGGGAATATCTAGACTTTGACTGGATTACTTCCATTTTGTTCCGGTTCGCGGTCGCCACTCCAGAACTTTTCGACCCCATCGGCCATCCGTTCTGCGAGCAATGTGCCCTGCCCACTGCCACTTAAGTTTAGCAATTCTTCGGGCTACGTCGGTGACCTTGGTTCTCTTGCGGATGTCTTCATATCTGATGCGATCACGCAAGTAAACTCCGAGCATAGCCCTCTCCATTGCCCTTTGGGTGACTTTAAGCCGCATACGTCTACTTGACTGCATTGAAAATAATGGGGGTTATACAAAATATTAATACCTAATGTTCTAGTTTTAATTAGACGTGTTACAAAATGTTTAGCGATATTAATAATTCCTTAATTGAGGTTTAGGTTCAATCTTCTTTTCTTCAGGAAAATGAACACTTAAACTATAACCTCAATATGAGTTACATTTATTGTGACGTCACATAAAAAACATATTCACGAAGTATAAATTATGTATTAGTTTTCAGTAAGCAAGCTCTGTTGAATACCGATAGATAGAAGTGGGTATCAACAATTATATTTGTGTGATTAGAATATCCTTGTTATGTTAATAAAAAATGACTTCAAAGTGGGTATACAGATACACAAAAAAATCTTATGAACGGTTACAAGAGAACTTCTTATATCTAGGTAAATTAAACGAATAAAACAATTTTTGTTATCTGTCAGCACGACTTTTTTTTCCACCTTCCAACACCGAAAAAATATTACACAATCACATAAATAGTTATGATGGGTTATTAACTTATATTTAAATCTTTATAAAAATAAATAATGAGCATGAACCCATTTCAAAATAAATACTTAAGTAAATAGTTTTTGCATAAAATACAAATATTAATAAAAGTGGTTACAAAAAAAAACCCATATAATGTAAACGGGATTTGAACTCAAGTCAAGACACGTTGATCGTGAACCCACTGCTTAACCTAAACAGCTATCAACACCTGGTAGATATGGTCGAAGTTTAGCTATCCAATGCAAATACGATCATGCGTTTGCTGCGTGTATAACAAAAGAGACGGTAATATATATCTTTTTGTTTCGTGGAGAGCGACGCGACAGCTTGCGACAGTAGGCGACTCTGTAGCTGTGGTGTGCGTAGGTACTGTATTGAGACAGCTTACACATACAGCTGCACGGACGCTCGCCCGTGCGTTCACAGCAATACGATCCTTAGCGTGCCTGTGAACTTATGAACGCTTACTGTACTTGACCATTTGAAGCCATCCTCACGATTGAAATTTTTGTGTTTTCTTATTTCAATTGCTTCTCTTGTCCTCATTTCTCCGCATTTCACTACATTTTCCTCATCCCAACGTTTTGTAGGCTTAATGGAAAATACCTCGACTGTCTCCTTGGTCGAGTGGTCGAAAGCCCGATTACTAAGCGTGAGGACCTGGGTTTGATTCCCAGGTCGGGATAAAGTGTTATTAGATTTATCCATCTGGAATTTCTCAGTAGCAGCCATAGAGTCTGGAATTTCGCCCGATTGATGGCAATAGGGTCACAAACTCTTCTGCTTTATAATATATAGTCACATCTATACTTAATATTATAAAGCAGAAGAGTTTGTTTGATTGCTTGTTTGTTTGGTTGAACGCGCTAATCTCAGGAACTACCGGCTCGAATGGATTTTTTTTGCGATCGATAGTCCATTTATCGGACGGCTATAGGCTATATAACATCACGCTATGACCAATAGGAGAGGAGCAGCAATAAGAAATGTTGCAAGCGGGAAAAAAGCTTCCGTTGAGCAGGCGATGCGTTGCGATATCAAAATTTCACGCGAACGAAGTCGCGGGCGGAAGCTAGTAAAACATAACTGACGAAATATGGGTATACTAATAGGTACATCTCTATAAAACTTAAGTTGACGGGCATTTATCGCGAATTTACCTTTAATTTAATCCCCGTCAACTTAAGTTTTATAAGGTACATCTCTATCTAACTCTTCAAGGGTTACAGGTGTGATGTTATGTTACAATTCAACCCTTAACCAATTCACTACGTTACATGTATCACTTCCGCAACATAATGAACATTCGTTCAACTCCACACAGCTTTATTGCAGCCACACATCACGCGACTAAATTGAAACAATCCGTTATTCGGTTAATAAAAGACCACGCGACATAAATCGTCGCCAAAGCCAGCTAAATTAAATACCGTAGCTAACTAGTGGCGATAGTGGTGTGCGACAAAAAAATCACAGCGTGCAGTTTTAAAATAAATAAGTTGGGTGGTAAATACTTACGTTGATGGTAAAGTTGGATGTTTATATGACTATAATAAATATGTATTTATTTATTTAAAAAAAAAAACATTTCCAGTCAACATGCATGAAGTTTGACAGTTATTAAGGGTGTGAAAGACATCTTAACGAAGAGAGAACAATAGTACATGGTTATCCTAGGGGTGAAAGTAACTTATTTAGTGCCGAGACGGGGTTGGGCGCCCAAGCGTAGCAAGGGCGCTAATAGCTCGAGGGACTAAATAAGTCTTTAACCCGAGGCAAACACTGTGTTTTTCATTACGAATACAAGGAAAATAAAAACAAAAACACGAAATTACTCGAAAAAAAAATTAAGATCGGATTGCCGCTTTCCCGCCTATTCTGTTTTTTTTCTGTGGCCGGCTATTCAGCCTTTATTTTCACTATCGTCACTGAAACAATAGTAAATATTTTGAAAAATTAATTACCACCATAATCACCCAAATCTTTGTTATTTTAAAGAAATATTTGTAACTTAATTATAACAAGTAATTTAAAAAAAAAACATTTATTCTTTAATTATTAATACTGAATCTCATGTTATTTCAGTTTTACATCGTGCTGTAATTTACAGGCTGTATAGAAGTCGGAACATGGTTCAATAGAAATGTGAAAATAGTACTAGATTTTTTTTTAATGATGTGACAGCTGTCAGTTGAAAGCGATTTTCCCTAGGGCTGAAAAGTATTACTTTCAACCCGCTCTTTAAGCAACTTCAGACCTACTTTTCGAGTATGAGTAATGAAAAGACACTTGTTCTCCCTGTCATTGCAATAATTTTTTGCTGGGAACCTTCTACTTACGGAGATATTGGTTGTCAAAGTTTCAACTTTTCGACAGATTTTTATAAACATATTTTTTATAAATACAAGTTTTTATTGTAAGTTTTTTACTGTAAACACCTCTACGACCCCTGATTCAATCCATCCACGAGTACAATGTTTTGAGTGCGTTACATTGAGTTTTACCGTAAAACGGGATATTTCATCCCAAAAAAAGAAGTTGTTTCCCAGCAATAACTTTTGCGTAAAGTTACTTAGTTTGATGTACAGAATGCTCTGTTGACGGCTTCGTGATGAGGTTGTTTACATTCTGTATGATAACATCACGCTTCAAGTACTCCACGAGGGGTTGAGCAGAGGTTTATCTATTAATACACTCAAATATCGCCAGTTCTGTTAAGAGCCCTCTTACAGTCCACTAGCGCCGCCAATCGAAAAAATGTCATAACTCGTAAATAGAATCAAAAATACAAAATATGTTCTATTATTACTGTGGAAAAGGCAATAACGTAATTGTATAACACCTTATCAACACTTGAAATATAGCTGTTTAGCTAAATCGTGCATTCAAAACATAAACGGCCGTTTTTGTTACAAATGCACGATTTAGCTAAACAGCTATATTTCAAGTGGTGACAATGTGTTATAAAATTACGTTTTTGCCTTTTCTACAGTAATAATAGACCACATTTTGTATTTTTGATTCTATTTACGAGTTATGACATTTTTTCGATTGGCGGCGCTAGTGGACTGTAAGAGGGCTCTTAAGTCCCATGCAATAGGGGGCTACCCTATTGCCATCAACCGGGCACAAATCCAGACTTCTGAGAAATTTGTAATGGACAAACCACAGATCCAGAATTAGGATACAAAAATTGCCTACTAAGTGAACAATATGATATATATATATATATAGTCACTCCACGCAAAAAAACTTATCTTTAAATTATATTTACTTAGACTGAAATAATAAAATTAAACTTATATGGTCACTTACGGGATATGAAAAAAAAACAGATAAGCAAAATCTTAAATAATAAAATTGACGTCAAATATGAGAAAAAGTAATTAACAATACCTCCCACCATTTCCCCAGACTCTTATAAATACAGCGTTACGCAAACACAAGACGCCATATTCGGTTTTAATTGTTGTTTGTGTTAGCACTTAGAAAGGCTCTCAGTCTAGACTTATATTTAATTGCAATTTTAGTTAGGTTATTAAATTATACTTTATTTGTTAATCAGAAAATTGTGTCTGTAATTTGTTTTTTTGGTACTCTCGTGAATAAATAATAACAGTGGCTAGGAACGATCTTTAGGTTAAGCCTTGCTTGCCTAGGTTGGTCTGTGGATGGGTGACCTCCCTTATATACCGAGTTTCCTCCGTGCCTCGGAAAGCACGTTAAGCTGTTGGTCCCGGCTGTCATTTGTCCATCTTTGGCAGTCGTTACAAGTAGTTAGTGACTTCAAAGTCTGACAACCTGTCTTACCAAGGGGTATTGTATTACCCAGTATTAACTGGGTTGTCGAGGTGAGATAGGCAGTCGCTCCATGTAAAATACTGGTATTCAGCTGAATCTGGTTAAACTGGAAGCCGACCCAACATAGTTGGGAATGGGCTAGGTAGATGATGATTTATTTTGTTACTAAAATAATGAGATTCTCCATGAGATACTCCAATGTTTTAAGTGCGTTACATTGAGTTATACCACAAAAAAAATATTTCACCCCAAAAAAGAAGCACCAGCAATAATTTTTAGTGTTAAGTAATTCAGTTTGATGTATAGAATGCTTGGTTGACGTTTTCATGACGAGTCTGTTTATACCCTGTATATAGTATCTGTCACCGTAAAATTGTCAAACACGTTATATTGTAATCTCTCTAGCGATATTGTAAACTCTCGAAATGTTGTCAAAAGAACATACTGCTTACAATAAAACGCATTATTTTTCGTGAAATGCATGCGATGGTAGTCAACTCACGCGGTGTGGACAAGGGGGACTGGGCAAGCGGAACCACTCTCATGAAAAGATAATGTAAGTACCGTTCCTGAGAAATACCGATGAATATAACCTAACCTTAAAACACTTTATATTCCCCTAAAAAGCGTAGTCGACGGAGCCTCGCTTCGCGGGGCCCCTGTTTCCGAGTGCAGGGTTTAACGGAACTTAACTAACCTAACGGGGGGGTGCCTTTTTTTTTTTTTTTTTTTTTTTTTAAGTATGGGAAATCATCAAATGACCCCCCCCACTCTGGGCGGAGCGGGAGGGAGTGTCAGACTCATACTGACTAAAAACCATCCATGTAAAATTAAAAACAACTTTACGAGTAACAAACTTGTTCTGAACAAACCGTATTCATACCTACGGAACTCGTAACAGAAACACAAGACGCTACGTTTTCATAATTATTTGCATAAAACAGCGACGTTATAATGAACTACTTGTATTATCAAAGTAGGTCGTGAGTAGGAATAGAAATACTTTGTAATTATAAATTGTCACGCTCTGAGTTGTATAAAGGATGTAAAACACCTCTTCACAAAGCCGAAAGGTACTTGTTCTCCCCGTCATATCGATATTTTTTTGTGCTACCCTATACCTTCTAGTTACGGAGATATGGGGGGGTCAAAGTTAAAACATTTTGATAAGTTTTTTTTTAAATACAACTTTTTTTGTAAGATTTTGACAACACCTCCACGATCCCCGTACTATTTAATCCATCCATCAGCACAATGTTTTAAGTGCGTTACATTGAGTTCTATCTCAAAACATGATTTATAACCTCAAAAAAAAAGTACTTCCCAGCAATAATTTTTGCGTACAGTTACTTAGTTTGATGTACAGAATGCTTGGTTAGCGGCATTGTGATGACGTGGTTTACACCCTGTATACCTAGTCGCCAGAACAACAAGTTACCCCAAACTGTCAAAATTCTACAAATGATTTAAAACCATAAAATGTTGACGGTTAAGTTCAAAATCGGAAGAGAAAATTTGTTTGCAGTTTGCAGTAATTTGGTGCGCTGGCTGATTGTAACTACTCATGAATAGGAGAGGTGGTGATCCTAAGGGTATCGTTGGGACTCACGAGGCCGCAAGTTCGAACTTAAACATATAACAAACTACATAACTACCTACACGTCTGTACCTAATAATATACCCATATTTCGCCAAAATCATCATCATCATCATCATCACGTCAGCCGAAAGACGTCCACTGCTGGACATAGGCTCCCCCAAGTGTCGCCACATTGATCGGTCCCTTGCGACTCGAATCAAACGGATTCCCGCAACCTTCACCAAGTCATCGGTCCACCTAGTGGGAGGTCTTCCAACGCATGGTCTTCCGGTTCGCGGTCGCCACTCCAGAACTTTTCGGCCCCATCGGCCATCCGTTCTGCGAGCAATGTGCCCTGCCCTCTGCCACTTAAGTTTGGCATTCTTCGCCAAAATAAAATGACGAAATGAACAATAAAAAATTAATATACATAGAAATAAAACATAAGAGAAAAGAAAACACGCGGGGCAGTGTTTGGGGACTGCCGATTGAAATGAAAACTAAGTAATCTATGTGTGCTGCGGGTTGTGTCCCTCTAAGTGGTGCTACGCCGTAGTGGATCGGCTACGAGTGCTACGAAGCGTTAGGTGACGGTCACGCGAGTTCCATGATTGTTGTTCACCCAAAAAGTGCTTGAGCACTTGAGCGCCTAAAGAAGTTTTTTCTTTAATGAATGAGTCAGTCATAAGCAAAGCAAGATGTACCTGACCAGACCAAAGCAACTTCAAGTTGCTTTTCCACTGACCTAAAAAGATGAAAAAAAAATGCCAAATTTTTAGGTATTACCATAGACAACAAATTGACTTGGAAACCACACCTAGAAGAAGTTTGCAAGCGATTAAGCAAGTCAGCATATCTTCTATTTCAACTGTCAAAAAAAGTGAATATGGAGACACTATTAATGGCGTATCACGGACTAGTATCATCGGTTTTGCGATATGGTGTAATTTTCTGGGGACAGTCAACAAACCGAGAACTCGTATTTAAGATGCAAAAGAGATGTATACGGTCGATGTGTGGATTGAAAACGACAGACAGTTGCATTCCATATTTTAAAAAACTTAAGATTTTACCTCTCCCGGCTTTGTACATCTTCGAGACTTTATTATTCATTAAAAAAAATTCCCATTTGTTTCAAAAACTGGCTACAGTAAAGAAAATGCCAGTACGCACTCAATACTTAAACACACTGAGCCATGTGAAATGTAAAACAGCATTGATGAAGAAAAGTTTCTTTGGTATTGCTCCTCTGCTATTATACTTTGGACGAATTCTTAAATGACAATTTTTAAGTATCCCAAATTGTAAAATTAATATTAAATAATCTGTAATATAAAATTGTGACCCTAACCCTCTATTGTAAATCTAACATTGACTGTACAAATTATTCCATACGTGACATTTAAATTTTTGACATAGTAATTTAGTTTTTGTATGATAAATATATCTTTTTTCTTTCTTGTCACAATTCGCATGCTACCATATTTGTACGCCTCTTGGCATAACATAGCGCCCTAAGAACTTTAAGAACTGTATCTACTACCTATGTTACACAAATAAAATGATTTGATTTGATTTGATTTGAAGTCCTTCATTACCATAGCGAATGAAAAATCAAGCCTTTAATAAGCAAAATGTATTCAAACTACCATATTTTCAGTTAAAACCGTGTCAGTGGCATCGCTACTAAAATATTATAAAAATTGGTCAAGTGTGTCTTCATTACCAGTGAAGGGTTCCGTAGTTGGAGTGAATAGTTGCGTTAAATATAGTGATTTATAATATCTACTACATAAAATGTTTTTGTATTTCATAGCAATTCTGCGGTTGTAACCGAAAACATTCCATATATCATCATCATTATCATTTCATCGGCCATCCGATGGTATATTTGACGACTCGAATGGCGTAGTGGTAGTGAAGCTGCCTTGCGTTCTTTGGGTCCTGGGTTCGAGTTCCAGTGAGCAAATGTTTGTGTGATGAGCATGGACATTTTTTTCCGAGTCATGGATGTTTGTATGTATAATAAATATGTATTTACAAAACAAAAAATTACATATGTAGTATATCAACTATCTGGTGTCCACGACACAAGCCTTGCTTAGTGTGGCACTAGATGGCGCTGTGTGTTGAATGTCCAGCGATATTTATTTATTTATTTCCTATATATTACAAGCTTAAGAAAGACTGCCTCGTTTGACTAGTGGTCGCCATCACGACCGCTGAGTATGAGATCCAATACCTGGGATCGATTCTCTAGTCGGGAAAATTATAAGAGGTTTTTTACATCAGGTATTTCTCATTAGTAGCCAAGGAGTCTGGATTTTTGCCCGATGTTGGCAATAGGCTCGACCCCTATTACATTGGGCTTAAACATGTATTGTTAGGTAACACCTCTGACTAACCTTCTTAAAATAATCACACTAACATCATCGTTTATGTGCATTCATTTTGGTTATGAGGATTGATTCATTGTTGTTTGGTAATTTAGGTAACGACACTGTTCAGTCCCTTGGTGGTAGTGTGTGGTGTATGTGTCTTTGATGCGGTGTAGCCTTGCGTCGTGGAAGATTATTGAAAGTCACTTTAGAGAAGTTACATACAGCTTTAATATTTCAGTTTACATTTATAGTTCCGACATAGCACTCTACGTGAATAACCGGATGTCTCAATTTATAAACATGTTTGTACCACCACTGCGTAAATGGGACTATCGCTCCGCACGCCGTAGTCCAGCTTGGCGACTGTACATTGTGTCGCGTCAGCTTGCATGGCGCAAGCCCCTACAACACCATTGTCTGATCGGGAACAAAAAACATTTTTCCAAATTTTGACAATATTGTTCCAAAAGTCTCCCAGAAAAATCGCTGTGAACAATCCGGATGCACATGACGAAATTATAGGTATTCCGTTTAGGCTACGGAACCCTAAAAAGGAAAACTCGAAGCGAACCCTCGACCTTTTAAAGTTAAAAGTGCCTGTTTACGAAGTAAGAGTGGCATGGATTTTTTAGGTTTCAGCTCGGTTCATTTTAGCCGAGTTATATTGAGTTAATTATCATGAAAAGTCGACCAAGTTTTGATTAAAACACGAAAAAGTTTCGACAGCATTTTTTTTTGTTGGAATTGGTCCTTCGGTGCCGGATAGGGACTTTTTTTGTTGTTGTATAAAGTATCGTTGGAAGTAAATAAATTGTTAGGTTTTGTAGAAGAAGAATTGTTGTACATAAAATATGTTTGGAAGATATTCCCTTAGTCACAAAATAGCTTAGCTTTAGACACGTTACTGGTTTTGTTTCAGTATTGTCGGGCAAGTTTCAGACTGCGTTTAAGTTTTAGAATTAATGCTTGCCAGAATAAATTCATATTTTAAAATTTTCAATGTAAAAGTATCTTTGTCTATCTTTTTCATCTTCAGGCCTTGTCTTACGATTAAATAGGTTTTGATATGACGCACAGGCAGACTAGGATATGGGATAATCTTTACTCGCGGAGTACGCTCCCATGGGAGGACCTCGTGGCTAAATGGTAACAGCTGCTTGGGTCAATTTTTAAGTTAAACGTTTGTCTAGGTTGGTTAATGGATGGGTGATCACCCATTGCATACAGATTTTTCAAAGTAGAGTATTGATATTCGGCTTACTCCAGTTAGACTGGCAGCCGACCGCAACATAGGAGATCCCATGGGAGACTTACCAACGTATCCGCATGCTAGTATTCTATAAACTACATACGGTGCACTCACAAATCAGTTAAACTTCTGCCCACCATTAAATCACAACAAGGATGAACATACATCACGATGCCACCAGTATAACGACAAAGCTGGTAATAAATAAGTCTAGAGATCTGTCTAATTAGATCTAGTAGTTAATTAACTATTGTGACTAAAGCCAGCTTTGTGAAACTGTCGTATCCGGCTCGAAAGACCGTTTGTTAGATTGCTTTATTTATTTGGAAATAAATGAGGAGCTTAAATTAAATTTGCGACGTTTTTAGTTAACGTGTTTAATGAGCAAAATGACTATAAGAATTAAGGAGCCATTTTGTTCAAACGCTTTTATTTGACATCTTGCTCTTAAGTTTTTATCTGACGACTCTTTTGAAACGTTGTAAATTTAAAGAGGGGCTTTTAATTTCTCCTGTGTTGTGGGTGGATTTTGCGAGTATTTAAAATCACAGACACACACAGCCAGACCCGGAAAAATTTGTGGTCCATTTAATTAATAATATATAATAAGAGTTCTGTGCGGGTATTGCACCCGCGACACACAGCGTCGCAGCCAATCGCTCAGCTACTGCATCAATTGTGGGGATACTTACTTACAAAATAAGTAGCACGCCAGTATTTTTTGCCCCAAAGGATAACGCCATATCGCCAGTTATAATTTAAGTAATTCATCTTTCATGGGGTACTGTTTAAAATGTTACAATAAAATACCTCTCCACATTTTACAACTGAATGAGACGAAATTTAAATCTTGTGTAAAACGCACACTATGTAAGCAAGCATATTATAAGCTGGGAGATTACATTGAGGATAAAAATGCTTGGCTAAATGCTGGTCCTGCTCCGCAACCATAGGTGCAAACTTATTGGACAATATTATTGTGGTAGCTGCAGAAGATTGTAAAAATATTCTTGCATTGTATAGACTCCATCTCTTAGTATTGTATAATTGCATAGCACATGTGTGAGTACCATGTACTGTAAAGCTACCATTTGCATTTAGTTATCTTTCATTGACTTGAATATGCCTTGGTGGCTGAGAGAATGTCATGCTCGCTCAAATGTCTTGCTGATGGTGGCGGGTGGGTCGGGTCATTTAGTTCCCTTCAATATGGTTGAATTGAATAACGCTGATCCATGCGTCATGTTCGTGAACGGGCGCTGTCAGTCGGGACTGGTCATCTCTTAGCTGCCATGGATCATTTGAATTGCTTTATTTTATAAATTGTTGATTTTTTTCTTTTTTTACTCTGGACGCTCTTATTGTGCACGTCTTTCTACATCGTTCTCACATATATGTATAATCTCAACATGAAAGATGTAACCAAGATTTTGTAACAACATTTTTGATTGAAAAGAGTGTCCATGGAGTTTCTTGCCCGTTCTTCTCCATAGAGATCTACGCTAGGGAATGGGCAACTACAGTACATTCTCAAGTTATTATGCCTTGTGTCTGTGACTGTAGCCTTTTTTTTTTCGTTTTATCGACATTCAAAAGTGCCGTAATGGTCTAATTGAAATAAATGATTTGAGTTTGAGTTTGAGTTTAGTTTGAGTACAATGCCACAAGGGCCGTATCAATTGCCGTTATTAACAGGGCACAAATCTTAAGTCCGGAATGCTCCTGTAAAACAACTGATAAAAACTTAACAAAACATACCCCGACCAGGGCGCACACTGGACAAACGAGTAAATCGTGTTTTTCATACATTTAAATGTGAATAATGGTCTCGTTTTGCTTAAATGCTTTTATTTGAAAACTTCCTTTTAAAATTTTATTTAACGTCTCTTCAGAAGTTCTTCTTGAAAAACACGGGAATTTCAATTTAATCTTAAATGTAAGAAACGACGTTGATTTTACAAAAAAACGACTCCATATTCGTCATCTGTCTAGTCTTTTGCAAATATGTTGGGGTCGGCTTCCAGACTAACTGGATGCAGCTGAATACCAATATATAACCTGGAACGACTACCTATCTGGCCTCTATAATCCAGTTAGTACTGGGTAATATGATGATACCACTCTGTAAGACTGACTACCAATTGACAAAGATTTACAAATGACAGCCGGGACTAACGGCCTGACGTGCGTTCCGGGGCACGTGGGAAACTCGGTATGTAATAGGTGGTCACCCATCCACGAACCAACCTAGGCTAGCTCCGCTTAACCTAAAGATCGACCCGAACGGCTGTTATTAGTTAGCGACGAGCTCCTCCTCAGACGAAAACCTTTGGTATGTAACCATATTTTGAGTGAATGTCACACATTCCTGAAGCTCGAAAGTCTGACAACCAGCTTTGAGCTTCTGACTATCTGTAACTACTGTCTCGTTAAGTTATAACCTATTAATTATCATCATAATTAACACTTACTGAAAATTATGGCTATAATTAATAGGTTAATAGCGCCTGCCTAATGAGACGTGACAGGCTTCAGGCTTGACGTAATTAACATAACATAACCTTACCGACCTATTCGTCAACTGGCGACTGTGAAACTCGCGAGTGTTCGGGATTAGGCACCTTCCAATTTTAATATTTTTTTGTCGTCAACTCGCGCGACCTTGTAAACCTAACGTAAAATAGATCAGATGTACAGTCAGCTAGGTAAACTTTTTTTTAAATATAGAATCTAATGTCATGAAACGACCAAAGCTTGTTTTTATATATTTTTTTAAAATATTGGTTTCAATTTGTTTTCATTTGACTGTAATTTATAACGTGCGTGCGAGTTGACGACAAAAATAAATTAAAATTCCAATTTTAATTTATTTAGGTGCCAACTCGCGACCACTCGCGAGTTTCACAGTCCCCAGTTGGCGAATAAGCCACATACATTAGGTTAGGGTTAGACAAAGACCCACCCATATTTAGCTATCTTTTATAGCGCAATTTAATTAAGTTTCCTACGAACTAGGTAATGCCCGCGCGGCTCCGCCTCATGACTTGTAGGTACTGAAAATATCTCATGATTTAATCAGCTTTTCTAAGGCGTAAAAGTGTGGCAGTTAGACCAACATACCTGTCATTTTCATTTATAGACTACTAGCTTCTGCCCGCGACTTCGTTCGCGTAAAGTTTTGATATCGCAACGCATCGCCTGCTCAACGGAAGCTTTTTCCCGCTTGCATCATTTCTTATTGCTGCTCCGCTCCTATTGGCCATAGCGTGATTTTATATAGCCTATAGGCTTCCTCGATAAATGGACTATCCAACGCAAAAAGATTTTTTTCAATTCGAGCCGGTAGTTCCTGAGATTAGCGCGTTCAACCAACCAAACAAACAAACTCTTCTGCTTTATAATATTAGTATAGATTTAACATTTTCAATGGGCGTACATGTGTTAGAGCATACGTTAATTCCTACATAGGTGCCCAAACGCCATCAGTAACTATTAATAATGAAGTATTTACGAAGAACTTTTTATATTAATAGCCATTCAGAACCAAGTCCAGACTTCCTCAGAAATTCATGCTAAGCTATCTCCGTTTCTCAGCTACTAGATAATAAATAAGTAAAATCTTCAAGACAATGTTTAATTAAGTAAAGAATTTATCTACAAAGGCGGGCTAATCCTTTGCGAGATGGTCTCTACAAGTTGTCCTTAATCTTTCTTATTTATCTTGTGGTCCTTGGTTCCAACCTACAAGTCTTTATAAATACGTTAATGGTAACACGAAAAAATTAGTTTTATAATGTTTTAAATATAGCTTATGACACTCAAAATGAAGCTTCCCATTAGAGAAATAATTTTCGGAAACAGATACGAAGTTAGAGTACACAAACTTGAACCTTGAACATTTTTGACATTGCTGCATGTGACATTTTGTATTATTTTAATGATTACTTCTCTTCAATATGGTCGAGTTGAAAGTGCTGATACATGCGTCATGTTCGTGAACAGGCGCTGTCAGTTGAAGTTGAGTTCACTGCTCAACTCTTAGCTGCCACGGTTAATTTTAATTTATTAATTTTTAAATTGGTGATTGAATCTTTTCTCTGGACGCTCTTAATGTGCACGTCTTTCTACATACTTTTTCTTCTTCTTTTTGATTCTTTTGACATTTTGATTCTTTTGATATTTTGATTCTTTGACATTTTGAAATTGGTTTTTGACATTGTAATTGTAATTGTTATAATAATGGTACTTGTAATAGTAATGACATGTTAAATAATGTAATGATAATAGTATGATATTTGTTATAGTAATGACATGAGTAATTTAATGATGCTAATTTATATTTTCCTTTTAATACTAACATATGTTTTTTAATTAAGCTGATGATTTAAAAATATTATAATAATAAACTTTAAAATGGAACTTTGAAGTGTAATAATAATGATATTAATAATTTCAAATGTTTGCATGCCGATTGGTAAAATGTGGCTGAGCTAAATGTAATCTTAAGAACTATTATGTATTACCCATATTTGCAAGATAAAATTCTATTCTATTCTATTCTATAATTCCAAGTTCTTTTAATAATTTTGTGCGGTAAACACTGAACCTCATTTTGACACATCTAAATATTTGTACATTTTTTGAGAAAGATTTTTCCTTACAAAGATTGGTAACAAAAGAATCATCTCTCCCGTTATCATATCGACTTTTTGACAGCCGACGTAATACAGGTGTTTGACATTGAATCTACACGCGCGTGCAAAATATCAACGCAATCCGATTTACGAGAATTGGGGAAATACGAATACCGGTAGTATAAAATGTTTGTGTGATGAGCATGTACATTTGTTTCCGAGTCATGGATGTATATTTGTATAATAAGTATGTATTTACAAACAAAAAAGTATATAATTATGTAGTTTATCAACTATCTGGTGGCCACGACACAAGCCTTGCTTAGTGTGACGCTAGATGGCGCTGTGGTCATGTCCAGAGATATTATAATCTTTGGGGACATCCGATAGAAGTGAAAACTAAGTAATTTGTATCTGCTGCGGGTTGTGCCCCGCGCACGCCTAAGTGGTGGCGAATTGGCTACGAGTGCTACGAAGCGGTAGGTGACGACCACGCGAGTTCCTTGTTTTTTGTTCAACCAAAAAGTGATCAACGCGCCTAAAGAAGTTTTTACTACGAAAAATTGTTTTCTAAGTTTTCTTGTTTCTTCACCAGTTCAAAGTATGCGTAAGTAGTAAAATTGAGCATTCATGGCGATAACGATTTAAAATTAGTTCATTCATTTTGAGGAGCTCGGCTATAAAGTAATAACAGCCACTTGTAGCGATCCTTGCCTAGGTGGATCTGTGGATGGGTGACCACCCCTCACATACCGGGTTTCCGTGCTTCCGAAAGCACGTTTAGCCGTTCATCCCAGCTGTCATTTGCAAGTCTTTGTTAATTGATACAGGTAGTCAGTGGTCCAAAAAATCTGACAACCAGTCTTACTAGTCTAGCTGAGTTGTGGAGGTAAAATTCAGATATTCAGCTGCATCTGGTTAGACAGCAGCGGCGGAAAATTTTCGTTCGTTTTTTTTATTCGATTTTTTTAAATTTTATTGCACGATCAGGTTGAGCTTGACCTTAGAAACCGTTTAGCTTCTGAGAAGTATGGTCCTATGACACAGTTAGGAGCTTATTATTTTTTTCTAGTTTTTTTAAAAACCCTGTATATTTCCAAAGTGGTAGCTCAGATGAAAAACTTTTCGGGAAATAATTTGTTGGGGGTTAGGTTTAAATTAAAATGCTCCTAACTCTCTCCGAGTTAGGAGCATTTTAATTTTTTTACTAGTTTTTTTCAAAACCTAACCCAGAAACGGTGCGTTAGAAAAAATACGATTTTTGGCGGGTTTTCTAACATCTTCTCATGGTTTACGACTAGAGCAACAAATTATTTCCCGAAAAGTTTTTCACCTGAGCTACCATTTTGGAAATATAGAGGGTTTTTTAAAAAACTAGAAAAAAAAAAAAACGCTCTTAACTCGGAGACGGTGTGTCATAGGACCATACTTCTCAGAAGCTAAACGGTTTCTATGATAAAGGTCAATCTGATACTGCAATAAAGTTGTTAAAATTTCGAAAAAAAAATCTTAAAGCAATTTTTTTTTGTTTTCTTTGCAGCTCATAGTGCCCCTAAGCGTATACTCCGACACCAAAAAATCCGCCCCTAAGACGACCCACTGACCCATATTTGGGAAAAGGTTAGGCAAATGATGATGATGTTGCGATATGTCAAAGATACTCATTTATTATGTTTTGAGCAACCAACACTTTACTTACTAGTGACTAGCTGCTGCTGCTCACTAGCTGACCCACGCAACTTCGTCTGCGTCACATAAGAGAGAAAATGAAAAAGAAAACAGTTTTTGCAACATTTTTCATTCCTGCTCCGCTCCTAATGGCCGCAGCATGATGTTATATAGCCTAAAGCCTTCCTCGATAAATGGACTATCCAACACAAAAATAATTTTTCAATTTGAAACAGTAGTTCCTGAGATTAGCGCGTTCAACCAAACAAACAAACAAACTCTTCTGCTTATATTAATATATAGTATATAGTATAGATATCAATCATTTAACTGTGGCATTTTGTTTCCAGCACGGAGCCTGAATTTGTGCTCGGTTGATAGCAATAGACACGCCTCCTACCTACACACCAATTTCAATTAAAAGGCTAACAACATTTTTAATTCCTTCGTAAACAGCTCATGTTGCACGAGAATAAATAATTCCTTTCCTTCCTGAAGCAGAACACGAAACACTTAACGTAGCTACTGCACAGCTCGCCAGTTTGTTGTACATAATATACAAGTAACAAGTGAGCCGGTAAACACACACTCTGCAATAAACGCCACCCGTTGGCACGCGAGTGACAGACTGGCGCTATAATGCCATTTGTACCGATTTGGAATAAATATAATGTAGCTACTGCTAGGTATAGAAATGGCAATGGAATGAGCAGCGTTTTATTTAAAATTTACAGCTCCTTTGAAATAGTCGAAAATGTAAGTGCCTGCACAGAGAGGCATAAATAACAAAATGTGTGAATGTCTAAAAATAAATAAAATTCATGTGTGTTTGTTATTTTAAAATAACACACAAAAACAAAACGTTATTTTTAAAGTTTTGTCTGTTGGTTCCGATTAATCTCCCAAACGGCTAAGGCGATTTGATGATGACGGGAATTTAACTAGCATATAGCTGATATTATAAGAATAAGCTGCCTTTGACTTTAAGCCCAGCAGTAGTTTACAATACCTAGACTTACGAGACAGCCACGCAAATAAAATGAAAATGTGCACAAGAAATATAATTAGATATTAAAAGCAGTTATTGCAATAATATCATCAAATGTATAAAATGTAGCATTTACGTTAAAGTCCACAGATACGGGTATCTTAATTATCATGAGGTGTCTGATATGACTGTAATTACATTTCGTTTATCACAGAAATGAACGTTTAAGCTCCGAATTTTAAACTGAGTTTAAGCACGTAAATCCTCAGCATACATTGGCTCATTATTGGCAAGAATTGCAAGTACTCGTATATTTTGTAACAGATGATTTTTAAATCCATAGAGTTTCAAGCCCGTTCTTTAGCACAACTACTACGCTTATAAAATACCGTTTGGATAATGAAAGTTTGAAAGTGCCATTAAATTTGTTAATTGAAAAAAAAAATTGTTTAGTCTAAGCATAATAATCGTTTAATATCAGTGATCATTACCTAGTATTGGACCTGGAAAGTGGTGCTGAAGTAGAAATGGAGCACTAGTCATTCATCTATGACATCTATGGTATCCGCCATTTTGTGGCGGCGGCCATCTTGGACTGATTTTTATCAAACATAGCCAAGAACACTCCGGACTAATTCACCTTTCAAACAAAAAAAACAAACGATGCCACAGACACACACACACACACAGATACGTCAAACTTTTTACACCCCGTCGTTTTTGCGTCGGGGGTTAAAAATCAACATCTAATATAATCAAATTATATTCAGGTCCACAAGACAAATTGTAATGCCGCTCCACTTCTGATATTCACGCTAACGGCACAAGTACTCGTACTGTCACCAGTTGGCACTAAGTGGCATTATAGTATAGCCATGTAATTTGAATTTCCAAAAGATGGCCGATTGGACTAGCGAGTATAAAATCTGATCCTTTGATTCAAACTCTGTAATTTCAGTTTTGCTGTTATACTACAAACAAAGAAGGTTTTATTAATAAATATAATAAATAAATATCGCTGGACATTATTAACACACAGCGCTACCTAGTGCCACACTAAGCAAAGCTTGTGTCGTGGACACTAGATAGTTGATATACTACATAAATATACTTTTTTGTTTGTAAATACATACTTATTACACGTATAAACATCCATGACTCGGAAACAAATGTCCATGTTTATCACACAAACATTTGCTCCTACCGGGATTCGAACCCAGGACCCTAAGAACGTAAGGCAGCGTCACTACCACTACGCCAATCGGGTCGTCATAATTGCTTGACAAATCATCGTAATTTATTTATTTTGTGTAATATTAATATTGATTTAGGACTAATATAAAGTAAAAAAAAGACTCGGTATTTTTTCAGGTTCAAACGAAGCTCTTGGGTCACAAGTCTATTTAAAGTTTCCAACGTTAAAACGTTTCGCAGATAATGATTGTCTAATAAAACAGTAAGTAATTGTTCTGCCACAGACAAAAAGCTCTCTTTTAGAGAACGAATGAACATCAGGCACCGCGCCTCGTTGCTCGCTGCCATGTTCAGAAGCTCAGAACGTTACTGTACAGGATTGTTTTCCATGTTTCCTTTAGCAATAAAACTTGGTGTGGAGACCATTAAGAAAGTAGTTGTAACATTTATTGTGGTATTGGGTTTTAAACGTAGATTGTGGTGCTTAAAATCACGCCTCTAATTCCCGCAGGGTTAGCAGCGAAGTATATCACATGAAATCTCTTGAAATTATCCATATATCTCATTTGGTTTATTTCATCCAGGGACAATAAGGATTAAGTGGAACAAACACTCCAGCAACACCTCGGTCTGTTAAGTAAAAAGTACTTCTTCTTAGGTCCATGTTCACCAAAAAAATGACGCTCTGATTATCTTAAAACAGCTGTTTAAAACACATTTTTGTATGGGAACATTGACAGCTGTATTTAGATAATCAGACTGTTATCTTCTCGGTGAACTTCTTAGCGTGTTGATGTTGACGGTAATTTAAATTGTGTCAGCCCAAAACTTGGTGACGATTTTAGCACTTTCGGTAACGTCACGTAACGTCCATCAACTCTTATGATGTGCAAGCAACAGCACGGGCAGGATATCCAGTGTCCTATTATTTGCGGGGTAACAACTTTTCACTTCAGGGTATAGTCATCTACGAATCTCCACCTGAACAGGTTTTCGTTGTTTCAGCTAACCTGTGTTTGGAGTCTATTTAAAGTTTACTAAGTTAGCCTTGGGAACTAGTGTCCAGGTGGAGATTTCCAGCAAGTTAATGTACTGATTCCAGCAGTAGTATATATTGATAATTCCCGTAAATCATTGCTTAAAATAACTCCGTCATCATCGCCAAACGACCATTCACAACAATTCTACTATTCCCGTCTATTTTCCACATAATTCTGGCCATATAAGTCGCAATAACCGTCAGGATCTAGCGGGCGCTAGGACCGACAACTATGCAATTTGTACAATTTCCACTACGCTACGAGGCTCTTGTGAATATCGCTCCATTTCCTCTACAACCTGCAAATAAAATGCCTCAATTTGTGTGATGGCTTCTCTATTAGAATGCTTCAGCCTTTGCTTGTGTTGTATTGTTTTTGTTTTACTTTAAAAACAATTTCGTGAATTTTCGATAATAGCTTTTGACAGCAGTCTTATAGTAGCTTGGATTTGATTTCACAAAAATATTTGATTCGTAAATGTATAGGGAAGGCAATGTGAGAATTTTTAGATTTTTAAAGTAAGGTTGACAGCTAATTGTACTATTTACTTTCTCACTATAATCGCGTACTTTAATACGCCAAGATTTTAATACACAGGACTTTTTGACTGGACAATGCAATAATTGGGCAGTATGATCTGATAATCCTAATTCAATTATTTGGTTTTTGTATTTATGAATGTTGTGAGCAAAAATGTCGATGCAAACGCTTCAATTTTACTGAGGTCAAAGATCAATTCGCTTTTGATATCACCACGTGATCATTTCCGTAAAAAATTACTCCATTCGACTTGAAGCGCTATATCTTTATTCGTATCTTCTATCAGTAACTCCTAAACACTACCACTGACCTGGTTTGATGCAGGACATGCCGCAAGCTCCATCGCAGAGGCATTTCTTTTTTTTACTCTTGCAGTCCTCGTCCGATGAGCACTTACGGAGACACTTTTGACCCTGAAAAAAGAAAGACTTTTAGAAGAAGAGTTATATTTTTAAATCGACCCTACTACATCTGTAGACCCCGATCGAATCACGCTGACGCGTCTACAGGAGCTAAACCCGAGTTCTATAATGCCTGAAAGTTCACTGCAATAAACAAAACCAAAAAAATATGTGATATTCTTCAAGAAACATGCTATTATGATAGTGTTTTTAAAACATAAGACAATTAATTTTTCTCGATAAAAAGAAATCACGAACTTATCTCAAAAAAACCATACTAAAAATACATGCGATCATTCTGATGTTTTGGCAAATAATTCTACAAGCAATTTAGTAGCATCACAGT
The DNA here is from genome assembly GCA_916618015.1 of Xestia c-nigrum. Lineage (NCBI taxonomy): Eukaryota > Metazoa > Arthropoda > Insecta > Lepidoptera > Noctuidae > Xestia > Xestia c-nigrum. The sequence goes on along the minus strand of OU745248.1, from coordinate 25,776,240 downwards.
ATTTTATTTTTTTAGTCCGATCAATGGTTTTTTTGTGAATCGATCGAAACCACTCATTTCCCACTATTCGGCGCGCAGTGACTGACGTAACAACTACGTTAAAGTGCAAGCTGATTAGAGATCTAATCAGCTTGCAACCACCACAAATAGAGTTGCTAATTTAACTCCTGTAGTCCTCCTAACTATTGTGTCTATTTCGCTAACAGTTAATGAATTATGTCCTTAAATCTCAAAACCATCTTTCTACCCCCATTCTACTTGGGTTCAGCGCAATACGTTTTCTTCTTCCATCCTCGTAATTGTATATCGTTAAATCTAATGGGTAAGCAAAGATTAGTGTAGCCACTAGCCATCATTAGCCATCACTAGCCATCATTTTTGCATCAAAAATGTCTCAGTTGCAGCCTTTTTTTTTTTTTTTTTTTTTAAGGATGGGAAATCATCAAATGACCCCCCCCACTCTGGGCGGAGCGGGAGGGAGTGTCAGACTCTTACTGACTAAAAACCATCCATGTTCCTTCCTCGCCTTTTACGTTCCGGGGCCGCGGTATCTCTTTCGAACAGGCCCGCAACCCCGGCTCAGTTGCAGCCTGGATTTGTGCCCGGTTCATGGGGTATACTCACTCTTTTAAATGGGCCTTAAATATAACTGGCAAAATGTGGGTAAGCTAGTAAGTACACCTCTGCATAACCCTTCGAGAATTACGGGCGTGGTGTTATATGTAGATGAAACAGGCCTGCCAATGAGGTTCATAATATTTCTGTTTCTTGGTTTATTCTGCAACATGACAGTCTTAAAGACAAAAAGCATGACGCACGCTAGAACTTCCCGGGTCCCAGCCGAGTATCAGGCGTAGCACAAGAATAAGAATAAGAATAATTTATTTAGAAGTAGATAAGTATTACAGAAGTGTACATTTAGATAATTATTACAATACACTGTCTGTGGCTCGGTAGCGCCTCGGAAGCGCGAGTGTGTCCATACTAAATGGCTCGGTCGACACTCGGCTCAGTAGCCCCACTCCTTAACGTTTCGTTCGTATATTCGGATCTATCTGCGTCTCTCACTCGCACTCATCTGCAGACGTGCGCGAGAGAGACGGATAGATCCGTATATATGGACGAAGGGTTAAGGAGTAGGGAGACGGAGCCGAGTGTCGACCGAGCACTCACTCTTCCGAGCACAATACATCGACCCGGTAAGGTCTAGCGTGCGTCATGCTTTTTTGTCCATTCCCTCTCATTGAGAGGAGGCCGTGTCCCAGCAGTGGGAACATTATAGGCTGATGATGATGATGATGATGATGAACGAAACGTTAGGGAGTAGGGCCTCAGACCCGACACGGTCTAGCGTGCGTCAAGGTTAAGTCATACATCTCTCCGATTTTCTATCTGTTTTGATGTATTTTATGTACCTAGTGAGCTTCTATGAGATGAAATATTCCCTCAGAAGCTATTCTCCAATGTGTGGTGAATCTGATTAGCAGTATTGGTATGAAAATGATGTTGGCTTTGTAAGTGCCTTACCAACAAGGTAGCCTGCTCCTCGTCTCTAGGGCACTGCGCCGAGGGGGAGTTCCTGGGGTTCTTGTAGATCCTGCCGTCATCATCAGCATCGGCTCGGCTCTGCTGCGTGGTGTCGTCGTCGTCATCGTCGTCGTCGGCAGCAGTGGGGCTTGGCAGGGCTGAAGCTGGAACAAACAGATGGTGAGTGTTAATGGAAATAGCATAGTGTAGATTTTTGTTATTTTTAATTGGTGGTTAAGGATATACCAACAACTGTAAAGCCTAAAAGACAAAAAAAAAAAACAAAAAAAAAAAATGGACTCACGTGATCTTAAGTTATCTATACATAATAATAAAATCGTTGAGACCAAAAAATCTGTACATTGAAGATTTAAAAAAAAAAACCGATCAGGGTGACTTAAAATAAGTAACTGAACATATTAAAACCATTTTTAAAATTCGTGTTTGTTTGTTTGTTTGTTTGTTTGACCGCGCATCACGTAAAAACTGCTGGACGGATTTTGATGGAAACTTCACGAATCTATTTAAATAAACCCAGAATAACACTTAGGCTATAGAAATTCTGGAAAATTTTGGAAAAAAGGGGTGAAAAGGGGGGGTAAAGTTTGTATGAAAAAAAAAATTTTGATTGCTCTAGATTCATGAAACTCAGAGTAAATACTTATTATTAAAAATAAAGAAATACCTGTTTCAGCATTTAAAAAAAAAAACATCCAGAGACGTAAAAAAGAGGGTTTTGTGTTTAAAATTAATTAACTTCATACACCTATAGAATTAAATCCATTGAAGTGGAAACCTTTAAAAGTTGCTGTAAATACTTCAAATCTAATACAGGTAAAAGTAATTTCTCATTTTTTTTTAAATTTCATTTTTGAAGTGAATACGCCCAAAATAGCCGAACTCAAGAAAATCGGCAGTACAGCATAAGTAGTTGGTAATACAGGGTGGAAACGGTAAATTGAGCAGTAAGGGGAGCTGCAGCTACACAAACATGGTCTTAGGTAACAATCCGTAACTTTTTCACAAAATGTTTATCCCCGTTCACAGATTTAATTAAAAAATAAAGTACAGTTAGCAAGAAAATTGCCATTTTACATAAAACAATTTTTTTGATGCCAATCAATCTTCTTTCCGACACTAATCAAGAAGTTCTTCCAAACCAACCCAGGTTAGAGTACTCAAAAAGTCAGAAATCGCAAAAAAATAACTTTCAGCGGGGCAGTGTAGGGGAAATAGTTAGCCAGAAAATTGCTATTCTACACAAATCATTTTTTGATGCCAATAATTATTTTTTATTTTACATAAGACATAAAGCCGGAAAAGTTACAAATACATTACAAACGAGTACAAATCCTACTATCTACAAATAAAAATGCTTTGTCCTGAAGGACTATCTGATGGAACAACGCACAGCCTAAACCGCGATTGTAGAAACCTGAAACTTGGATGGTGTATTTTCTGTATAACGTTGTTAATCACAAGTATTTGATTTTGAACAAAATTGCCCTTGGGTACGTTAATTGACTTCAATGCATATCTTGGGAGATACACCGTTTTAAATAACTCCGCAGCAAAATAATGATCATGTACCGGGAGCGCATTTTCATTATGCGGAAGGATGTGTGTGATGTGCTCTTTGAAAATTGTATTATGGGTGCTTACGACCCACTCTCTGTAACCCGCTCTTCCTCTTATGTGACGCAGACGAAGTTGCGCGGGTCAGCTAGTTAATAATAAAGCTTAGTTTAATGTAACGGGTCCAAAGATGGAGCACGATCGTAGTTTTAATTTTGGTTTTTTAATCAAGCAAAGAATTAATTAAATGTAAATAAGAGAGCAGGCCCACCACGTCTGCGGTAGAAAACGAATTATTTTATGAAACGTCGCAGAACAATCCGTTGATTTAAAGGGTGTAAAACTACTATTAACAGAGCCGAAAGGCACTTGTTCTCCTGTCATTGCGATATTTTTTTTAAGTTCTACACCATACCTGGGAACCTTCTAGTTACGGAAGATATTGGGGGTCAAAGTTACAACTTTGCGACAAGTTTATTGTAAGATTTTTACTTTAAACACCTCGACGAAACCTGTACTATTCAATTCATCCATCAGCACTATGTTTTAAGTGCGTTCTATCACAAAACATGATTTTTCACCCCAAAAAAAAGGCGTTTCCCAACAATAATATTTGCGTAAAGTTACTTAGTTTGACGTACAGAATGCTTGGTTGACGGCTTCGTGATGAGGTGGTTTACACTCTGTATTTTGTCCCTATTTCGAAGTCTGAAAGCCTGTCCCAACTCCTATCTGGAACTTTTCAAATACTCATAGTCTTTAGTTGAGCGCAACTAGACAAAAGGATGGATTGAACCTTATAGTAGTCGGATTTTCGGGTTATTGTACATTCGTCACAAAGTAAATTCGTCATATTTTGAAAAATCCATACATTAAAAGTAAATTCGTCACATGTATAAAAAACTAGCTTCTGCCAGCGGCTTCGCCCGCGTGAAGTTTGAAATTGTCCCACGGGATCTTACTACCGGGATAAAAAGTATCCTATGTGTTAATCCAGGTTATAAACCATCTGTGTGCAAAATTTCATCCAAATCCGTTCAGTAGTTTTTGCGTGAAAGAGTAACAAACATCCATACATCCATACTTACAAACTTTCGCATTTATAATATTAGTAGGATATGTGTAAACTCGTCACAGGTTCATGAGGGTTATTGTAAAATTCTTTAAGTAGCGATAGCAAGCAAGTTTTTAGCGCTCGACATTAAATATACTCCTGCACACGCCATCGTGCTCGCTCGTTCCCTGCATCCATCCCTTTCTAACAGTATTGGTCAAACGCATCTAACAACTTATTAGCTCAGTGACTCCCTTGACCTTGTCGATGCCTGTGGTGATCTGTTTCAAATGTGATTTGTGATAGGTGCGTCTTTGAAAAAATGTATCTTGATCAACCTGGTACAAGCTCGGGAAGCCATAGTGTAAGTATTTTATTATTTAATGCTATTGTACAAATCATTACTATACAGTGTGAGTCTTTATAATGTGCACATACCGAAATGACGTGATGTGCACATACTGAAATCTGCCGACGTAAATTTCGCCCTACTGCAGGTTCATAATTGGTTTACCGCTAATAATTTAGTACTAAATGGGAATAAAACGAATTGCATAAGATTTGCTTTACCAAATGTCAAAAGTAGTGATTGTGACATAGTATTGAATCAAAAGAAACTTGAATTGGTCAATAAAACGGTTTTCTTGGGAATTACGCTCGACCACAGGCTACAATGGGGTCCTCATTTAACATCTCTTGCAGGCCGGCTGAGCTCAGCAGCGTATGCTGTTAGAAAAATCCGTCAATTTGCTGATGTTGATACGGCGAGGATAGTCTATTTTAGTTATTTTCATAGTATTATGTCATACGGTATTTTACTATGGGGACGGGCTGCAGACATCGAGTCTATTTTTATTCTACAGAAAAGAGCCATCAGAGCCATATATGAATTACGTAGACGCGATTCTCTAAGAGAACTGTTTAAGGAAATTAATGTCATGAAAAAAACTAAATGCATAAGATTTTCATTACCGAATGTTAAAAGTAGTGATTGTGAGATAATATTGAATAAAGAGAAACTCGAATTCGTAGATAAAACGGTTTTCCTGGGGCTTACGCTTGATTCAAGGCTACAATGGGGTTCTCATTTAACATCTCTTGCGGGGCGCTTAAGTTCAGCAGCATATGCCATTAGAAAAATCCGTCAATTCACTGATGTGGATACCGCTAGACTGGTCTATTTTAGTTACTTCCATAGTATAATGTCTTACGGTATTTTGCTATGGGGACGGGCTGCTGATATTGAGTCTATATTTATTCTGCAGAAAAGAGCCATCAGAGCCATATACAATCTTCGTAGGCGCGATTCTCTAAGGGAACTATTTAAGGATATTGGCATCATGACGGTTCATTGCCAATACATCTACGAAAACATAATGTACGTCAGAAAAAATCTGCATCTTTTCGGTAAAAGAGGCGACAGACACAATTACAGTACTAGAAATAGGGACCAACTAGTTCAGCCAGGCTTTAGACTCGCTAAAGTAGACTCATCTTTCAAGGGGTACTGTTTGAGATGCTATAATAAAATTCCACAAAGTATTCTTGAACTGAATGAGACGAAATTTAAAACATGTATTAAACGCACATTATGTAAGCAAGCATATTACAAGTTGAGCGATTATATCGCTGATAAAAATGCTTGGCTCAATGCTGGTCCTGCTCCACAAGGACAGGGGCGCAAAACTTGATAGCATTAAATGGTATTGTTGGAGCTGCTGAAGATTGTACAACTATCTTTGCATTGTATAGATTCAATGTTAGTATTATATAATCGCATAGCCCATATTGTGTGAGTACTATGTACTAGAAAGCTATCATTCACTGGAAACCTACTTTAGTTTTTGACTTGAATGTGCCCTGGCGGTTGAGAGTATGTCATGCTCACTCAAATGTCTCGCTGATGGTGGCGCGTGTGTCGGATCATTTAGCTCCCTTCAAAGTGGTTGAGCTGAATGGTGCTGATCCATGCGTCATGTTCGTGAACGGGTGCTGTCAGTTGTGACTGGTCATCTCTTAGTTGCCATGGCTTATTTGAATGAATTATTTTGTTTTTACTATGGACACTTTTAACGTGCACATCTTGCTACATTGTTCTCACATAATCTACCATCTCAACATGAATGATGTAACCAAGATTTTGTAACAATATTTTGATTTAAAAGAGTGTCCATGGAGTTTCTTGCCCGTTCTTCTCCATAGAGATCTACGCTAGGGAATGGGCAACTACAGTACTTTCACAGTTTTTATGTCTTGTGACTGGGACTGTAGCTACTTTAAATGTTCATCTTTGTTTCGACAATTCAAAAGTGCCTGTTATTGGCTTACTTGAAATAAATGCTTTGATTTTGATTTTGATTTTGATGACAGTACCTTGTCAATACATATATGAAAACATCATGTATATGTTAGGAAAAATCTGCATTTATTCAGTAAAAGAGGTGACAGACACCACTATAATACTAGAAATAGGGACCAACTAGTTCAGCCAGGTTTCAGGCTTGCTAAAGTAGATTCATCTTTCATGGGGTACTGTTTAAAATGTTACAATAAAATACCTCCCCACATTCTACAACTGAATGAGACGAAATTTAAATCTTGTGTAAAACGCACACTATGTAGGCAAGCATATTATAAACTGGGGGATTACATTGAGGATAAAAATGATTGGCTAAATGCTGGTCCTGCTCCGCAACCATATGTGCAAACTTATTGCACAATATTATTGTGGTAGCTGCAGAAGATTGTATAAAGATTCTTGCATTGTATAGATTCCATCTCCTAGTAATGTATAATTGCATAGCACATGTGTGAGTACCATGTACTGTAAAGCTACCATTTGCATTTAGTTATCTTTCATTGACTTGAATATGCCTTGGTGGCTGAGAGACTGTCATGCTCGCTTAAATGTCTTGCTGATGGTGGCGGGTGGGTCGGGTCATTTAGTTCCCTTCAATATGGTTGTATTGAATGGCGCTGATCCATGCGTCATGTTCGTGAACGGGCGCTGTCAGTCAGGACTGGTCATCTCTTAGCTGCCATGGATCATTTGAATTGCTTTATTTTATAAATTGTTGATTTATTTCTTTTTTTACTCTGGACGCTCTTATTGTGCACGTCTTTCTACATCGTTCTCACATATATGTATAATCTCAAGATGAAAGATGTACCTAACCAAGATTTGTAACAACATTTTTGAGTGTCCATGGAGTTTCTTGCCCGTTCTTCTCCATAGAGATCTACGCTAGGGAATGGGCAAATACAGTACATTCTCAAGTTATTATGCCTTGTGTTTGTGACTGTAGCCTTTTTTTTCGTTTTATCGACATTCAAAAGTGCCGTAATGGTCTAGTTGAAATAAATGATTTGAGTTTGAGTTTGAGTTTGTGATTTTTACTTAGGTTAAGAAAAAAAGTGATTATAACTGTGATGTAATTATTTTTCTTATAATTGTAATGTTGTTCGTAAATCAGCCACTCAAAATCTGTGATTTTATGTAGGTTTTAGGTTAATTAAAGACTTTAACTGTTTTTCTTATTATTTGTAATGTTACGGGCATACCAGCCACTTGAGAACTATGATTTTTACCTAGATGTTAGGTTATTATATTTATTAATATTGTTGTAGGCAAGTCAGCAAGTCGAGATCTGTGATTCTTTATGAATGTTATGTTAAATTAAAAAAAAGATGATTATTGCTGTTTTTAATGTCTTTCTATTGTTTATCTTATTATTGTTAAGTTTTAGGCAAATCGTTCACTTGAGAACTGTGATTGTTGTTATGTAGATGTAAGGTAAATTATTAAACTTGATGTGATTCTGAGAAATATACAACATTGTATTCTACTTCTTGTTTATTTTTTTGCTATCGGTGCGAATAAAACCTATGTGACGAATTTACAATAAATAAAAATAATATATTAGAAATTGTGGCAAATTTACACATACTTTTTTTCGTGACGAATTTACTTTGTGACGAATATACAACAACCCGGATTTTCATGAGATTTGTTTTACTGAGTTCTATAGGTGTGTAGCAGAAAGTTTGTTTTCTTTTGTTATGAATAACTTGAAATATATTAAATACTAGCTGACCCACGCAACTTCGTCTGCGTCACATAAGAGAGAAAAACGAAAAGAAAAAAACCCCCGTTTTTGCAACATTTTTCATTCCTGCTCCGCTCTTAGTGGTCATAGCGTGATGTTATATAGCCTATAGCCTTCCTCGATAAATGGACTATCCAACGCAAAAAAAAACAAAAAAAATCGACCCGGTGGTTCCTGAGATTAGCGCGTTCAACCAAACAAACAAACAAACTCTTCTGCTTTATAATATTAGTATAGATATTGTGGCGTATTTTAACCTTCGCGCATTCATTAAACGCCAATTCGGTCTGTTTATTTGGCATTGTTGTCGATGAAATGCATATCAAGTTTTTTTTTAAAGTTCGGCTCTTTGAAATTTTCACGAACTCTCATTCAGTTATCAAGTTTTCGCGCTAAATAGTTACATATAATTGCTAAAGACTGTTTCTGTTTGGATTACAATAACCTCGTAAGCCAGAACACCATTAACCTAATTTTTAATGAAGCTAATTACTCTTTAACCATCTATAAATAGCAAGGATTAGAGACATTGCCATGGAGCTTATATCAAAGCGCGTATGGATGAACAATGTTAATCTTTTTGCGTGGGAGTATTAAAGGCGACGCATTACTCCAGGGGCCCGAAATTAGCAGGTCCCTAATTCTTGTTGACATTGATACGAATATTTTGGATTTTGTGAACAATTAGAATACCCGCCTATACACCCACATATTAAATTAGTTATGAATGTTTTTTTTACTGTCTTTACTGTGGACACTTAAGAGCCCCGCGGAGCATGCATAGTTCAAACAAACGTAATACTAAAATAATCTATACTAATATTATAAAGCAGAAGAGTTTGTTTGTTTGTTTGGTTGGTTGAACGCGCTAATCTCAGGAACTACCGGCTCGAATTGAAAAAATCTTTTTGCGTTGGATAGTCCGTTTATCGAGGAAGGCTATAGGCTATATAACATCACGCTATGACCAACAGGAGCGGAGCAGCAATAAGAAATGTTGCAAGCGGGGAATTCACGCGAACGAAGTCGCGGGCAGAAGCTAGTTTGTAAATAAAACATATTCGTAAGGTAGTGTGTATTTATTTCGATTGGATTACAGAATATCTAGGATCGAAATATGTATTTTGAATCGACACTGATTTAAACAAGAGTTATGAGAAAAAATAATTTTCTACAGAAATTTTAGACTCCTCATATATAGCTGATAGTCTTTATATCATTGTCCTTTTAAAATATATATTTATGGACATACAGGGTGAAATTGAATAGATGCGACAAATTTAAATATACAATAATACGTGTTATCAAGAAAATGTATAAAATGTAAAATTAAAAAATAATTGATCAGTGTTACGAAAACCGTTAAAATAATAAAAGTATCAAAAATCTTGCCGACTCATCGCAGTGCTCAATATAGCGGTCATTTACCTAATTTTGCCTTAATTTTTCTTATTTATTTTGCATATTACTGGAATACCGATAATTCGTACTTAAATAAAAATAATAACATCAATGGACCTTTTGAAAACGATAATCGCGTAATTTTTTTTAACGATTTAGATTGTATAAAAATCAGTTTATAATTACTATGTTACTGTAACTGAAGCTCCAATTTCATTTTGTCGCATTAATTAAAATTCACCCTGTAGATATTCTACACACAATGTTTGATTTGATTAACAAATCATTTTGGTATTACGTTTATGTGAACTGCGCATGCTCCGCTGGCCCCTTTTTTTACGTATGGGAAATCATCAAATAACTTCTCCCACTCTGGGATCCACCGGCCCCTCAACGTGCACATCTTGCTACATCGTTCTCACAAAATGTACCATCTCAACCGAAATGATGTTACCAAGGTTTTGCAACAATGTTTTGATTTCAAAGAGCGTACATTTTCTTGCCCGTTCTTCTCCATAGAGATCTACGCTTTGGGATGAGCAACTACAGTACTTTCACAGTTTTTATGCCTTATGGGCTGTAGTTTCATTTTATTACTGACTATTTTTCGACGATTTGAAAAAATAAATGTGTTGATTTTCGTACTAAAGCTACAATTTCCTTAACAATTCACTATACGTGAATGATATAGGCATTCACACCCAAAACAATACCATCCCCCTCCCCAATTCCACCCCCCTTCTTCTGAGATAACAATAATCACCCAAAGACGCCACATGTACTCATTGTCTCGTAAATCTAATTAGTCAGAAGTGTACGCAATGACAAAGGGACCTTAATTACATAATAAGGCTACGAGGGATGAAAGGACCCAGTAATTGCTTTCTTACTCAAATAGGTGTCGCCTTCAGAATTACAGGTGCAGTCCCTTTACGCTTGGTTTACATCTAACAACAACCTTATAGTTATGAAAATAAAGGTCACTGTTGTTTGACAGATTTGTGATTTGTTAGGGGCGCCAACCGATTACCAACTTTATTGTACCGATTTTAAGGAGGATGAACAGGAACAAGAACAGGTGTGTTGAAGGCCTTGGATTTTAATATTGCAATGCTCCAATAGATGGCCATAAAAAAATGAAAGAAGACAAGATGAAGAAAACTAATGAAAAATGTTTCCAAATCCCCTTATCGACAAATCTCATTCGAACTTTTATTTAAGTCAATCATAATTTATTCGACGCTTCTTCTGAATTTGACTAACTTTGGTAAAGTAAGGAATAATTTATTTTCTTTCCGGAATTATTGGGCCGTATCAATAATTTTATTGCCATTCAAAGTTATTTCATTGCTTTGTAATTCACCTCACTTTTCCTACTAAACTTACATAATAACAATTACGTTTTAACCTTTTAGTCCTTTGAGCCGGATGTTTCAACTAAAATCCGGCTCGAATGACCAATTCGTTTTAAATCATGATTTCAATTACTCTGCAACCTATACGTGTCACCTTTTATTATTCGCAAAGATAGATAGATAGATAGATAAATCATTTATTTAGTGCACACAAAAGACAAAGCACAGCACCCAGAAATACAATTAAATAAAGCAGTTCACTAAAAACAAATAAAAACATATTTACAAAATAAGTATAGTAACATTATGACAAACTTCAAATAATAAAAAAATAACAAGGAGGGTATGCAAGGTGCGGTGTGCGTCTCAAGGTTACACCAAATGGGAGTCCAGCTCAGCATGTGTCAGGCATGCACCTGACGCTGATATTCTGCTGGACCCCTGTAGTGACGTACGGACGCACAAAGCAAAGGAAGCACGACCTTGTTACCCACTTCCGTTTTAAACCTCCAAGAAACAAAACAAGTTCCAAGGCTTCTCCAATCGGCTCCTGAGACCTGTACTATACTGAGCAGTCCCCAAAGATTACCAGTCCGGGATTGAGTGGCTAATTATTTATTTAACGGCCACTACAAGTTGGGCTTGAGTCCCGGACTTCGGACCCCGGGGATAGCCCCGGGATTACTCGCTCGATAGTTTGTTAGTGTTCCCGTTTAACGGTAAACTTGAGTTTAATTGTGAATCGGTTTTTAAATGGGTTGTGAAGGTAATTGTGATTTATGTTTATCTTCGAGGAGTAAAGATAAATACTTTTAAGTAAAGGATGGAAGACACTCGGCCTGAATTCCTGCCTCGGTGACGGTTGGTCGCAAAAATCAGAAGCAAATGCGTCGCTGACGTTAGCGTGACAGGATTTCAGGCCTTACCGAAAACTGACAGGCACTGGTTCATATAATCATTGCGATATATTTCTTGTTCTTGATCTAGACCACACCTGGAACCCTTCTAGTCGGGGCGATTTTCAACATTTTCAGAGGTGTTTTGTTTTTAAAAAATATCGTGTTTTAAAAGTTGTAACGAACATTAATTTGTAAATTGTGACTGAGGAGATCGTGGCTAAATAATAACAGCCGCTCGGGTCGTTCTTACATACCGAGTGTCCTCAGTGCCTCGGAAAGCACGTTAAGTCGTTGGTCTCGGCTGTTATTTGTCCATCTTTGGCAGTCGTTACAGGTAGTCAGTGGCCCAAAAAGGTCTGACAACCACGTGGTATCGTATTACCCAGTATTAACTGGGTTATGGAGGTCAAAGCTAAAGCCGACCGCAACATAGTAGGGAAAAGGCTAGGCAGGCGAATGTTTTAAAAGTTGCACAACAACATGAAATAATTCATACCAAAAAAAAATTTCCAAGCGGTCAATCACGGAACAGCTGATTTTCTTTCCTCGTTCGTCCATTACACACTGCAACCCCGCCACCCCCCTCTCTCCCTAATGAAAACCTTCTAAGCACCGCTGACGCAGCATTCACAACCATTACCAACAATTCGTTCTTAGACAGAACATCGCTAAACCATAACAAAATACAATAAAGCAACAGTGAAGCAGGAATATAAGTAATTAATCATTTGAGCCGCATTAGCAGCGATGACGGTTGTTTCGCCTGAGGGAAGCGTAATGGTTAGGTTTGAGAAGAGCGGAGCGTGTAGCGGGAAAAGTTACTAACGTCCATGTTCACCGAAAGGATAGCGGTATGATTATCTAAAAAACAGCTGTCACTATAACATGTTCTGAGTCAAAAATGTGTTTTAAACAGCTGTTTTTAGATAATCAGAAATTAGTCATCTTTTTGGTGAATATGGACCTAAGAATTTGTGTTGATATAAGGGACTGTTTAACTGCGGCGAATACCGTTTTCCCCCCTTTTTTTTATTTTTTTTTTAAGGATGGGAAATCATCAAATGACCCCCCCCACTCTGGGCGGAGCGGGAGGGAGTGTCAGACTCTTACTGACTAAAAACCATCCATGTTCCTTCCTCGCCTTTTACGTTCCGGGGCCGCGGTATCTCTTTCGAACAGGCCCGCAACCCCGGCAGGCTTCGGCCCTTGCGGGCCCCTCTCTTATTGCTGACATCTCTTTGAGGCGCGCGTGGAACACGAACGCGCCGTCGACACGGCCTGTCGTCGTCGTTAGACGGCCGGACGGCCAGCTATTGCCCATAGCCAGCCGTCCACAGGCCCGCATCTACGGTGGCCGGTAGCCACCACGTGGCCCCCGACGCCCGTTGCGTCTCCCGCGGCGGCCGGGAAGAGAGGATCTCTCCCTCTCTCGTTCCGCCACCTCCTTCGCTAACATGACTGCTTCGCAGAAGGAGGCGACGGCTTCCCATTCCGTCTCGCTCCGGACCATGGATTGAACCAGGGCCGGACGCGAGAGGTCGCCGCCGCCGATCGCCGCCACGAGGACACGGCGGAGCTCCGCCCACGCAGGGCGGACTTCCACCGTGTGCTCCACCGTGTCCTCCGGTCGATCCTCGCAGTGGAGACACCCGGGCGATTCCTCCCGCCCGATTCGGTGCAGGTACCTCCCGAAACATCCGTGTCCGGTGAGGACCTGCGTCAGGCGGAAGGTGAGGACGCCGTGGCGCCTCTCCAGCCACTCCTCAAAGAGGGGACTTACCGCCACTATCGTGGCGTGCCCTGCACGGGGTTGCGACAGTCGCTCTCTCCATGTCGCCATGAGATCGCGCCGGAGGTCAGTCCGCTGAGCGGCAATTTGCCGCGGCAGCGGAGTTTCCCCCCGGCGTAGTACCTCCGCGCGCCACTCATGCAGGCGCGCGAGGACTATCGCCTCCAGATCCCACGGCGGCAATCCGGCAAGCAGGCTCGCCGCCTCGCGAGAGATCGTGCGGTACCCACGGACCATCTTCACGGCCACCACTTTTTGGGGCGCGTTCAAATGGTGAGCGGCTCGCCGCTTCAACGAACGCGCCCACACTGGGGCCCCGTAGAGGGCCATGGACCGCACGACTCCCGCGTAGAGCCTGCGGCAGGAGGCGTTCGGCCCCCCAAGGTTGGGCAGGAGCCGCCTGAAGGCAGCCCCTGTCCGTTCCAGCCTGGGGGCCAAACGTCGGAAATGCTCAACGAAGTTCCACCGGCTGTCGAGGACGAGTCCTAGGTACTTCAACGTCGACTCGACGCCGATGGATACCCCTCCTACCGTCAGTGTGGATCCCGACGGTGGCGCGTTCCGAGGCCCATGAAAGCACATGGCCTCGGACTTGTGCAATGCCACCTCGAGACCCAGTTGCCGGATCCTCTCAACGACTATCGCAACCCCGCGTGTCATATTGTCGGCCGCCACCTCGTGCGACCTCCCCTGTGCCAGCACCAGGGTGTCGTCTGCGTAGCAGACGACGCTGACACCACTTGGGAGGTCCGCGCGCAGCACCCAGTCGTAACCGATGTTCCACAGGGGCGGTCCCAGAACCGATCCCTGTGGGACACCGCACGACATCTCTCGCCGGTTCCAATCTCCGCAGCGACTGGGGTAGATGACGGCCCTGTCCGTCAAGTAGTCCCTGACCACACGACGGAGGTAGGTCGGCACCCGGTGATACCGGAGTGCCTCCCTGATGCAGCTCCAGGGCAGGGAGTTGAAAGCGTTGGCGATGTCGAGAGACACCGCCAAAACAACCCCGCCCCGACTAAAACCCATCCATGTTCCTTCCTCGCCCTTTATGTTCCGGGACCGCGGTATCTCTTCCGAACAGGCTCGCAACCCCGGCAGGCTTCGGCCCTTGCGAGCCCCTCCCCTTATGCTGACATCTCTTTGAGGCGCGCGTGGAACACGAACGCGCCGTCGACACGGCCTGTCGTCGTCGTTAGACGGACGGACGGCTAGCTAGCCCATAGCCAACCGTCCACAGGCCCGCATCTACGGTGGCCGGTAGCCACCACGTGGCCCCCGACGCCCGGTGCGTCTCCCGCGGCGGCCGGGAAGAGAGGATCTCTCCCTCTCTCGTTCCGCCACCTCCTTCGCTAGCGTGACTGCTTCGCAGAAGGAGGTGACGGCTTCCCATTCCGTCTCGCTCCGGACCATGGATTGAACCAGGGCCGGACGCGAGAGGTCGCCGCCGCCGATCGCCGCTAAGAGGACATGGCGGTGCTCCGCCCACGCAGGGCAGACTTCCACCGTGTGCTCCACCGTGTGGGAGGCCCCCCCTTAGAGGGACTTTTAGGGGGGATTTGAGGAATAAGCCAGTGATGTTTAGACGCGTGGCTAGAAGTTATATGCTGCGACGGTGTTCCCGAACCTATAATTTAAGTCGCAAATTAATAAGCTGTTATCATTTCTGTCGTCAGGACAATTTGGGTTTAAGACTAGGTCCAAACAACATTTTTTTTTTAAATTATTTATAATTAGACGATATGGAGTGGCGACCGCGAACCGGAAGACGATGCGTTGAAAAACCTCCCACTATGTGGACCGATGACCTGGAGAAGGTTGCGGGAATCCGTTGGATGCGAGTTGCACGGTACCGGTCAATGTGGCGACACTTGGAGGAGGACTATGTCCAGCAGTGGACGTCTTTCGGCTGAGATGATGATGATGATGTTCAAAGCATACAATTTAGCTGACATAATGGACGCGAACGATTTAAGCCGGCATCCCGTGCGGTTGTCGCCGCAATTAAACCTGACCCTAAGTTGTAGTCGTTAAAAGAAAGAAGACCTCGGTTTAATCTATTAGATTAGGTGTACGAGAAAGTTCATGGACACAAAAAACTTTGTAATAATCAGATAAGAAAACACTTAGCCAAGATTAAAGATAAACACGAAAATCTAGTGCTATTTCCATCTACTAGAAGCCTAATGGACATTAGAAAGGAAGTGTAGATTAACTTCAACATTGAAATAAGATAACATTGCACCTGTAAACCCCACGGGGCTAAGCAGAGACAGACCCATGATACACCCACATTTGGCCAGTTAAATTTGAGTATCGTAGACGTCAATATTGCTATCAAACGGAGAAACGGACATAACTAGAGACTCAGGGATTTTACTGAGATAATCTTGAACACATTTTTTTTTTTAAGAACACATTAACATTTTTCCTTACGTGGAAACTGATCTCGAGACCTTATGTTTAGCATTAGAGCTTGCGACACCTACCTATCCTCGTTGGTATAGTTACCAATGCGATGGATTATATATGGTCCATACGGAAAACACGCGCTTTGACGTGGAGTTGCGAACACCAGCCCGTTTACAATACAATCTCTGCTTAGCTCTTCAGGGATTACAAGGGTGATGTTATGTAAGTGACCACAATTCTCCTCCATTTAACACCTAAATTGACAAACAGCGGATACCTGAGCATAAACCCTATTAAAATCAACACCGTATCAGTTAAAAATGGCCGCCATCGAAAACAAATCACGCTACAACATAAAACAACACATCAGAATGTGAATAGGAAATGAGACATGAACACAAATCATTTGACAGTCATTTGTTTTGTAAGCTATGCCAGCTGTCACGGCAGACGATATGCGATATTATAACTAACAGCGGAATATATGTGGCAATTTTAAACACAATGATGATGATCGCTCCCTAAACAGTATTATTTCACTTCTTACTTGCTTGTGATGTTCCATGCTCATCACACAAACATTTGCTCCTACCGGAATTCGAACCCAGGACCCTAAGAACGTAAGGCAGCCTCACTATCATTGCGCGAATCGAGTTGTCGAAAACCTAATTCTACTGGCTTGCCCTGGGAACCAAACCCTGAACCACACGTTCAGCAGTCGTGTTTGCGACCAATACACCATCGAGGCAGACAACACGAAAAATAATTTAAAAACGTAAAGGGTATAAAAACCTCTTGCCGAAGTAGAAATGCACTTGTTCATCCCGTCATTACGTTAATTTTTTTGTTCTACCTACACCATACCAAGGAACCTTCTAGTTACGCAGATATTGGGGGTCAAAATTCCATTTTTTTTTTCAAATACTAGTTTTTATTGCAAGATTTTTACTCTAAAGACCTCCACGACCCCTGTCTATTCAATTCATCCATTAAGCACGTCAGCACAATGTTTTAAGTGCGTTACATTGAGTTCTATCACAAAACATGATTTTCCACCAAAAAGTCGTTTCCCAGCAATATTTTTGCATAAAGTTTCTTAGTTTGATGTACAAAATGTTTGGTTTACGGCTACGTGATGAGGTTTTTTTACGCCCTGTATTGAAAAATACGCAACTGTAAGCAATGATACTAACAAAATTGGCATTACTTAACACTATAATAATCATAACGTTTCATAATCAATTAACTAAAGGAAATACACGTTAGTAGAAATGTGAAAAGGAAATTATTTCTTTCATTCTTTAATTAACATGATAACTAAACACGATAATTTTGTTGTAGCGATGCGATGACGTGAATGTTAACTTTTCGCTCTATTGCACTCACGACACATTTCAATTCAACATAACATTGTAGTCGTGGGTTCGAACCCAGACAAGCGCATTATTTTTCGTAATTTATTTCATCACCACTGCTCTCAAAACGGTGAAGGAAAACATCGTGAGGAAACCGGCACGTCCTAGAACATGTCACATGTTTTCGAAGTTTGTGGTTCTTTGACATGCCGGTTTCCTCACGACGTTTACCTTCACCGTTTTTAAGGCAGCGGTGATGAAATAAATTACGCAAAGTATTGAGATGGATAGATAAATAAATAAATATAAATAAATATATCGCTGGACATTAACACACAGCGCCACCTAGTACCACACTAAGCAAAGCTTGTGTCGTGGACACTAGATAGTTGATATACTACATATATACTTTTTTGTTTGTAAATACATACTTATTATACATTTAAACATCCATGGCTCGGAAACAAATGTTCGTGCTCATCACACAAACATTTGCTCCTACCGGGATTCGAACCCAGGACCCTAAGAACGTAAGGCCTCCTCACCACCACTACGCCATTTAGGTCGTCATAGATAGATAAATCATTTATTTAGTGCACACAAAAGACAAAGCACAACACACAGAAATACAATTAAATGAAACAGTTCAATTGCGCCTGTCTGTGTTCGAACCCACGACTTAATGTTCGTAAGTCGGTGCCGCCACCACTGCGCCACCGCTGCTGCCAAGGAGTTTTTAGTGAAAAAGAATCTTTGTATGCAGCAAATTAAGATAGGTATTCAGATACAAAAACAATTGGAATATTTATAACGTCTTCAGAGGTTCTTGTATTGTGAGGATGTTACTTTCTGGAGCCCAAACAACCGGTAGCTTTGGCCTGCTCCTGACACCGGTGGACCACTACTTTTTTCATTTTATAAATCGTTTTTTTTTTATATTTAAAATATGTATATACGGTCACTGTTAGTGTAGTGTGCTGTCCTAGTGTGAACCGGCCCTAATTAACATTTATGGAGATGAGTGAGGGTAGTTGAATAAACGCCGTCACTTTGCTGTCGCGGTACCTCCAATACTTCAGTCTCCCCGCGACCACGGCTGGTGCAATCCGGTCGAAACGTCGGGATTAAATTCGCGATAAATACCCGTCTTCTTAAGTTTTATAAGGCCTTACCCATGTAAGGAATATAATAAACGGGGTTATTATTAAATTGTATGCCTTCTACTATCAGCTGATGCATTAAAAGGCAAAAACAACTAAATATAAATCGGAAATGGAACAAAGTAAAGTCGACAATTACTTTGTTGTGGTAGATGACGCGAGTTCATACTCGACAGCACTCACGCTATGCTAAGGGTGAGGATTGAGAGCTGCAGAGCGGCGTTTTTAGAAGGTCTAAAAAAGTTCGTATTTTGAGTCGTTAATGAAATCAGCGTTTTTTCAGATTAATTGAATTTACGAACGTATACATTTATTCAGAATGCATAGTACCTTTTTGTAAATCTGTGAATGGGGATCAAAATTTCACGAAAAATGGATGGATGGTTTACAAAGACCATTTTCATGTAGCTTTGCAAGGTTGAG
This sequence comes from Xestia c-nigrum, assembly GCA_916618015.1. Taxonomy (NCBI): domain Eukaryota; kingdom Metazoa; phylum Arthropoda; class Insecta; order Lepidoptera; family Noctuidae; genus Xestia; species Xestia c-nigrum. Next base: position 25,757,184 of record OU745248.1, on the reverse strand, counting down.
GTAGCTCCCCTTACTGCCCTGTTTACCGTTTCCACCTTGTATACCATTTTAAAATCCTCATCATGAGCCCTATACCGAGCCGTTCTGGCTGCAGAGCTTGCGAAACATTTGAATTCGGCGCCAGAAATACGCCATTTTGTTCCTTTTTTTATTTTGATAAACCCAGTGTCACTCAAGTTAAAGTCCATCGAGCCGTTCAGGCCACAGAGCATGCCATTATTATTATTATAAAAAACATAACCCTCCTTCTGGCGCAGTCGGGTAACTACTACCATAGGTTTTTTATTCCGTCTTATTACTTCACCAAGCCGCTCCCCGCTCCGCTACTCTCAGCCCTCACTACACACACACAGTCATTAAATCGCACACTTTTACCGGAACCGCTCTACGCATTGTGGAAGCGGAAGGTATACTGTTTCCAACCGCTGGAAAACGGGATGCACGTGTCTTTCTAGATACCTAAATATCTGCTCAGGCGTATCTGGTCTAATTGAAAAGTGTAAGTTTTTCGCTGTGTGTGTCCGCCGCCGCATTTGTTTGTCTGTTCGCGATAAACTCAAAAACTCCTGCACCGATTTTCCTGCTGTTTTCATCAATGGATAGAATGATTCTCGAGGATGGTTCTAGTATATATTTAGTATTCCTGGACATCAGCTATTGTTATTATAAAAATAATGCATCTTATTCAAAAAGGAATAATATTCATAATTTTTATCACATAAATAGTTCGCAAGTTCCGAGTTAGGACAATCGTTTAAACTTAAAATCTATTTCTCATCACTTGAACTAGCTCCTTACATAACTTACCCAGTCTAGTTATAAAAATCAATACGTATTAAAGCTATTTTTATTTAATAAAAAGTACCACCCAAACAATAGTTATCTGGTGATTTACCAAAAAAAAATCTTTCATAAATATCTGACAATTAATAACCCAACAAAAAAAACCAGCCCAGTCGATCGAGTCGCCTTCAAGTAAAACTCCGTAATTCATTTGTGGTAATGGAATTATATGTAGGTCATTCTACCCTAATTCCCATATTTTAATAATGACTAGATTACGTTTTTATGCTCTGTGGGTTGTATCTAAGACTAGCAGACCCACGCAACTTCGTCTGCGTCACATAAGAGAGAAAAACGAAAGGAAAAAAAAAAACCCTTTTTGCAACATTTTTCATTCCTGCTCCGCTCCTAATAATTGTAGCGTGGTGTTATATAGCCTAAAGCCTTCGTCGATAAATGGACTATCCAACACAAAAAAGATATTTTCAATTCGAACCAGTAGTTCCTGAGATTAGCATGTTCAACCAAACAAGCAAACAAACAAACTCTTCTGCTTTATAATATTAGTATAGATTTTAGTATAGATTTCTCTATTAAGCCAATTGTAAATGGGAAAATCATCAACCACGCAATTCTAACTGCAACGTTCAAATGATTGTCTCTCCTACGTCAGCTAGAGCAACAAAACCAAGCTTAACGACACAACACAAGCTGTAAGTCAGCTATTTATCACCTCATACAAGCTATGTGAGTCAATACACGAAATGGCTCGAACTGCTACCGTAACGTGTATTCAAAGGCCAGTTTAAAGCCAAAATACACAACAAGAATCATGTTCGAAAATAATGTTTGAATCCGGCCATAAATCATGGAATTTCAGCCTGTGTGTACTTGTCGGATTTGCCGGAGAAAACGAACATAAAGAGATCTAGAAGAATATGAAGGAACCTTTCCCAACTATACAGGGTGTACACCACCTCATCACAAAGCCGTTAACCAAGCATTCTGTACATCCAACTAAATAACTATTGCTGCTTGCTAAAAAATATTGCTGGGAAACAACTTTTTTTTTTGAGGTTATAAGTCATGTTTTGTGGTAGAACTCAATGTAACGCACTTAAAACATTGTGCTGATGGAAGGATTGAATAGTACGGGGATCGTGGAGGTGTTATAAGTTAAAATCTTATTTAAAAAAAAACTTGTATAAAAAAAAATACTTTTCAAAAAGTTGTAACTTTGACCCCCCATATCTCCGTAACTAGAAGGTTCCCAGGTATGGTGTAGAACAAAAATATGATCGCAATGATGGGGAGGGAGGATAAGTGCTTTTCGGCTTCGTGAAGAGGTGTTTTACACCCTTTATTGATCGGTTTCTAGTCCAAACAGGTACAGCTGAATACCATTATTTTGCATGGAGCGACTGTCTATCTGACTTCTACAACATAGTTGCTGTGTAAACGATAACTCTGGTTGTCAGACTTTCGAGTTTCTACCTGTAACGACTGTCGAAGCCTATAAAGAGTAGTCTTTTCGTGTATAATACTGATATTCAGCTGCATTAGGTAAGACTGGAAGTCGATAAACATAGGCAGATGATGATGAACGACTACCATGTTGACTGATTGACAGCCAAGACACCGAGTATCTCCGAATGTAAAGGTAAGCTTAATACATACAAAAAAAAAGTATATATGTAGTATATCAACTATCTAGTATCCACGATACAAGCTTTGCTTAGTGTGGTACTAGGTGGCGCTGTGTGTTAATGTCCAGCGATATTTATTTATTTATTTACAATAGGTGTGGTGGTAGACATTTTCTTGAATAAGCTCCTCTTCAAAAATATCAATGTAATAAGTAGCTATGGAGGTAAAACAAAAGACTACCAGCCAACAATTTCCCCACTGTTGGAACACATATGTCGTTGGACAACACATAAGCCTAGTGTTGATAATATGGGTGGCTGAAAATTATTTTTGCATGCGTTTGGCCGCAATGATATGACCTAGGGTAGAACACGCTTGCCTAGAAAAAACCGATTCACCCGAACTTTAAAGAAATCTAGATTATAATAATAGAAATACAGAGAAGCCGGCTGTGAATTCCAGAGCCTGGCGGTTCTCATAATAACCGTGGAAAATCTAGCTTCCATTTCTGTATTGAAAATTTATTTTGGCGCGCTGAGCTATTTTTGGGTGAACAAAAATCATGGACCTCGCGTGACCATCACCTAACGCTTCGTAGCACTCGTAGCCGATCCGCTACGGCGTAGCCCCACTTAAGCGTACGCGGGGCACAACCCGTAGCAGATATAGATCACTTAGTTTTCCCTTTTAGCGGCAGTCCCCAAAAACATGTTCTAAAGCATCGTAAAATTCAGCACTATTCAAGTAATACCAAAGCAGATTTATTTGTGCTGAGTTCTAAATGAAAGCTGCTCTAATATGTTTGCTATGAAGGCGAGCACATACAACCCGCATGCGGAGCTGTGTGTTTTGACACACAGTTATTAACTGAGTACAAGTTTGCAGTCTGTGTTGACTGCTATTACTTCTACGCGAAATTGTGGCTGTGGGTGTAGTGTTAAAATGTTTGTTTTTGTTTTTGCAACTTAAGTTCTAGAAAAAAATGGGTTAACTTCTTATAATGCTACACGATAATATTGTAACAAATTGTTTTAAAAGATTAACCATGGATATTCTTGTCGGTTTTTTTCCATAGGAAATGACCAACCCGAACCGTGTTAAAAATAATATTTGGATTTAGAGGTAAACTGACAAGTTTTTGTATCATGACGACGCATCATTTCCAATAAATTCGTTTTGTTGAGGCAAAAACTGGAAATCATCAAAGGAGACATTTTTTTGGGCCTACCTGGTTGTTGCATTTATTATTCATATTACACCAAAAAAAGTAACCATTTTATTATAGTATTAAACGAAATATTTCACAGAAATAAAACCGGAATCTTAAAATCATAATAAATAAGCTTTGTTAAGATGTTTTTTTTGCGAGCAAGCGCTCAAATGACACTGATTACAATAGTAATGCTGTTGTAGTCAATGTCATTTGAGCGTTTTTTCCGTTTACTAAAAAAAGTACGGTACCTACCCATTGGTAATCATATTTGCTATAATTATAACAGAATATATATAAATAAATATTATATAAATAATATAATCCTCACAGTTTTACAATATAAATATTATTAAACTGTGAGCATTTTAAATGCTATTTTTAAAGGTTTACAATAAAATCGCGGAACGTTATAAACCCACTTTTTTAGTGGTTGACAGAAATTTTATTATTTTGAAATTTACTTTTTCTGTTTATTTTGGTTTTTGCAGATTTTTCGCATTTATTCCGGTTAGGTTAGACAATGCTTAACTAATTTAACCACTGTAATAAGGAAGGAATGGTACGGTACGGTTATAAGGAAGAAATCAATATACGTTTCATTATTAAATGATACTAAATTGTAGCATTATATTAATAGCACGTGGGTGGCCTAACCTCCGAACAAAAAAACAAGTCCTTTCCGGTCTTCAAATCGAATGATAAAGATCCCGCAAACACCCGTTCCTTTTCCTACTGTTTACTTAGGAAGGAAAATACCTGAACAAAACTCCTCAGTAGGTACTTAATATAGGAAAATGACGTGAAGACTCACACGGGTACTAAAACTTCATGCACAACACGACAAGCCTATGAAGGCTAAGGTAAAAAACAATAAAAATTTTCAACATAATTTCACTAACAAAAAGTGTATACTTGGAAGTACAAAAATAAGTCGGTAACCCCATATTGTAATTATCAAATAACATATTAATTCGAACAACATTCTAAAGTAAGTAGTTTCGCCTGTCATTTGGGATTGCACACATGACCTACATACGACCTCGTCTATTTTGACGTACAGTTCACAACTTTCAAACGACTAAAGTTTGCATTTTCTCAACTTGCTTCTACTTCATATAACTTGAAGTTACTTAGTAATAACTTGCGTTGTATAAGGAGTATCTCCCCGGTTTTCCAGATGGGTGGGGCAGTGGTGAACTCAATAATAGACCCACATTTCGGCAGTTCTGTTTTTAAGACCGACAATCAGTCTTCCAAAAGGTATCGTAATATCCAGTACTGACTGGGTTGTGGAGATCAGATAGGCAATCGCTTGTAAAATACTGGTATATTACAAGCTTCCAGATAGACTGGAAGTCGACCCCCGACATAGTTGAGAAAAGGCTAGGCAGATGGTGATGTTTTTAAGTCTCTTGCAATAGAAGACGAGCCTCCATAAACCAGGCACAGCATAAGGCTCCTACTAAAAGAAAGAAGAAAGAAAAGAAAGAAAAGAAAGAAAAGAAAGAAAAGAAAGAAAAGAAAGAAAAGAAAGAAAAGAAAGAAAAGAAAGAAAAGAAAGAAAAGAAAGAAAAGAAAGAAAAGAAAGAAAAGAAAGAAAAGAAAGAAAAGAAAGAAAAGAAAGAAAAGAAAGAAAAGAAAGAAAAGAAAGAAAAGAAAGAAAAGAAAGAAAATTGTGTTTATTTGGTATTAAAATACCTATAACATTTTACACAATACATAAACAAACAGCAGTATAATGCCAAAAGGGCCTCAGCTCAGCATAATGTCAGATGGCAACACAAGGTGTGCCACCTGACGCTGATTTTCAGCTGCAGCTCACGAGTGCCATATGCTCGACAACATAAACAAACACATAATAAAGTCTAACATTTTTGGAAAAATATTAATTAACAGGATACTGTTACATAAACACATTAAAAATAATAATAAAAAAAAGTAAAAAATGATGGAATGTTTAAAATAAATAACATGGGAAAAAAAATAATCATAACGTAGATAATTATAAAAAGAGTGTCAATTTAAAAAACTGAGAAATTCTACATGCAAAAACCCAATAACACTTTGCTTGACCCGGTAATCGAACCCAAGACGATGTTCAGGTGTGGCACTTTCAACCACGAGATCAATGAGACAGACAAATTATTAAACGCAGATGAAAAACTTAATGATATTCAAAAGATATTGAAATGTCTTTGATATTGAAATGAGAAAGATATCTTTTATTAATTTTCTTTCTGTTTCCTTTTAGGCACATTATGAGTCTGACTTTGATAAAGATACTGTTCTTTCTTTGGATGATCAATCGTATTTATTAAAAATAAATATTATTATATGGTACCTAGTTATTAAGCAAATGAGTAATATGAAATGATTTGTTTTTTTTATTATACTGATTTAAATGAGTGTCCATGGATTTTCTTGCCCGTTCTTCTCTATATAGAGCTACGCTAGGGAATGGGCAACTAGAGTACTTTGGCAGTATTTATGTCTTGTGACTGACGCAGTAGTTATTTTTATCTTGGTTTCGACAATTCAAAAGTGCCTGTAACTGGTCTAATTGAAATAAATACTTTGATTTTGATTTTTCTTAACTAGGTTTTGGGTAAAAATGTCCACAAGATCGTTACCGAAAGACCGACGATGCCGCCGAGGCTGGCCCAGAAAGCGCAAATGTTGATTCGAAAAGTCACGTGAAAAGATCTCATGGATATTGGAGGCGACCTTTACCCAGCAATAGGACAGGAAAATAAAATTGAACCACTGATATATAATATACAAATATCAAGTCAGTGTATGTAATGTAATTTGGTAACGAAAATTCAAGCTTTCTAAAGTTTCTGTCAATCATGGTTTAAATTAATTATTTTCTTTAAGAAAAAAAATCGTGTTGAAAGAAAACCTTTCAGTTTCATAAGTTTTAAACCATCCCTAGTTTGGTTTAAGACTTCAAGAGGCTTTGTATTTACATAACGATCATTATTTATTCAAAGATTTCAGGTTTTTTGAAAGCTGAATTTAACTATAGACTTTTATGTTGTTGAATGGCTTATTTTTGTCATTGTTAAGTAAATAGGGTCACAGTCTAAACATAAACATCTACTTATATCGAATAAGTGTTATAATAAATAGTAAAACATTGTATTTGTATGGTCTACATCACGTCTGGTAGGTACTATCCACGTATTACCAATATTAAATGCTCACAGAACGGATGGCCCATGGGGCCGAAAAGTTCTGGAGTGGCGACCGCGAACCGGAAGACGTTTCGTCAGAAGACCTCCCACATACGTGGACCGGGAATCCGCTGGATGCGAGTCGCACGGGAGCGGTCAATGTGGCGACAATTGGGGGAGGCCTTGTCCAGCAGTGATGATCCAGGACTTAAAATTAACATGTTAAAACTTACAACAGCATAATTTCAGAGCTTTATCACCTTTGACATACTGTTGCTATGACATTCTGCCTAGTCTGGCTACTTGTCAAAAAGCCTTACTATAAAAACAAACGAACTCACATTCTTATGTTCGGTCACTCTATGGTTCGTAGTCAACTTTTTACAGAATTATCCACTGTTATGCTTTTCACTTTTCATCACAGTTTACGTTACCCAAGCCGCAGAGTATAAAAACAGATGACAGGGAAAAACATCCGTGAAAAAGTGACCCCTTGGGGCTCCCACGACCCTGAGCATTGAGGAATATGACAGCAGGAAAGGATGCATGCAAATAATATTCCCAGTATATACCCGGTTTTTGGTAGGTAAAGTTAGATCAAAGATCTATGTAAACTATTGTGTTTTTTTAAACTTTCACGATCAGAACACATTATAAAACTTAAGAAGACGGGTATTTATCGCGAATTTACCTTTAACCCAAAAATCCTTGCCCATGAGAAGCACTATTATAAGAGAATGGTTCGGGAAGCGATTGAGATCAAGAAGTACCCTAACTTCAATCGCGAAGACGGCTTCAAACTCTCTTCAGCTTGGAATCCAGTAATCATTTCACTAAGTGTACTCGTCAAGTGAAATCGCCTCAATATACGGCGGACACTGTTAGTGTAGTGTGCTGTCCTAGTGTGAACCGGCCCTAATTAACATTTATGAAGATGAGTGAGGGTAGTTGAATAAACGCCTTCACTTTGCAGTCGCGGTACCTCCATTACTTCAGTCTCCCCGCGACCACGGCTGGTGCAATCTGGTCGAAACGTCGGGATTAAATTAAAGGTAAATTTGCGATAAATACCCGTCTTCTTAAGTTTTATAATGTAAACTATTGTGTTTGGTTGACCGAAATAACATGACAAGACATAGGTATGTCTTGTCATGTTATTTCGATCGGTTCGTTTCGGTTTCGGTCGGGGTTTCGGTCTCTACTTTCATAGGTTTTTTGTTTACAATTTTGCTTGACTGTCAATATTCCAGTGATCTGTGCTTTCTTTACAATAAAAAGAAAGGGAGTTTATTAGCTCGCCAGGACATACGGATGATGGTGATAGTCAATACGGTTGTTGTTATGTCGGGGCAATCTTCAAGTTCAGCTGGGCTTGCCTAGGTTTGTATGTGGATGGGTTTTACTATATAATACATACCGAGTTTCCTCCGTGCCTCGGAAAGCACGTTAAGCCGTTGGTCCCGGCTGTCATTTGTAGATCTTTGACAGTCGTTACAGGTAGTCAGTGGCGCCAAATTCGGACAACCAGTCTTACCAATGGGTATCGTATTACTCAGTCAGATTTCAAAAGAGACTATGACCTCTGAGTTTGTTTCAGCTGTTTCTTCTCAGAGTAGTCCGGTACGAAACACCGGCCCCATCTAGTTTAAAAAAAATAATTGACGTGTAAAAGTGTTTGTGAAAACCTACTTACAAAATAAAGATTATTTATCATTTTTTTTTTGGGACAAGTCCCCACACACGCCCAAACCACTGTAACTCCTGAAAGCCAGAATCAACAGTGGCGACCACCAGAAAAGCGCCGAGACAATGAAGCTCGACGAAGTCCCAGAGAATGAATTTAACTGTCTTGGATCCCGCAACGAAATTAATTAGAAAGTATAGCGGAGAAGTAGGAAAGAACTGTAATTTGCACTTCCCTCCATATCAGCAGGAGACAGAACGAAACAAGGCACAAAGGGACGTTTACAACTGGGATAGGCCCAGTTGCCTAGCACCACGGATAAATATATCATTTATCATTAGTAGAAACTGGGTTGTGGAGGTCACATAGTCAGTCACTCCATGTAGAATTGGTGATAAGCTGCATTCGGTAAGACAACCCCAACATATTTGGGCAAAAGGCAAGTCATATGACGATGAACAGTGGAAATTGTATTTAAAAACAAAATGGCGTCGCAAGTTCTGTTTATGACCACGTGCCAAAACAACCATGTAGCACAATTAATAGCGAAGTAATCATTCGTCTCGGAGGTGTCAGAATCATTTTCAAGTAATCGAATCCGGTAACCGCATGGAGGTTAACTTTCCACCACTTTGTCGCATACTATAAACTCGTTACATTGTCATCATACAGGATGTTTGGTTAAAGAACCAACATACTTTTTAAGAGATTGGAGGTGTCATTTACCAAGTATTTTTATGGTTAAAAATGTTCATGCCTTTTTTAAGATTTACAGTGCATATATCAATTACTAGAAAGAAAAATCTGGCAGAAAATAAAATTTAATTGTAGGTAGATACTACCAAAAAGTAATACGTACTATTGCGACCTCATACAAAAAATATTGCATTGGAGGTGGCATTTTGTGGGGTTGCGGGACTGTTCGAAAGAGATACCGTGGCCCCGGAACATAAAGGGCGAGGAAGGAACATGGATGGGTTTTATTAAGCAAAAGTCTGACACTCCCTCCCGCTCCGCACAGAGTGGGAGACATTTTTTGATGATTTCACATCCAAAAAAAAAAAAGATAGCATTTCGTCAAATAAAGAAAACGTTATCTCAATTCAGCATCAAGAATTCTGCAGTCATTTGCCTGGAAACGACTTATAATTATTTTGGGGGTCAGAAATCAAGTTTTACCGTAAAACCAGCATGATGTTTTGAGTGCGTTACATTACGCACTCAAATCATCCTGCTGATGGATGCATTAAATAGATAACGGTTCATAGAAGTATTTTATGTAAAGTTACAAACTTAAAATCTAGTATTTAAAGTATAACCTGTGAAAAGTTGAAACTTTCACCTCCAATATCTCTGGGACGGGGAGAACAAGAACCTTTTGGTGTCGTCGTGGGTCTATTAAACCCTTTTATAAAATGGTGTCAACCCTCCTTTAACAACCTGTATGAAGCATTTTGCATGTAAGCCTGTATTGTAATATACGTTTTGCTTTAACGAAGTGTCATGGAGAAAGTTGTTTATTTTGGTGATTTGTTACACCCTCCAATAAATGACCACATTTTTCCGATACACGCTGTATACAATCATTTCTTATATCTCTTGTCACAGAGCATTGGCATCGCGTGCATAACCTCACTTATGTAACGCAGTCGGGTAAGTGTGCGGCAATACATAACACTTTCCTTTGAGAAAATGTTACTACTTGTTCTTTGTTTTTCCAACTACGTGCTAAACGAATAAATATTGTTGTTTTTATTATATTCGTTATCTTCAGGAATGTGAGTTGGTTTTAATTTATAAGGCAGCAAAATACTGTTGGTAGAAGTTAAATTTAAATTTAATTTGGATGAAAAATTTGTGAAATAATATGGTAAAAATGTATTTTCGACTTCACACCTATTCTACAGGTTTTACTCTTCAGAAAAATCAATCAAATCCATTAAACGATCCCTATATAACTTAAAAAAATATCTGTGAAAATCATTTCCAAAGAGACGGGCAAAAATCTGTGAATTCCGGGAACATCCAAGCTTAGGTATTTTATTACGTGGTAACAGGAACATTTTTATTATCATAATAACAGAGATCCGGCTCGAAGGAACGTGAACCATAAAATAATTTAATATTAATGGAAACTAAAGCCAGGTCTCAAAAAGGTCAAATAATGGCCCACATAAAACTATAGTGAATTTTAACTAAAAGTGTTCATTCGTTATCAAAATAAGTGTTCCTTAATTAAACGGTTTTTATTAAGGGTAAACTATCCCAGGTGATTTTTTAACTAAATTAAGAGTCAACATGTCATTTTTATCGCACTAATTGCATTAAAATTAAGTGGTTTATGTAATATAATTAATAGGCTGCCTTTACAATTTAGTTAGCGAATTTTATACAAAGTAGACGAGTTGAGATGTTATTTTTTTAAACTTATGTGGCCATCAACACTATAACAGCACTTTAAACGATACTTACCACGTAAAATAACACTATTATAAAGAAAGAGGTGTACCTCAATAGTTTACCCATATTTCGCCAGTTTTGGTATTTATTTATTTATTTATTCATTAAACACACACTATCTTTACAGGCAGCTACCCAATACAATAGTGGTTTGCAAACACTCACAAGATACTTTAGACATAACTTACGACTATAATAATAATATATAACACTATAACTAAAACACTAAACTTTAAAAATAACTAGTAAAACCAAAACAAACAGCACTAAAACAAGAAAAAAAAAGAGAAGTAAATATTAAATGTAGGAAACAAAATTCAACAAAACTCTTGCGAATTCACTCAAGTTGCACGAAAATATGTCTGTCCTCTCATGCACTTCATTCAGTACACGTATTGTACGGGTGAGAGGTGTTTTTGACAGCAGGTTGGTTTTGGCAACAGGCACGGCCAGCAGTGGCGGTCGCCGCCGCCTCCACACGTACCGGTTATATTAAACGCCATATAAACAAGTTTTTTTTCCGATTATCGGATCTATCCGTCTCTATCGCGCACATCTGCAGATGAGTGCGAGTGAGAGAGACGGATATACGGATGAAGCGTTAGGGAGTAGGGCCTCTGTTACAAGCGCCATGATACGCTGAGAGTTTGTCATACCTTTTGAAGTTCAAAAAGAAAAACATGCACAATTTGAGCATACTCCAACGACAACCGACATGCCTTTGCTCCGTCACTTCGCAACTCCCCGCCCGGCTATTTAGGCCAAGGCTCCCATCCGGGTTAAGGGCTGCCCTCACATAATGGGGGTAGATGGCGGGGCTGATTTACACAATGGCGGTAAATTGTGGATGTCTCCTCTACAATCAGTGCTGAGGGTGCTTCCGGTAGGTTAAGGGGTGAAGCAGGGGTCGAAGTGTGTTTACTATGAAATGTTTTTGTGTGATTTGATATAATATAGGGTGTATTTAATGGATTTCAGGGATGGTGATACTTAAATAAAAGTTTTAAGGGTGTAAATAGACATCGACGCACAAATTCGTTACCATGAATTCAGTTCATAACTTTAGAACCAGCAGGGTTGAAGTTTTTCTAAAGTTTTTAAAGTTTCTAAGTTATTAAAAAAACAAACAGCCTTTTTTCGATCTATTTTGTCTGTGTTAGTATTGCATGAAAAACAGTTTTTTCTTGCCACGCGATATTATCAATTTTTTTGGGTCTAGAATAATCTATACTAATATATTTTAATATCATAAAGCTGAAGAGTTGGTTCGTTTGTTTGGACGCGCTAATCTCAGGAACTGCTGGTTCGAATTAAATAATTATTTTTGTGTTGAATAGTCCATTTATCGAGGAAGGCTTTAGGATATATTACATCACGCTATGGCCATTAGGAGGGGAGTTTGAATGATAAATGTTGCACAAATGGGGTTTTTTTTCCTTTAGTTTTTTCTCTTATGTGACGCAGACGAAATTGCATGGGTCAGTTAGTTTTATTATACAAACAGTTCTTAAACCGTGCTCTGTAAAAGCCCTTCTATCACCCGGTTCCGTCTACACATCTGTCACAGAAGCTTATCTCAAAAACATCTTGATTTGTGCAAAATGTTTTTGTGGTTTGTAGTTTCTATCTCTGAAAAAATCAAGCTAAGCATTGACCTAGGTCATTATCTAGTTTTTTGTGACAAATTTTCTATCTTAGGTACTTAAGCAATGATAGATACTCCAATAAACGAACTAAAGCCTAATAAAAAATAACCGATAATAATTTATCTAGGCAGGAAAAAATCGGTATTATCCGGCAATATTCGGTTTTTACGAGCGACCCTCTATTGTCGCGATTATTGATGTAATGGGTTCCGTCGGTAAGAAAGATCTTTATTAAGAAACGATACTGTTGGTTAATATCTTATTTAGTAACGGTTGTGGAATAGCGGCTATATAGATTACTGCTGACTATATACTAGGTTGTCTAAAAACTGTTCTTTTAAGGCGAGAACATGAGCTAAACGCGAGTTTTACAATTACTAAAAGTATATGATTCACTGCTATAAACAAGACCAGAAAAATAAATGATATTCTTCAGGATATATGCTAGCATGATACTGTTTTGAAAACATAATACAATTAATTTGGCTCGATAAAAATAAATCACGAACTTATCTCTAAAAATATCTTTCAAACAATAAAAACATACTAATATGCATGCGATCATTCTGATTTTTTGGCAAATAATTCTACAAGCAATATATTAGCATGATACTGTTTCAGTTTTTTAATCCAATCAATAGTTTTTTTGTAAATCGATCGAAACCACTCATTTCGCGCTATTTGGCCCGCAGTGGCTGACGGAACAACCACTTTGTAATGCAAGCTGATTAGAACTTTATTCTAACAGCATTTCAAACGAAGAACCACCACAAATAGAGTTTCTAATTTAGCTCGTCTAAGTGTCTTAAGTACTTACTTAGTTTTCTATAGTTTAAAATCTAAGTAGTAAGTAAATAGTATAAAATCTAAGGGCGGGGACAAAATATTTGACAGGGTTCCCCTCAGCACGATGCTGAGCTGTGAAAGCCAGCATAGCGCAGTCTTTTTCAGTGATCACCCGAGTAAAAAAATTGACCGTTTTTGTTGTTATTGTTTTTGTTGAATTTATTTTACACAGAACTTTCGGACGGTTCGTTTACAGACATTTAACAAATATCGAAAACACACACGCTCTTTTAGCAGTTTCAATTTTTTTTCATTTTATTTGTAGGTAAAATATCTGCAACCAGGTTTAAAATTTAGACAGTATCTAAATAAACACACAAAACCAGTTAATAAAAAAAAAACATTTGGAAATACCCACTTTCCAAATGTTTTTTTTTTTATTAACTGTTTTTTTTTGTATGTCGTATAATATTTGCGTAAGTATGATATAAATAAATGAATAAAATAAATAAAATAAATAAAATAAATAAAATAAATAAAATAAATAAAATAAATAAAATAAATAAAATAAATAAAATAAATAAAATAAATAAAATAAATAAAATAAATAAAATAAATAAAATAAATAAAATAAATAAAATAAATAAACATCGCTGGACATTAACACACAGCGCCACCTAGTGCCACACTAAGCAAAGCTTGTGTCGTGGACACTAGATAGTTGATATACTACATATATACTTTTTGTTTGTAAATACATACTTATTATACATATAAACATCCATGACTCGGTAACAAATGTCCGTGCTCATCACACAAACATTTGCTCCTACCGGGATTCGAACCCAGGACCCTAAGAACGTAAGGCAGCGTCACTACCACTACGCCAATCGGGTCGCCAAATATTCATCCTTTTTTCGATATAAGCTAAAACTATAGACGAATTGAAGTATTGTTTGTTGCAACGAAACAACGATAATGAGAAGAAATATAATATTACTAGCTGACCCGCGCAACTTCGTCTGCGAGTGAGGGTTAGTTTTTTTTTTAATAAAAAGTATCCTATGTCACTTCTAATACCTCCAAGAATATGTGTACAAAGTTTCATGATGATCGATTGAGTAGTTTTTGCGTGAAAGCGTAACAAACAAAGTTACATTCACATTTATATAATAGTAGGGATAGGGATAGGGATACTTGCCACGCGCATACACTGGCTTTCATCGCGACTTCGTTTCCTAGGAAGATGGCTTCGAAAACTTAATAGTGAATACAGAAAAATACCAGTTTTTTCAAGCGACAGGAGCGACTGCCTATCTGGCTTCCAAAACCAAGTTAGCATTGGTTAACACGTCACCACTTGGTAAGACTGTTTGTAAGACTTTCGTACCACCGTGACTACCTGTAACGACTGTCAAAGATCTACAAGTGCTAGCCGGGACCAACGGCTTCGGTCACCCATCCTCGGACCAACTTAGACAAGCGCGGCTTAACCTGAAGACCGACCAAGCTTCAACCCTAGGAAAGAGAAAAAAATAAAGACAAGTGTCCTTGACAATAATAAACTGATTATCAGGATCCGTAATAACTAATTTAATAGTTACGGGTCCTGATAATAATTGCAATTTATAGGTACTTAATATTATAAAGCAGAAGAGTTTGTTTGTTTGGTTGAATGCGCTAATCTCAGGAACTACCGGCTCGAATTGAAAAAATCTTTTTGCGTTGGATAGTCCATTTATCGAGGAAGGCTATAGGCTGTTTTATATATATAACATCACGCTAACCAAAAGGAGCGGAGCAGCAATAAGAAATGTTACAAGCGGGAAAAAAGCTTCCGTTGAGCAGGCGATGCGTTGCAATGCAATATCAAAACTTCACGCGAACGAAGTCGCGGGAAGAAGCTAGTCAATAATAATTGCAATTTTGTATTACTTGTCTTCTTTTTTTTTCGTGTGGGGAGACGTCATATCTCCAAAACTGTTCACTACTGCACTGGTGGACATCTTCATAAGGTTCTGGACTGGAGAGAGCTAGGCATCAACTTGAAAGGCGAGTACATGAGTCACCTTTGGTTTGCCGACGACATAGTGGTCGTGGCTGACAATGAAGGAAAAATTAAAGCCCTTCCTTGGTTTTCGATGCATAAAGCGAGTTTTCAACACCTCCGCCGCCGCCGGAAGGAAATAAAATGAAATGACGGCCAATGGAGATGTGCCTACTCATGAAAGAAGAAACCACGCTGCGCTCACTGACCCCAAATAAATTGTAACAAAGCCAAGCGGATGACCCTTCCAGGTCATTGAACGGAAATGTCAACAATGACAGATGAGTTCCTTTTTTCTCCGCATAGTACAGGCGGCGATACATCAAAGAAAAAACGCTGAAAGCGTTGTTGTTTTCCTTTCGTTTGTGTTATTCTATTCAATTATCTCCCTTAAAACAATTTTGGCGAACGCAAAGATCTTTTTGCAATCTTTTTAGAGAAAGATAAGTTGCTGGTTTCTTGTCATGGGAAGTAAGTACAGTCAGCGGCTAAAGTTGATTAACATTTTGTGTGTTTGTCAACTTACATGAAAATCATCCGCCTAGCTTTTTCTCAGCTATCTAGGGGTCGGCTTCCAGTCTAACCGGATGCAGCTGAATATCAGTATTTTACATGGAGCGACTGCCTATCTGACCTCAACAACCTTGTTAGTACTGGGTAATACGATACTCCATGGTAAGACTGGTTCTCGCACTTTTGGACAACGGATTACCTGTAACAGCTGTCAAACATCGACAAATGACAGCCGGGACCAACGAGGTAATGTTTTTCCGAGGCACAGAGGAAACTTGGTATGTAATGAGTGATGACTGGTGAACACCTACACGTAAGAATAAGTCTTCTTTCAGAAAAGAATGGCTTCCAAAATACGTTGTTCTGTTATTTACATCTCATTGCTTGTGAATTTATGTCATTTATATTATACATTTTATTACATTAATCTTACTGTCTGCTCTTACCTCAGACTCTTAACTACTTAATTAAAAGTGCTTAAATACAACGCATCGAAAAATTTTGAGTCAATTTAGCTGTGTAAAATGTGTCAGTGGTAATCGCCTTTTACCGCTGATTGTACATTAATCAAAAACTTTTTCTTAACTGACGTTCAAGATAAGCTAACGATGACAAGCATTTTTGTAGCTCGAGCCAATTTTAAACTCATTGTTAGACCTACATTTTGCGCTAGGAAATAATAGCCAATTTCCTGGCTGAAAATGTAGTTCTAACTACTTTGTCTTGGGTAAAAGTTGGAAATGGTGTTTCAAGGGTTAGCTCTGGAACATCATGACTTCACTATGTTTTTACATCACGTCTGTCTTCTGTATTCTTAAATGGTGTAGACAGAGTTAGAAACTCTTGATGAAAAAACTCAATAAGACTTAGCTTGATTTAGAAATCAAACCTATTTGTGGTCTCCAGTAGCGCTTGCGATCAATAGACAGTTAGTGTTCAGTTAGATGTGTGTTTAAAATCCAATAAATAGTACGTAATGAGTGTATTGTAGAATACAAGCTAATGCATGCGTGTGGTTTGATAATTAAGTACCCTACTTTCTGTATGAAAAATATCCTGTTTTAAAAATAAAGGGTGTAAAACACCTCTTAATGAATACGAAAGGCACTTGTTCTAGTCGTCATTCTGATATTTTTTTTTGTTCTACACTATACCTAGGAATCTTCTAGTTATGGAGATATTGGAGGTCAAAGTTGTAAGATTTTGACAAGCTTTTTTTTAAATACCACTTTTTATCGCATGATTTTTACTTTAAATATCTCTACGACCCCTGTACTATTCAATCCATCCATCCGCACAATGTTTTGAGTGTGTTACATTGAGTTATACCACAAAACATGATTTATAACCTCAAAAAAAAGTTGTTTCCCAACAATAATTTTTGCGTAAAGTTACTTAGTTTGATGTACAGAATGCTTGGTTAACGGCTTTGTGATGAGGTGAAATACCACCCTGTATAGGCCCGTCTACTTTAACATTGTGTTGATGGATGGATTGAATAGTCGTGGAGGTGTTAAAGGTTAAAATCTTACAAAAAAACTTGTATTTAAAAAAAAAACTTATCAAAAAGTTGGAACTTTGACCCCCCCCATATCTCCGTAACTAGAAGTTTCCCAGGTATGGTGTAGAACAAAACAAATTTTTCAATGATGGGGAGAACAGGTGCCTTTCGGATTCGTGAAGAGGTGTTTTACACCCTCTAAAGCCCCCACCACCGTATGTCGGAAAATGCTTCAAGATTAAAGTGCCTCAGTGCGAGCATTACATTAGTTATGGACGTAGTCGCGAATGCTCGTTTGAGTGTGCGCCGCGTACGATATCCACGCACGTCTCTGGTCAAACAGCGCGCAGCGTGATACAATCGACACATAAAAACGCACTGAGCCGCCCGCATCTGTTCGTAGCACATGCCTCGCAACAAACATGAAGAACATTTGCTTCGCACGCGATGATTCGACCCGAGCATATGTTGGTATAATTTTTCAACACGCACGCCTCAAACAGAGGCATTCGTTGTGCGCCGTTCGTGGCGCATGCCTCGCAAAGTTTGTATCCACCTTTACATGTGGGATAATTTGAGTTGATTGAATTTGGGAGTTTTGTTGTTGATTGAATTGTTGCTACGTATCACGTAAACGAATGATTTCTACCAAAAATCTTTCGTTTGCAAAAATTATAGCTTCGGACTGTAGTAGTTTTTGCGTGACCGTAACCAACATTTTCACACACTTCCACATAACAATACGACTCAGACTTAGAAAACAGACAGGTTAACAATATTTGTCATAAGCAATCCATAAAAACGCACCAAACACGTTTAATACCTACCCCTTTCGTCAGCTAAACATTATAAAGCATTAAAATTACGAGCACCCTCTCTGCTTACCCCATATTCGTAATAAAATGAAGCATCTCTTCACCGTTTCTCCCAGATATGATATCAAAACCCTGAGTTATATCCTCAAATGATAAATTGTTCTGAAACTAACCTCCGTTCAAGAGTCAACTTTAATACGTCAGTTTAACGTTGAATTTCGATTGAAACTGTGAGAGGTATCGATTATTGGGCCATAAAATTGTTGGTGTCTACTGAATTTCGTTAATGGTCGCAATTTTCGGGGTATGTAGTAACTTATATATTAATGCGGAGGCGCGTTTACATTAGTATATCCAGGCCTTCGTTGATATGCATTTAGGGCCTGCAGAATGCAGAACATCAATGCAGGTGGGTTACTATTTCTTTAAGCTTCTATTTAATATTACTTTTTTTTTTATTATATCGTATTTCCCAGTATTAACTGGGTTGTGGAGGTCAGATGAATGAATAATAAATACCGCTGGACATTAACACACAGTGCCACCTAGTGGCACACTAAGCAAAGCTTGTGTCGTGGACACTAGATAGTTGATATACTATATACATACTTTTTTGTTTGTAAATACATACTTATTATACATATAAACATCCATGACTCGGAAACAATTAAATGTCCATGCTCATCACACAATCATTTGCTCCAACCGGGATTCGAACCCAGGACCCTAAGAACGTAAGGCAGCGTCACTACCACTACGCCATTCGGGTCGTCCAGACAGGCAGTCCCTCCACGTAAACTACTGGTATTCAGCTGCATCCGGTTAGACTGGAAGCCGACCCCAAACATAGATGTCAAAAAGGCTAGGCAGATGATGATGATGATGATTACTGTAAGTATTTAAATCTATCCAAGAATCCTACTTCCTACTAATATTATAAATGCGAAAGTTTGTGAGGATGGATGTATGTTTGTTACTCTTTCACGCAAAAACTACTGAACGGATTTGGATGAAATTTTGCACACAGACAATTTATAACCTAGATTAACACATAGGATACTTTTTATCCCGGTAGTAAAATCCCATGGGACAATTATCAAACTTCACGCGGGCGAAGCCGCTGGCAAAAGCTAGTATTAACATAAATATTTGACCTCCACAACCTAGTAATTAGTAGTGTACAATACGAAACCCCTTGGTAAGACTGGGTGTCTTTCGGGCCACTACTTGTGACGACTGTCAAAGATCAACAAATGACAGCCGGGACCAATGACTTAACGTGCTCGCCGTGGCACTGAGGAAACTTGGTGTGTTATGACTGGTCACCCATCCACGAGAGCCTGAGAGCCACAAACTCCTCAAAGGTGGTATAAGGGATTGTCCCAAATAAACTCAAACAAAAGGGCCACAACTTTACTACTCCACCGACACCGCTTGACTCCCTAAACGTACTCGACCAATGTAAACGCACCTTCAAGTCAGCTTTACAAGTTAACACTCAAGTTAGTAGAGACATGTTACTCAATAATTAATAAGTTTAATGACTTCACTTAAGTCGTTCAAGCTTCAACAGCTCTCTGGTAATATATTGATAGGTACAGTCACGAGCACCAAGATGTAAACACTTAAGTATTTTTTTAAAGTGTTTTTCTCCTACTGTTCTGATTAAATTTCATGTTGTTACGTTTGTAGTATTCTGGAACACATATTTTTGTGAATAAGATCCTATATCCTAGTTACAATCGTTATTTCTCGCGCAATTAGCTTTTATATTAAGTAAAGTGTATACTTATTGGTGCTCGGGACTGTACTCTTACCATCAAGCAGCGTCTGTTTTCGATAATACAATCTCGCATCTTGACATTCTTCGGACATGTTTCCCGGCGTGACAATCGGTCCATAGAACGCCTCGTCGTCAAAGGGAAAGTGGAAGGCTGACCAGAGACCAGATCAAGTCTCGCATTGGAGGTTCAATCAACGAATGCAGCAGGATGACCTCTAGCAACAGCGGTGGCGAAATTTTGTGAAGTGCATCTCATCTGCCCCTTCCAATACTACGAGTACTTAAAGATCACGACCGCTCTGTCAAGAGCGTACCGGATAAGAAGAAGATTTAGATTGGAAACAATTCGTTTAAGTTATTCGAAGTTATCGTAGTCGGAGGCTTAAACCAATAGCCAAGTTATTTGGCTTCGAGAATGGAGCATACACACCCTACAAGACTGATGTGGATGCGGCCAACGAACTGAGACGGTTCTAATTGATAAACTAACCTGTTATACAAGTTAATTATTCAATAATTTGACACTACGGTGTTATTTGGTACGACCCGATTGGCGCAGTGGTAGTGAGGCTGCCTTACATTCTTAGGGTCCCGGGTTTGAATCCCAGTAGGAGCAAATGTTTGTGTGATGAGCATGTACATTTGTTTCCGAGTCATGGATGTTAAATTGTATTATAAGTATGTATTTACAAACAAAAAGTATATATGTAGTATATCAACTGTCTGGTGACCACGACACAAGCCTTGTTTAGATGGCGCTGTGTGTAATGCCCAGCGATATTTATTTATTTATTTGGTACGGAAAGTTTGTTAAAATAAATGTCATATTCACACAACTATTCTTATCAGAGGTTTATCTTGGAGACCATATCATTGTCACTTTCCTGCCTAATCACAATTTATTAGGTATCGATGCAACATGTATTTAAGTAGGTATGGTAGAAGATGACCTTCCTCCATATTTCTCTATTTGTCGTAATCATTCTGTAAATTGTATTTTGTAACGTGTCGCATTTTCCTAAATAAACCTAGTTTTATTCTCAACGTCTACATGTCTACACCATCTCTATTCATCCCAAATAAGGATGAACACAATTCAAGTACATTTCCCGTGACCGCATTTATTTCGTACAATCGTATGTTTCTGTGACAGACAGTATATATTATAACACACAGACACCTCCATTTTGTGTTGAAATAGTAAATGTTGCGAACTGTGACATATTTTCAAGATTTTCACACAATTCTGACATGAAAACATTCTTGTTAGTACCCACAAAGAACTCGGGATTGATAATAATTTATTTTTAAAAGGTATTGTGGGAGAATACCAACAATTATTGTCCGTGTAAATTGAGGAAAATACTCGGAATAACCTACCAATATTATTTTTTGAACGGAATTTTGTTTTTCCTCGTCTGTAACCCCCGAAAAGTTACGCAGAGGTGTTTCTAATAGTACACCCACATTTCGTCAGTTATGTTTAAGGCCCATGTAATAGAAGCGAGCCTAATACCATCAACCAGGCACAATCCAAGCTCCGTGACTCTCATCTGCCTAGCCTTTCCCCAACTATGTTGGGTCGGCTTCCAATCTAACGTCATATTATAGGTACCAGTATTTTACATGGAGCGATATCTGACCTCTACAACCCAGTTAGTACTGGGCTATACGATACTCCTTCCTCCGAAGTAAAAATCCAATATACAAACGAATTGACAGCAAACTAAGTATTTATAGTTCCCATAAAACCGTATTAACAATTCCAATACTTATATAACTGTCTACCCCACCGATACGAAGATACAATAGTGCCGGTCCCACGGCAGGTTACCTTCATAATAGATCTAAGTCTAAGACCTCGACTACAGTGAGGAGCGGCAGCGGGTAAGTAATCAATCCTTAGAGCCTTATCACACTATCGAGTTGCGAGCGAGTGGAAAGCGCGGCAAATGCACAGCGAGCTCGCCGTGGGTTCGCAACGTGTGCGCGGCGAACACTAGTGTGATAAGGCTCTTAGGGGCTAGGCAAAATTACATGAATCGTTAAGAATAACTGTGTTGGATTTGTATTC
This sequence comes from Xestia c-nigrum, assembly GCA_916618015.1. Lineage (NCBI taxonomy): Eukaryota > Metazoa > Arthropoda > Insecta > Lepidoptera > Noctuidae > Xestia > Xestia c-nigrum. Next base: position 25,735,056 of record OU745248.1, on the reverse strand, counting down.
GATACCGTAAAGATTTTAATTATAACCTGTTGAAAATTGTTGCCCTCTACGCCAAGCCAATTTCACTTACCATTTTATCATATAATTGGGTCGTTTGGCATACAAGGCTCGCGCTTGCTTGTCACGTAGTTGTGACTATGGCGGTCATTAGATAAACTGACAGCAGCAACCCAACAACGAATAAATTACATATTGTAACAGAAATAAAGATTAATGTTATTTTGACAGTATTGTGAGTTATTGGCACACGGCTCGGAACAGAGATAATTCGAATGATATGCAGTAGTCACAGAGCAGGATTGAAATTGCTCGGGGGATACATTTATGTTATCGAATAAATGTATTTCCATTCCTCACGGTAAAAGCTTGCCGTACCACACAGGTCTTGCCGTAAAACCGATATCAGAAGTTTACCATGAACGGTTTACTTGGAGACTATACACTTTTGTTTCATTTCGGGATCATTAGGAATTGGTTAAAATTATAAAGAAATAAACATTCATCTGCTGCTTTCATAGGTTCATTGGGCAAGCCTATGGGTTGCATAAAAGCTCAGATACCAGGGTAGCTACTAACCACACGATAAAGAAAGATAAACACATTTTATGAATTACTAGCTGACCCACGCAACTTCGTCTGCGTCACATAAGAGAGAAAAACGAAAGAAAAACAAAAACCCCCGTTTTTGCAACATTTTTCATTCCTGCTCCGCTCCTAATGCTTGTAGCGTGATGTTATATAGTCTAAAGCCTTCCTCGATAAATGGACTATCCAACACAAAAAGATATTTTCAATTTGAACCAGTAGATCCTGAGATTAGCGCGTTCAACCAAACAAACAAACAAACAAACTCTTCTGTCTGCTTTATAATATTAGTATAGATTATTTTTTATTTTGTTGTACATTTTTTCCGACGAACCCAATACGCTTGCTCGCGGCAACAGAGGGCGACTTTTGTTTATACAAACAAAAAAAATATTGACATATTAGGAACGCGACAATCACTTGATTAGGACATAGAGCCAAGGCGCCGAAAATCGCGCTCGCGGCCTCTTGTCACTGTAGTCGCATTTTTACTCGTATTGTTTAGCGCTACTTAGATCTTTTTGTAGCACTTCCTAAGTGTTGCGAAACAGATAGGAAACTGTATTGTTTAACAAACTAAACGAAGTTGGTGGAAGAATTGTATCGGGAAATCTGTGGTGTGCAGTTTAAATTGTTTTAGTTTAAAGTAAATGAGCTGGCCTTCAGTTACTTAGACAGGTAATGATGAATATTGCAATGAGACCCATTTTATATAATTATCACATTTTAAACTTTATCAAAATACGTAACTTTTGTAGCGGTTTGCATACAATAAAGGGTGTAATTAAAACACCTCTTCATGAAACCGAAAATCTTTTGTTCTCCCCATCATTGCGATCATTTTTTTGTTCTACGCCATATTATGGGTACCTTCTAGTTACAGAGATATTAAAGTTAAAGTTACAACTTAGGTCAAAGTTACAACTTTTAGAAGATTTTGACGTTTAACACCTCCACGACCCTCGTACTATTCAATCCATCCATCAGCACAATGTCTTAAGTGCGTTACATTGAGTTCTACCACAAAACATGATTTATAACCTCAAAAAAAAGTGGCGTCCCAGCAATATTTTTTGCGTAAAGTTACTTAGTTTGATGTACAGAATGCTTCATTAACGGCTTTGTGATGAGGTGGTTTACACCCTGTATATAACGGATACCCATAACCTTAGAGGTCTTCCAACGCATCGTCTTCCGGTTCACGGTCGACATTCCAGATCTTTTTGGACCCATCGGCCACCGGTGTGTGTGCGTCTAAGAATGTAAAATGCATATAAAGGGTGTAAAACACCTCTTCACGAAGCCGAAAGGCTCTTGTTCTCCTCATCATTGCGATCATTTTTTTGTTCGACATCATACCTGGGAACCTTCTAGTTACGGAGATATGGGGGGTCAAAGTTACAACTTTTTGACAAGTTTTTTTTTAATACAAGTCTTTTTGTAAAATTATAACTTTTAACACCTTCACGACCCTCGTACTATTGAATCCATCCATCAGCATAATGTTGTTAGTGCGTTACATTGAGTTCTACCACAAAACATGATTTATAACCTCAAAAAAAACAGTTCTTTCCCAGCAATATTTTTTGCGTAAAGTTACTTCGTTTGATGTACATAATGCTTGGTTAACGTCTTTGTGATGAGGTGGTTTACACCCTGTATTTGTCCATTAAAAACTCCAATTATAATACTATTTTGCATAATTTTCAAAAGGCAGCAAAACATTTTCTCGTTCGAATACAAATCCGCAATGCTTGTTCCTGAATCCTGAAAGTATTTTCATAAAAGTAGCTTATTCCTGAAAATATCTCCGACAAATATAAAAAAGTCCAAAAAAATTACAGCTGCATAGTGCAGATGCCAGTTACATCGCTAATTGTAAGTCTGTTAATTAAACTTGCTTATTTTAGTGTTCTCTTGGACCAAACTGACACTATTGAACCACTGAACGCTGAATTTTAATATTCTTGCTGAAAATGAACAGGACATATATTTTCGGTACGACTTTATGCATTTTTGTTTTTTTGCGAACGGGATTTTTAATAGTTCATGTATATTTTGCTGTGCTTGTTAATATTTTTCCCTAAAATTAAACCCTATTTCTGTATTAAATATTCTAAATGCTAAAGAATTTGTATGTTACATGAGTTTTTTTGTACAAGTGTTTGTATGTTAATTGATTCTATCAATGTCTTTCTCAAATCAGATTGACGACCCTAATGGCGCAGCGGTACTGAGGCTGCCTTTACGTTCTTAGGGTCACGGGTTCGAATTCCGGTAGGAGCAAATGTTTGTGTGATGAGCATGGACATTTGTTTCCGAGTCATGAGTGTTTATATGTATAATAAGTATGTATTTACAAACAAAAAGTATACATGTAGTATAATAAACTGTCTGGTGACCACGCCACAAGCCTTGCTTAGTGTGGCACTAGATGGTGCTGTGTGTAATCTCCCTCAACATTTATTTCCTTTTTTTATTGATAATCTATTTAATTTTGAGGTTAAATAACATCGGAGTTCATACATCTACACTAATATTATAAAGCAGAAGAGTTTGTTTGTTTGGTTGGTTGAACGCGCTAATCTCAGGATCTACTGGTTCGAATTGAAAAAATCTTTTTGTGTTGGAAAGTCCATTTATCGAGAAAGGCTATAGGCTATATAACATTACGCTACGACCATTAGGAGCGGAGCAGAAATGAAAAATGTTGCAAAAAAGGGGATTTTTTTTCCTTTCCTTTTATGTGACGCAGACAAAGTTGCGTGGGTCAGCTAGTACTTCATAAAACTACGAGTACTTTACCATCCCAACAAGCACACAACATAGTCCGAATTCTCATATTTAACTCAGTCAGAGCTTGATTAGGATTCCGCTCTCTCGCCGCGATACGGATATATGTTGCTGCGTAAACGTTATTCATCATACTACACGTCTGTATTGTGGATACAGAGGTTTCTGTGAGGCAGGTTACATGCAGAAGGTTGTGTTTGTAGAATCACTATTTTAACACAGGTTCTCATACGATGAAAATTGGTAGTTTATTCGGCAGTATTAAGGGAGATGCTCCAAGGTACCCCGCGAAATTAAAATTTTCTTACGTTTTTTGCTATTTGCAGGACAGTGCCAAGTTGCATGTTGATAAACATATCGGTTGCGACTGTAAGACGTATTAAGTTACAGAATTATGATCACTAAAATCATGAATACAATCCACCAAGTTCATAAGAGTCGATGAACGATTTTTTCTCGGTCAAAGTCCTTCTTCGAGTCTTATGAACTTGGAGGGTTGTATTGATGATTTTGATGATTATAATTCTGTAACTTAACACGTCTTACAGTCGCGACCGATATGTTTATCAACATAAAACTTAGCACTGCCCTGAAAATTGCAAAAAACTTTAGAAAATTTGAATTTCGCGGGCCACCCTGACGCTTTCACTTAAAGACAAAAACATTAAAACACGTTAATTTAACAAAATATATAATTACAAAACTGATTTCACGAGTGACATGCACAATCAAACTGTGTATGTTAAAAGTTTCGTCTGTCTAGTTCGACTAGGTTATATGCTCGATGACTTCGACTCAACTTAAACCATTAGGTATAGTTTAAATTGAGTCGAACTAGAATTTAGATACGAGAGTTCCTCTAAGGCAGTGGTTCGCAACCTGTGGTCCGCAGGAGCTTAAAATATGGTCCGCGAAAGGTAAATTTTTCGTACTTTTTAACCTGCATAAGACGCAAGCTCAACTTAACTTAATTTAAAACCTGTAGGCTACTTTCATATTTGTTACATTTATTAATAGGTATTTATGTCTACAAGATATTTATTTACAACTTACACTAAAACATTTACACACGTATTTATTTACACAAATTATATCACCAATATCGAAATGATATTAATTGGTTGGTCGACGTCGATATCGATACTTACGCGTTCATCGACACGCTGGACATCACTAGCGTACGTAAAGATAACGGGATTCACCGGCCGCGCGGGGCGGCGCGGGGGCACGGAATATTCCATGCGCCGGCTGCGCGGGCGCACTGGAGTGACCAGTGGTTACACCTTCGCGACGCGGAGCGCACGCTTGTTTGCTCGCCGATTTTGCCGCCGCGATCTTTTACGCTTGTTTATATTTTGTGCTATCGTTTTCATTTCTCATCCTGCACTCTTTCTATCATCTATTTCTATCATCTATTTCTTCATCTACGAACTCTTGGTCTGTGCTATTGTGCTTTGTGCTTACGCCTACCCTATTGTGCCTTCTGTATTGCTTTGTGTTGGGAACCGTGAACTTTAGACAATATACCAAATTGATTGTAAGTCTGGACGTTTGATTTCTTACACCAATACCCAACCATACTGGTGACCCCGCTAAGGACATGGAAGGGGAATTGTTTAAAGATGCACAAGAAAAGGCCACGTTGCCCGGCACTAGTGTTGAGCCCGGCATGTCGATAGAAAACGGAGTACTCAAGGTGAGCGCCCGTATTCCAGGCTTCTGGCCCGAAGAACCCGAAATTTGGTTTGCGCAAATTGAAGGCCAGTTCGCCTTAGCCGGAATTACAAGCGATACGACCAAATTCAATTATGTCATCGGGAAAATTGAGAACCGGCACGCCAAGGAGGTCAAAGATTTGATCATAAAGCCACCGGCCACAAATAAATATGAGAAGCTGAAGACGGAACTGATCAGGAGGCTCAGCTCTTCGAACGAGAAGAAGATTCAGCAGTTGCTGATGCATGAGGAGCTCGGGGATCGTAGGCCACCCCAGTTCCTCCGCCATCTTCAAGGACTCGCCAACTCCGAGGTTCCAGATGACTTCCTGAAGACCCTATGGACAGGCCGACTTCCCGTCTCTATCCAGACGGTGCTAGCAGGCCAACCCAGTTCCAGATCATTGGAGGACCTGGCTGATCTAGCTGATCGGGTGCATGATATCGTTCCGGCAGCCCCGACGGTTGCCGCCGTCAACGCTGCAGCCCCTGTACCCAACTCAGCCAACGCTGATCTGGCTAGGGAAGTCGCCGAGCTACGCAAGCAGTTCCAGAGGATGATATCTGGGCGGAACAGCAGGTCTCGTTCCCGCGCTTCCGGAAACACTCGAAGTTCTTCGAGGCAGCGCTCTCAATCTAATTACCGCAAGCACCCGCTTTGCTGGTACCACGGGAAGTTTGGAGACAAGGCTGCCAAGTGTGTCCGGCCATGTGACTTCAAGGCGGAAAACATCCAGGGCGGTCGCTAATGGCGGCTGACGATTGCCCTTCATCTGCTTCTGGTCGCCTCTACGTCACTGACCAATCTTGGAAGACGCAGTTCCTGGTCGACACAGGGAGCGATCTCTGCGTTTTCCCGCGGTCAACGCTTCGTGATCGTCGTGCGAAGACAAAATACAGTTTGTGTGCTGCTAACGGTACTAATATAGCCACCTACGGCTGTATACATTTAAATTTAGATTTTGGGTTGCGTAGAACTTTTAAATGGCGTTTCACTGTGGCGGACGTAACGAAGCCTATCATAGGTGTAGATTTTTTAAATTATTTTAGCCTTGCCGTAGATTGTCGCCATAAGCGCCTAATAGACACATCAACTACTGTAACAGCTGTAGCTTCATTAGCAAATTGTAATGATGTTTTTTCCGTTAAGGTCGCGACCGGTGACACCCGTTATCATAAAATACTAGCCGAGTTTCCCGAAATCACGCGACCAGCTGGCAAATATCATACAACACCTCACAACACTTTACACCACATTCGCACGACACCAGGCCCCCCAGTAAGCTCCACCCCTCGTCGTCTAGCCCCAGATAAGCTCAAGATTGCGCAACGGGAATTCGAGTCAATGCTGGCCAATGGCACAGCTAGACCCTCCGAGAGCCCGTGGTCGTCACCCTTGCATCTGGCGCCGAAGAAAAACAACGGCTGGCGTCCTTGTGGTGACTACCGACAGCTGAACGCCCGCACCGTGCCTGACAGGTATCCGATCAGGCATATTCACGACTTTGCCCATAGTATAGCTGGGTGTAAAGTCTTTAGTACTCTAGACCTTGAAAAGGCCTATAATCAGATACCCGTCAGCCCGGACGACATTCCCAAGACCGCCATTACAACTCCATTTGGCTTATTCGAATTTCCTTTTATGACTTTCGGTCTTAGGAATGCGGGCCAGACTTTTCAGCGGTTCGTGGACGAGATGACGAGAGGCCTAGATTTCGTTTACTGTTACTTGGACGACTATTTAATTTTTTCAAGGAGCGAAGCAGAGCAAGAACATCACCTGCGTGAGATTTTTAAACGGCTCAAAGAGTATGGCATGTTGGTGAACACCTCGAAATGCGTTTTCGGTGTCAGCGAGGTAACCTTTTTAGGCTACCGCATTTCTGAAAGCGGTACTAGGCCACTTGAGTCCAAGGTGCAGGCGGTTAAGGACTTTCCTCCTCCTAAGAACGTCCGGCAGCTAAGAGGTTTTCTGGGAATGCTTAATTTTTATAGGAGATTCCTGCCCCAAGCAGCTGAGATCCAGGCCCCATTGCATGCCCTTTTAACAGGATCTGTCAAAGGAACGCAGCCGATTACCCTTACAGGAGAGACTTTAGCAGCGTTCGAGGCATGCAAGGATAGTCTCTCTAATGCCGCTTTGTTAGCCCATCCTGACTGTTCCGCGAAGCTTGCTGTGGTTACTGACGCCTCAGATAAAGCTATGGGAGCAGTTCTACAGCAATTTAAGGATGACGCTTGGCAACCGTTGGCGTTTTTCTCCAGGAAATTAAGTACTTCCCAGAGTAAGTACTCGCCATATGACCGGGAGCTGTTGGCCATTTATGAGGCCATCAAATATTTTCGGCACATGCTGGAAGCAAGGCATTTTATAGTCTATACTGACCATAAACCGATTAGTTTTGCCTTTCACGAACGGAAGAAGAACTGCTCGCCCAGGCAGTATAGACACCTTGACTTCATTTCCCAGTTCACCACAGACATTCGACACATATCCGGTAAGGATAATGTGGTTGCTGATACATTGTCACGCATTGAGGAACTGGGAGACCCAGTGAGCCTTGAAAATATGGCCCAAAGTCAGTCTTCTGACTCGGAACTTCAGAAGATTCGTGCCGAAGGTTCCTCTTTGAAGTTGCAGGAACTTCATGTCCCTGGAAGCCGAACTCCATTGTACTGCGACGTCAGTACGTCAACTTCCAGGCCTTATGTTCCCAAGGGTTTACGGAGGCAGGTCTTTGAAAGCCTGCATTCCCTAAGTCACCCTGGCGCAAACGCGTCGGCCAGATTGGTTGCCGAGCGATTCGTTTGGCCAGGTGTGCGTAAAGATTGTAGGGACTGGTCGCGCGCTTGTGTACCATGTCAGAGGTCTAAAGTCAATCGTCATGTGACTTCCCCTCTTGGCACTTATACTCTACCGCATGCGCGCTTCACTCAGATCCATATTGATCTAGTAGGCCCACTACCGCATTCTCAAGGCTATCGGTATTGTCTAACAGCTGTGGATAGATTTACCCGCTGGCCAGAAGCAATACCGATACCTGACATCACGGCAGAAACGGTCGCGAAAGCCCTTTTATCCACATGGATTTCTCGGTTCGGCTGTCCGACAGATATAATAACGGACCGCGGCCGACAATTTGAGTCGGCCCTGTTCCAATATCTATCAAAAATAGCCGGATTCCAACACAAGCGGACAACAGCTTATCATCCGGCATGTAACGGCTTAGTTGAGCGGTTCCACCGCCAACTAAAAGCCGCAATCATTTGTCATGCTAATGACAGGTGGACCGAGTCATTGCCGTGGGTCTTGCTGGGCGTCAGATCTGCCTTCAAAGAGGACCTTCAAGCCTCTTCAGCAGAACTAGTATATGGCGAGTCCCTCAGGTTGCCCGGAGAGTTCTTTGAGCCCAATTCCAGTGGTACTACGGATATTTCCGAATTTACCGCAAGACTCAGAAATTTTGCCGAGAAGTTAAGACCCGTACCCGCTTCCCGCCATTGCAGGACTAAAGTTTTTATTTATAAGGAGCTCGACACTTGCGATCACGTTTACCTCCGCGAGGACGCATTGCGGGGTTCTCTCCAGCCTGCCTACTCTGGGCCCCATAAGGTTATTTCTAGGGGGGACAAGGTATTTAAAATTATTGTCAAAAATAAAGAAATGACAGTTTCGATCGACCGACTTAAGCCCGCATTTACATTGTCCGTCCAAGACAATGAACCCCCACCAGGTGAACTACCAGGTTATGTTACACGTTCTGGCCGTCGCGTAAAGTTTACTGATTTTTATCGCCCTTGACGGTCTCTGGAGGGGGGTGGTGTAGGCTACTTTCATATTTGTTACATTTATTAATAGGTATTTATGTCTACAAGATATTTATTTACAACTTACACTAAAACATTTACACACGTATTTATTTACACAAATTATATCACCAATATCGAAATGATATTAATTGGTTGGTCGACGTCGATATCGATACTTACGCGTTCATCGACACGCTGGACATCACTAGCGTACGTAAAGATAACGGGATTCACCGGCCGCGCGGGGCGGCGCGGGGGCACGGAATATTCCATGCGCCGGCTGCGCGGGCGCACTGGAGTGACCAGTGCAAAGACTACAATATATATAATGAGATAGACGGTACTCTCAACCGTATTTCCGTCATCATACAAGCAGCGCTCTCTATCCGTGGTGATTAAAACAAAATCGAACAAAATAAATACAAAAAGTGTGTCGTGACCGAGGTTTGATCTTACGATCTGCAGCTCCTAAGTCATGGTAGTTCTCAACAGGCCACCCGTACTTTTGACAATCTACCTTAAATAAGCTGTTCTATTGCATGCTATGACAGTTGTCAGTTGGTGACAGATGGTTGATAGTGTAACCATGAATAAAATACGTTTCTATCATTGATTGATTTAATTCTTTTATTTTTTTATATTCACTTAGATTGGTGTAGATTAAATACATATGGATTCTCAATCTAATTTATCAAAATTGTTATTTTAAATTAAATCTTATCACTGTTATAAAGTGGCAACCCAACCAGTAAATAATTTCATCCTCAGGGATAGCTGGCGCTAGTTTCCGTACAAAATTTTCGAGCAGGCTCCAATGTTCTAAGAGAGCACAGCATGGACCAGTGGTTACACCTTCGCGACGCGGAGCGCACGCTTGTTTGCTCGCCGATTTTGCCGCCGCGATCTTTTACGCTTGTTTATATTTTGTGCTATCGTTTTCATTTCTCATCCTGAACTCTTTCTATCATCTATTTCTATCATCTATTTCTTCATCTACGAACTCTTGGTCTGTGCTATTGTGCTTTGTGCTTACGCCTACCCTATTGTGCCTTCTGTATTGCTTTGTGTTGGGAACCGTGAACTTTAGACAATATACCAAATTGATTGTAAGTCTGGACGTTTGATTTCTTACACCAATACCCAACCATAAACCTATCAGAGGTGAGATTTTTTTTTTTTTTGTGTTTGGTGCGCACGCTCTTGTAAGATTTTTATGTATGTTTTTATAACTTATTCCGATTTCTGATTGCCAAACTTTTCGAGCTCACGATGATGGCTTTTGTACCCTTCACTATCTTAATAATAAAAGTTTTCAACTCATTTTTGCACTGTGTGAGTTAAAGATTTACCCTCCTTGAAATCATATCGGTGTCCATATTTATCTACGACCTTAAGGTCCCTGCTAACAATAAAGTCACCAAAGTGGTTCCTCGTCCATGAAAGATTGGGAACCACTGCTCTAAAGGCTAAACAACATGATTGAAATGTAAAGCATGTTACTTTACTGTACTAAAATTTTCTTTAAGCTAAAAAAATCTCGTTGGAAGAATGGCAATACGATGAAGCGCCAAAATTGGAGTGAAAATTGGATCAAAGCGTCGCTTTCCGCAGAAAATAATGCTCAATAAGCATTATTCTGATGAAAACATCATTAAAAACACATTAAATATAGCTGCAGTAAACATTTACGATTGGACCCGAAAATACTAAATTGATCGAAGAATAATAGAGGCGCTGCTCTGCAACAGCTTTGCACGTATAAATAAAGGTACGCAGGTAGGAAATATAATAGGGGGCAGATCAGCCATCATCATCATAATTTCAGACAATAGACGTCCACTGCTGGACTTAGGTCTCCCCCAAGTGTCGCCACGTTGACCGGTTCCGTGCGACTCGCATCCAGCAGATCCACACAACTTTCACCAGGTCATCGGTAAACCTAGTGGAAGGTCTTCAAACACATCTTCCGGTGCGCGGTCGCCACTCCAGAACTTATAAACCCCATCGGCCATCCGTTCTGCAAGCTATGTGTCCTGCCCACTGCCACTTAAGTTTGGCAATTCTTCGGGCTACGTCGGTAACCTTGGTTCTCTTGCGGATGTCTTCTTTATTTCTGATTCGATCACGCAAGAGAACTCCGAGCATACCCTTTTGGGTGACCGCCATCAAAACGGCACAAAGCCAGACAGAAAATTAACCTTCTGCAAAATTATCTTCCTATTACACCCGCATGTACCCAACGTTTATCGTATTCCGCAGAATGAAGCAGCATCCACAAACGATATAACGTATGTTTGTCAACCAGTATTTGAATCTGTTCATCGCGTTAATCGTTCATGATTGGACCACCTGTCAACACATGACCACCTGTAAACAAATGACGACCACATTAGGTCGTCATTTGTTTGATGTTTCAACCAATAAGGGTGTCGCTTGGGAGTTTTGAAAATGAACAAATGGTTTAACTGTAAGATCGGTCTGCTGTGGGCCATATCGCAAAACTGGAGCCCTGAAACTGCTATATGGTGGCGGTAGACTGACAAGATAGCGGGACGCCTTGGCTGTCTCGTTAATTGGCGAGAAGAGGTGTAACATTTAGAAAAGTGGGAAGAATTGGGGAAGGGATATGCCCAGGGGTGGGAAAAAAAAGGTTGAATGCCCCTGATCCACTGTATACAATTTTTCACGTTCTGTAATCAAAAATTTTAAGCATTTCGTATTTCGACAACGGCCTTCTAGATTGACTTTATCTGGGAGAATGTCACTTATTCCACCTAGACTTTCCTTTCCTTAGGAACTTCTAAGGTCTAGGTAGAAACAGTCTGAAGAGCGGTTTTAGGAGCTTTTTTAAAGTATCTTTATTGTTTCAAAAGTACTAATAAATATTTTTTTTGCTTATCAGTTTACCTACTTCGCGTCAGCACAAAACGTTTTCTCCTTCTATTCTCCCCTCTCAATCGTCACGCTATCATTCACTCCCTTTCCAATAGAATTTGGAATTTCACGATAAACGGTAAAATAAACCAACTCTGATTTGCACACTCTATCTTTATCTTTCTTTTATATTCCTGCTTCCTTTTATCTTTTTACCGACACCCAGAATTTTATCTCTCCGTTTCACAGCCCGTAAAACATTGTCACTTCGCCTCGGAAGGCAACTTATATTATTTATTACCCTATAAACGTAACATTGTATACAAACAGCTTATCTGTCATAGTTGTAAACTCGGTGAAAGTGACAATCAACTTGTGATGGCCGCCATCTTTAATTGACGGGTAAACGTCTGTTGTATTAGTGTGCGAACTGTGTAAGATTGTTTATCTGTGGTAGGTTTTTGTTACAGTATAATAATCATGTCAGTAGTGTCATATGGGGCAAAAAAGGAACCAAATTTGGTTTTGGTCCCACCTAGAGTAGCCAGTAAGGCCACTTATGAGAGTGTTTATCCAGAAGAAGAAAATTTCACTGGCTTGAATAGAATCGTGTAATACAAAAATAGATACGCCAAAATGTGAAAAATATTGTGTGGCTGAATGTAAATGCACAGGGTATATTTTTAAAATCAAATTGGCAGCCAGAATGAAATTAAAGAGCATTGAATCATTTCTGCTTTCATTTGCAGTCTATCACTGAAACTCGGTATTGGAAAACTCGTTATGGAACTCAAATGGAGTTGGGCAGGACACCTAGCAAGACGCGGTGATGGCAGGTGGAGTGAAGCTGTGAACTAGTGGCGTCCTAGGACTGGAAAGAGATGTGTTGGTCGTCCGGCAGCGAGATGGGCTGACGACATTATTGTCATTGCGGGGATGTCCTGGATGAGGTTGGCACAGGAGCGTGGAGCTTGGCACACGCAAAAAGAGGCCTATACCCAGCAATGGGTGAAATCGTGCTGTGAATGATGATGGTACCGCTGAAAATCAGATCCAAGTGTATTACCGTCTCTTTTATTACCTCAAATGAAACGAAATTACCCAAATCAAGCCTGACCTAAAACACAAACATAGGCGGCCATTTTCGCGAACCCAGTCGGCAATCTAATGCTATTAAATTAGAATTAAGCCCATGTCTATTCTCTGTAAGCCATGTAACAAGCAAGTGTGAGGCTTACTGCATCACAGAGAACCCTTAATTTTAGATATACAATGTAAATAACAGCCATGTATATTGTGTAGATACACAAAGAACATGTTAGGCCCGGTCACATCACTTAATTGTAGCAGAGACGTCAAGATCAAAGATGATGTTAGCAGATTAAAATAAGCAATTCTACGAGTTTGTCCGTTTTTTCAGTCGGACAAACAAACACACGCTGACACGTCAAACTTATAACACCCCGTCGTTTTTGCGTTGGGGGTTAAAAATCTGATCTTAATCAACCTAATATTTTCGCCAGTCTTTAAGTTTGGAAAGCTATTAAGCCAGCGCATTTAAAAACTTACGATATAACAATAACATTAAGCAGAATTCTAAAACCAATTTCTCTTGACGCGAGGTTAACAGCCAGTGTAACCATGTGTTTACGAACGTTGTAACACTTTGGTGCAACCCATTCCAAACCTCCAGCATGTACCACATGTACCTAATTCTGACATTGTAACGGTATGTTTCAGGCACATATCTAGCCCCCTTTCAGTCTAGATCTGCATACAGGCTGAATGTTCTGACCGTGTTTCATGCATGGAGAATTACGTATTCTATCGTGTTAAGGGACCGTATGCTTTAGCTGGTTAGAGATAGGTCTCAGATTCCTTTGTCTTGCGAAATAGTTATTGGATTGATTAAACTCTCGTATCTTTGCTTCATGGCTTAACATAAAGTAAAGTAAACCTTAATCCTTTGCACGCTTTTCAAGGAAAATGGACGTTGGGTAGCTGCGTTTAAGTTATGTTTTATCTCGTTGAATGTTTATTAGGATTCTTTTTAAACAAAAAACTCAATAAGAATCACCAAACTGACAAATTCATGTCCAGGACGTTTCAAACTATATGGTACTTTTCTCAAGAAAATATCATCATCTACCTAGCCTTTTCCCAACTTTGATGGGGTGGGCTTCCAGTCTTACTAGATGCAGCTGAATACCAGTATTTTACATGGAGCGACCGCTTATCAGACCTCCAGAACCCAGTCTATACTGTTGTGTTGTGTGTAATACGATGCCACTTGGTAAGACTGGTTGTCACCTGACTACCTGAGGCAAATGTCAAAGATGGACAAATGACAGCCGGGACCAACAGCTTAACGTGCTTTCCGAGGCTCGGAGGAAACTCGGTATGTAAGGGTGGTCACCCATCCACAGACCACCCTTGGCAAGCGCGGCTTAACCTGAAGATCGACTCGAGTGGCTGTTATTATTTAGTCACAAGCTCTCTGCCACAAATCTGTATACCAGATAAAGGAAAGTCTCTTAGTTTTAAAATACAGGATGGAAAGACAGCGGCGCACAAACGATTAATACCATAGCACAATTTTTCATCAGTAATAAGGGGTTTTTTTTTTCAACTCTTCCCTAGTAGCTGGATAGATGGCGCTGGTCTGACTACGTTACTGCAAGGAACAGAACGTCACATAATTTCACTTGGACCTAATGGTTAATATTCGGAAGCGTATGCAAACGAAAGTGTCAGTCAACGAGCGTGTGTGACGTGTGTTTTTTCAAGCGTTTTGGCTTTGGCACCTAGTAACGATCAATAAAATCCTTCAATAAAATCCTCTTTTTCTTACATTTTGACAGCAAGAAACAGCAATTTTTTTTTGACATAGTATTAACCGTTTTTATGTCCGTTCTATACTCGTAACAATATTTATTTTTATTTTCAAGAAGCGATACATAAAGTGAAGACGCTATCTACGTTTGGGAAGTAGAAATACAGTAATGCAAAAAATAGTTAATATTTTTTTTTTAGCCATTTTGTATATTCGAGATAAAAACGCCTTCGCCATCTTCAAAGAAAACTTCAAAAAGTAAATCCCAAACGTCGAAAACTACAACTTCAACTTGTCAAAGTTGTAGTTATCGATAAAAGTATAAAAGGTTCTTGAACCTTCGACTAACTACAAAATCTTACAAAGTTCCTTGCAAAGCTTTAAACACTCAACTTTCATTAATAAATCACGGACCAACACCTGATTCTCCAAAAGATTGATAAACCCCAAACTTGGCGTTAAATATTCAACAAAATCTGCCTCCCATCCCAGTGAGGGCCGGACTAAGGTCCGACCGACATCGTTCCTATGGTAATGCCCCGTCCTAACCTCCAGTGTAATGTACTTACTTACGACACGGAGTAGATAGTACTACAGAAAGTCTGATCTGTACAATGAGCAAAAACGCACGCACACATAGAAAGAAATAAAGAAACAAAATAAAGTAAACAAAAAAAACACATTAAAACTAAAAATTAGACAGAAAAAAAGACAAAATATTGTGTGTCTCACGGCTGCGCCAAATAGGCCCAGCCCACATAAACGCTTGCGAGATATCTTCCGTGATTTCCAGTAATTGTGTAACTTCTAAATGACAGTGCTAGTTTAGTTATAAACCGTAAAGCCTAAAAAAAAATGTTTAAAATAATGTCCATCCGTAAATCGTTAATTTATTTATTATTAAGATTTAAGATATTAATAGCATAACACACTTATTTAAGTGTGCTCTCTCTGATAAGGTTCTCTTTATCAAATTCAACCAATTTTCGCTCTTTATTTTGATAATTCAACAATATTCATTGCGTTATACAGGGTGTCTCATTCAAATCGGTCAGTATGGGAAAGTCTGAAACTATAAGACATACGAAGATCTGTTCTGAGGAACCATGTCATCGATTTTAATAACAAGAAAAACTGCATTCATACATTTTAAAAAAACATCTGTACTCCGTTCGGGAAAGCGTTAGGGAAGGAGTTCAAGCACGTACTAAAATAAATTAAAGTATGTGGAAGCAATGCATATTATTCATTTCAGACATCATGTTTCATACAGACATTTACTGCTTAAGACCTACACAATCGATATCTAAATAGAAATAGTGTAGGTTTTTTTTTTTCAAAATAACCGGGTTCGATTCCCGAACGGAGTGCAGATGTTTTTAAAATGTATGAATGCAGTTTTTCTTGTTATTAAAATCGACGACATGGTTCCTCAGAACAGATCTTCGTATGTCTTATAGTTTCAGACTTTCCCATACTGAGCGATTTGAATGAGACAGCCTGTATATAAAAAATGAAATTTATGAAGCAATGTTTTACGATATTCCTACACAATCCTTTAATAACGACAGAGTGTGTTACGCAATTTAGTTGCCTGTTTTAAATACAAAATAATTTAAAGTAGTAAAATGTTAAATATATTGTTTGATGTAATAAAGAGCATCTCAGCAGCCCAGTGCCAGTCGCAAATTCGCTGGCGACCGCTGTACCTGGAACATGTCTGTGTGCGTGAGTGTTCGCCTATTGTACAATAAGGAGCTTCTGTAGATATTACTCCATGTTCTTTACGTCCAGTAGCGGACATAGTAAAACGCTGACTATCGTATCAACACTCCGTAACACTATCGAAAGCTCATGATACCGCTGTGTAGATAGGAAAGGGTTTGGCAGAATTTGCTTAAAAGATGGCCGAAAAGGCTTATCGGGGGATTATTTTAGAGTTGCAAATACGCCTGTCTGGTGTGGTTCATCGCGTTTCTATGGTTATGTAAATTTTGTGTATTCTGTAGTTGGGTTTATCGGGGTGATAATCCTTGATTTTCATACTGTATACTGTCGCGCTAAGCTGAGGTTATTTTGTCGTTTACTTGTCCATGAAGTTTCGTATAAAATTGGCAAGTGCGAAGGATCAATTTTCGCCCTGGTTACAAAAACAAGGGCTAAGGTACGGCCAAAAAACTGATTAAGAACATTTATTTTCCGTCCACCTGTAATTTTAAGTCCGTTTTTTAAAACAAGTAATCCAGTTACTAAGTATTGCAATTATAGAATTTTCATTGTATTTCTAAATGAATTTTCTCAATGATTGAATTAAAGTTTTTCTAAACTTTGCGGAGTCGGTGGACATCAGATTTTTTTCAATTTGTACTACGTAAAGGGCACAAAGTATCCTATGTGCTAATAATCTTTGTAAACCATAGATTACCACAATCATAAGATACTTTGTGTTATGTGCACTACAAAAGATAAAAAATAAAGAGAATGAGATGATGATTTACTTTCATTGTCACTGTTGCAATCGCCATGATCGTTGAAATATCGGGACCTCAATTTAATAAATAATCACGGTAGATATCCCGTAAGTGACAATATAAGTTTTAGTTGACCCTTAAACCCGTGAAAGCTTCAAAAAGTGTTAGAGTTACTTTCGAATTTATATTAAGGCGACTACATGAGCTAAATTAGCAACTCTATTTGGGGTGGTTCAAACTTCGTTTGAAAATTGATATATGTTAGAATAAAGTTCTAATCAGTTTGCACTACAAAGTGTTTGTTACGTCTACTACGAGCCGAATAGTGCAAAATGAGTGGTTACGATCGATTTACAAAAAATCGATTGATTGGTCTGATAAAATAAAACCTTAATGCTAATAAATGTTGCTTGTAGAATTATTTGCCCAAAAATAAAAAAATACAAAAAAAATACAAAATTAACAAATATTTGGGTGACTGGTAATTACTGTACAAAACTTAAACACGTGACTGTGCTCATGATAACAAACAACTTTTATTATGGGACCAAAACTGAAATCGCAAATAAAAAATCAGCTGTTCACAACATTTATGTTCGCCTTATTACCAGTACTAGTCACCCTACATATCCTGAAGAATATCATATATTTTTCTGGTTTTGTTAATTGCAGTGAATCACATACTTTTAGGCATGATAAAACTCGCGTTTAGCTCATGTAGTCGCTTTAATAGTAAAGATACCATTGCAATCCCATTATCAGTTGGATACTCCTACTTACATATTATCAAAGCACTAAAATAAATAAATATCAACAATAATACGCAAGAACGGCGAACAGTAACCTCCTTGAATGACCCATTCAGCCTCTTATCGCTTATTGAATTCAGCTGTAACAGCCGTTTAAGAAAATAGGTCACTATAGACCAATAGACCCGCTTCACCCCCTCCTAGCACCCCAGTGGGTTGGGGGTGATGGGGTGTCACAATCACTGTCTTTGTTCTACACGATTCAACACGTTGTTAACTTCACTGGCTGTGACTTATTAATTTTATAGAAGGAAATTGTTTAATTTCAGTAAAGAGCCGTTCTGTTTTTTTGTTTGTTAATTAAATTATTGTTTTCTTTGCCCGTATTTAAATGTTACGCTAACCAAAGCTTTCGGTCGCACGAACACGCGATTGTCTAATTCAGCCAAGACCATCTCAGACTCTAATCTGCAGAGTTCTTATCATGTGAGTTGAACAAGATTGTCTGGACTTCAAAAGAGACTATGACCTTTGAGTTTGTTTCGGCTGTTTCTTCTCTACACCGGCCCCATTTAGTTTAAAAACTAAGGACGTGTAAAAGTGTTTGTGAAAACCAATTTGCAAAATAAATATCATTTATCATTACCGTAAGAGGCGACTAAGAGACTTACCAAAGATTGGGCAGCAGTTTTCTCTGTGCTTTTGTAACAACCGTACTGCGCCAACCCGCCTGCCAAGCGTGGCGATTATGGCAAAACCCGCCTTTTGGGGGAGGCCTATGTCCAGCAGTGGACGTCTTACGGCTCAAATGATCATGATGAATAGTACACCCTCATTTGAACAGTTACGTTTCAGTCCCATGGAATAGGCCTAATGCCATCAACCGGCCCCAAAACCCAGACTCCGTGGCTGCAACTGAGAAAAATCCCTGATAGAAAAACTAGACTTTGCCCAACCCAAGCGTCGATCCTAACTCAACGAGGCAATCAAGACATACAAGCTAGTAAAAGTATAAGTACACTGCGTTCTTTCATTATAGTGTGGCTGGCGCCTGACCTGAGGCCTAATTCTGGTATTTTAATAAATTCGTCACTCCAACACGATTCCATTCCCAACCCATTGTCATTTTGATTAAAATTCACAATGGTCGATCATTGGCCGGTCAATGGTCTCGTAATAAAATTGTAGGTTATACAAGGCTTGTTGTTTGTTAAAATACAATTTATAAAACCCTTAGTCCAAATTGTTTTAGAAATCTACTACTAAATGCGAGCATTTATTCATGCCAAATTTCATTTATACCTAGTATATTTTTACACATTTGTCAATACGTACGAGATAACCATTCTTTGATATTTCTTTCAATGGAGTATCAGTGGTTGACCATGGGAAAGTCATAATGGCGCCATTGTATTAGTAGATTTCCAAACTTGTCAAAACTGACCATTGTGAAATCAATGATCGACTATTCCAACAGCATTGCAATAACAAGACTTGAGGCCCTGGTGTTACGGCGGCGACCTCTCGCGTCCGGCCCTGGTTCAATCCATGGTCCGGAGCGAGACGGAATGGGAAGCCGTCGCCTCCTTCTGCGAAGCAGTCATGCTAGCGAAGGAGGTGGCGGTACGAGAGAGGGAGAGATCCTCTCTTCCCGGCCGCCGCGGGAGACGCAACGGGCGTCGGGGGCCACGTGGTGGCTACCGGCCACCGTAGATGCGGGCCTGTGGACGGCTGGCTATGGGCTAGCTAGCCGTCCGGCCGTCTAACGACGACGACAGGCCGTGTCGACGGCGCGTTCGTGTTCCACGCGCGCCTCAAAGAGATGTCAGCAAAAGGAGAGGGGCCCGCAAGGGCCGAAGCCTGCCGGGGTTGCGGGCCTGTTCGAAAGAGATACCGCGGCCCCGGAACGTAAAAGGCGAGGAAGTAACATGGATGGTTTTTAGTCAGTAAGAGTCTGACACTCCCTCCCGCTCCGCCCAGAGTGGGGGGGGTCATTTGATGATTTCCCATCCTTAAAAAAAAAAAAAAAAAAGGCCCTGGTGTTAGAGTTTTTATGCCACCCATGGGCCTCTGACTTGGCTTTACATACCGTCGAGAAGTATCTCTCAGGCGTGCTGTTTTTCTCATGATGTTTTCCTTCACCGAAGCAAGAGTGATAATTATGCAATATGCACATGAATCTGAAAAGTCTGAAGTGCGTGACTTGGGTTCGAACTCGGGTCCTATGAACTGGCAGGCCGACGGGTCACACCACTAGACTTATAACCCATCCAACGCTGCGTTTAAAACTAGTTAGGTTTTCTATTTACATGCTAAATAGAAGCTAGCCAAGAGAAGAACAGTGAAGCATCCCTTTTAACGCGATTCAACACGAAGTTAACACTAAAACTTCTACAACGGGTCAAACGGTCCGCTCTACTCTGTATTGGCTTAAAACGGTCCTATGCAAACAAAACTCCGACGTCCGAATGTTTAGTAGATAAAATGGAGAATTTAATATTACATTACGTAGCCATACATAGAATGGAATAGCATATACTTTGAAAATGGCGTCCAAAAATCTCCTCAACGCTGTCAACTGGTAATGTCCCCAAGAGATTGGTGGTGACGCTAAGCCTTTGGCCAAGGTTTTTACCTTAGCCAAACGCTTAGCATTGCCATAAAGGCCTGCCCTAGTGTCACGGGAAGTGTCAACTAAGCGTTTTAAAATTTCCTTGATAAGACTGTGAGCACTCGGACTCCATATACATTATTATAGGTACACCAAAATTGAAACAATGGTTTAACAATATTTATTGCTTATTTTATGGTTACAATGACATACTCGTACATACGTAAAGTCACATCTTCCTCCTATGGAACTTTTTTTTCAGAGATTAGCCGAAACAAACAGTATAACTTACTTGTTATGTTGATTGAAATTAAAGCTATACCATTTGGTATACTTGGTTTATTTACAGTATAAAACATATGTAAACGGGTATTCATCGCGAATTTACCTTTAATTTAAGGACGACCGACGTTTCGACCGGATTGCACCAAACGTGATCGCGGGGAGACTGAAGTATTGGAGGTAACGCGACAGCAAAATGAAGGCGTTTATTCAACTTCCCTCACTTGATCTTCATAAATGTTAAGTAGGGCCGGTTCACACTAGGACAGCACACTACACTAACCGTGTCTGTATATTGAGGCGAGTGAGGGTAGGTGAATAACGTCTCCCCGCGACCACGGCTGGTGCAATCCGGTCGAAACATCGGGTTTAAATTAAAGGTAAATTCGCGATAAATACCCGTTTACATGTGTTTTATAATGTGTTCTGATCTTGAAAGTTTATTTACAGTAGACACACGTTGGTATATATTGATAAAATACGGTGCCGTATCACAGACAGGTACAGTAGTGGTTGTCTCAATAGAATGGCATACCGGATCCGAAGCATAGACAATGTTTAGCGATGAACATACTAATTACTTTCTAAATAGTGATGCCACACCAATAAGTACCGTATATTCTTTCATATGCATTCAGTAAAAAGCTGCTATTATTTATCTAAATTACAAATAGACTAATCAGTTTTGTTCATTTGTATTGATTTAAAAGAAAAGTTATTACTCTCTTCCGTTCTAAAATTTCCCGGAAGAAACTAATAAAACATTTAGTTGATTTAATAAAAAGCTGTCTCGTGACTTTAGTTTCAGAGTTGTGAACTTCCGCCCGTAGTGCCTTCAAAGACTATCTCAGAGAAACTTACTCGTATATTGTTTCAATAAATAATGGGTATTAAATATTGCTCAGGCACCAGTACAACTATACGCGAGAAGCGAGTAGAATATATCTATACTAATAAAGCAAGAGAGCAAGAGTTTGTTTGTTTGTTTGTTTGGTTGGTTGAACGCGCTAATCTCAGGAACTACCGGCTCGAATTAAAAAAATCTTTTTGTGTTGGATAGTCCATTTATCGAGGAAGGCTTTAGGCTAATAACATCTCGCTACGATTATTAGGAGCGGAGCAGGAATGGAAAATGTTGCAAAAACGGGGTTTTTTTTTTCTTTCGGTTTTCTCTCTTAAGTGACGCAAACGAAGTTGCGTGGGTCAGCTAGTGAAATATAAAGATTAACAGGGGACATTGACGAGGAAGTGTGAAAGAAAATAACGTGTTCCCCAAGTTATATGTATCAAGAGCTGGACGATGATAAATACTCGTAAAACTAGCTACTAAAACGCGTTGGCGGGCAACGAGTACGCGATCAAGCTACTGGCTGACTACTTTGCAGCTTGTACAGCACTCGGCAGTATTGTAGTTTGCTATCAGTGAAAGAATTTACTGAAATCGGATGAATTAAGCCACGGACAAAAGCTATAAGAATATTTAAATTGAAAATCAGCTGATAACGTTTCTTTTATTTCAAATTAGAATGAACACAACTATTTAGAATTTGTTTAATTTGCAAATTCACATGAATTCGAAATTGGAGTAGAAAAGTTTTACTTTTGAGAGGGACGCTTCGAAGATTGAAAAAAAGAGACATGAATTGATTCGCTCTATTTTTAAACGGATTCTAAAAAATAAAACCGACTTCAGAGAAAACAAAAAAAGTGAAAAATAACTTCAGAAAAAACGCTTCAGAAGTCGGTGACCTTTTTTTGATTGATTTAGTTTTTTGTCACCGACTTCTGAAGCGTTTTTTCTGAAGTTATTTTTCACTTTTTTTGTTTTCTCTGAAGTCGGTTTTATTTTTTGTAAAAAAGTTTTTATTTTTCACTTTTTAGTGGTTCACATGTGCTTACCCCTTCACAGCGTACCGGCGTGATTTTAGGTTATGAACTGGTGTAAACAATAGACAGATATGAGATTTCGGCAATCCCAGTACATTTGCTATCATTTATTGAGGAGTTCCGTTGCATATCCGAAGTTCTTCATCAGATCTTCATCAAATTGAATTGGGATCACTTCGAGAAAGTACAATTCCTAAAACTACCCAAACCGCTTCTAGTGTGCCTATAAAATGTGAAGAATTCTCTCTATTTCTCCAGAATCCCATCATCAGCTACTGATTTGATGATTATAAGACCACACAGGAAGCACCAGCTTTCAAATAAAATAAGAACGATCAAAATTGGTTCACCCAGTAGGTAACAAATATTTTCGAAATCGGGTGTATTTTACACATGTGCGTACCCCCTCAGAGCATACAGGCGTGATGTTACGTCATAATATAGTATAAACAATGAACCTACAAGCGATGGCAGCAATCACTGCAGATTTGCTGTGTATTTTTGAAGAGTTCCGTTGTATATCTCCGAAGATCAGCATCAGGTCTTCAGCAAACTAAAATGGGACCAAACGGGAAGCACCAGCTTTCAAACAAAAAGAGAACCATCAAAATCGGTTCACCCAGTCGAGAGTACCGAGGTAACAAACACAAAAAAAAAAAAATACAGACGAATTGATAACCTCCTAGCTCTTTTTGGAAGTCGGTTGAAAAGGAGGAGGGTTCTCTATTCTTATGTTTTTATTTTTTTTTAATGTTTGTTCGCGCATAACTCCGTCGCTTACCAACAGATTTGATTTTTTTTTTTTTGTTGCGGATGGTATACTTTCCAAATAGTCCCATAGTCCAAGTCGAGATTTAATGATGGAATGTTTGGCGAAATCGAGGGAACTGTTCAAATTTTATAGGATAACGTACAGTGATTTTGGTATTTTCTACAACAAGTAAAGCATTTGCGTTATAAAAGCCATTCTACCATCAGATCTGATGATAAAGCTAAGAGTCAGGCACCGGAACTTGATAATGAGACAATGTATCCTAGTCATGTTTTGGGTTTGTTGTAATTGTAACGGTATGCACTTTCCGTGTGTACCAAGCACATGTGAACCACTAAAAATTGAAAAACATATACTTTTTTGCAAAAAATAACCGAATTAAAAAAAAAAAAAGTGAAAAATAACTTTAGAACTTATATTGTCACTTACGGGATATCTTCTAAAACAGTGTTTAAATAACTTTAGCTTCTGAAGTCATTGACAAAAAAATTAAAACCATCAAACAAAGGTCACCGACATCAGAACCTAAAGTTATTTTTCACTTAATAGCTAATCGCTTTCTCGTGTTGTGGGACATGTACCCTAGGTACTGAAGAGAAATTCAATAAAACAGTGAAATAGGTTATACGTAACAGTGCTTTGATTGTTAAGTTTTTATAGACGTTTACTTATTTCATCAGGCATTTAGTCAGATAATAACATATACGGAAAACTTTCCATTTCTTTGAGAAAGTTAAAACACGAGGTAATCAAATTATCGCCTACGTGAAATACTGTTGGTTTGTTTGCTTTTTGTAAAGACTGCTACCGAGTCACCGGTTTTGACTACAAATCATCATCATCTGCTTAGCCTTTTCCCAACTATGTTGGGGTCGGACTTCCAGTCTAACCGGGTGCAGCTGAATACCAGTATTTTACATGGAGCGACTGCCTAGATTGTACTGCAAAGAGCAGAATACTGTTTTGACTACAATTTCAGGATATATATGTTTTTTTAAGGAAGATCTGATTCATTCCAACTTGCGCTTACACTAGACTAGGATTCACTGTTTTAGACTTTAACGGTTAAAAACCTAAGGAAAATCACGGTTATAATCCCGTAAGTACTTTAACTACCCGGTAAGACTGAAAGTCGAGTCT
This sequence comes from Xestia c-nigrum, assembly GCA_916618015.1. Classification (NCBI taxonomy): domain Eukaryota; kingdom Metazoa; phylum Arthropoda; class Insecta; order Lepidoptera; family Noctuidae; genus Xestia; species Xestia c-nigrum. The sequence continues at coordinate 25,710,534 of OU745248.1, read as the reverse complement.
GCCCGATGCAGTACAAAACCTACTCCATCAAAACCAATAACATTTTTACAATCACAAGTCTACAAAAATTGCAATAAACTGTTCTAGTTCCACGGAACCCTAAAAATATAGCAATTTGTCGAGCTATCCGGGCATAGAATGCAAAACATGGTTGTTAGATACTGCGGAACATGCAAATATACCGCGGACTTTGTATTGTATCGTGTATTCCAAATACAGTTTGACATTTATTCGGATTTGTGGAATTCTATTTCCGAGTTTTCAGTTTATCTCATGTTACTTCTTATACAGAGTGGATTTACGTATTGATATTAAAAGAAACTTAATCCATTCTAGCCACAGAGAAACATTCATAAGAGGATTTCTTTCTGATATCTGAATATGTCGTCTGTATTAGATGTCATGTATGAGTTTAATATAAAAAAAAAAGTTTAAAGAATAATGTTCATTCTGTTCTTTTACTTTTTAACTGACTTCCATAACGTCGGCAATTTGTCTATTTTCTGGGTGTACGTTGATATCCTGGCCAATTATTGTGAACCAATTTGGATGATTTTTTTCTTGGCTTGAATGCGGTACTCGTATGTGTTTTGAGTGCGGTACATTAACTTTTACGGTAAAACGTGAATTTTCACCCCAAAAATGTCGTTTCCCAGCAATAATTTTTGCATAAAGTTATAAAGTATGATGAACAGAATGCTTATTTGACGACTTTGTGATGAGTCTGTATATGTCACAGTAAAATTGTCAAATAGGTACGCTATATTTTAATCTCTCTAGCGATATTGTAAACTCTCGAAATATTGTCAAACGAACATCTGCTTACAATAAAACGCATTATTTTTCGTGAAATGCATGCGATGGTAATACCGATTAATATAACCTAACCTTAAGAGCCCTCTTACAGTCCACTAGCGCCGCCAATCGAAAAAATGTCATAACTCGTAAATAGAATCAAAAATACAAAATGTGGTCTATTATTACTGTAGAAAAGGCAATAACGTAATTTTATAACACATTGTCACCACTTGAAATATAGCTGTTTAGCTAAATCGTGCATTCAAAACATAAACGGCCGTTTATGTTTTGAATGCTGCAATGCATGATTCTATTTACGAGTTATGACATTTTTTCGATTGGCGGCGCTAGTGGACTGTAAGAGGGCTCTTAAACACTTTACATTCCCCTATTGCGTAGTCGACGGAGCCCCGCTTCGCGGGGCCCCTGTTTCCGAGTGCAGGGTTTAAAGGATCCTAACTAACCTAACAGGAGGGGGGGGGTGCCTCAGGTCCCGATTAAGGGGGAGTATCTCTCTCCGTATGTCCAGTTGACAATATTTTGAGAGTTTACAATATCGCTAGAGAGAAACACGATGTTCTGTAATATATGTTTGACAATTTTACGGTGACATATACACTTCATTGCTAACCTTCTTCAAAAAGTTCAGATGTGATTGAAAGTAAAAACAACAATTTAAATTCTAAGCTATTATTTCCTTCATCATCTAAGATCTAAGCCTTAGATCATAGAAACTTCAACTGTTTAAACATTTACTGGTTGAACTTCAAATACAGTTCGTGCAAAATGTCTCTAACTTCTAACGATAATCCTATAACTTATCGTATTCACCGAGACTCATAGTAAAATGTTTCCGTTCAGCGAAACAGCGCAATTTGCGGGACTACCCGCATTCAATGCTAAATTCCCGAGTAGGGGGCAGCACGGTCGTTAGTTCCCGACTTGCAAATATACCGACTTTGCTTTGTGGATTCAGTATAGCGGACTTTAAGCGGATTCGGGTGGGGCGCTATTGGAGGCGAGGAATTTAACTTTGAGGCGTTTGTGAGAGATTAGTCGGAGAAAACTGCACCGAGGCAAGAGTGGATGGCTATGGGGGAGGCCTTTGCCCAGCAGTGAGAAGAAATAAGCTAAGAACAAAAAAAAGAGACTGGTTTAGGGACGTTTGTTCTATTCTTTTTGTTCTGTCTAATCCAGACTTGGAAATTTAAAGGCTGTGTGTGAAAAGAACTCTCAAAGCGTAATTCTTACTTACACTATTCTGTGTTTTTAATACTAACAGTTGGAAATCATATTGTTACATTAGATGAACCATAAGGGGCCATAGCGGCCCGGGGTTGCGGGCCTATTCGAAAGAGATACCGCGGCCCCGGATCATAAAGGGCGAGGCAGGAACATGGATGGGTTTTAGTCAGTAAAAGTCTCTCCCGCTCCGCCCAGAGTGGGAGAAGTCATTTGATGATTTCCCATCCCAAAAAAAGGGCCATAGCGGCCTTATCTATGTTTAGTATTCAATAGTTGGTAATAATGTTCAATTATTTAAATGTGTTTTGTCTTGTACGGGCTAATAAATGCTTTTTCATTCTTTCTTTTTTTTAAATGACCTTTAAAATCCAAAAGCAGGCTTTGATTTAGACATCCATTTTAGGTGTCTAGCGTTAGTGAAAGCGGAATTTTGGCTCTCTGAACAATAATTGGTTCAGAAGATTTAATTGATCCAATATCCTGAAAAGCGTAGTTACACAAAAGCCATTGCAGTTACGGATCAATTAGTTGAACTATTTGAGAATTTGATTCAAAGTCTGCCATCACTAGAATTGCAACTGTAGAGGTTTCCCTTTGTGCTATGCTATCTAGTTAATGGGAGCTTTTAGTTCAAGTAATTACACTTCTTGTGAAGATGTTACTCGGTAACCGTCAAATATCTTTTAATTAGAAACTTATCTATTAGAAGATCTCGTGACTTTGTCAGAAAAACCGCTCGGGTCGATCTTTAGGTTAAACCTTGCTTGCCTAGGTTGGTCTGTGGATGGGTGAAGCACGTTCAACTGTTAGTTACGGCTGTAATTTGTAGATTTTTGACAGTCGTTACAGGTAGTCAGTGGCCCAAAACGTCTGACTACCAGTCTTACCAAGTGGTATCATTTTACCCAGTACTAAGCTGGGTTGTAAAGGTCAGATAGGCAGTCGCTCCATGTAAAATACAGGTATTCAGCTGCATCCGGTTAGACTGGAAGCCGACCCCAACATAGTTGTGAAAAGGCAGGCAGATGATAATTTAAGGTATAATATCGACTCGGTTCGACGATCGCGAGATAAGGAATTTGCTTTTTATCATCGGAAATCACAGAGAAGTTGCAAGTTTTTTTTTCAAAGCGGATTCTTACATACGTATAAATATATGTATATAATCCTTGTGTTGTATGCCTTCTAAAATAAATATTTTTGATTTATTTCGCAGAAACAAATAGTATGTTGAAAACGCTTTAACAGTCTAGAGCATTTATTTACCTTTACATTCCAAAACCGTGTAGGTAGTCCAAAAAACATCAAAATAACGTTTCCTCGAAAAAATATACCAACTTCAATAAAAGCAAAAAAATAAATCCTACTCTTCCAATAACTCCCAGGCCAGTAGCCAAAGTCCTCAAAACGTACAATATTGAATTTATTCAGTTTTATTTTATGCTGAAACTGTAAAAACTGCATCAATTTGAACTGGACCGACTGGATGGAAACTGAATACAAAACGCGTTACTGTTCGGTTGGTCGTTACTCAGTAACTTGTAAATGATTGCACAACTTTGCTTTTGTAGTGGTCCCAGTGCTAACGAGTTGAGGGCAGCGTCCTGAATTCTGAAAATCCTTAAAATCCCTACTAACATCTTCGTCGACAGAGGCAGCCCTAGCAATCCGCAATACCTATCCACGCGGCTGCGCGATCTACAAAGCAAAACCCACTTTACGTTTGTAAGGTGAGGTACATTTTCGTTCGCAGCGTCTATTGACTTAAAAGTGTAGGCTATTATAGCGGTAGGTATTGAACATTTTGTATGGAGTGAGTTATCTGTCATCTGTGATAGTACATTCATTCATTCGCGTTCATTTGTTTCCGAGTCATGGATGTTTTATGTACAATAAGTATGTATTTACAAACAAAAAAGTAATATATGTAGTATATCAACTATCTGGTGTCCACGACACAAGCCTTGCTTAGTCTGGCTCTAGATGGCGCTGTGTTTTAATGTCCAGCGATATTTATATATTTATATTAAAGCAAAGTCGCTCCCGCTGTTTGCGCGTTTAGATCTTTTAAATATTCAACGGATTTTAATGCAGTTTTCAGCTATAAGTGGATAGAGTTTTTTCAGCGATAGATTCAAGAAAGGGATTTACATTTACATTGCACACATTCGAAGCCGGGGTGGGTTCCTAGTATAAGAATATAAAACCTGCATGAACTTGGACGAAGCTAAAGTTTGACTGCAGTCTAGTAAAGTTAGTCTAAAAAGTTGCAATAAATATGAAATATTTGATGTTAAACCAAGATTATATCTTATCCCGCATAATCATTTCAGAACGGAATCACCTCACAGTTGAGTTTAGGCCTTCCTTAACTTCTGCCACTGTTCTCTGTCTTGTAAATCCCTTATCCTTTCGTTTCTCTCGATTTTGATGATATCGTAAAATCTACCTGCCTTTGGACTGCCCCGGTCTCTTATTCTCAACCTTCGCCGAAATCTTACCCCACATAATGAGCCTATTACGATCCCACTGTTGAGTTTCAAACCTCCCTTTCTGCGATAAGTCATCAACCAACAAATTCCTATTATAGTTTGAAGAAATCTATTCACTCGAATCTCAGTTGAATTTGAGGAGACCGATGACCAATTTGAAATTTACCATCACCTTTCGTGCACGTCACTGGCTTTAAAATAAATTTTCATCAACAAGCCAGTACGACAAAGTAGTCCCATACATCTGTCTCTCCCATTTTCGACGTAACAGTTTACGTCAGTCAAACAAACTACACTCCAACGAAATTCAATCAGCCCGACAACACGCTGTCAGTGTGACCACACCCCACACTCGGGCCAAAGTGTTGACCAAAGTAAGCTGAAGTTGATCGATACCACAGTTGAGACTTTAGTATTAACATACAGTATCTCAACTTTTCAGACAACCAGTCTTACAAAGTGGGATTCCACATCGTAAGACCAAGAATCCTACTGCCAACTTAAAAGCGTGTATCCAAAACTTTGGCAACGTCACAAATAGCTGTCAAATATTTACCTATTTTAATGAATTTGGATATATTACTGTATGAAAATAAGGGGATCCCTTCTTTTCGCATAATGTTTTTTGTCCTAATATACTTCGGCATAACGATTTTGGCACAATTTGTTTTGGCATAATAATACTTTGGCATAATGTTTTTAGGCATACATTTTATGTTGGCATAATCATGTTAAAGACTAATTTGTTTTGGCATAAATTTGATTCGCATAACGTTAGTAGGCCTAATGACTATTAGCATAATAATATTTAGGCATACAATTAATATAAATAACAAAAACAATGTTCATGCAAATGATTTATTATAAATATACATAACATTTTCAATCACGAGAAACGTTTATTTCACACAGCAGTGAATTAGTTAACTTCAATCAGTTAACTAATTCACTGCTGTGTGAAATAAACAGTCTTCTAAGAACTGATTGAAATAGTAGTCCTTAATTATTTATTTTAGGTGTATATTTTTAGCAATTGCTTGTAAATATTCTAGTTTAGAAGGATACTCATCTTTTTTACTAATGATTATTTCATATTTTTTGGTTTTGTCCGTGTATTTTTTCTTTTTTTTTTGGTATATTGATGTTACAACATCCAGTTCATCTATTTCAATGGTTTGATGTCTTATTTCTTGACCTATCTTTTTTGCCAAAAAACAAAATCCAGTATGGTGTTTTCCCACAAAATGAGCAAATCTATTGTGCCATGCTTCTGCATGATTTTGTGTCCTGGGTATATTTTCCTTTACTAGTAAATACGTACTCCAGACTTTGGGTGGAAATGGTGGTGGTGAACTTGTAGTGCCCCATACATAATTCTGAGCAACCAATTAGCTATAGTACCTGTAATAATCAAATAATATTGTTGGTTAAAAAATTAATATGCTGTGCAACAAAAGTTAGTGACAGAACCGAATTGCTGCAAAACCGACTTCACGTAGTCTTGTTTGTCCTACCCCTAAAGTGTTATTTAAAATCGCGTAGGCGCGTAGTGGCGAGGCGGCCCGCGGGCTGAGGAGCAGGCGACTGCGAGCGAGCCGCCGCGGTGGTGAGCGAAAGCCGTCTGCGACGATTAGCACGCGTGGGGCCGCCGGACGGCCGCAGCGCCGGAGCCGTCACAGAAACCCTGCCTGCTGCATGCTGCTTGCTTGCTTGCTTGCATGCTTGCTTGCATGTTGCATGTTTGCTTGCTTGCATGCTGCATGTTGCATGCTTGCTTGCATGCTGTTTTATTCTACCTACAATATCAAGCGGCTACAAATTTCATTAGAGCAATATTGTATAAACGTGTATAGTGTCTAATATTCTAGGTGTTATTCACTGTTATACCTAAAATATGTTTTAATATTTTTATGCGTTATTTATGCTTTAGGATATTATGCTTAAAAAAGTTATGCTTTAGAACTTTATGCTTAAAAAAGTTATGCTTTAGAACTTTATGCTTAATAAGTTTATGCTTTAAAATATTATCATTGTTATGGTTACAGACATAATGCTTAAAAAAATCATGCATGAGCTGTTATGCGTAATTATATTATGCGAAAATATAATTATGCCAAACAACATTATGCTAAGTTATATTAGGTCTTAAAATTTTATGCTAATGGATAGGGAACCGAAAATAAGATATATGGCTCTTGTGAACTAGGCTATTAATAGTGAATTGCGATTATAAACACTCACGTTGGTGTGGTAACCGTTTTAGGCGTAGAAAAGACATTTGGAAAGTTTCCAAACAGTTTTTTCTGAACTAATAGTCACATTTCCGGGAACAATCCCTAATTTAATGCCATAGAGCCACGAGTTATTAAAATTACCCATAGACCATAACCATAATATTGTGAAATTATTTAAAAGAGGTATATACAGGGTGACTGGCTCCCTGGACCCGCCATAGCAAATTCGCATTTAGAGGAGGTCATTTTCTAATTCCTGAACCGTACTTTCCGTAACCAAAGTTTTATAGTTTAGGAGATAGGTCGATTTTTATACTTTATTGAACATTATCCAAAAATGAAAAAGCTTAGAAGTTGATGATGCTGACACAGTATATTTTGACTCTCTCTGTAGGCTCTAATGAAAAGTAAGAATTCTGAGCATGTAACGATTTTCTCGTGAGTAAGTATAGGCTAGACGTGAAGATGGCCGATGGAGTAAGGTTTTGACTGAATGGTGACCAAAGTTATAAGCTGAGAACTGGGAACGTTATAAGCTGGGATCTGCGAATGTTATAAGCTGGGAACTGGGAACGTTATAAGCTGGGAACTGGGAACGTTATAAGCTGGGAACTGGGTACGTTATAAGCTGGGAACACGGAACGTTATAAGCTGGGAACTAGGAACGTTATAAGCTCATTATGTGCGATAAGGTTTAAACCGAATGATGGCCAAGGTTGAGCATAAGAGACCAGGGCCATTAAAAAGCGCGTTCGGTAGGCGATCTTGTCAAAATCGCCGGAAACAGATGGAAAAGGGACGCACAGAACAGGGAAGAATGGCAGAAGAAAGGGGAGGCCTATACCCAACAGTTGGAGTTTCTGGGTTGAAGTGATGAATGTCAGGCTGTTGTATAGAGGGAAATGATTACGTTTTCTGTTGGTGCAACATGGCAAAAAGTTTTGTTGAAAATCATAACCGCGGTTTTATGAATCACAAAAAAGGACCAAGTTGGTTTACTGGTTTATAATTATGCTATCACCAAAGTAAGCTCAAGTTGATCGATACTTTCAGTGCTTCAAGCACTTGATCAAAGCGAGCCAGCGGTTTAATTTGTTGCTAAGTGTTTCCACAAATTGTCGCTTCAAGCGCTTTGTGGTAAGTAAAGCGGCGTTGAATTGAAATTGATATTGATTGTGGGTTGTAAAGTTTTTGTATAAAGGATCCTTTCAATTATTGTTTTATGGTTTTAATTAGTCATCATCTGCCTAGCCTTTTCCCAAGTATGTTGGGGAGTCGGCTTCCAGTATAACCGAATGTAGCCGAATACCAGTATTTTCCATGAAGCCCTTCTCTCTGACCTCCACAACCCAGTTAGTACTAACGGTACCTCTTGGTAAGACTGGTTGTCAGACTTTCATGCCACTAACTACTAAACGACTCTACTAAACGACTGTCAAAGACCCACCCATCCACAAATCCACCTAGGCAAGCGCGGCTTAACCTGAAAATTGGCCTGAGTGGCTTTTTTTGTTTAGCCAAGAGCAAGCTTTGCCCAGGACTGGGACAGTTATAGGCTGGTATTGTAAGGCGTGTTTAAAAGTCTCTCAATACAAATAAACGGCGTTGCTGCTGCAATTCTGCGGTTTCAGACAACTTCAGAACTGTTACTTCAGAAATTTGTTATCAACAAGCTGACTGATTCAACTTGACAAAAGCAGAAGATCGGTAAACGCCTTGGGCCATCCCGTTAAGTTTGTCCATTTCTTCTAAACCCTACCCGAATTATACTCCAAGTTCCAAATTGTTTCTTCAATTTCTCAACATTCCTAATCACAATCTGAACTTTTCCGACGAACCTAATTCGGATTTTATTATTCGAAAATGTAAAGAATCCGGGTCAATGCTTCACAAAGATTGTCCCGGCTATCCGGGTTAGACTTATCTCAGCGGATATCCGGATCCGGTGACCCGGGTAATAAGCGGCAAAGTGCATTGGATTACCCGCGGACCAATATGTTGGCGTGGGTCCAAAAGCGGGTGTTTTTGGACCTGTAGATAATGTACGATGGTGGTGGATGAAAAATGAGGTGCAGCTGGCAATTGTTTTCGTCCAGTACCATTTAAGCTGAACATGGAAGCCGTTCGGATATAATGGAGAAAGCAATGTTAAATTTTGGGTTTGATGTCCAAGTTGGGCAAAGTTTTATCGTGTTTTATTAGTCAGGGATATTTAAGTTTGTGTGTGTGTTTATCCTAGAATCTGGTTATGTGTCTAGTGGATGCCTAATGGCTCTTCCCTTCTTACATGACAATTGAATCATTCATCCTTTAGAGTCGATTTTGTTATATTTTATTATGTTAAATTATTAAACTTGGCTTTAAACAACAACACACAAAGAACATATATGGTGATCAATGCTTGTGTAAGACGGGCTTTTGCCATGGTGTCTGTAATGCAAAAGTAACATACTCGTAACATCACGCTAGTAACACCCAAAGTGTTACGTAGAGGTGTACCTAACAGTACACCCACATTTAGCCGGTAATGTTAAAGTCCCATGGAATAGGGACCAGCCTAATGCCATCAATCGGGCACAAATTCAGATTCCGTGGCAGTTACTAAGCAATCCCGATGGTAATACCCAATAACACTTTCCCGACCCGGGAATCGAACCTTTGATCACATACACAGCAGTCGCAATTCTGGCCATTAGACCAACAAGGTAGTAGACAAGTAAAAAAGATAACGATTCTAATAAATGGTGAAAGTATTATTTCCCGAATAAACGGGTTTACCAAAAGAGCTTCTGCTATTAGAATAATATTACACTAAAATAATACGATTTACCCGCAAACTCGTTCAACTCCCAACAATTTGATATTACGTATGCAGCCACAAGAACGCTTCCTTTATCCGGGATTGTTTAGAACAGATCCGGATATTCTAGAACTACTGCGTTCACCGGATATTAAACTCCTTGTGCATTGAATATAGCGTAGTGGTTACTAAATCAGAAACAGATATTAGAAACTATGATATATAGCTAGGGGGTGGTGCTGTAAGGTACGATTTGCTTTAGTTTCCTTGTACACATGGCGACAAATCAAGCAATACACATCCAGTATAACCTGATCTCGTTTTGTATTGGATTCAGCACTATGAAAAAGTCCCCTTTTACTGGCAAATAATTACTTGATTGGTACATACGCTTTTCAAAACGCATTCGAAAACAAATAAATCGCTATGACTGAAAATTCCCTGAGAGCATCGACAAACGTCATTTCTACCAATACCTAGAAATTTATGAGTTTTCACTAAAACAAAATAATGTAGCTTAAATGTCAGCTACATTATTTTGACGAGCACTAGATCGTGCTGGGTCCAAGTAGAGAGTCGGCCGTAACACAATCCATTGTCCCTTGCTCTTTAGCGGCTCGGAAGCTTGATTATGTCCATACAGAATTGCACCGTCTCAGTTTGGACCCGACACGGTCCAGCATGAGTCAAGCTATAAATGGTGGTTTCAGATCATCAAGCCGTAATAAAGATTAAATGTTAGCTACAAGCTAATACTATTCACAACTAAGGTCCATGTTCACCGAAAAGATGACAGTCTGATTATCTAAAAACAGCTGTCACTGTGACACGTTCCCATACAAAAATGTGTTTTAAACAGCTGTTTTTAGATAATCAGAGCGTCATTTTTTTGGTGAACATGGACCGTAAACACATTCGGCAGACTTTCATCCATATTTACCAAAATACAACAATTTACAATAAATTGAAATTATTCGTAGGTACCGCAACATATCGTGTTTGTTTTAAATGTATTGAAGGTAACATTATGTCTTTTGCACTGGTCGGGCGGTCGAAATGTCAGAAGCACAAAGACCTATTAATTTTGTACCATAATATATTTAAATGATAATTTTACACCAATATTTTTGATAGTATAAAATATAAAAAACGATGGATGGAGTGTGTGAACGATGATATGACAAGATCCCAGTGGCTGTTAAGATGACAAATAAAAGTATAAGATAAATAAATAAATAAATGTTTATTTTTCTTCCACAAATAATCCTTATAAATATAAACTAACGCATGCAGATTGATTGAAAATGATCACTATGTTTATTTGTGGGAGACTGGTGCCTAAACTAAGCCTAAACTTGTATTTCAGGACACCAGGGACTCCCTCCTACAGCCAAAAATTACATTCTTCATTGGTTTTTAAAATAACTAGGTATGTAGTGTCTAGTTGTTGTAATTATAGGAAAACCGATATGGATATTTGATGGAAAGAACAAAACATTATAATTTAATAGCAAAATAGTGTAATAAGATGAGGAGAATAAGGTGCGCGTGGGATGTAGGTGCGTTTAATAGGTTTGTCTGTATCTGTGTGTGTGTGTGTGTGTGCCTGGTGTATTTGTCTATATGTCTGTGTGCGTGTGTGTGTTTGTCTGTATTGGTGTGTGTGATAAAGTATAGTTTGGATGAGAGGGTATAATGTAAAGGAGAAGATATTATGCTGCGACGACTCCAAATAAATTGGGATAAGGGTCGATGAATTATGTTTTTTTATGATGGCTAGAATGGGGATGCATACTTTTTTTTTTAATCATCAAATGACCCCTCCCACTCTGGGCGGAGCGGGAGGAGTGTCAGACTTTTACTGACTAAACACCATCCATGTTCCTTCCTCGCCCTTTACGGTCCGGAGTCGCGGTATCTCTTTCGCACAGTCCCACAGCCCCGGCAGAAAGGGGGTGCATACCTACTGAGGTGATGATTGACAAGCCCTCTCAGTAACAAATGTATGTGGAAATCAACAATCAAGAAAGTGATTACAACAACTTATGGAGTCCCTGACTCCCATACTAGTTGATAGACTAGTGTTACGAGAGACAGTGCCATCTCCAGATGACAGAATGGTGAGGTCATCATTCCCCTGCACTTATCCCTATTTATTTCAGGTCGGCGCAGCTGCAGATGAAGTCATCAACTTCCATTCTTCTCTATTACTCGTTGTAGTGTTCACCGAGGCTAGGGTTTGGAGTAAAGCCCCCGTATATCAGGGTGGTGTCTTTGTTCAGGGTTGTACAAATAACAGTGTTTCCAATATTAATGGGTTCGGCGTGCTGTCGCTAGGGCTGCTCGTACTAGACTGAGCGCGGCGCATCGCCCCGCGCTCTCTCCCACGCGCATCCAGCACGCATAACTCATTTATTAAACGTCACACTCGTCATCTCAGCAGTAACCTCCTTTATACCATCCTTCACACACACACACACCATCCTTCATACTTTGTCTTCCCTTACTTCAAAGCCATCTTCAGTCATACTAACGACTCGACTGGCGTAGTGTTAGTGAGGCTGCCTTGCGTTCTTAGGGTCCCGGGTTCGAATCCCGGTAGGAGCAAATGTTTGTGTGATGAGCATGGACATTTGTTTCCGAGTCATGGATGTTTATATGTATAATAAGTACCTATGTATTTACAAACAAAAAAGTATATATGTAGTATATTAACTATCTGGTTTCCACGACACAAGCCTTGCTTAGTGTGGCACTAGGTGGCGCTGTGTGTTAATGTCCAGCGATATTTATTTATTTATACTCAAAACCGTCCTCAGGATATTTTGATCATGTTTCCACTATAAAACCGAAACTAACATTTCATAATCAACTGTAATAAGAGTTTCAGAATCATCCGACCAAAAAAGAAACAATCTTTTCGAAAAAAGTTAAACACAAAATAGCTTTAATTCATTAATTTTATGTTCAAATAAACGACGATAACCATGGAGGCTGGGTTATACTTAATAGGGATGACCCCAACTCCCAAGAGTGTCGTCCGACGTTTAAAGAGATTATATAGAACGAGAATTTTACAGGCTGTTGCTTGTAAAGTCTACGCTTTTTGACTAGGATTTATAATAGCTATTTGTTATGACGGGGACTAAAATTGCCAAAAGGAATATTAGGGTTACTGTGTTCACCAGTCAGTCACATTCGATTTTCTCCTTAATGAGGTAGGTGGCTACATAATAACGGCCACTCGGGTCGGTATTAAGGTTAAGCCGTGCTTGCCTAGGTTGGTCTGTGAATGGCTGTCCACCCACCTTTTTTTTTCGACTTTCCTCCATGCCTCGAAAGCACCTTTAGCTGTTGGCCACGGCTGTCATTTGTTCATCTTTGACAGTCATTACAGCAGTCTCGATAAGATAAATTATGATTAATTTGACAGTCATTTTCGATAAAATGAGTTTTTGACTCCATAAAAACTCATTTTATCGAGAATAACTGTCAAATTTATCTTATCTAGTCCTATCGATTCCTACGTACTTGTACTGCTGTAACGACTGTCAAAGATGGACAAATGACTGCCGTGGCCCAAAAAGTCTGACAACCAGTCTTACCAAGGGTACCGTATAACCCAGAACTAGCTGGGTAGTGGAGGCCAGATAGGAAATTTCTCTATGTGAAATACTGGTATTCAGCTGCATCCGATTAGACTGGCAGCCTACCCTAACATAGTTAAGGCTAGGCAGATTAAGAGGTAGGCTATCTATCTGCTTCGTCTTTTCTCAACTGTAATGAGGTTGAGCTTACAGTTTAGACCTACACAAGTTACAAGATGTACCTTGGTAAGACTGGTTGTCGAGACTATCGGACTTATGACATTCCATAACGACAGTCAAAGACCTACAAATGACAACCGTAACCAACAGTTTAACGTGCTTCCCGAGGTATGGAAGCCTTTGATGAGATAATTGCAGCTCTAAAATATAAATAATTGAATTTGTCTTCGTTGGTTGACAGTTTAGAATCACAGTGTTATAATGTTGCTAACCAATGTCATACAATATCATAATATGTTACCATAAATGTTTTGTTTTCAAACATTGTATGTACCTTTTAAATATAGAATTCCAGTAAATTCCAATATTCAGTGGTTCAATTAAAACATACACAAATTCAAAATAGACCGCAAATTGCTGAAATGAAGCTTGGATTTTAGTGGAAATCGGATTTCCACAGAATTCTGTTCAGTGACCTAATAGTGCTGTCAAACCGAATAAAGTAATTGTGTACAAGCTTGGCAAGAAAGTCGTGAAAATAATGGTGGCGCTACTATCGTTAATATTGTAACCCTATATAGTACGACAATAACAGTTTGATACTTTGGTTTATTTTTTCAATTTTTATTTATATTTAATGTGTACGCTGACGGGTTTTAGAAGAGCTCAGTGCTAAATAATAACAGCCGGGCAGGACAATCTTCAAGCTGAAGACGTGCTTAACTAGGTTAGTCTGGAGATGGGTGACCATCTGTCATAGAGTTTCTTCCGTGCCTCGGAAAGCACTTGTAGCTGTTGTCGTGTCATTTGTAAATCTTTACTGTGAGTCAGGAGCCCCAAAATCTGACAACCAAGTCGTACCAAGTGGTATTGTATTACCTTGTTACTGGGTTGTGGAGATTAGATAGGCAGTCGCTCCATGTAAAATACTGATATCCACGCTGCATCCATAGTATATATCCAGATTAGTCTGGAAGCGGACCCCAAAATTTGTTGGGAAAAGGCTAGGCAGATGAAAATGACTTTAACGGGTTTTATACATTACTTAAACTTGAAATAAACATAAATTTCTCTGCTCGTTACATACTCACGCTTTTGTATGATAATGCGCTAGTACGTGTGTATATTGATTTACATTATGAGGAAAATAATACCAACGATCCGTCTAAGTGCTTTTTTTCATTTTTATTAATAAGAAAGATAGAATTTTACAGATGTTTCAATCAGAATCTAAAATGTCTTCGGCTAAATATTCCACATCTGAAAGTTCTTCATTCGTGTCTGTTTCTGCTGCTGTCATCTTGCAGATTTATGACTATTTTGTCTATATCACTATACAGAGTTTGTCCCCTTTGATATTACTCTCTTTCTATTTACATAACATGTTCACATGTTTTTTTTCCAATCACCAACAGAGATGCTTGCAAACACTTGTTCAGCCACGGCCTACAACAGTAAAAAATAAAGACAGTTAAACTTTTGCAAATACTTCTTTCTAAGAATGTAAAATCTTTCTGAACTTTTTGTCTGATCACAAGTCAAAATCATCCAATTCTTTTTAGGTCGCCCTGCTCTATGTTTCTCTGGAGTGGAGTAAATGCCTTTGTTTGTATGCCCTTCTCTAGCAATTCGTCGTATGGTACTTACGGATTAACCTAGAAAAATAATATATTTAGTTACTTTTATTCTGGAAGTAACACAAAAAGTATCAAAATTATAGGAGCGTGCTTCTTTGTAAATGCACATAACCACAAAATTCATCGATGTATTTTTCAATGTAAATAATAGTTGTATAATGGTTTATACAATCTAGTGCAAGTTTAAACACACATATTACATCTGATTACTTAGATAAAAGATCATTTTACCTGACATTTCCGCAGTTCTTTTATAAACATCGTTGATATCCGATAAAATTCGTCCAGCTTCATGTTCCGCCAAACATCACAAATAAACTTTATACATTATTTCTCTAACGGAGCTGCGAATGGTTTTTCTGTTCATATTGAACCCTTTGAGTCACCAATTTAAACACAATAACAATAAATACACGAAAAACAGCCACCGATATCATGAAATGACATTACATGTACTGACTAGACGTGACAGTAGGAGAAGTTGCCAACGATTAAATTTTTTAGTTCCGTTTCAGGACATTTTTGCCAACCTGTTTGTGATTGTTTTTATGAGGCTCTACATACTTATAAATTTTGTATTTGGAACATTTTTGAACGTGGAAGAAGGATAAACAAAATATAGGTAAACCACAACAAACGTTTTGTTTAAAAAATGACCAAATACAAAATCTGTTTCGGAAAAATAATATTGTTCTTTAGGGAGTCAACTTTTAGTTTATTTTTGAGTGTAATTCGTTTTTGTAAATTTATGACTGGCTCACTGGCAACACACAATGAAGCAATTACGGTCGCAAAACTCTATTAAAAAAGCCAATAGATTAGATTGTCTATTACAATTTTCCATTTTCAAAAATCGAGTCATGTCCGAATAATCCCGCCAATTTCGTTTTACAGACGTTTTATCGACTGCCTTAGGAACAGTCCACACAGACACGCGACGCGACGACGTGACGATGCTTGAAAAGGCCAGTCGTTTCGGACTTCGCATCGTGGCGCACCAAATTGAAGGCATCTTGCAGGTCTACCTAAAGACAATTGTCTGCGAAATAGGACTATCCTGTGGGCTCAGACCAATTAAAAAAAGTGACAAAACGTTAAGGAACTCTGTGAACAGAGAAGAGAGGCCAGTTTCGTAAAAATGTGTGCATTTATTGAGGCGTTGTTTAATTTGTTTGATGAAAATGTGTGCGTGTTAGCGTATATGCACAGAGCGAAGCGCAGTTTTGTGCTGGACTCACTTTATTCGCAGCGCTGTCTTGGGTGTTTATTTGGTCTGAGCCTGTGGGGTGCCTTGAATGTGAGGCCTCCAGCCAGGGCCATAAAACTTAAAAACTAAGGGACTCACGCTAAGGGCACGCTTTGTGGGGTACGAGGCTCGGCTAAGGCCATCGTTGGGGAGACCAGCATAGAAACAGGCTGGATCTGAATTATACCGTGTTACGTATTCGGTTTCTGTCATAGAAATGAGTTATTTTTGTTACAAAAATAAAGTTGATATTTATTTATTTATTTAATTATTTATTTAGGATCTCCAACAAAGAATATACACAAACACGAAAAAAAGAATCGGCGACAAAAGTAGCACGTAGGTGTACTCCTTCACTTACAGGAGACCACAGCATATTGTACCGCTAACTTCAATTTAGGGTGTGCCGGCGATTGGTGAAACATGGCTAAGCCGCGAGACGTCAATATTCGAATGCTCCCACTGAAATGTATACCATTTAGCGATGTAAACAAAGTTTAAAATTGTATCTTTATTTGAAAAAATTCGCACCTCGTCGTGTCGTGTCGCATTTCGGTGTGAGTTAACCCTTACGGCACGCGACACGCCCGACCGGGTGCTGGAATTGGGACGAGTTGGGCCCAGTCGGCTGGCAAACGAATCGGTCAGTGAATAAAATCCTATTTCACCGAGTTTTATCGTTTCGCTCAAAGTCAGGTGAGCGGTGGGAGGGTCGCAGAAGTTTAACTTCGATATTTGTCTTCAATGGGAGCTTTAGTTCTGTTCGGCTTGTTTGATGAATGTTGATAGTTTGGTTGACTTTAGTTACATGTTAGGTGGACTGTATTTTTAGAAGCTTTTATTATGAGTTTTTATTTATCTTGCTTTGTTAGTTTTTTATGTATGTTTTGCTAGATATTTTAACAAAGTTCCCTAGACCTATCATACCAGATCGATAATCGTGAAAGGATAAAAATCAAGTTACTTACTCATTTTTATCATCACTCCCGGATTTTTCGTAATTTATTTATGGCCAAGAAATAGCACAGAATCTCAAGATGGAGGGAGACCTTTGCCCAGCAGTGGGACTATACAGGCCAGCTATAATATAGTATTTAGGGTCGGTGCAGCTTTTCTCCTCTTCCATTCAATACTTCTCTATTATTCATCATACCTGTCACCGCTTTCCAGCCATAAATAATCTTACACACAGTGCGTCTACCAGTTTCTCTGGTCTCTTCCATTCTTCCCTTCTCTCATAAGCTTAATAGAATTGTTATCAGGGGCCTAATTCTGCTATTTTAATAAATTCGTCGCTCCAACACGATTCCATTCTCATCCCATTGTCATTTTGCTTAAAGTTCGTAATCTGCTAAATTCACAATGGTCGGTTGATGGTCTCGTAATAAAATTGTGTTTTAATGGCATTTTCGTATTGCCATTATTATAAATACCATTCGTACCAATGGTTTTCGAAATCTACTACTAAATGCGAACCTTTATTCATGCCAGATTTCATATACGAGATTAATATTCTATGACATTAAGTCTTTCAATAGTGTCACTGGTTGTTCATTGTGAAGTCATAATGACGCCATTATATTAGTGGATTACCAAACTTGTCAAAACTTGACAGAACTTGATCATTATGACTTCAATGATCGCCTATTCTGACACTATCGTAATAGCAGAATCGAGGCCCAGGCGGAAGTCCGTCATCAAATGGGTAGGAATTCAGAAGAACATCCCTTTCGAAGACTTTTCCAAATCATCATCATCACTTCATCATAATTTTCTTTCTTTCTTTCATTCTCTTAGCCTTATCACAAATTCCCAATTTATTTCTGATCAAAGCTGCATTTCTCCTTATTCCATACTTCATTACTTGTCATCTCATAAGACTAAAGTTAAGGGCATATTAAGTTTATTAATCCAATCGGTCATAAGTACTAGCCAATCGGTCTTTTATCATGCATTGCAAATGAGACCGATTGGCTAGTACTTATGCTTGCGGGTTCGCCCGCGTGGAGTATGTTAATAAGGAACATAAAATCGAATCAGTCCGTCATTTAGTTTATGACCAGTATACCAGAATTGACGATAATACGACACTTTTTTTATAATTATTAGTGCGTTCTGATGTCACGAGCCCCCACTCCCGAGGTTTCATAAGTTTTATCTTTGTCAATATTCATAGATTTACATTTAAAAAATCCGATACTCTATCTGACGGACTAAATGGATTTGCAATTTATTGATTGTGGAAACTAAGCCTATTGTCCTGCACGATAGTATTACCGGAATAAAAAGTATCCTCTGCGTTAATCTAGATTACGAACTATCTGTGTGCCAAATTTCACTCAAATTCGGTTTGTAGTTTTTGCGTGAGAGAGTAACAAACATCTAGACGTCCAAACTTTCGTATCTATACATATAATAAAATCGTTGAGACCAAAAAATCTGTACATTGAAGATTTAAAAAAAAAAACCGATCAGGGTGACTTAAAATAAGTAACTGAACATAAATAAACCATTTTTAAAATTCGTGTTTGTTTGTTTGTTTGTTTGTTTGTTTGTTTGTTTGTTTGTTTCTTTGTTTGTTTGTTTGTTTGTTTGTTTGTTTGTTTGTTTGTTTGTTTGACCGCGCATCACGTAAAAACTGCTGGACGGATTTTGATGAAAACTTCACTAATCTATTTAAATAAACTCAGAATAACACTTAGGCTATAGAAATTATGGAAAATATTGGAAAAAGGGGGTGAAAAGTTTGTATGAAAAAAAATTTTTAGATTGTTTTAGATTCATGAAACTCAGATTAAATACTTATTATTAAAAATAAAGAAATACCTGTTTCAGCATTTAAAAAAAAAAACATCCAGAGACGTAAAAAAGAGGGTTTAGTGTTTAAAATTAATTAACTTCATACACCTATAGAATAAAATTAATTGAAGTGGAAACCTTTAAAAGTTCCTGTAAATACTTCAAATCTAATACAGGTAAATGTAATTTCTCAATTTTCTTGAAATTTCAATTTTGAAGTGAATACGCCCAAAATAGCGGAACTCAAGAAAATCGGCTTTCCTCGGTATAAGTAGTTGGTAATACAGGGTGGAAACGGTAAACGGGGCAGTAAGGGGAGCTGCAGATACACAAAAGTGGTCTTAGGTAACAATTCGTAATTTTTTCACAAAATATTTATCCCCATTCACAGATTTAATAACAAAATAAAGTACAGTTAGCAAGAAAATTGCCATTTTACTTAAAAAAAAAATTTTGATGCCAATCGATCTTCTTTCCGACACTAATCAAGAAGTTCTTCCAAACCAACCCAATTAGAGCACTCAAAAATTCAGAAATCGCAAAAAAATAACTTTCAGCGGGGCAGTATAGGGAAAATAGTTAGCCAGAAAATTGCTATTTTACACAAAACATTTTTTGATGCCAATCATTATTTTTTATTTTACATAAGACATAAAGCCGGAAAAGTTACAAATACATTACAAACGAGTACAAATCCTACTATCTACAAATAAAAAATGCTTTGTCCTGAGGGACTATCTGATGGATCAACGCACAGCCTAAACCGCAGATTGTAGAAACCTGAAACTTGGAGGGTGTATTTTCTGTATAACGTAGGCATACGATAAGAAAGAATTTTGAAATTATACCCCTAAGGAGGTGAAGAGGGGGGGCAAAGATTGTATGGGAAAATGTGATTCCTTGGTCCAATCTACTTCAAACTTTGCAATCAACAATATTAACAGAATTGATGGACGCGTTTCATATTGCATTGAAATTCATCCCCTAACGGGATTAAAAAGGGGTAGAAAGTTATTTTGGTGATTTGTTTCGAATTTGATATCAATACTCCTTCGAGATTTTGATATAAACTACAAGTTATTTTGATACATGTTTCAAAACCCAATCCGATTTTATTCCAAAAAGGTTGAACTCACATAAAAATTTGGTGCAAAATTGCAAATACTCTTTAAAATTTGAATGTCTCGAAAGTCATCGTAAAATATTAATACCGCATTTGAAGGTTTCTAAGCTTTGAAGAGGTTGTGCACTTTAAGACACGGCGTCATAGCGTAGGGACGTAGAGTTTGAAATTTTAAATGGTAAGCAGTTGTAAGAGGTCCGCAACTAGGGTTACCAGAAGAAAAATTAAAAAATCCGGAGAAAAGGCCTGGTTTCCATTAAAAAGTTCTGAGATTTTTTTGGTTTGAAAACTTTCTCTTTAACGTACATTTTTTTAACGTAATGCTTCATGCGTTGTGGGCGGGCAACCATTTTCGACACAATAGGTATCAGAGATATAATATAATTATAACGTAGAAAGAGTTTTTTCTATCATGGGGGCTCAATGGTCGAATGAAAGAAACCGACCCACGGTGTCTGCAGTTCGAGCTATACTATTAATCCCTATCCCTACTATTATATAAATGTAAATGTAAGTTTGTTTGTTACGCTTTCACGCGAAAACTACTCAACCGATCATCCTGAAACTTTGTACACATGTTCTTGGAGGTATTAGAAGTAACATAGGATACTTTTTATTTAAAAAAAAATAACCCTCACTCGCAGATGAAGTTGCGCGGGTCAGCTAGTTTACAATATAAGTAGGATTACAGTGACAAAACTCCAAAAAGTTGAACTACTGTCCTTTTTTCATGTTTCTTAATGACACTGGTCGGACACCGAATTTTTATGAAATCCAAGCGATACGATTCCAGAATCGCTCGCGTTTCAATCACGAATATTATCGTATTACTCAAAATATCTGGTAATAAACATTCCTGTAATACCGAAACGAGATTTTTCGTTACTAATTGAGATTTTTCATGAGTTTGAAGACAAATACGTAGTGATTTTGACAGCATAAGCAGCTTGTAATATCTCCCACTGTTGGGACACAGGCCTCCTCTCAATAAAAGGGAACGGGATTTAATCCACTACGCCGGCCACGTTCGGTTTGGTAGATCTCGCATGTCTTCGCCATAGGTAAGTCATCATCTGCGTAGCCTTTTCCCAACTATGTTGGGGTCGGCTTCCAGTCTAACCGGATGCAGCTGAATACCAGCATTTTACAAGGAACGACTGCCTAACTGACCTCCACAACCCAGTTCGTACTGGGTAAAACGATACCACATGGTAAGACTGGTTGTCAGACTTTTTGGTTCACTGACTACCTGTAACGACTGTCAGAGATCTACAAATAACAGCCGGGAGAACAGATGACAGCCGTGCTTTCCGAGGCAACTCGGTTTGTAAGGGTGGTCACCCATCCACAGACCAACCTAGGCAAGCATGGCTTAACCTAAAGATCGACCCGAGCAGCTGTTTTTATTTAACCACGAGCTTCTTTGCCATAGGTCAGTTATCACGAGATTAAAAACTATAAAAACGCAAAACTCTTCAAATACAAATGATAACTTTTTGGGGATACACAGTCACGAGCACCAATAAGTATGTATACACTTTCCAAAAAAAAGCAAGTTTCTTGAGAAATTACGTTTGGAACTTGCAAGATAGGATCTATTCATAAAAATATGACTTTCAGAATTCTACGTTCGTAATAACATGAAATTTTAATGGGAACAGTAGGAGAAAAACACTTGTAAAAGTTGGTAAGTGTTTCCATATTGGTTTAATATTTTGTTTGTTTGTTACGGTTTACCTCGAGAACTACTTAACCGATTCAAAAAAATCTTGCACTATTAAAAAGCTACGTCTTTACCGAGTGACATAACTATTAATTATTTCATGCAAATCAGTCGAACTATCACAATTTCCACGGATGAAGTCGCGAGTGAAGTGTAGTATTTTAAATAAACTTTATCCTAAATTATTTGGGGTCGGCGCAACATGTCTTTTTCAGCAGGATAAATTTGAGAAACGTGTTTGGCTCCGGGCTTGAAGAATGATACTCAAAAATGATCAAAGAATTCTGCTCCGACGACAGGAGAGAAAGATTTTAATATCGTCTTGATAATATTACAACGGCATCTTAATAACAAACATATTATTATGTATATGTCACCGTAAAATTGTCTAATTCGTTATATTGTTATATTTCTAGCGATATTGTAAAATCTCGAAATATTGTCAAATGAACACACTGCTTACAACAATATGCATTATTTTTCGTGATATACATTCGATGGTAGTCAACTTATACGGTGTGGAGGGAAGGAGGGGTCCCCCTTGCCCAGTGGTATATCTCTCATGAAAAGATACTGTACCATTTCTGAGAAATACCGATTAATATAACCTAACCTTAAATCACTTTATACTCCCCTAAAAAGCGTAGTCGACGGAGCCCCGCTTTCCGAGTGCAGGGTTTAAAGGAACCTAACTAACCTAACGGGGGGGTGCCCCAAGTCCCGATTATGGGGGAAGAGCATACTTCCGTATGTTCAACTGTACATACGGAAGTATGCCAATATCGAATCGAATTATTGCCAACTGGCAATAATTCGAGAGATTACAATATGGCTAGAGAGAAACACGTTAAATTGTATTAGTGTACGATACTTAAACACGTGACACGTGATTGTACTCATGATAACAAACAACTTTTACTATGGGTCCAAACGTGAAACCAAGAAAAAAATCAGCTGTTCAGTGGGTATATGTTCGCCTAATGTTATACTGAACAGCTTATTTTTTTTTCTAAATATCTTTATTTCACTGTTCGTAAGTCGGGGCCGCCACCACTGGGCCACCGCCGACCTCCAGGCTATCATCACATAAGTATCAATTTTACGCCAAAATTGGAACCACAGCCTGGATAAAATTGAGCTTCAATTAATATGTAATATCACATTTCTCGGTCAGGAAGTAGATAATAAATTCACGTTCGTATGCCAATACCCTAATGACAGATTGTGTGCAGACCGAACGATTTTACATGAATATTTATTAAATATTTGCATTGGTAAACTGTTTTTTCTATACTATGGATTCGATTAACAGAACGGACATTTGATTTTATTCTGTGGTAACATGCAGACATAAAGTCGTCAGTAAAATATATCTTTGCATGCAAAGAAGGAATGGAAATCGATAATTATGGTCTCCAACTTTTTTCATGGAGTCAAAACGTTATAATTGTTTTCATCAACAAGAAACCCACGTCACCCTCTGCTGCCAATCTTATTTGTGCCAACCTTCATGCAACAATTGAAAAACAATTTCGTGATCTTTAAAGTCAATTTTAACTTAGACTGATCAATTAAACATTGATGATTCTACTGATAATTATCACTTCATCCCACAGATTATAAAGGGTGTAAAACACCTTTTCACGAAGCCGAAGGGCACTTGTTCTCTCCATCACTGCCATATTTTTTTTGTTCTACACCATACCTGGGAACCTTCTAGTTACGGAGATATGGGGGGTCAAAGTTACAACTTTTTGATAAGTTTTTTTTTTTTTAATATCAGTTTTATTTGTGAGATTTTTACTTTTAACACCTCCACGACCCCCATACTATTCAATCCATCCATCAGCAAAATGTTTTAAGTGCGTTACTTTGAGTTCTACCACAAAACATGATTTATAACCTCAAAAAAAAAGTTGTTTCCCAGCAATAATTTTTGCGTAAAGTTACTTAGTTTAATGTACAGAATGCTTGGTTAACGGCTTTGTGATGAGGTGGTTTACACCCTGTATAATCACTACATTTACTTCATCCCGCGATCATGGCCCTTGCAACAGCGTCGAAATATCGGTAGCTCAGAATAATTGATAACAACGGAAAATATCTTGTACGTTATAGTATAGTGTAGTTCTACTGATGTTGATATTTATTTGCTACAATCGCAAATCGGGTTTAATCAAAAAACGGTCGGATGTCTACTAAAAGCTTTGACTCGCCCAAGTTTTGTCTTCATAGATATAATTTTAATTACGTCATAACGAATACCAAAATAATAATCTGTGACCATTTATAATCAAACAAACTTTCGCTATAATAACAGTCATTTTCGCGTTATTGTCGAAATTCCGCATAATCGTGAAAATTAAGCGGTTATATTACGTTTCACGAGTGTCCAATTTTACAATATTTATATTCCACAATGCTAACAAATTCAATAGAATATCATTTTAGCGAGCTTTTCCTACTTACGTTTCAGTAAAAATCAGATGTTTATAGATAAGTAAGGGTTTCAAAACATTTTCATAGACAGGGGTGACAGGATTGATCATAACCATCACGAGAAAAATCTGAAAAAAAATCTATCCCATGCAGTTTGAAAATTATGGGCATTTTAAGAAAAACCTAGAAATTTGATCAAACTGTACCATTTTTCGGTTATTGTGGTTATTATTTTTTATTTTTGTTCATTTGAACTTTAGAAACGTAATCCTAAATAACATTTCTAGAATCCCAATAAAAAATAATGACACAATTGCCTTAAGTTCCCGAGAATTGAGACTATTTGTTAAACTACGAATTTAAAATTTTCAAGATTCGTCGACTTTGACAGGCCCTCCTATAAAAAAAATGTACTAGAGTGCCTTGGCAAGTAGCATTAAAAGTTGGCGCATTTCAGAATTCTAAAATGGTACAATACTTGTTAGTTCCATACAATAGAAAAGAGTAAAAAAATTAAAACCTCAAGTAACCCGATTTTTGCTATCAGATTTTACTCAGTTAAAATGTTTTTAATTCGCACAAGCTCTAGGTAGGTTCTTAATTTTAAGGCAAAATGATGAGAGAGATGGATAATGGGTATGTTTGCCATGAGTGAGCGAGACAGATAGTGACGCCACGCATTGAGACGGAGATGCGTCGTTTAAACGAGTGCGAATGAAACAGATAGATGCTATGGCATCTATCTGTTTCATTCGCACTAGTTTCAGCCAAGCAAATGGCTACGCTACCAGTCCGACACCAACCAGTTAGTACGTTTCGCTCATTCGTCTACTGCGCACGTTCGTATTCGCTTGTGTTGATTTAGTACTGACAACTTTGGCTTCTCTTTTTGGACTTGAATCTTTGTGAATTGGACTTGTTGATAACATACTTACCGGCAACTTTGGCTTCTCTCTGGACTTTTGTGTTGGCATCCTTTTTATCTACCATGCCTACGCGCTACACTTCACAAGAATATGCGAACATGCACCTCATTTATGGGGAATGCAGATGCAACGCAAGTGCTGCCGCTAGACTTTATCGTGAAAGATATCCAAATTTAGAGCGCTACCCGGATCACCGCGTGTTTGTTAATGTGCACCGTTCACTCACAGAGGACGGCCATTTCCCGAATCAAATACAGGCTGGAGGTAGACCTGTGTTTCCTTTCCAGGAAGAAGTATTGCAAGAGGTCGCACGTGACCGAAGTATTTCCGTACGTGGAATTGAAGAAAGAACGGGAATACCGAAAAGCACTGCTCATCGTATTTTACAAAGAGCCGAAATGCATCCGTTTCACGTACAACGAGTTCAAAGTCTTCTACCTCGAGATTATCAGGAAAGGATTTCTTTTTGTAGAACAATGCTACAGAGGCATAATGAGAATCCCCAATTCATCCAAAAAATTCTCTGGTCAGATGAATCGACATTTAAAAAAGATGGTTACATGAACTTGCACAATTATCACGAGTGGCATGTGGAGAATCCACATTTAATGCGAGAAGATAGATCCCAGTATCGTTTTAAAGTAAACCTGTGGACCGGAATTTTAAACGGTAAAATTATTGGGCCTATTGAACTGCCTGAGAACTTGAATGGAACTAATTACCTACATTTTTTAAGAGAAGATTTACCAACCCTGTTAGAGGACGTACCACTAGCAGATCTTCGCGACATGTGGTTTCAACAAGATGGCTGCCTAGCGCATTTCGCAGTGCAAGTAAGAGATTTCCTTGACCAGGAATATCCGGGAAGGTGGATTGGACGTTCGGGCACTATCTCGTGGCCCGCCCGTTCACCAGATTTAAATCCCCTGGATTTTTTCTATTGGGGAGTTCTCAAAGAAAAAGTTTACTCAAAGCCCATTGAGAACGTAGCCGATCTGCGTGAACGCATTTCTCAAGCAGCTGAGGCGATCAACTCTCGAAGATATGCCCGACTAATAAGTAGATCTTTTTTAAGAAGATGTAGGGCTTGTATTGAGGCTGATGGTAAACAATTTGAACATTTATTGTAATAAAAAACGTTATTTCTCTATCATCTGACTTTTATTCCAACAAACCTAATTATTTTACTAATTTTACTAACTTTTTTTCACTTTGGTAAAAGTGGCGTCACTATCTGTCTCGCTCACTCATGGCGAACATACCCATTATCCATCTCTCTCATCATTTTGTCTTAAAATTAAGAACCTACCTAGAGCTTGTGTGAATTAAAAACATTTTAACTGAGTAAAATGAGATAGCAAAAATCGGGTTACTTGAGGTTTTATTTTTTTTACTCTTTTCTATTGTATGGAACTAACAAGTATTGTACCATTTTAGAATTCTGATTAAATGCGCCAACTTTTAATGCCACTTGCCAAGGCACTCTAGTACATTTTTTTTATAGGAGGGCCTGTCAAAGTCGACGAATCTTGAAAATTTTAAATTCGTAGTTTAACAAATAGTCTCAATTCTCGGGAACTTAAGGCAATTGTGTCATTATTTTTTATTGGGATTCTAGAAATGTTATTTAGGATTACGTTTCTAAAGTTCAAATGAACAAAAATAAAAAAGAATAACCACAATAACCGAAAAATGGTACAGTTTGATCAAATTTCTAGGTTTTTCTTAAAATGCCCATAATTTTTAAACTGCATGGGATAGATTTTTTTTCAGATTTTTCTCGTGATGGTTATGATCAATCCTGTCACCCCGTTTCGGCTTGACGTTGAGTTTTGGGACACCCTGTATATTAAAAAGTCCTTTCCCAGCAATTTTTTGTGTGTAGAGCTACTTAGTTTGATGTTCAGAATGCTTGGTTGACGGTTTCGTGGAGGGTTGTTTACACCCTGTATGATTCTAACATAAGTACTCCTACACTTAAAGTACTTACGGGATTATATCCGTGATTTTCTTGTGGTTTTTCGAGCACCCGATATAATCCCGTAAGTACTTTAAGTGTAGTGAAAAACCGTGAAAGTCTAAAACAGTGCATAAGTACTCCTTTTGATTGGCCAACGTCACACATGGACGCCGGTTGTGTCGTACTGTTTACCCTTTCTAAAGGGTCAGAGTAATTATAAAAACGTGTCGTAGTCGTAGGTTCTAACCCAGACATGCACATTACTTAGTGTAATTTATTTTATCAACACTGCTGTCAAAACGGTGAAGGAAACGAGGAAACCGGCATGTCCTAGAACAAAAATTCGAAGAGATGACATCTAACAATCCGCACTGGGCCCGCGTGGTGGATTATAGCCCATTGCCTCTCATAGAGAGGGGGGCTGTGTCCCAGCAGTGGGAACATTAATCGGCTGATGATGATGATGATGAATTATAAAAAAGCCATAGGCATGACATGCCATCTATTCTTTCTTACTCCAAACAAGCAGTGTCCATGTCACTATATCCAGCAATCTGTCCCGGCTATTGGCAGCGCATAAATACGAGGGGTTGGCAGTAATCCAGGCCATCCATCACGCGGACCGTGTCGCGTATAGCCGGGTAAAGCACACTTCCGGGTTTTCAGTTACCCGGGTATACTGCGGGATATTAATTGGTTTTAATTAGCGGGTTTTTTTGTAGGGGTCGTCATTTACTTGGAAGTTATTAGGGTTTTTATGTAAGTGTGTTTCTTACTTAATCATCTGCCTAGCCAAAGGTTAGGCCACACTGGCCCAGGTTGGCCTGTGGATGGGTGAGCATATATTACATACCGAGTTTCCTCCATGGCTGGGAAAACACGAAACGGCGTTAGATCCGGTGGTCATAAAAAGTTTTATTAGACAGTCGTTATAGGTAATCAGAATGGTCCGAAAGTCTGACAACCATTCTTCCCAAAGGGTATCGTATTACCCAGTACTAAGTGGGTTGTGGAGGTCAGATAAGCAATAACGCTATGTAAATAGTGGTATAAAGCTTCTTTAAACCTATAAGAAACTTGATCTTCCAAAAAGCTAAGTACTTATCCAAATTTCTTCCAATTCACATCCCTATACGAAGAACTATTGTGTACTTATATCATAAAATCTGTAAAATAAATTTCTACAATGATTAGTCAACACAGCCATCAAATTTCAATTCAAAAACCAATCACCAAGTCTCCTATTTCGTATTTGTAGTAGGTACTTCAAAATCACTCACAAAAGCCGATCTTTTAATTTATCAATTCACGCCAGTTTTATTGCAATCGTTTTTAGTGAAAATGCCATCAATTCTCGTCGGCCGGACTATACATACGAGTGTTATACGGGTGATTTGTCAATCAAGCTGCACGTGATATTTGATACTCGATGACATGGAACGGGTTTTTTTATTACTTTTGGAGGAATGTACTGCCTGCCTTGTAACATTATACTGGTATTATTGGACTGGAAGCCGACCCCCCAACTTAGTAGGAAAAAGGTTGAGCAGATGATGATGATGAATGGTCTGGCGCATTACTTTGTGCAATTTATTTCATCACCACTGCTCTCAGAAACGGTGAAGGAAAACATTGTGAGGAAACCGGCATGTCCTAGAATAAAAAATCGAAGAAATGTGACATCTACCAACCCGCACTGGGCCCGCGTAGTAGATTATAGCTCATACGCAAAATACGCGCTTTGACGTGGAGTTGCGAACACCAGCCCGTTGTACAATACAATACAAGGCTGGGCAGATGATGATGATGATGATGATGATGATGATGATGAATGGTCTGCCTTGCTTGTTTTGTTTGGTGTGGGCTATATGAATGCTTTATCTTTCTTTCTTTCTTTCCTTGTTAGTCAGGTGTGCGCAAGAGCTACTGGTGATCATGAGGTGTTGGGATTGAATACCAGGTCGGTGTTTTATTGGAGTTTTCCATCAAGAGTTTTAGTGTATAATCTGGAATTGTGTACGGTTAACAAAAATAGGCTAGCCTCTTATTTCATGGGACTTTAACAAACTGACGAAACTGTATATACTTCTGCATTAGAAATCATATTGTTGTAGTGGTAGTGGGGCTACAGCCGGAGCAAATGTTTGTGTGATGACCATGGGCATTTGTTTGAGTCGAGTCATGGATATTTATATGTGTCACCGTAAAATTGTCAAATACGTTATATTGTAATATCTCTAGCGATATTGTAAAGTCTCGAATTATTGTCAAATGAACGTACTGCTTACAACAAAACGCATTATTTTTCGTGTAATGCATGCGATGGTAGTCAACTTACGCGGTGTCGAGGGAAGGAGGGGTCCCCCTTGCCCAGTGGCACAACTCTCATGAAAAGATAATGCACCATTCCTGAGAAACGTAACCTTAAAACACTTTATATTCCCCCTAAAAAGCGTAGTCGACGGAGCCCCGCTTCGCGGGGCCCCTATTTCCGAGTGCAGGGTTTAAAGGAACCTAACTAACCTAACGGGGGGGTGCCCCAAGTCCCGACTATGGGGGCAGAGATACTTCCGTATGTTCAGTTGACAATAATTCGAGACATTACAATATCGCGAGAAAAAACACGTTATATTGTAATATAACGTCTTTGACAATTTTACGGTGACATATGTATAATAAGTAAGTATTTACAAACAAAAAACTATGTATGTAGTTTATCAACTATCTGGTGTCCACGACTCAAGCCTTGCTTAGTGTGGCACTAGGTGGCGCTGTGTGTCCAGCGAAAAAAAAAATGTAATGTGAATTTCTCAGTCTGAAGTCTGAATTAGGATCCTTCCTTTAGGATCATTTTGATTATTGCCTAAGCTGGTGTCAGTGCTTTTCTACGGACCTCTGGCTTGGATTTATATGCCGTCGAGAAATATCTCTCAAGTATACTGGTTTGATTTCCTAACGATGTTCTCCTTCATCGAAGTAAGTGATAATTATACAAAACATCCGAAAAATCTGAGGTCCGTGCCTTGGGTTTCAACGTAAAATTCTATGACTTAATGACAGTCTGAAGGTCATACCTCACATCACTAAGCTATAACAGGGCCTCGATTCTGCTATTACGATAGTGTCAGAATAGGCGATCATTGAAGTCATAATGATCAAGTTCTGTCAAGTTTTGACAAGTTTGGTAATCTACTAATATAATGGCGTCATTATGACTTCTCAATGAACAACCACTATGACCCCATTGAAAGAAATTTCATAGAATATTAGGTAATCTCGTACATGAAATCTGGCATGAATAAAGGTTCGCATTTAGTAGTAAATTTCGAAAACCATTTGTACGAATGGTTTTATAATAATGGCAATACGAAAATGCCATTAAAACACAATTTTGTTACGAGTCCATTGACCGACCATTGTGAATTTAGCAGATTACGAACTTTAAGCAAAATGACAATGGGATGAGAATGGAATCGTGTTGGAGTGACGAATTTAATAAAATAGCAGAATTAGGCCCCTAGCTTTAACGATAAAAGATTCCCGGTTAGTTTCAAAATCAAGTGAAGTATGTATTGAGCTTTTTAACTCACGAAGAGCTTAAGTACTAAGTGCGAAGTTCCAACTTAATTCAGTGTAATAATAAAAAAACAGTGCCGGTTAACATTACAGAAAGCAACGGCTCGTATGTCTAATTCCTTTGAGACTCCTCTTTCAAAGCGAGGATCTTCCACTCCATGTTCCAGGAAAACCTGTAATTATTTTCGACATTAAAAGTCTTTGAGAATATTAAGAGCTAAGTATTTGATTTCATTGTTAAATATTGTTTTTTATTAAGGGGGATGTTTCAAGGTATAGCCCAGCCGAAATTCAAATTTTATTACGTTTTTTTTTGTTATTTGCAGGGCAATACTAAGTTGTATGTTAATAAACATATCGGTTGCGACTGTAAGACGTATTAAGTTACAGAATTATAGTCATTAAAATCATCAATACAACCCTCCAAGTTCGTAAGAGTCGATGAACGAATTTGTCACGTTCTAAGCCATATCGCGTGCCGCTCTGACGCTTTCACCTTAAGCCAGTGGTTCCCAACATTTCTTGGAGCAGGTACCACTTTGGTGTCTTTATTGTTAGCAGGGGCCATAAGGTCCGCGAAACACATTGTCACCGACAGGATTAGGTAGTGAATCTTTAACTCACACAAAGAAAAAAATTGGAAAATAGGATGAAAACCTTTAGCATTTTATTAAGGTAGTGAAGGATACAATCATTAATAAGGAAAGAGGAATAATTCCTCTGGTAGGTTCAATTAGGTTGGGTTGAGCTTGAATCTACTGTAGAAGTTAACAAGTAAGAATAACATTTTTAAACCTTTCGCGGACCATGTTCGAGGCTTCTGCAGACCACCGGTGGTCCGCGGACCATAGGGTGGGAACCACTGCCTTAAGCAAACTGAAAACATGGGTTAAACTGAAAGAAATCAAACTCAAGACAACGTTTAGCAGAAGCGCTTGCAACAACTAACAACATAAATATCGAATTAGTCGTTTTTGACCTATATTCATACATCCACACATAGAGATGATAATCACACCCACAATCCCCGAAGTGTTAGGCAGAGGTGTGTCTAATAGTACACCCACATTTCGCCAGTTATGTTTAACCTTTTAAACGCCATTGTCACATATACGTGACAAGCAAGCGCGTGCCCTGTACGCCAAACGACTCAAATATGTGACAAAATAGTAATTGAAATTGTGGCTTGGCGTGGAGGGCACGCGCGAGCGTTTGCTGTGGCGGTCAAAAGGTTAAGTCCCATGTAAAAGAGAGCGAGCCTATTGCCATCTGATAAAATCTTGATAGATTAACCCAATAACACTTTACCCGAACGTCAAAATACACAGCATCCACGAAGTTAACTGAACAATATATCAGTTTCATTAGCAAAGCCGTTCAACTTGTTCTCGCTAGTGAAGAGATCAAATTTTGAATCAAAGTATCTATTAGCTTCAGTCGGAGTATACCGAGCGAGCGTGCATTGATACTTTTTGAACTGCATACGTATGTTTTGGTGTTTGTTTGCTGAAACTATTGTGTTTTGTTGTTTTAAAAAGGTGGTTAAGAATACTAACATACATTTTGTGTCTTAAGTTTGTTTATTTCTTACCTATTTTTTATTAAAATTGGTCGAAAAGGAAATATAAGATACTAGCTGGCCCACGCAACTTCGTCTGCGTCACATAAGAGAGAGAAAGCTCACAAGGGGAATAAAATTTCTCCCGATTTTGTAACATTTTTCATTGCTGCTCCACTCCTATTGGTCACAGCGTGATGTTATATAGCCTATAGCCTTCCTCGATAAATGGAGTATCCAATGCAAAACAATTTTTTAATTCGAGTTGGTAGTTCCTGAAATAAGCGCGTTCAACCAAACAAACAAACAAAGTCTTCTGCTTTATAATATTAAGTATAGCTATGGGAATTGGCTGGGGAGTTTGAGCTCCGGGCATTTCTTCTACCCAGCTAAAATACCAGGAACTGGCGAAGAGCGGGACGTTTTGAGGGACTATCTAATGTAAATGACACCGAAATTGCCGATCTTTTGTCTAGTTTCAGAGCCTTACTACAGCCGAACTTGGTAACTTTGTCTGAAAAGTTACCAAGTTCGGCTGTAGTAAGGCTTCTCTTTCACTACTAGTAGATACCTAGATCCCAAGTAGAGGTACTGAAAGGAAGCCGGCGGGAATCAGTTTTTCAGGTTCTTCCTTCGAGCATTACTTAAACCCTTCCTTTTCATTTGTTGCATGCATTTGTTAAAAGTAATGATTGACATCAAAGTCATAAGGTCTCCAGTTCGAACAAAAGACACGCACCGTTAATTTTTCGAATTCATATGCATATTGTATAAGTATCACTAGCTTTGATGTAGCAAAACCATCGTCAGGAAACCAGCATACCTGAGAGATATTTCTCGACCGTATGTAAACCCAAGTCAGAGGCCCCTGGGTAGCAATAAGCATCTGACACCAGGACACTAACCACAAGAAGAAAAAATGCGTGACGTCTTTTGCGAATGCGTCTTTTGGGACTGCGTTAGAAGTGAAAACTAAGTAATCTATATCTGCTACGGGTTGTGCCCCGCGCACGCCTAATTGGTGCTACGTCGTAGCGGATCGGCTACGAGTGTTACGAAGCGTTAGGTGACGGTCACGCGAGTTCCATGATTTTTGTTCACCCAAAAAGTACTCAACGCCGCTAAAGAAGTTTTTATAAGCCCACTGAGCCTCGATTCTGCTATTACAATAATGTCAGAGTAGTCGATCACTGATTTCTTAATGATGAAGTTCTGTCAAATTTTGACAAATATGTTAATTCTACTATCATAATGGCGCCATTATGACTTTTCAGTGGTCAACCACTGACACTCCAGTGAAAGAAATGTCAAAGAATGATAATCTAGTACATGAAATCTGGCGTGAATAAATGTTCGCATTTAGTAGTGCATTTCGAAAACCATTTGTATTAAGGGTTTTATAATAATGACAATACGACAATGCCATTCAAACACAATTTTATTACGAGACCATTGACCGACCATTGTGGATTTAGCAGATTACGAACTTTAAGCAAAATGATAATAGGATATGAGAATGGAATCGTGTTGGAGTGACGAATTTATTGAAATAGCAGAATTAGGCCCCTGACTTAATATAACATTTTCATTAGCTAAATCGTTCAACAGTAAGTTGTTCACTCCATTAATTCGCAGCGCAACTTTACAATCAAAGTATCTATTAACTTCGGTCGGAGTACACTAAGCAAGTTGTGGGGCACGTAGTACATGCATGCAACAGTGTGGAAACTATGCAGACTAGACTAGCAATGTATTGTGGAGTTAGGTAGTCTATTGTATGTCTAGTTGGGATGAAGCTCACAGCTTACAAATACCAGAATGGTATGATGAAATTCTAACCTCATCTGACTACTCTTTTCCCAACTATGTAGAGGTCGGCTTTTATAAATACCAATATTTTATATGAAACAACTGCCTATCTGACTTCCACTTTGACACTGCTATCAAGCATAGGAACCCCTTAATCGCATCGGCCGCCCGGTACGACCCATCGCGTATTAGCTCAGTCCAACGTCCACGTCACACCCTAGTCGCCCCCGACGATCCGATCACTATCCCGCAAGAGAGTAGGAAAGATACCAGTACAGTTCGTAGAATGTACAAATACAGACCGAAAACATTCCGACCTCGCCGCAGAGGTCCGGCGCGTAATCCCCGTTCAATCCCTCCCCGACCCTTGCTCGAGCCAGCCCGCGTTGCTGAGCCTGTAGTAATAAAACAGTCCCTAAATAAAGACAACCAGATCCAGCCTGTCCCTATGCTGCCCCCAGCGACGCCCTAAGCCGAGGTCCGTACCCCACAGGGGATGATTTTCAGGCCATTGACTAACGACTGTCAAAGACACAAATTACTAGACGTGCTTTCAGAGGCATGGAGGAAACTCGATATGTAATGGGTGGTCACCCATCCACAGATCAACCTAGGAAAGCACGGCTTAAGCTACAGATCGACCCAAGCGGCTGTTATTATTTAGCCCCGAGCTCCTCCACCTCAACCGAAAAACCACACCACTTATAGAAAGATGGCAAAATACAGTTTTAGCAGGTTCTTCTAAAATGATGTCCTTTATGCATACGTAGATGCGTAGTTTTTAGAATCTATAATTTCCTAAAAATTGCCGAATTTTCCCTAAATTAAAGTTAAGAACTAAAAATCAACGATAGCAAAGGGCTATTACAAGACCAAAGATGTATTTAACGAACACAATGTAACAGCATAATGGCAAGCTAACAGCTTCACCAACGCAGTATTTAGCTCTTCATATTACAGCCATTACGCGAATGCAAACCACATGTTGTGGCCGCAAATATCCGCATATATTCGGATATATATCCGAAATATCCGCAACTCGGATATACACGCCCGGCTTGCTAATTGAGTTTAATTAAATTCGAAGCAGCGATTTTTTAAACGTTGCAAAATGTTTTACTCTGGTACGAATTGAGCCAAATGGTAACGTTGCATGTATCTACATGGAATAACAAGATTAATTACGTTGCTGTTTTCCATTGAATTTTTTATCCCTGCTGCATCAGATAGACGACGAGATTTAAAGTAACATGACTAACATCAAGTCTGCATAGCTCGAAGAGTTAACCTCTAGTAAAGGTACCCTTATTATTTCCTGTCCTATGTAATAAATAGGGAGCTAGCCTTATGTCATCAACTGTACAAAAACTGACTCCGGGCAGCTACTGAAAAATGCTTGCTGAACCCAATACGCGTGCCTGCATGAATGGCGTAGAGGCGCTACGCAGCGGGGGAAACTCCGCTGCCGCGGCAAACTGCCGCTCATGCAGCGGACCGGGGCCACATGATGGTCCCCGGCCACCGAAGGCACGGGTCTGTAGACGGTGAGACCGTCCGTCTTATGTCTTATGTCAACTGCGCGTTCGTGTTCTACGCGCGCCTTAAAGAAATGTCAGCAAAAAGGAAATACCGAAGCCTGCCGGTGCTGCGGGACTATTCGAAAGCCCCGGAACGTAAAGGGCGAGGAAGGAACATGTATGGGTTTTAGTCAGTAGAAGTCTGACACTCCCTCCCGCTCCGTCCAGAGCCATTTGATGATTTACCACCCCGGGATTGAAACCAGACCTCATGATCGCCAGTAGACCACTAGATCAACGAGACAGGACAAAGACCATAGAATTATTGTACACGAGCACTTTGCCCGCGATTTCGTCCGCGGGAATTGTGATATCTCAGCTAATTTGCATGATATCAACTTAATTTAAAGCTAATGTTACTAAGTAAAGACGTAGCTTTCTAACGGTGTTAGATTTTTTAAATCGGTGAGTAGTTCTTGAGTCAAACCGTAACAATTAAAAAGTCAAATCTGTCGTCCCTATAATATTAGTGTAGATTTAGTTATTATTTGCAAATTTCGACACATTGTATCGCACCAAGTTAGCTCTTGCAATTCAATTACAATTTTGTTCCCAGTCTATCACAAGAGTACATTTCAATGTCTTTAGATAGACGTTAGCGCCTAGGGCTGTCCAAATTATTAAGATGGATCAAAGCCTCCACGAGGAGCGACTTAAATGATCCTCTACCTGTCAACCCTACCACCTTGGTAACTATCTAACTCTCGAAATTATTAATGTATCTCCACCCCAATCTTTACTGCTAATAATTCAACTTGGTTATCCCAATGTTTAACAGATCAGATACGGGTTTTGGCACGCGCCAACTGTCAAGTCTAATCTCTATGATCTGCCCTCTCACAACCAGATGAGATGGCCAACTCAATTCAAGGATTGAAAGTATAATATTGGCAAGATTTAAGTATGCTCAAAAGTAATAGCCGACAAGGCTGACTGCTTTATTTGCAATTATTTATTTTGATATTACCAAAACTATTACTGCCTTTAGTTTTGCATCTTCCTAACCAAAGCAACTAGTCTCATTAGCTTGTCTATGGATTATACAGGGTGTTAAAGAAGTCGCGTGTCATATAGCTTAGAGGTGAGTTCAGTATAGATAAAGGAATACGCGATACAATTTCGACAGTCTCCAAAACTAAGCTATCAGTACGGTCATTACTTCGAACAATACATTGAACGATATCTAGGTAGCCATTATTAATGCCAACACAGGCTATATGCGTTCATAGCTCGCCGTCCGTCCGTCTTATGAAGACAGGCCGTTTCGACGGCGCGTTCGTGTTCCACGCGCGCCTCACAGAGATGTCAGCAAAATGGAGGGGGCCGAAGCCTGCCGGGACTGCGGGACTGTTCGAAACAGATACCGTGGCCCCGGAACATAAAGGGCGAGGTAGGAACATGGATGGGTTTTAGTCAGTAAAAGTCTGACACTCCCTCCCGCACCGCCCAGAGTGGAAGGGGTCATTTAATGGATACCCATCTGAAAAAAAAACTTTAGACTAGTTGACGCTTTCCATGAGCCAAGGGCAACGTGGCCACGCCGTCAATTTCTTGGGCACATTTCCAGTTATAGTACTCGTATATTGTTATTTCATTATATTGAATGTATTAGACACTATCTAAACAAGTACGGTTTAATATCACCAACGACACGACACAAAAGCCTTATGCAAAGCAAAATGAAAATTGGTAATCGCATGCATCGGACGGGCTAGCGCAGGGCGCCTCGTAAGTTTTAGCTGCATCCATATTCTAGCTTCGTTGGAATAAGGAATATTCCAATTTTCCCAGCAGCTGCATTATGTCCTGACACTTATATCTATAAAGTATGGTGACGCATATGGTGCCTGCAAAAGCAATTTAAAGGCTTTTACAAACGCGGTTTAAAAGGGGCAAATGATGCCTTTTCGAAGGTAAGAAATATACAGACATGTGTTATATAATTTTGAACAATCCTTCTAATAATGGCAAACTCACATTTAGAATGAAAAAAAAAACATGCTGGGTAGTTTTTAGGGACTGAAGATAGAAGTGAATACTAATTACTATATCTGCTACGGGCTGTGCCCCGCACGCTTAGTGGTGCTACGCCGTAGCGGATCGGCTACGAGTGCTACGAAGCGTTAGGACGGTCACGTGACTTCCGTGATTTTTGTTCACACAAAAAGTGCTCAACGCGCCCAAAGAAGTTTTCCCTTCAAAAGTCGGTCACGGTCAAATTGCATGGAATACCTGTTTTTTTTTAAATTAACTCTGAAAAATCTCTGAATACGTGGTAACGCGTGTCGACTGCCATCCACTCTGTATAATTATGTCAATCCTTGATGATTGATCATTACGTCATTGGTCAATACAATATTACACATATTACACATATATTATAATATTTGTGTAATATGTAAGATGATACGGGAGTAAAAAACGCACAATTCGATTTATCGAAAAATAGAAAAATCGACAATTAAAGGTTTTTTACTTCCAATATTTTAGTAGGTTGACATAGTTTTACTTTATAAACTAGTAATTTTATGAAATCTACTTCTTTTCCTTATTACTTTAATGAGAAATAAATCACATCACGAGCAGGTTTAAATTCTGTACCTCGAGTGTGCTGTCTTTGTCATTCTTCATGTGCAACGTCATGCACATACTCGAACATCAGAGTACGTACACAATACAAAGCTTATACATTTTTGTATTTTTGATTTTCTCATTACCAATAGCATTGTTAGTATATCGATAAATGATAAATGATATTTATTCAGCAAGTAGGTTTTCTCTAACACTAAACTTTTACTCGTCATTTTTTTTTAACTAGATGTCCGGTGTTCGTACCTGACTACTCTGAGAAGAAACAGCCGAAACAAACTCAGAGGTCTCTTTTGAAGTCCAGACAATCATGCTTAATTCACATGAGGACTATGCAGATTAGTGTCTGAGATGGTCTTTTGAATAAAGAACCACACAGATTTGAGTGGGCCTGTCCAGTCAGTGCAAGCATTTGTCAGTTTTCGTGTAGCTCGACTTATAACTCAATGAGCTCAATGTCATTTTATCTCTTCGTCCAGAATTTGGTTAAAGATCGTAACAACCAAATTCGATGAACAACAACGACACCGCTTCGCTTTCAGTCCACTCAGACAATGCATCAGTTATGATTAATAATGGCCGCGCTGTCACCTCGAATACCCGAATATCCGCCGCGGATATCTGTCGCGCCTTATTAATGACCGCCAAATTATTAAGTTGTTGTTGCTGCGGATATATTCGGTGAATGGATGATATTCTCGTTATTCACGAAATTCGATAAATTAATATGGATTGATGACATAATATGTCTTAATGCTTTATACAAGGTGTAAACCACCTCATCACGAAGCCGTCAACCAAGCATTCCGTACGTCACACTAAGGTCCATTTTCACCGAAAAGATAACGGTCTGATTATCTAAAAAGAGCTGTCACTGTGACATTTTCCCATACAAAAATGTGTTTTAAAACAGCTGTTTTAGATAATCAGTCTGTCATCTTCATGGTGAACATAGACCTAAGTAACTTTACGCAAATATTATTACTGGGACATAACTTTTTTTTGGGGTGAAAAATCACGTTTTGTGGTATAACTCAATGTAACGCACTTAAAACATTGTGCTGATGGATGTATTGAATAGTACGGGGGTCGTGGAGATGTTAAAAGTTAAAATCTTACAATAAAAACTTGCATTTAAAAAAAAAGTTGGCAGAAAATTGGAACTTTGGTATGGTGTAGAACAAAATAATGATTGCAATGATGGGGAGAACAAGTGCCTTTCGGCTTCGTTAAGAGGTGTTTTACACCCTTTATGTGGGGGTAGTGTTCCACATAGAATATTGTCTGTAATTCTGGTACCAAAAAGAAACAAAATTAGGAAAACTGAATAATACTTTTCAATAATAGTTTTTTTTATGACACTGTATCTATGTGTGTCTATGGTCTATTGGTTGCAAGCGCGACTGGCAAGCATGAGGTCCTGGTTTCGATTCCCAGGTCGGGCTAAGTGCTATTGGGTTTACATCAGTAATTTCTCTGTAGCAGCCATTGAGTCTGGATTTGTGCCTGATTGATGCCAATAGGCTCGCTCCTTATTACATGGGACTGAGTAAAACATGCAGGCAGTCGTTCAGGACTGCCAATAGAAGGGAAAGCTCGTAGCCGAACCGCTACGGCGTAGCAGATGCTACGTAGCGTTAGGTGACGGTCACGCGAGTTCCATGATTTTTAACCGACTTATAAAACAGGAGGAGGTTCTCAATTCGGAATTTTTATGGTTATTCGGGCATAACTCCGTCGTTTGGCATCCGATTTGCAAAAACACAACGATTTGAAAAACTTTTTTTGCTGGAAAGAGTATACTTTCTAAATGGTCCCACAGCCACCAAGTCGGGATCTGATAATGGAATCTTGGCGAAACTAAATGTACAGCGATTTTGGTATTTTCTACAACAAGTGAAGCATTTGCGTTTGATAAGAACCATTCTACTATCAGATCTGATTATGAAGCCAAGACTCACGGAACTCCATAATGAGACAATGCATAGTCGTGTTTGGGCTTTTTGTAAATGTAACGGTTTGCACTTTTCATGTGTACCAAGCACATCTGAACCACTAAAAAGTGAAAAATAAAAACTTTTTTGCCAAAAATTAAACCGACTTAAAAAAAACAACAAAAAATTTAAATATAACTTTAGCTTCTGAAGTAGGTGACAAAAAAAAAACAAAGGTCTAAAGTTGGTTTTATTTTTTTTGTTCACTCAAAGAGTTTTTGCTTCAAAAACTGGTTCAAGGTGGGTGTACTTTTAGTTACACCTGTCTAACCCTACGAATTACAGAACAGAACTAAAGTTCACAGAACTCTTGAGCTTATTTAGGTGCTGTAATAAAAATCTTGATGAACCAATCTACATCAAGTTTTATCTTCCTCTAGCTGACCCACGCAACTTCGTCTGCGTCACATATAAAAAACCCACAAAAAGAATAAATATTCCCCGTTTTTGCAACAATTTTCATTCAAGCTCCGCTCTTATTGGTTGTAGCTTGATTTTATATGGCCTATAACCTTCCTCGATAAATGGACTATCCAACACAAAAAGATTTTTTGAGTTTCAATCAGTAGTTCCAGATTACCGCGTTCAAACAAACTCTTTAGCTTTATAATATTTAAAAAAATATCGTCCATGTGATATACAGGGTGTAAACTACCTCATCACAAAGCCGTTGACCAAGCATTCTGTACTTCAAACTAAGTAACTTTACGCAAAAAATATTGCTGGGACACAACATTTTTTTGGGGTTATAAATCAGGTTTTGTTGTAGAACTCAATGTCACGCACTTAAAACATTGTGCTAATGGATGGATTGAATAGTACGGGGGTCGTGGAGATGTTAAAAGTCAAAATCTTACAAAAAAAAACTTGTATTTAAAAAAAAACTTGTAAAAAAGTTGTAACTTTGACCCCCCATATCTCCGTAACTAGAAGGCTCCCAGGTATGGTGTAGACCAAAAAAATGATCGCAATGACGAGGAGAACAAGTGCATTTCGGCTTCGTGAAGAGGTGTTTTACACCCTTTATTAAAATGGTGCCTCTAAAAATTAATAATACGCACGTATAGAACCTATTACAAAGCGGATATACGTTCACTTCAAATATCCGCCCATATCCGCCGATATCCGCACATACGCCAGCTCCGGCCATATTAATTGCATTGCTTTTAATTAAACCGAGCGGAAATTTCTTTGATATTCGCTCCTATTTTCCAATAACTGCTTGATTAAGTCCTGGGTGTAATAGGAATATAGAATGTATTGATCTTGTAGGAACAAGCTACTCGTATGCATGTAGTACGAGTAAACCTTAATCAAAAGGAGCAGGTTTGTGGTTTTATATTTGTAGTTTATAGTTTATTTTCATAGAAAATATGTTGTAACTTCACTCGTAATCTCGTCAACGAACATATACCTGTACTAAGATATTTTTTCGTGATGTGTGGCTTAAATCGAAAAGCAACACGTCTTTTCCATACATTTCCCAAAATCATTTCAAACTGTGTTCCTACCTACCAATTGCCATAGGGCAGAATAAATAATAGACCTTCTGAACGTTCTTCAGTTATGGCGACCAATGTCAGTAACCATTGTCACGGGAAATATTACAGTTCACATTGTTTGGCCTCATTCCCAAAAGTCTGACAACCAGTCTTACCAATGGGTCTCATATTACCCAGTACTATCTGGGTTGCCGAGGTCTGAGAGGCAGTCACTCCATGGACTTGTGGCGTGTGCCCAATAAGTATTTTCTTTCTTTTCTTTTTCATTAAGGCGCTTAGACGAGATAAATTAGTAACTCTATTTGTGGTGGTTCAAACTTCGTTCAAATGCTGTTAGAATAAAGTTCTAATCAGCTTGCACTACAATGTGGTTGTTACGTCAGTCACTGCGGGCCAAATAGCACGAAATAAGTGGTTTCGATCGATTTACAAAAAAAACTATTGATTAGATTAAAAAACTGAAACAGTATCATGCTAATATATTGCTTGTAGAAAAAATATTGGGAATAAATCAGAATGATCGCATGCATTTTGGTATGTTTTTTATCGTTTGAAAGATATTTTTAGAGATAAGTTCGTGATTTCTTTTTATCGAGCCAAATTAATTGTATTATGTTTTCAAAACAGTATCATGCTGGCCATATATCCTGAAGAATGTCATATATTTTTCTGGTCTTGTTTATAGCAGTGAATCATATACTTTTAGTAATTATAAAACTCGCGTTTAGCTCATGTAATCGCCTTAAGATACTATTTCAGCAGTATACAGTTCAAGTATCAACTACTAGTGAAACCGGATGTAGCCGAACATATATAGTTGCAAAAAGGCTAGGCAGATCATGATTGTTTTGCTTCACTTTAATAGTTAGTACTGTTAAAATTA
This sequence comes from Xestia c-nigrum, assembly GCA_916618015.1. Lineage (NCBI taxonomy): Eukaryota > Metazoa > Arthropoda > Insecta > Lepidoptera > Noctuidae > Xestia > Xestia c-nigrum. Next base: position 25,667,857 of record OU745248.1, on the reverse strand, counting down.
ATATCTTAATATCTGTTGTACACTTAGCATAACCTCTATCCAATATGTAACTGATCTATGGTTCTGAGGAATAAAAGTTAGTCTTTTTTAAACTTTCACGATCAGAACACATTATAAAACTTAAGAAGACGGGTTTTTATCGCCTCAATCTACGGACACTGTTAGTGTAGTGTGCTGTCCTAGTGTGAACCGGCCCTACTTAACATTTATGAAGATGATGAGGGTAGTTGAATAAACGCCTTCACTTTGCTGTCGCGGTACCTCCATTACTTCAGTCTCCCCGCGACCACGGCTGGTGCAATCCGGTCGAAACGTCGGGATTAAATTAAAGGTAAATTCGCGATAAATACCCGTCTTCTTAAGTTTTATAAAAGTTAGTCTATGTACATTCACGTCTAATAATATGTAAACACTTAAGATTTTTTTTAATTGTGTTTCTCCTAATTTACTGATTACAATTTAATGTTATTACGTACATACTCGTAGTATTCTGGAACTCATATTTTTATGAAAAAGATCCAATTTCCTAGTTACAATCGTTATTTCTCTCGAAAATAGCTATAATATTAAGGAAAGTGTATATTATTAGACGTGACTGTACAGCAAGTCATCGGGTGTATTAATAAATACAAGCCAAAACGAGACACCTCCCTCTACACATTTATATACTCCAATTCTTCATATTTCCCAGACAGTCCCAACATTTCTACGTTACCCTAAAAACCCGTACATGAAGACCTCAGCATCAAGTCGGCCATAACTTTGATACCACTTAATAGGGGTGCGAAGTGGTAATAAAATAAACGCCTCCCCCTAACCGCTCGTATTCTCGGTAGGGTAGATACTCCAACGGGGTGTTGCCACAAAATAGGTAAATACAGGAGGCCCACTCCCTACAATGAGCGAAAATAGGATGTGCTTAGGGAATCATCGTCTGTCTTCGGAAATATGGACGAATGGTGATCAAATACCTAATATAGTCCACGTTTATTTTACCTACGACAGTAGCAATCCAATTTCAATCTTATTGTAACCAGATTAAAGATAACTGTGATTTTGACGGATACATAATATATTCTACATACAAAACAAAGTCTGGCAACCATTCTCACCAGGCGTACCGTATTACACAGTACTAACTGGGTGGTGTAGGTCAGATAGGCAGTCGCTTCATGTATACTGATATTCAGCTGCTCCGGTTAGACTGGCAGCCGACTCCAACATAGTTGAGAAAAAACTAAGCAGTTTATGATGTTACTACATGGACATCATGGTTATGCCCACAGAACCGATAAAAGAGGTTAGAAAGGAACCCTGATTTGTATTAGAACGCATGTCGCCGTTTTTCTCCCACCCTGTTACTCCACGACAAGCAAGAAACTCATTCGTACGTGCATTTCAAACACAAATAAACTACTCACACTTAGATCGCGAGCTTACCATTGATTCAATCGACAGATTGACATCCATATGAGCGTTCACTTATACATATGAGCAGAGCGCCTGCCCCGCCCCCGAGACCGCTTTTATCTGTTCTGTGGTTATGCCTTGTCCTTCTGACTTTCTGTGTCCTATTTGATGGTGTATAACTGGACCGAATATTTGAAGGGTTTTTATCATCCCTATGTAGTGGTCGGTTGTCGGTATGAGCGTGTGATATTTGGACCCTGATTCAGACATGAGTGATGAATTGATGATAAAATACAGGGAAACAGGCGCTGTGGTTTATGAGTAGGCAGATTTTTTGTAATGAGAGGGAGACACTCGATTTCTGAGAGCCAATTAAATCAATAACAATGGTGTTGTGTTTTAATTGTTGAAATCATTATGTGTACTTTGCGAGAGTAAGGGCTTTCGCAGATTAGTGACAAGACTGTCTTACGACAGACACACGCACACAGACACAAACACACACACATCACACAGACACACACACAGACGCTCAGACTAGACACATACACACACACAGACGTACAGACTAGACACATACACACACACAGACGCACAGACAAGACACAGTATTAATGAACATCAATTTCATGAAAATAATAACGTCTATAGGCATAGACAGGACTAGATTTGAATCTGTCTACATAACCTCAAATACCTAAGCACATAGACCTCCTCAATAAACTAAACTAACATCATTAATAACCTAGGCTTTACGTTGTCAGTAATTGCATTAGGTTTCCAATTGAACCGGTAGCGAGTCTATAAGTAATTCATGTAGGTGGTCGTTTGACCTCCAAATCCAATTATTTCCAGTGGGACTTGATTCCTGTAGGTGACCACTATTCAACCTTATTATTTAGCCTATAAGAGTGAAAAGTGAATACAGTGGACATTCTGAAACAGAATTCTCTATGAACCTAACCTTTGCAAAAAATATGTACAAGTATCAATGACAGCCAAACGCCAAACAAACCAAACTTGGCAGTGGGCAGGGCACAGAATGGATGACCTAAAAGTTCTGGAGTTGCGACCGCGAGCCCGAAGACGTTGGAAGACCTCCCACTAGGTGGACCGATGAACTGGTCAAGGTTGCGGGAATCCGCTAGATGCGAGTCGCACGGGACAAGTCAATGTGGCGACACTTGGCCGGAGCCACAAGACGGCCACTGCTGGGTGGACGTGATGATGATGATGATGATGATGATGATTAATCACGGCATGGACGTAAATACGACACGGTTGGCGCAGTGGCTAAGCGATTGGGTGGTACGCTTCGTGTCGCGTGTTCTATCCCAACAAATCAAATCAAGCATTTATTTCAAGTAGGCCAATAACAGGCACTTTTGAATTGTCGAAACAAAGATGAAAATTAAATGTAGCTACAGTCCCAGTCACAACACATCAAAACTGTGATAGTACTGTAGTTGCCCATCCCATCCCGAACTAGTCATAGTATGACTTTCAGGTTCCAGGTCAGGATTATAATATAAGTGAGTGAGTGTTTAGTGAGTTAAGTTTGTAAACGCGCCCACGATACAAGAGAAGTTTCTAGAGTTGGGCTAGGTTTTAAAAAAGAGCTTTTTACCATAACGAAGATAAATGTCGAGCATTATGAAATTGGCAAATTCCCAAAATGATTTAAACGACATACCCTTAAATACCGATAAGAACTTTTTGGTTTGGCGCTGGAGTAGAGGCCACGGACAGGAGGCATCTGGGAAGACAATCGACTATGTATACAGACGATCTCATTAAAGTGGCCGGAAGAATCTATACACCGTGACTTTTTCGTCGTCTTACAAAAGCGGTCCACTCAATGTACCAACATAAAATACCTCTAGGCGCGATTATTATTTTTTTATCATTAAGTAATTAAGATAACAGGTACAAAGAAAAATAAATAACACATTCGAAATATGAAACACCCTGTTAAAAATGTTTACGTATCAAACTGTAGAGTATAGCATTTTCAACGAGACAAAACTACGCCTTGCGTCATAATAATGAATAAAATGTTTATTTTTTAATTATTCAAATCTCATAAATACCTATTTTTTATTATGATCGTTTAGTATTCACTGGATACATGAACTGGACTGCCTTTGTAAGATGACTAAAAAGTCACGGTGTATAGCCATGACAGAAAACTCCCAAAAGTGGAGAGGTTTGGAAGAGACCTATACAGTCAGTATTGGGTGGCCAAAGGTTAAAAAGAAGAAAGGTTTGGTGCATGGTTTTTGAAAGTCTGATAAATCAAACGATCAGTTGGTAAATGACAAAATACAAATCATGCAACCATGATTCATGAGTTTTCAGATATCTTACTTAATTTTATTAATGAAAAGTTTGTGAGTATGGATATATGTTTGTTACTGTTTCACGCGAAACCTCCTAAACGCATTTGGATGGAATTTTATACACAGATAGTTTATTACCTATATTAACACATAGGATACTTTTTATCCTGGCAATAAATTCGTTCGTTAATTCGTTTGTATTTATATATATTAGTTTATTTTGTATTCTTATTTATGTATTAGTATGTAGGTACCTATTTATGTGTTTATTTTAGGATTACAAGATGGTATGTTTCTTTTTATTTTTATTGTACTCTATCACAATGCTGTCTATTTGACCCAATGGTTGACTGGTAGAGAATGCCTTGTGGCATTAAGTCCGCCTATGTACCACTATTGTACATGAAGTTTAAATAAATAAATAAATAAATAAATAAATTCCTCTGGTAAAATTATCAAACATCACGCGGGCGAAGCCGCTGCTGTCAGCGGCTTCGCCCGCGTGAGGTTGGTTGGTTGGTTTGTTATTGTTGACTAGCTTCTGTAAGCATGTCAACACAAACACAACACTACATAACATGTTTAGCAAATAAATATTATCTTATCTTATCTTAATCAATACAACCTTATTTGACGGTTCTCTTTCATGTTCCATTTCCAAGTAAGTAAAATTCAGCTTAGTCAGTCCCCTTAACCTAGCCAATACTCCCAATTCATTACATCTCATGTATCGAAGCTATTACAGAAAAGTATCGCATCGATCGGCAATACTGCCCGCGTCCGTTAGCCGTCCGACTCGCGTCCGGACCGGGAGCTGTCGGGAGCCGGATTGCGTACAATAAATTACGGTTATTGAGTCGCCACTCGCTAGTTCTGACGGTTAGAGGTTACGGGTAAGACTCGCTGGCGGCGAAATAGATTGAAAAGGAAATAAGTTGGGAGAGGGATTTGGAGTATTGTGATGCTGGTTTATTGGTTACCTAGCAGCTGTTATAGGCCAGTGGTGGGAGTGTCGGACTGTCAAGTCAAAGGTCTCAAGTTTTTAAAAATATTGTAAATTAATAAGTTGTGCGAGAAGCTCTTAAAAAATATGTATTTGAAACAATGAATAAATAAAATACTGTTCATTTTCTAAAATACTGTTTAAAATTCTTCATAGACCTGAATATACTTTATTTCTTGTAAAAAAAGTTGGCAACCCTAGGTCCGTCCCACTCACTGTTGGGGTCAACGCGAAAAATCAAAACGGTCGTTTCGTTGACCCCACTAGCCTGCCCTACTGGTGGGGTGAACGGGACGTTTGCAATTTTATTCCCGCTGACCCCACTGGTATGTCCTACTTGTGGGGTCAACGACAATTTTGCAATTTGTATTCTCGTTGACCTCACTGGCATACATACGCCTTTCATTAAAGAAGAAAATATCTAAGAAATAGAGCTGTGAACCCCTACCGAATCGGTCGGTCGGATGAAAACAATAATTTAACAAAAAAGGTAGGTAATGTACCTACTTATTATGATAAACATCTGGCTTATCAAATTACGGTAGTTACAGAGATGATACGACGTAGACTCATAATCTTAACGCTCTTACGACACCTGGAAAAGATATAGAATATCTTTTACGTAAGTGAAAACGATCGTATTATCTATAAGTAGGTACTTATTTTACGTAAAATGAAAGTAGTTACGAGGACCTGTTAACAGCAGAACGAATCTTAAAGAAGAGTTTTCAAAGCTATTTTGTTCTGAAACTTAGATAAATGAAACGTAAAGAGTTTTCCAAGAGCTGAGCTTGTATTTAAAAGAAAACCATTTTTGTTATGCCTTGCCTTTGTTAGTAGCTAGTTAAATAAATAATGCACAAGAAAAAAATTCAGGTGAAAGAAGACTGCATACAAAATTACAACTCGTTATATAAAAGGGATGATTACTGACTAAAAAAATATTATTCCTTTTAGTCCGTCTGTTATAGATTATCGAAAAATATAGGATACTTACATGTTTTTTGTTTTACCAAATTAATAAAATTGACGAAGATAAAACGCGTCAAATTCAAGATTGGGGGCTCGTGACGTCACACGATTTTTCGACACACTGTAATAAGTATGTATTTACAACCAAAAAAAAAGTATAAATGTAGTAATCAACTACCTGGTGTCCACGACACAAGCCTTGCTTAGTGTGGCAGTAGGTGGCGCTGTGTGTTAATAATGTCCAGCGATATTTATTATTATATTATTTATTTACTGTTTCGACTTATTTTTTTATTTACGTTAGCAAAATGTGTCCAATATTTTTTGGAAATTTTACTGATCTCTCTTAATCTTCGTAAAATTATCAATTAGGTTTTAATAAATGTTTGCATTACTTAAAAAGATAAACTAATTTACCCAACTACCTTACCCAACGACTTAATATTTTAATATAAAAATCTCACTCAAATACCTTCAACAAAAATATAACCTGAAAATTTTCAAACTCTTCAACAAAATATTGCGAATACGTCGATCCCCGTGTTACATAATGGATTTCAAGCGCGCTGCTTCATCGATAATGTCTAGATATCTGTCTAGACTCAAGGCAAGGCGTCTCAAGACGAAAATATATAACTTTTTAATGTTAAACTTACGCGCGAACGAAGAATAATGTCTTTTCTTTCTGATGGTGTAATAATACAAACGTATAAAGAAACAGCTGGTTCGTAGGTTTGAAAAAGGAGTTTTTAGTTAGAGTAAGACGTGTTGATGTTGCCAGTTGTAAATAATGTTTGTTTTTTGACAAAGAATAATGTGCAGCTGTACGAGAATTTCTGCATTTTCAATTGCAATTTCAGAAATGTTCTGTCAACTTCACTCGCTTGTCAAAAGATTCTATTAACTCTGTAAGAATGAGAAATATTGGGGTTTGTTCTTTCCTTGTTTAATAGGTACTGTTACTTACAGACCATTTTCATGACATCTCTGATCAAAACATTATTAAAGTTGTTTTGCACATTCGTGCGTAATGACGTTTTTCCAAATGGCTAATTTGTTGGGAGTTTAATTTACAGAGGCGACTACTAGTGCCATTTTTCCCCATATTGATTATTTTTAGAACTATTCATTTCCGCCATCTTTGAGTGTGTTCCACTGTTTACGCCATATTATACTTTTTCGTCTCCTGTCGTGATTAACTATTTCTTAATTTTACCGAGATCTATCTATTAAGAGTATTTCCCAGATTGCGTGGACGGTTGCCAATTGAATGTGACCTACATACATATAACAAGCTATTCAATGTGAAAGCATAAATTGAAATGGTCCAGCGCGTTGCAGCCGAGGGCGCAAGGTCATATTTCTATTGTTCGTATGTAAAAGCTTTCAGAAAGCGTTTACCATAGGCAGGGTACTGGCAGTAGCACCCATACTCGGAAAATACAGATGTAGAAGGTCACAACACCCTCGTTATTTTTTTTAATGGCACATTCCCGCCACACTATTCCCAAACCTCTGCAACTCCTGAAAGCCAGAATCAACATTTCGCGACCACCAGAAAAGCACCGAGACATTGAAGCTTGACGAAGTTCCAGAGAATGAATTTAACTGTCTTGGATCCCGCAACGAAATTAATCAGAAAAGTATAGCGGAGGAGTAGGAAAAAAACTGTCTTTTTAGACTGCTGAGCATAAGGTTGTGGGTTCAATCCCCGGGGCGGGCAAAGTGTTATTGAGTTTTTTCGTTAGGAGTTTCTCTGTAGCAGCCACGGAGTTTCGATTTGTACCCGTTTAATGCCAATACGCTCGGCCCTTATTCATGGGACTCGGGCAAAATGTGGGTGTACTTATTAAGTACAGCTCTGCTTAATCCTTCGGGTATTACAAGCTTAATGTTAGATTAGAAGGTCAGCTTCAAACAAAGTTCTAAACGCTAAACTTCGCGTCGCTCGATGAGGCTAATGGGTAAATAAAAAACAGCTATACGAATGAAAGGTTCAACAAAGCTTGCTGAGGTCTATTCGCGGACAGGTAACAAAGGATGAAAAAAAAAAAAGTTACCATGGATAACACCGAAACCTTCCAGTATTATATTACTTTACTCTTTGCTTCCAGTTCCTCGGAAGTTGTTTGCTGCTGTAATCCGAGGATCTATGACAGTCGTTCCGGGTTTAAATTCTGATATTCAGTTGTTTTCACTAGTTGTATTTATAGTTTGTTCACAATACTTTAGCAACGATGACGAATCTATGAAAACTAAAATACTATTTGAAACAGTTGTGAATCGTCTTTGGTTTTGATGACAACTCCAAACAGTATCCGAATATCAGCGCTGTGACGTTTTTTTTTAATGTTACAGCACCATGCTGAGATAGGAGCCTTTTGACCTCGTATAAGACAAATTTTGTTTGCATTTTTTTTTTTTAGATTTTTTTTTTTTCTCGTTATGTTACTTTTTATTAGCTATAATTATAATTGAACCATTCATTTTTATTTTTGTGTGCTTTGTCCTGTCGGCTAATAAATGCTTTTCCTTTTTTCTTCTTTCTTTTCTAACAAACTCTTCTTCTCTTTTCTTTCGTTTCTTTTTTAACAGTAATTGTGAGTCTAATCCTATGAAGCGGACCTTCTGATAAAGCACCAATAGGTCTCAATAGGTAATGGGTTCATTGTATATTCAGATGGCATCGTTGTCTAGGTAGCCAGAGTGACTGTTGAGAGGCCTAAGTGTTATTGAGTTTCAGAAATTCCTTACTAGTCCCGTCCGACTTTTTGTCCGGGGTGGTTAATGGAAACAACCCCCCTGTCCTAGATACGTGTTTAAATTTAGCGGTGGTGGGCTAGAGGTCATAGTACATTTTTTACAAACTACATGAAAATCTAAAATATTAATAAAAATATGGACAAGGCATCACAAAATGCGACCGTTACAAGGCGTTGAAAATCTACATCGCTGTCAATAAGCAAAGTATAGAGAAGGCTGAATACCACTTTGGATGACAGAATCTTTGACCAAAAAAGGTCTCTCTAGAAAATATACTTTAAATGAAATAGCGCTAATAAACTTACTAGACCGTCATAGTATTTCAGCTATTAAAATCTCTACCCAGAACTAACATCCCTCCTCTTCAGAATAAAACAAGGATCATTAAACTCACATAAACTTCATGTTTTAGTCAACCGCACCGTACATTAGAATAAACCTTCGCCCGGTGATCGCGATATGAAAACGTAAACCTCAAGGCATACGTCATTTGCATATGGCCCTGAAAAATAAAGGACTGGTTCCTATTTCATTTCAAACTGGCATTTTGTGAAGGAAAATTCTAGAGAATCGAGTGCATATAGTTTCTGCTTTAGAAGAAGTAACTTTGCAGCAAGCAAGTCGATTTCAAACGTTTCGCAAGAGTAACTGGCAGCATAGTTTTTAAAATAGCTTTTGCTCTGTTCTTAATTACCAGGTTACTAACATTTGAAAAAAAAAGGATTTGAAATAAGAAATTCTGCAGCTATGCTTTTTTTTTCTAGCGATTTTGTTTGCGGAAAAAAGCTCAACCTCTAAAATTGCTTCTCAAAAATGGAACACGTTTTTCGAAGCACAAAATTATCTAGGTACGTATTTACATTTAGGTACTTTTTCCTTAGTTTTCATACTCATAAAACCTAAACTTCACGCCTGAAATAAACAAAATCTAATTCAATACACTTGCACTAAGTGACCTGTGAATATTCTTTTATGGCAACACCCATTGTTATACGTTCCTTTGTACGCACTGATTAAATATTCTGCAATTTTGACATGATTTATTAGTCTGAACCGTTTTCAATGTATTATTAAGAAGAAACGCAATGTAAATATTGTTTTAGGACCTATTCAAAATAGTGATCGCTTGAGAATTACTATTATAATAATATACTTAAACAGTCCATTTGTAGTAATTATGCTTTTAGGTAGACTGTAGATGCCGTGTCGACGGCGCGTTCGTGTTCCACGCGCGCCTCATAGAGATGTCAGCATAAGGGGAGGGGCCCGTAAGGGCCGAAGCCTGCCGGGGTTGCGGGCCTGTTCGAATGAGATACCGCGGCCCCGGAACATAAAGGGCGAGGAAGGAACATGGATGGGTTTTAGTCAGTAAGAGTCTGACACTCCCTCCCGCTCCGCCCAGAGTGGGAGAAGTCATTTGATGATTTCCCATCCTAAAAAAAAAAAAAAAGGTACACTGTAGATACATTTTTATGGTTCTTGATTATTTATAAGTGCCAAAAACTGGTCTCTTTGAAATTCAGTTTGTGTTTTACTTCCACTGTAATACATGAACGTAATATTTAAGTACCTATTTAATTAGATGTAGGTATCTTACACCCAATTCTATAAACAAATCAAAGTGATTACTTGAGTTAAAGTTCAAAGAAGAAGATCTTCTTCTCCTTTGAATTACTTGAAGTTAGAACTGCTAAAAAGAAGAATTATTCTTAAGTTTACTTTTTTTCACGGTTGTGACTTCGTTAACATTCTGGTCTATTGCATAAAATTAAAATAAAAGTTTCCATCACTAATTTATTATTTAAACTGAAGTAATTACTTTAACTTGACTATAGATACGGGTGTGAGTATGCATGAAAGCAGAAATAATATTTCAACGTACCTATAAAAACCCAAGGCAAAAGTCAGATTCAAATATTTAATTCCATAGACAAGAGCTTGAGGGTTTTTATCAGCTGGCAACCTAGAAACATTCAAAATATGAACAAAAAGTCCTCACCAGTTTGCGTGAAAAACGCTTGATGAAATACTATTTTCAGTTTGCTCAACTTTTTTATTAGATCCCTGAGTACGGAAAACGCTTTGACCTATGAATGGAGCTATTTTAGGTAGAAACTTTTTTGTGACTGCGTGGCCCAAATTGACTTGTTAGTTAGGTTAACGAATCAATTTCCTTTGGGAGAGTTTTAAAGAGGTTTCTTTGAATTTTTTTTAAGTTTAAAATTGAATTGTATGACAATTAGTGAGATTACTTTTAGTAATGTTTTCTTTTATATTTTGTTGGTTTACTCATAACGTGGATTATTTTGATATTTTTTGAAATTCCAGATGGAAAACCCAATAACACTTTGCCCGACCCAGAAATCGAACCAAAGGCCTCATCCTCAGCGCTTCCGACCACTTAGCCAAATATTAATGAACGTCCATAAAAAAAAAAAAAGGCTATGACACTTAATCATAGCCATGCAGAAAAGAAACAAAAAAACAAATAAATTAAAAAGTATCTTTAAAAATAGAACGAATCAATTCATGTTTTATTTTTCAATCTTCGAAGCGTCCCTCTCAGAAGTTTAACAAAATTTTCTGGTCTAATTTTGAATTCATGTGAATTTGCAAATTGAACTCATTCTTAAGAGTCGTATTCATTCTAATTTAAAATAAAAAAAAAACCGAGATCAGCTGACATTCAATTTAAATATATTCTTATAGCTTTTGTCCGTGGCTTAATTTCGTCCGATTTCAGTAAATTCTTTCACTGATAGAAAACTATAATACTACCGAGGCGATACAAGCTGCAAACAATCCTACTAATATTATAAATGCGAAAGTTTGTAAGTATGGATGTATGGATGTTTGTTACTCTTTCACGCAAAAACTACTGAACGGATTTGGATGAAATTTTGCACACAGATGGTTTATAACCAGGATTAACACATAGGATACTTTTTATCCCGGTAGTAAGATCCCGTGGGACAATTTCAAACATCACGCGGGCGAAGCCGCTGGCAGAAGCTAGTGATAAATAAAACTCGTCATTGGCTGCAAACGGATTCTTCACAAAGCCGTCAACCAAACATTCTGCACATAAAACAACTGTACCTTAAAAATGTTGTTCGAAAATGATTTTTATTTGAAAAGTTACGTTTCGAAGTAACGTACTCAAAACATTGTGTTGATGGATTCATTGAATAAAAAAATAAAAAAATGCTGGACATTACACACAGCACCATCTAGTGCCACACTAAGCAAGGCTTGTGTCGTCCATTAAGGGCGAGGAAGGAACATGGATGGCTTCTAGTCAGTAAGAGTCTGACACTCCCTCCCGCTCCGCTCAGAATGGGAGAAGTCATTTGATGATTTCCCATCCTAAAAAAAAATAAAAAAACGCTTGTGTCGTGGATACTGGGGTCGTCGAGGTACATAATTATTATGCCTAGTTATAGAATTAAAAACTTAAACTGACATTTGTTTAAAAAAACTTAAACCTTTTTTTATTGGAACCCCAATATGTCCGAAACTAGTAGGTTCCCAGGGTATGGTCCACAAAAATAAAATATCGCGTTGATGGGGAAAACAAGTGCCGCCATGCTGTTCGGCTTTGTTAATGGTGATTTTAAACCCATTATAATATCGCAGTTAGAACCTAGTCGAAACTATCTAAACTAATATAATAAAGAGTAAAGATTTGTTTTTTTTTTTGTTTGTTATTATGATTTAACTCGAGAACTACTAAACCGATTTTAAAAATTCTTGTATCATTAGAAAGCTACATCTTTACTGAGTAACATAATAAAAAAAAATATTGATATCATTGCAAATTAGCTGAGCTATCACAATTTTCACGGACGAAGTCGCAGGCAAAGTGCTAGTATGTTATATCGTTATGTAATACATATAGCCACGAACATAACGTTATGTACTTACCTACATCTAGTTAGTTCGAACCAGCTAGCCGAATCCTTTGGGAAATATCGACTACCCCACGTCAAGCTCAACGCAAGTTATTGATATCGTTCTCAAGATAAATCAATATCCTTGAGTATAAGTTGTGTTGGCAATATTGATTTTAGTTGTAAAGGTAATAAAACTTTTTATTGAATAAATCTTGTAGTTTTGATCGGGGCTCACACTGAAGGCGAAGATTTAAAACGCGTACAGATACCAGCACATTACACTACTACAATCTGTCAAATTACTTTAATAATTTTCAACTTTATTTCTAAACCATTACGTTTAAGGTTGATTGGGAAAAAAATTATCATAATAATTCAAAAGTCGTGTTTGTAATTTCTTTTTTTACCTTCGATAAATAAAATCCCCTTTTTTCTTTAAAATGGCCGTTTTAAAATCCTCATGACCAGCACTTTAATTTGACAGCCGTATTACAGTATTCTCCTTTTGTTTTCACTATCCTATGTTTGCCGCGTTAACACGAGGATTCCAACGATACCCGGAGAACCGGCGGAGAATGCGTCTTTCATACAAACGTAATACCAAAATACTTTGTAAATCAAACATAATTATTGATGAGGTAGTGAGTATATATAATTATATCGATTATATTAAATAATATCAATATTCCCAAATAAATATTTTGAAAGGACAATGATAAAAATACGAGATGAGGAATTTAAAATTTCTATAGAAAAAATATTTTTCTCATAACTCTTGTTTAAATCGGTGTACATTCAAAATATGTGTTTGGGAATCTATATATTCTGTAATCCAATGAAAATAAATACACACTGCCTTAAGAATATGTGTTTGATTTACACATTATTTTAGTATTACGTTTGTATGAAATACGCATGCTCCGCCAGCCCCTTAAGAAGTTATGGAGGAATAAAGAAACTCACAGACATACATACAACAAACACACATGAACCCTGAAAGCAGAACACTCCTTTTTTTGGACATTCGTCTAATTAAAGTTTCGGTGACAGTTCCGGGTTGATGTTTTGACGTGGTTGACTTGGGCTCATCGTCATAGTGACCTTCACTTTTTTTTTTTCTATCTTTCCTTTTCTATATACATCTCTTGCTTTCTCATTGTACTTCTGACATTAGCAGAATTGTTGACATTGGCATCGACAGCATTTGCCATAATCTATATATCTATCTATATTATAAAAATGAAACCCGTTTTCCGTTGTCACGACATAGCATGAAAACGGCTTGACCGATTTGGCTGATTCTTTTTTTGTTGTGTTCGTTATTGTCAGGAGAAGGTTCTTATGAAAAAAAAAGTAGTAGTAGGTAGGTAGTAGTAGGTAGCTGTTTCCCTCTTATGTGACGCAGACGAAGTTGCGTGGGTCAGCTACTTAAAAATAGAATAGAGACCTTCAGTTGGTAATGTTCAATTCTGCACGTGTCGCCAGTTATGTTTAAGTGCCATGTAATTAGGGGCGAGCTTAATACCATGAACCGGGCACAAATCAAGACTGTTAATTAGAAATACTTGAAGGAAAAACCTAAACTAGCAATAATAAAAGAATAAAAGCTCTCACGGAAAACATTTTCCCCGTTTTATGAACATTTTCATTGAAGCCTTCCTCGATAAATCAAACACAAAAAATTTTTTCATTACTCATACTCGGAAAGTAGGTCTGAAGTTGCCTGAGGAGCGGGTTGAAAGTAACACTTTTCAGCCCTAGGGAGAAACGCTTTCACCTGACAGCTGTCAAATTACTTAAAAAAAAAACTAGTTTTATTCTCACATTTCTATTGAACCATGTACCGACTTCTATACAGCCTCTTAGTTACAGCGCGGTGTAAAATTGAAATAACATAAAATGCAGTATTAATTAAAGAATAACATTTTTAAATAACTTAGTTATAATTTAGTTACAAATGTTTCTTTAAAATGGATGGACGGATGTTTGAATGGATGGACGGATGTTTGAATGGATGTTTCTTTTAATTATTTCGACAAAATATTTACTATGTTTTCAGTGATGATCGAGAAAAATAAAGGCTGAATCTACATTTTTTTTCCAGTTGTTTCGTGTTTTTATTTTTATTTTCCTTATATTCGTAATGAAAAGCACAGTGTTGACCTCGGGTTAAAGACACGCTGCGCTTGGGCTCCAAACCCCGTTTCGGGACTAAATAAGTTACTTTCACCCCTAGGGTAACAATTTACAATTTCAATTCCAACCAGTAATGCCTGAGATTAGCGCGGTCAACCAAACAAACAGCTTCAGCTTTCTAGAATAGAACATGCTGTAGTTTTGTTAAACTATGTAGTAGGTATAGGTTTTTATACCAGAGATACTTTGTGTGTGTGTCAACACAACCTTTTTGTTTGTTTCACATATTTCTCGTTATTTATTTTCCGGGCACGCTCACGTGTTCTGAAAACTGACTAGCTAACATTTTAGAGCGACACGACGTTGAAACGAGTCTGTTTCGATCACAGATAAGTAATATTTTACGGTCTAGATTCGATGACAGAGTTTTTATAAAACTACCCACTTCAGAGTTTAGATTCGGAGTCAATCATCTTAAAACTTTTTATTTTGTGAATTTGTGAGGTGGAAATTGCTTAGCTACTATACTATACATGCCTTAAATGCTTCAAATTGAACTAACTGACCCACGCGACTTCGTCTGCGTCAAGTAGGAGAGAAAAGCTTACAAAAGGAATAAATTTTCCCCGTTTTTTAAACATTTTTCATTTATGCTCTGCTCCTATTGGTCGTAGCGTGATGTTATATAGCTTAAAGCATTCTTCGATAAATGGACTATCCAAAACTAAAAGAATTAGATAAATAAAAATCAGAACCTGTAGTTGCTGAGATTGGCACGCTCAAACAAACAAACAAACTCTTTTTTTTTAAACCCAGCACTCGGAAATACGGGCCCCGCGAAACGGCTTTTAGGCGAATATGAAGTGTTTTAAGGTTAGGTTATATTAATCGGTATTTCTCAGGAATGGTACATTATCTTTTCATGAAAGTGGTACCACTAGGCAAGGGGGACCCCTCCTTCCCTCCACACCGCGTGAGTTGACTACCATTGCATGCATTTCACGAAAAATAATGCGTTTTATTGTAAGCAGTATGTTCTGGACAGGTTTACTCAAATCTGTATGGTTCTTTCTTCAAAAGACCATCTCAGACACTAACATCTACATGATCCTCATGTGAATTGAGCAAGATTATGTCTGGACTTCAAAAGAGACTATGACCTCTGAGTTTGTTTCGGCTGTTTCTTCTCAGAGAAACACCGGCCAGGCCATATCTAGTTTAAAAAAAAAGTGTTTGTGAAAACCTACTTACAAAATAAAGATCATTTATCATTCGTTTGACAATATTTCGAGAGTTTACAATGTCTCTAGTTATTTTACAATCTAACGTGTTTGAATAGGTGCGCTCTGAGGAATACTTCGACAATTTTACGGAAACATATATTCCTAGTACTAGTTAGTCTGCAAGCTACGCTAGACAATAACATACAACTCAACTCGACTCGACTTCTGTTAATTAAGCAAGTTAATTAAGTTGTTCTACAATAACAGCAGATAGCAGTAGTATCATTTTACTGTTTGTTTGGCAATCTCGGATAGGAGTAACTTTGCTTGTTGAAACTCTTGAACTAAATTTCGTAAATAAGGACGGCATAACAAATTGGGTTGTGGAGGTCAGATTGGCAGTCGGTAGAGGACGAGCCTATTCACATCAAAGATATCCAAGCTGGCGCTGAGAAATCCCTGATGTAAAACCGAATGACTCTTCTTTTTTCAATGAAATAAGAATAGGGTTGATTCCTGAGTAGGCACAATACAATTTTATATTTATTCCGTCAGTTAGTTAACTTATCGAAAAATATTAGACACGTTTTTATGTTTAAAAAAAAATAAAAGTTGACGAAGATAAAACGCATCAAAAATATGAGTGGGGGCTGTGACGTGACACAAGTTTTCGATGTACTGTATTGTCTTTATTTATTGTCTAAGTGAAAAAAGAAAAAATACTCGTCCAATATTTTTCTGAAATCTATCCGACAGACTAATTCGATGATTTTAGTCATCTACGTTATTATCTGGCCCTTTTTTTTCGGATAGGAATTCATCAAATAACTTCTCCCACTCTGGGCGGAACGAGGGTGAGTGTCAGACTTTTACTAACTAAACCCCATCCATGTTCCTTCCTCGCCTTTTATGTTCCGGGGCCGCAGTATCTCTTTCGAACAGTCCGGCAGCCCCGGCAAGCTTCGGCTCCTGCTGACATCTATTTGAGGCGCGCGTGGAACACGAACGCACCGTCGACACGGCCTGTCGTTATAAGACGGACGGACGGCGAGCTAGACCATAGCTCACCGTTCACAGGCCGTATTGACTGGCCCTGCCTGATCGAAAAGTTTTTGTCCGACTTGAGAATCAAATCTAGGACCTCAGGTTTTTAAAAATAATATAACGCAATATAAACACTAAACGAACATCAGTCTATAGCGACCTATTCGTGCTAAAAACATAGTAATTTAGAAATGAAAGGAAAGCATGAAGATGTAATGTTTAATTAGTTTTATAAAAAGTAGGGCAGAAAGTGCAAAAACTTATATTTATTTACTTTTATTTTTTTACAATAGAGTTCTTAGAAAACAAGTTCTTTTCGCACTATGATTAGGTTCAAAATGCAGTGTATTCCACAAACGTGCGTTCTTTGCTTCTCCTTCAACCAGACGAAATCAAAACGCAGAAAAAAAAAACATAGTCTATTTCATCAAAAGTATATCGAAAAACGTCGTTTGATACACGTGGACATTTGTTATTGTAGTTCGAGGCGGAATTAACATACTGTTTACAATAAAACGCATTATCTTTCGGTAGATTGTAATCTATCGAAGTGAAACCGCAATATTGTGAAATGCATGCAATGGAAGTCAACTTGCGCGGTATGCAGGAGAGGGAGGGAAGGAGGGGTCCCCCTTGCCCAATGGTACCATACTCATGAAAAGATAATGTTCCATTCCTGAGAAATACCGATTAATATAACCTAACTTCAAAACACTTTATATTCCCTTAAAAAGCGTAGTCGACGGAGGCGTCGTTATATTGTAAGCAGTATGTTCAGTTGACAATATTTCGAGAGTTTACAACCTCGCTAGAGAGATTACAATCTAACGTGTTTGACAATTTTATGGTGACATTATATAACTTTAGTACCTACAGTTTATTTGTAAGAAGTAGTACCCACTTTTCCCATGAGTGTCAAAGTTGGCTAACATATAAACGGAAGGGGTATGGAAGTCGTTGCGGGCCTGTTCGAAAGAGATACCGCGGCCCCGGAACATAAAGGGCGAGGAAGGAACATGGATGGTTTTTAGTCAGTAAGAGTCTGACACTCCCTCCCGCTCCGCCCAGAGTGGGAGAAGTCATTTGATGATTTCCCATCCCAAAAAAAAATAAAAAAGGGGTATGGAAGTCCCATGTGCCTGTAATTTCCCCGGCGCCAATATCCTTTGAAACGAGAACACAAGGAGAAACACTACTGCAAAATGAACTTGTACCTACACACTAAGGGGCTGCCTCCACGAACAAGTGAATCGCGCCGATATTATAACTCAAAAACCACTGCATCGACTTCCATGCTGTTTTCACCAATAGATAGAGTGGTTTTCGAGGAAAGTTTAAGTATATAATTAATACGCAGGCAAAGCCGCGGACAATAACAGCTGGTCTATAATAAATTATGACGATATTAAAGGTGGAATTAAGACTAAATCAGACTTTCTGAAGGTAGGTCAACCAAACACTTTATTGAAAAAACATAATATGTCAGATGAAGATAACCGTAATAAAACAAGATAGAAAAGAATAAGGTGGTCACCCCTAATCTAGAACAAAATGTAGAACCCCATTTCTGTAATTGCCTTTTAACTAGATATGTCTAACTTAGAGACCAGAAATGAATGGGGCTAAAGAAACTATGATTTGAGTTTGTATCGGCTGTTTTTAATCAGGGTAGTCCGGAACAAAACACTGGCCTTATCTAGTTTAAAAAAAGTGACGTTTAAAAGTGTTTTTAAAAACCTATTTGCAAACTAAATATAGAATTCAGTAGCAACAGCTGATAATATATATGAGGCGATTTATTTTGTTTATTAATTATCATGGTACAGTTTTAATAACGCTAAATAGCCTAAATATTCAGGTTATGGCAAAGGGTTGAATTTTCATTTTTGTAAAACTTAAATTGCTACATGACGCTTGAAAATCACATACTTAAATAGATTGTAATGTAGTTCTAAAAACTGATGTCAAACAAAGATTCCACCGTTTCTTTACTTTCGTGGTTAATTCAAGAATATGAAAAAAACCGAATATTCTTTTTTTTAAATTACTTTTAATTGAAAAACACATAATATAAGAACAACCGACTTCAAATAATACCTTCTGCTTTTACGCAGAAAATAAAAATTTAGATCGCAGCAATTATTCCTGATGTTAAATTAAACATGTCTAAACACAACACAAAAACAATCCATTACAAATAAAATGAAAAAGATTTAATTACCCTTTGGCAAAACACGAAAAAGAAAAAAAACAAATGAACCAAAAACACGAAACAGACTTCAAAAAATCCGTTCCAATAACATTTGAAAATCGAATGGTAATAAAATCTAGCACTTACCGACTGCCAAGGAGATGGCGATTGTCACAGCAAATAATACGTTGTATTTCACCATTGTTCCGACACGGGATTACAGGACCATTTTATAAACGCGTCCGTCCTTCGCGGCGTTGCGACGCGATCTGAGGTAGTGTCCCCTGATCCCCTCCCTGCTACAGCCCTGGGACTTGAGACATACGGACGGGAAAGCTGGAAAGCGTGGCGTGGAAATTGTTGCCAGTTATTCTTCAGTTGTCAAAGAGAAACTTTTCTTAGTTAGTAGAACTTTGTATTACTTTTAGCTTGATATTGAAGCCATCTAACCATACATAATACTACGAAGTCTTCTTAAATGTTTATCAATGTTTATAACAACATTGTCAACAAGATAAACCACATTGGAGGACCAGGGCAGTTCCTCTATGCATAAAGCAACAAGAACACTTTTGAACCCTCGCAAATTATTCGTGATTTGGTGATTTTCCACACCAAATATGAAGAAAACCGAATTCTTCTAAAGCAGATATCGTTCCATGTAGCTGGTTCTTAGATAGGTTAATGGATGGATTAAGTGAATGATGATATGGCAGAAAAGGACTGATCAGAAGGTGTCTGAAGAGATGATGAGTAATAGAGAACTATGGAGAAGAAGACATGCTGCAGCGTCAACTCCAAATAAATTGTGATAAGGGCAGGAGAAAAAATATGGTGATCCCACCAACACCCTCTTACGACAGGACTAGCAGACGTACTACGGCGTACCATCCGCACTTGGTAGATTTCCCGACGAGTCGTACTAAGCGCTTCTTCTCCACTTTTGTTATGCGCTCTGCCAAAGTGTGTAACTCTTTGCCTGCATCTGTGATCCCACCCATATTCAACCCGCGTGGCTACAAAGCAAGAGTGAACAGGCATCTTCTGAGCACGCTCGTTCTATCATAGATCTCATCCATCGCTTTCTATCAGGAGAGCTCTGCTTTTTACAAATTGTAAATTGTAATTGTATTTTACAAGTTTTGAATCTACAACCTAAATGATTTCTGTTTAATTATTGTAAGGTTATACAACACTTGTCATACAATTTAACAAATAATATGCCACTTATTTACTTCGATCTTGATCGATTTACAAAATTATCGGATTGTAACGTTTGATAAACAGGGCCCTGACCGATTTTGCAAAAAATAAATGGTTCTTAGTTTAAAAAAAAGAAACAAAACACAAGCGTATTTCGCAGCGATTCGCGACTGATACGTTCTAGTGAAAGTAGACTTAGCAACATAATAATTCCATTTTGCTTTCTACACTACAACAGGCCGTGTGTATCGAACACGCGTACACTCTCACGTGATAAGCAGAGGTTCAGGCGACAGACATAAACCGTATCGGGTTTAATGAGCCATTTACTATAATTATGGCATTAAAGTTCTCAAGTTAAATTTATATGAAGGGTGTAAAACACCTCTTCACGAATCCGAAAGGAACTTATTTTCCCCATCATTGCGATCATTTTTTTGTTCTACACCATACCTGGGAACCTTCTAGTTACGGAGATATGGGGGTCAAAGTTACAACTTTTTGACAAATTTTTTTTTGTAAGATTTTAACTTTAAACACCTCCACGACCCCCGTCCTATTCAATCCATTCATCAGCACAATGTTTTAAGTGCGTTACATTGTGTTCTACCACAAATCATGATATATAACCTCAAAAAAAAAAGTTGTTTCCCAGCAATATTTTTTGCGTAAAGTTACTTAGTTTGATGTACAGCATGCTTGGTTAACGGCTTTGTGATGAGGTGGTTTACACCTTATTTATTTATTTATTTATTTAACAATTTATGTACACACTAAATATAGAGAAGAAGAAAGGAACAGAAAATAGTACAAAGCATAAAGCACCTTGTAGATGTTTGGGGTAACTGTTCTAGGTGTTGCCCTAAATTACGAAAATATAGGTTGTAAACAGACTTCATCAAGCCGTCAACCAAGCATTCTGTACATCAAACTGAGTAACCCTCTGCGCAGTTTTTTTTTCTGGTAAACTACTTTTTTTTTGGGTAAAATCACATTTTGTGGTAAAACTCAGTGTACCGCAGCCAACACATTGTGCTGATGGATGGAGTGAGAAGTAAACGGGTCATGGAGGTATTTTTAAAACATTAAAAAATTGATTTCAAAACAAAATATGTGATAAAGTTGATACTTCGACCCCCAATATCTCCATAACTAGAAGGTTCCTAGGTATGGTGTTCAACAAAAAATATCGCAGTGACGGGGAGAACAAGTGCCTTTCTGCTTTATAACATGATACTTGTATTTCCCTAAAGGAGCTTGTAGTTAAATAATAACATCTATACTTATATACGTAAATATAAATATTTTATATATATACAGGGTATCTCATTCAAATCGGTCAGTATGGGAAAGTCTGAAACTATAAGAGATACGAAGATCTGTTCTGAGGAACTATGTCATCAATTTTAATAAACTCCGTCGACTACGCTTTTTAGGGGGAATATAAAGTGTTTTAAGGTTATGTTATATTAATCGGTATTTCTCAGGAATGGTGCATTATCTTTTCATGAGAGCTGTGCCACTGGGCAAAAGGGACCCCTCCTTCCCTCCACACCGCGTAAGTTGACTACCATCGCATGCATTTCACGAAAAATAATGCGTTTTGTTGTAAGCAGTATGTTCATTTGACAATAATTCGAGACTTTACAATATCGCTAGAGATATTACAATATAACGTATTTGACAATTTTACGGTAATTTTATACATATAAAGTATTATAAAGCAGAAGAGTTTGTTTGTTTGTTTGGTTGATCGCGCTAATCTCTGGAACTACTGGTTCAAATAGATGTTTTTATTTGTGTTGGATAGTCCATTTATCGAGGAAGGCTTTAGGCTATATAACATCACGCTATGGACATGAGGAGTGGAGCAGGAATGAAAAATGTCGCAAAAACGGGGATTTTTTTCCTTTCGTTTTTCTCTCTTATGTGACGCAGACGAAGTTGCGTGGGTCAGCTAGTCATCAGATAAAGGTTGGTCTGCGGATGGGTGACCACTCATTACCGCTTCAACAATAATTCACTTATTTAAACAAATAAGTGAATTATTGTTGAAGCGTATTGATTATTTCAATTAAGATTCTATTGTAAATACTTATTGTTCTATTTGATAATGTTTTGATTTTCTGAGGAACAAATAATTTATATGGTAATATGTTTTTGTACCTACAACTTCAGAATAAAAATGTTTAAATGGCTGTTGATTCTTGAACAAGACATTCTTACGTAAAAAACATTTATAACACATTTGCTCGTAAAGGGTCTCTTATTTCACCAATTTCAATATCGTAATGTATCTCATTACTTACTTGTGCGGTAATGTAAAGTAAATCGCACGGTTTATCAGGATGCTCCGTCTCAAACGAACGGTACTTTTTTAAATCTTAGCAAAGAGTTTTTACATCAGAAAAGTGGTCAACATTTTCTGAATAAAATTGACTTTGGTAGATAAAATATACTAAATAAACATTTAATTATTTAATTTAATTTATTTTGACAATAAAATACAAACATTTATCTGTATCAAAACACAAAAATATTTATTTACTTAATTAGTAATACAGGCTGTTTTTTGTGCATTTGCCTTAAAAAAAGCGCTGATAAACGCGCGCAAAAATTATTCCGCGTGCTTTTTCTTTTCGCTGTATTGTTTTATTTATTTCCTCGCAAATATGTTATAAAACGTCGTATGACATACGTGCGCTTTGATAATTACAGCCTCTGCTTTCTTTTAGCCCTCGCCTACGGCTCGGGCAAGCAATGTCGCCTCGGCTATAATTTTCAACTTACCGCACTTATTGTAGATACTGTTTTGTGGTTTAATTAATCAAGTTTTACTATTCATTATACTATCCTTAACCCCGTCCTTCTTATACTTACCCGTCAGAAAGGAAGTGTAATCTTTCATTAGTCCCGAAGGCGAGAATAGTTTTTTATCATTTCTAAGTACCTACTTAAAATCCAAATCCCGGGACTCTAGGAATATCCATATTATTCTAACATATGACAAGAACATAAAACAGCTCTACCTATTCCGATGTATGCTCATTACATAGCGAGTTTCCTCTGTGCCTCAGAAAGCACATTTAGTCGCTGGTCTCGGCTGTCATTTGTAGATCTCTGGCAATCGTTACAGGTGGTCTAAAAGTGGTCTAAAAGTCTGACAACCAGTCTTACTAAGGGGTATCAGAATATCAGCGCTGTGACGTTTTTCTTTTAAATGTTACAGCACCATGCTGAGATAGGAGCCTTTTGGTCTTGTACAGGACAAATTCTGTTTTGTATTTTGTTTGTTTTTTCTTATGATTTTTTTTTATTTTTTATTCTCTCATTATGTTTACTTTAAACTAGTGTTATAGTCACAATTTTACCATAAATGCTTTTTCTTTCTTTCTTTCTTTCTATCGTATTGCCTAGTACTAACTGGATTGTGGAGGTCAGATAGGCAGTCGCTCCATGTAAAATACTGGTGTTCAGCTGCCTTGGGTAGACTGGAAGCCAATCTTGACATAGTTGGGAAAAGCTTATTCAGATGATGACCTGTGTTTCCCTAAAGGTACATCAAGCTGTTAGTTTCGCTGGGTAGTTCAATTTGACCCCATTAAAAGGGGTGTAATTGTAATGGATGGGAATATTAAGTTTTACCATGAACTTACACTGACACTTCCAATTCAAATAATTTATTAAAGATCATAGGTTCATAAGATGTTGTGATAAATACAAGTGTCCGCCATTGAGGCGTACTAAACTCATGGCACAAGTGCGGTACAGAAATACATCATCATCATCATCATCTCGTCTTCCGGTTCGCGGTCGCCACTCCAGAACTTTTCGGCCCCATCGGCCATCCGTTCTGCGAGCAATGTGCCCTGCCCACTGCCACTTAAGTTTAGCAATTCTTCGGGCTACGTCGGTGACCTTGGTTCTCTTGCGGATGTCTTCATTTCTGATTCGATCACGCAAGGAAACTCCGAGCATAGCCCTCTCCATTGCCCTTTGGGTGACTTTAAGCCTTTTGATAAGGCCCATTGTGAGCGACCACGTTTCGGTCCCGTATGTAATCACTGGCAACACACACTTGTCATAGACTTTCGTCTTGAGACACTGCGGTAAGTTGGACGAGAAGATACCGCGCAGCTTCCCGAACGCTGCCCAGCCGAGTCGGATTCGACGATTGACCTCGATTGACAGAAATACAATATAATACAATCAAATTTAGATAAAATTAGAATTCAATACTTACATTAAATTTGTCATGCAGTACATTATTATTAAATTACACCTTCTGTGATTTTCAACTATTGTGAGCTGCCAATATTCGAAAAGATAAAATAGAGTTTCCGTGAATCGTTTTGTCGACTCTTCTCCAAAGATAGTTAAGTTTAAAAAGCTGTCGGGATCTAGAAGGAAGATTCCTCTCCTCTCCTATTTTTGCTGTGCTCTACAGAGGTTATAATGATCTCATTATAGTTTAAGCCATCATCTAGTTCAGGATGTGGAATGCAATCAATTATTGGTTAGTAAAACAACCAAATCGAACACCCACTTTTGTAGTCATCATCATCATCATCATTTCACTCGAAAGACGTCCACTGCTGGACATAAGCCTCTCCCAAGTGTCGTCACATTGACCGGTTCCTTGCGACTCGCATCCAGCGGATTCCCGCAACCTTCACCAGGTCATCGGTCCACCTAGTGGGTGGTCTTCCAACGCATCGTCTTCCGGTTCACGGTCGCCACTTTTCAAGTTAAATAAAATAATCAAAATTGACCACGACGCTTGCGCAGCCATTTCAAATCATTCATTTCAAATTTCTACCACCAAAGTTTACTAAACTTCCAAATTCCGGGTTCTGTATCAAATTATGTAAGTACAAAACAAACTCCGGTAAAAGCTTTCCGTCTGCTTTCGTTAATAAATACGGAAGGAAAATGGAATTATTGTAGCTAAGGATTTACCTTTTGCGTTTGTTTTTATGTAATTGTGTTAGAAACCTCGTTTTGTTTCCTTTTTAGACGGTGGACAAGACTTTAATCTACCTCATTTGGAAAACTGGCTTTGTATTTTAATGAATGGACTGCTATTTAAGTATTTAGGTAACTATCTTATCATCATCAACCTAGCCTTCTCACTGCATGCAGCTGAATACTAGGATTTTACGTGGAGCGACTTCCTATCTGACCTCCACAACCCAGTTGGTACTGCGTAATACAATACACCTTGAAAAGACTGGTTGTCAGACTATCTGTTACGACTGTCAAAGATCTACAAATAAGAGCCGGCACCAACAGTTTAACGTGCTTTCCGAGGCACGGAGGAAACTCGGTGTGTTAGAGTGGTCACCTGTCCACCGACCAACCTAGGCAAGCACGGCTTAACCAGAAGATGCTGTTATTATTTAGCCACCTACCCAGTACAGTCAGATATAGGTATAAGAGGCTTGGAAAACACTTTCATCATCATCTACAGCCTGACTCTGACTTCACCCACTGCTGTATATAGGTTTCTCTATGCGTGTGACAAGCTCCACGTTCTTGTGCCAGCCTCATCCAGAACACAAAAAAAACGGTGCAAGAAGTGAAAACAAAAAGAACACAGGCCACGCCCTGTCGTAGCACTGCTACGGGTTGTGCCCCGCGCACACCTACGTGGCGCTACGCCGTAGCGGATCGGATACGAGTGCTACGAAAAGCGTACGTGGCGGTCACGCGAGTTTTGTTCACCCAAAGTGTTCAACGCGCATAAAGAAGTTTTTACTTACTTACGTGAATACTTAACTGAAATGTTATGGATTTCCTTATGGAAAATTTCAATCCAGTGTCCTATTTGGAGCTCAAAAACAAGATTTCCTCTCTTAACAGTTGCACTCGCAATAACGAACTAATGAGCTGATCAATTAATGACATTTATAGTATTCATTTACAGAATAATATAATAATGAATATTGCTGGACATTAACACACAGTGCCATCTAGTGCCACACTAAGCAAGGCTTGTGTCGTGTACAACAGTTGATATACTATACCTTTTTAGTTTGTAAATGCATACTTATTATACATATAAACATCCATGACTCGGAGACAAGTGTCCGTGCTCATCACACAGACATTTGCTCCTAACGGGATTCGAACCCAGGACTCTTAGAACGGAAGGCAGCCTCACTACCACTACGCCATTCGGGTCGTCATCAGAATGGTATAGAAATCAGAATAGTACCTACACTTATATTTCGTCAGTTACGTTTAAGTCCCATGTAATAGGGGCGGGCCTAATGCCATCAACCGTGCACAAATCCAGACTCTGTGACTGCTACTAAGAAATTCCTGATGGAAAGCCCAATTACAAATTGCTCGACCCGGGTATCGAAACCCACGACCTCACGCTCAGATGTCGTGATTGCGACCACTAGACCAACAAGGCAAACACCTCAACTTAAATCAATATTAATAGGGAACCCTAAAAAATACTTGTTAAATAATAATGGTCTTAGCGAGCCGACTTTGAAAGATTTTCCCAAAATAATACGCACCGTCGAGAAATTAATGGCAGACTGTTATTTTTTCCTTTGTTTTGATGTTTATTTCGAGTTCTTAATGTAAATAATGAATTGGTAATTGTTTCTTCCAAAAATACGGAGTTTGTAAGATAAGTATACAAAGTGAATATTATATCACGGCGTAGGTAGTCCTATAATAATACTACGCTATAGAATATCTTGCTGTAAACTACGTATTACCTCATGATCTGCGTAGTCTCATGCCAGCTATATTGGGGTCGGCTTCCAGTCTAACCGGATGCAGCTGAATACCAGTATTTTACATGGAGCGACTGCCTATTTGACCTCCGCAACCCAGTTAGTACTGGATAAAACGATATACCTTGGTAAGGCTAGGTCAGACTTTTGGTCCCCTGTCATTAACTTGCCCCATATTTCAGGGGTTGTAAACAACTGTCGAAATATAGGTATACACTGCACACCCACCCCTGCCTGTGTCCCTGCCTAAATAGTGTATATTTTTTTTAATGGATCAGATGTTGAAAACTGCGCAGACCACGGACTTATTGTGCGAGACGGACAAAAAGTCTGCGACAAATGAGAATGACCAAAAATGTATGGGCTCTGGTCCAAAAAAAAAACTGCTGCCCCCAGGGTTGACTCCATTGTGGGTTAACTTATAATGTTGGACTTACTATGTGTGCCAATGTGCATCAAATTCTAACCCACAGTTACAGACTAATTCAACAATTTTGAATGTGCAAGTGAATGTGCTACTTTTTTTCAAGTTTACGTTTTAGCTAATATCTATGATTCCGTGGGACAGATTTTTTCAGTTCCATAGAAGAAAATTAAGCTTTTGAACCAGTCTTTCGAATGAGCTATCTAGTAAATCTGGGGGCAGAACTTTTCTTTTTTTTCTTCAAATTTTGGTCCACTTTGGTCATTCTCTTTTTGTGTCTTTAATTGTGTTTCACTACTTTTTTGACCTTTTTTGTCGACTAAAGGCGATCAGTAGAAGCCTTTCCATCAGTAGATCCTTATAGTGGACAAAAACGTAGTGAAACACAATTAAACACGCAAAATTTGTCGCAAACTTTTTGTCCGACAATACGTCCGTCGTCTGCGCAGGCCCTAAAGGAGACAATAATTATTATGATGAAACACTTTTCTCATTTGCTTGTACTAAGTGAAAAAGCACAAAAACAAGATAGATATTAAATTAATCTAATTGGGGGCGTGGGCCACAGGTACCTCGACCCCGGGGGGTCTAAGCCACTGACCCAATACAGGCATGATGTAACGACAAACATCGCTCGACCCAAAAAAAATATAATCAATTTTAGTTCCAAAATTAATATGTCTAGACTTTTCGAGGCCACAATGTAGTATGCCTAAAACATAATAGATGTAAAATGTTTATACTCTCACGTACATACACAAATGGCTAGTTTATACTATGCCTAGGAATAAACTACCCTCACCTGGGTCGTAAAGCGTAAGTAAGTGACTATGTCGGGCGCAGCTGTGCCCATACGACGCATTGTCGGTTACTGCCCATAAAATCAAATGTCTGCAAACTTAGAGGGAAACTAGCGACATCTATAATATTGTTCTAAAGATAAACTGTCAAAAATGACATAACGATTAAAAAAAACATACGGTGCAGTTGTTTTTTTTTAATTTTCACAATCAGAACACGTTATAAAACACTAGCGGACGTCACGCGGTTTCACCCGCGTTGTTCCCGTTCCCGTGGGAATACGGGGATAAAATGTAGCCTTTGCTACTCAGGGTGAATGTAGCTTTCAAGTGATGAAAGCATTTTTTAAATTGGCACAGGAGTTTTTGAGTTTATTCATTACAAACATACACACATATAAATGTTTCCTCTTTATAATATTAGTGTAGATATGGAAACGGGTATTTATCGCTAACTACACTAGTGAACTGCTCGTAGCGTACTGGGATCGGCTACGAGTGCTTCAAAAAGCGTACGTGACGGCCACGCGAGTTCCACGATTTTTGTTCACTCGAAAAGTGCTCAACGCGCCTAAAGAAGTTCTCACTTCAACAAAGTTGACAGTGCTACAATGACGCTTGAATGACTTTGTCTGTGAAGGAGTAAATGATACATGAGCAACATGGATACAACGGTTGACAGGGGAGAATGAAAGGAACGTGGTGCGTCGACTCAAGTAACATTCGATAGGTGCAGAAAGATGATAATTAATGACATAGGTCACAGTTGGTAAACATTTCAAAAAAATTCTGTGGAATTTGAATTTGAAAACAAGATGGCGCTGATAGTTCCTATAACAGCCGCGCACCAAATTAACGATGCATACTTTACCAGACGAACTGTCATATATTGCGTACTTAAAGATTGAAAAAATATGTAGTTCGAAATTTAAATACAGCAAAATTCTTGGAAGTGAGATTTCAACACCGCGCAATCTCGTTTTTAAAACTCGCCTACAAATACTAGTAAGCTGTTTTATCAAATCAGTTTAAAATTATCCACCCACGTAAGTAATTTCACAAGGTAGGTATGCACACCCACCTTTAGCTGGTAATGTTGAACTTCTATGAAATGGGAAGCTAACAAATTATTAAAGACACAATAAAAACGAACGACGAATCAAGTGAATACCGAGAATCTCCTAATAGAAATATCTATAATAACGCCTTTGCCTGGAGCCCTGAGACAGTTAGACGGGGTCGCGGCAGACCGAAGAAAAGATGGCGGGACGCCTTGGATGGCTTTCTCGTTAATTGGCGAGAAGAGACGCAACACCGAGAAAAGTGGAAGGAATAGGGGGAGGCCATTACCCTGGAGTGGGACAGCTCAGGCTTATAAAAAAAAGCGCCCTTGCCAACTGAAACCTTAAACTAAGTTTCAGGTCGTAGGTGCGGGCCTGTGGACGCTGAGCTATGGGCTAGCTCGTCCGTCCGTCTAATGACGACAGGCCGTGTCGACCAGACTAGAGTGTTCCACGCGCGCCGAACAAGAGATGTCAGCAGAAAGGAAGGGGTCCGCAAGAGCCGATGCCTGCCGGGGCTGCGAGACTGTTCGAAAGAGATACCGCTGCCCCTGAACACAAAAGGCTAAGAAGGAACTTGGATGGCTTTTAGTCAGTAAACATCTGACACTTCCTTCCGACCAACGTTCAACAGTCTAAACAATCACTGAAATCTCATCTTCATCGGATTTCTCAGATTCATTGAAATTTTTCAGAGATTGAAAGTTTTCGACGGAACTCACCTCACGCGGGAGGGAGGGGGAGTACATCTTGCCCCCTAGTACCACTCCCATGAAAACATATACACGGTTTTATTTTACTCTTATTATTCAAGAAAATAGTATTTTGAGAAAGAAGAAGATACCATACTGTTATGAAATAGGACGTAAGTAAATTAGAATCCGTTATTTGACGTGCTAAATGCTTTTGATTTTTGCTATTTGTGTTCATTACTCGTGATTGTACTTTTAGATACATATCTGCCTACCCCATCGAGGATATCACAAGTGTCATGTTATGTTTAAATGAAAATATGAGGTTCTCTTCCTATTTTCATATTAAATCGTGTTATTACCTTGCGTACGGTATAATTAAACTGCCCCATTATTCTGTAAACACATTTACGTAACCCAACATGTAATAAAGATGCTGTTATAATAAAATTAATGCGTCCAATAAAACCAGACCAAACGAAGACATAAACGCGTTTATAGCAGACATTAGGGTATTTATTGTCTTGGGTAGTGCGGGAAAAGTCCGGTAGGTGGCGTTGTTCTAAATTATTGCTAACTGTTGGACATGATGGTTCAGGAAAATGTCCAGAGATGTCGCTACTTTAATGTGTTTCGTTAAGAATATTTATTTTTATAACCGTGTATTTGATCGAATGAACTAGTACCTTTGCAGTGATACTTACTCACAAAAGTTCAATGCAATTGTTTGTATTGTCTATGTCTACCCTGATTGCGGAACGCCGCAAAGGCAACCTTTCCTGCTCTACTTAGTTTTGGTATCCGAGAATTGAACATCTATTTATTCGGAAAGGTAATAAAAGATTAGAGTATCAAAAGCACGTGGAATTTATTTATATAGTCTAAACTTAAACGATGGGATAGTAAGGCGAGTCGAGCACGAAGCAGTTGTTGTTCTTGGCGGACATGAGGATGTATCCGTCTTCTCCCCAGTTCTCTCCCCAGGAGTTCTTCACCAGCCAGTAGTCTTCTCCGTCGCGGACGCCGTAGCCGACGATCGTCACGCCGTGGTTCGGGTATGAATCGTCACTGGAAATTGAAAATTTGTTAAGAAGCCGCCCCAAATGGATGTGATGGGATGAACTTGACTCAATTTGCTTTGTCCTGCACTGGACTGGAACACTAGCGCATGCACTATAAAGGGTGAAGAAGAAGTAAAGATCAAACTAAAGTAACTTTACTCAAAAAATGTTGCTGGGAAACTACTTTTTTTTGGGCTAAAAAAACATGTTTTGCTGTAGAACTCAATGTAACACACTCAACACATTGTGCTGGTGGATGGATTGAATAGTATTGGGTCGTGAAACTGTTTAAAGTAAAAAACTACATTAAAAACATGAATTAAAAAGAAAAAGTTGGAACTTTAACCTCCAATATTTCTGTTACAACTAGAAAGTTTGCAAGTATAGTGTACAATAAAAAATATCGTTATATCGGGGAGAACAAGTGTTTTTGGCTTCACACACACAGGTGCACTCTCTCTTGCTTCAGCCTTATCGACTGATCGGACGTCAACTGCTCAATAGTACAGAATACTTTCCAACGGAAATCATCAGGCAGTCCACTAGATGCTGACAATGGTGTCGATTCTGTTGTGCACAAACTAAACTTAATTTAGGCTATTTCTATCTTTTTCTGTCTAATAGAACGAGAAAGAGACGGACGTAATTTAGAGCTGTCAAATTTAATTCGAACTAATATTTCCATACAAATGAAGGGTGCACGTAAAAACAGGTCGACTAAAAACACGGTGAAGCGCAAAGCATAAACTAGTTTGACATTTCTAACTTAGTTGATAGCTATTGCCGTCCTTTTCTCGCACTGCCTTTTAGTAAAAGATAGCAATAGCCTAAATTAAGTTAAGTTTGTGCACAACAGAATCAACACCAATGGCTACTCCTTACTTGATGAAAGCAATGATGATGGTGTCTCAAAAAATATTGATAACGACTTACCAGGAGAAAACATAAAAGGGACCATTGAAGTGGTGCTGCATCAGTCTGCTGGCGTGAATGACAACAGTAACAGAGTCTTACATGAAGACAGCTATTATGATGATGATCGTCAAAAAAATATTGAAAATGATGTCTTACCAGGAGATCATAGAAGGGTCCACTGAAATGATGCTTCATCTGTCTACTGGCGTAGACGACATTTGTGACTGAGTCGTACATGAAGAGAGTTATGTTGACGATGATATTGATGAAGTCTTACCATTCAAAGTCGTAGAACAGTCCACTGGAGTAGTGCTTCATCAGCCTGCCGGCATGGATGGCGACGGTGGCAGGGCCATACTTGTAGATGGTCAGTTTCAAGGCGTTAGGGTTGCGCGGGGTCACTCGGGAGAACCCACGGAGCTTGTACGTATTGGTCATGTTTTGGATATCACAGTAGCCGTCCTGCGAACAGTCATAATGTTGGTATTAGAATCAATCATATGTGTAATTTTTTTGTTTCTCTATTATGAGGGCCTTATCACTGATAACATTCGCTATATGAGATGAACAGTACGAAAGTGTTATTTAAATTATTTGTCTTAAATTTTTGAAAAAGAATGTTCTTAAAATTGAACAATAATTACGAATTTGAAATTACTAAACTACAACAATTTTAAAATGATAATCTTAGGCCACATCTTCCCGTGTGTACGACAGATTGTGTACCGAAAATAACCACGATGTGGAGCCCTGATACAGCGGGAAGGTGACTTTGTAGTGAGTTTGCAGGACAAGCTGGATAAAACAACGACCAGTAGTGAACATTGGCCTTAGATTAAAAAGATTGGAAGGGAAGAGGCCTTTGCCAATCATTAGGATCAAGCTAAAATCTTAAACTTGAGATAAGCGGATCACGGTATCAGTGGATAGAACTCGCCGTGATCCAAGGCTGATTCAATCTTACACCGCGATCGGTGGACGCAAACCAGTCTTAGGACTTACATTAGCCGTGTAAAGACCGTATTCCTCCTCAGTTGGGACGCCGTGTGCGAGCACGTACTTCATGGCTCCATCCAGAGTTCCTCCGTTGCAGCCTAAGTTGTCGTAGCTGCAAATAAGTTTGAATTGTTCATTAGTCTAAATATATCGCGTTGAGTATTTTTGATGAAGTTATAACTACGATGAATCAGTGGAAATCGGTCGAGACTTGGGTACAGATTATTTGCAGCATAACATGCAATGCAACACGCAATTTGAAATGTTGCACTTGTCGAGAAGATTCAAGGAGTGCATGATAAAGTGACCACTAATTGGGGAGAATAGATGAAAACCACGTGCAACAACCCGAAGTTAAACCCGAAATTGATTAATTACATTATCATTGAAAACATACTAAGAAAAAATTAAGAAAGCCTTCATTCTTATTTGGTACTAGCCCACGCAACTTCGTCTGCGTCACATTTTGACATAATACAACATTGCACACCCCCATAACTTATTAGCGTGATAAATATAGCCTATGTTTTTATCCAGGTTGAAACATGTCTCCTTGGCAAATATCATTTCAATCCAGTCAGCCATTTAGGTCAAGTTCACCAAAAAGATGACGGTCTGATTATCTAAAAACAGCTGTTTAAAAAACATTTTTGTAGGAGAACATGTCCCTTAAACAGCTGTTTTTAGATACACATACCGTTATCTTTTCGGTGAAGATGGACCTTAGTCGTGAAAAGGTAGCAAACAGACAGACAGACCCAGAGTTACTTTCGAAATTATAATAATAGTATGGAAGTATGGATAGTATGGATTAGTCTCTGTGCAAGTTTTTTTTATTAAAAGATATGTCTTAAATTAAACAGACAACACTTCAAAATGCGATAAAATTATCAATGTAACCTTTTTCCGGGATTAGTTTCTAAACTAACCCCTGAAAAATCTATCTGAGTTAAGTAACCTAGTTTCTAAGCAGGGCTAGTTTAATCAGGCCTGTGGACGGCTAGCTATGGGCTAGCTAGCCGTCCGTCCGTCTAATGACGACAGGCCATGTCGACGGCGCGTACGTGTTCTACGCGCGCCTCAAAGAGATAGCAGCATAAAGGTAGGGGAGATACCGCGGCCGCGGAACATAAACGGCGAGGACGGAACATGGGTGGGTTTTAATCAGTAAAAGTCTGATACTCCTCTCGCTCCGCCCAGAGTGGGACAAGTTATTTGATGACTTCCCAAACCAAAAAAAAAAGATAGTTTTCCATTCCAACTCACCCCCAAGCACAGTCCACAAGAGACTGCTCGCTCAAGTCCAGGAGCCTGTCACCGTTGATCCTGGCGACGGCGCCCTCTACGGCAGCTGTGGTGCAGAAGGCCCAACAAGACCCGCAGTGACCCTGGTCTGGACAAATGGACAACATTAATGCAATTGTAAAAAGTAGGAGATAATGTATTCAATCAAAAGCGTCAAGGTAGCCCCACCAAATTCTAATTTTCTAAAGGTCCATTGAATGACTTTTTTATGAAATTGTTGTTCAATCGGGCTTTACGAACTTCGAGGGTTGTATAGATGTTTTTGATGTTTATGATTCTGTAACTACATACTTCTTGCAAATTGCAAAAATCGTAAGGAAACTTGAATTTCGCGGGCTGCCGTGGAGCCTCCGCCTTAATCAGGAGTCAGTCAGATATATTTCGCGATGATAGGCAACGAGAGAACCTCCTCACCGATACGACAGAAAATATACCACTACTGCGACCCCAAGTTGTGCTGTAGAAATAATATGTAAATTTTGGGTCACGAACTATCCCAAACACAGTTCCAGAGGTGGAGCCTCTTTCAGGATTCCTTACCTCCTTTCTCGCCCATCCTGCATATCCAGCAAGAAGGTGCCTTTCAAGATTTCAACGAACTAAATGATATTCTCGCAGAACGGATGGCTGATGGGGCTGAAAAGTCCTGGAGAGGCAGCCGCAAACCTGAAGACATTGCGTTGGAAGACCTCCCACTAGGTGGACCGATGACCTGGTGAAGGTTGCGGGATTCCGCTGGACGCGAGTCGCACGGGACCGGTCAATGTGGCGACACTAGAGGGAGGCCTATGTCCAGCAGTGGACATTTTTTGGCCGAAATGATGATGATGATGAAAAAAGATTTGCAGGTGGCTGGAAATTAACACGTAAAGAAGAAGAAAAAACCATCAGTCTTATAAATACTTGTACAAACTTACTCTTAACAGGAGTAACAGCTCCCTCCAACCTCAGGTCGTAGCTCTCAGGAAGTTCATCCACCAGCTGATCGATCTCTTCCAAGGAGTGAGGGAAGGGCATCATGTCGGGGTATTCGTGCTTGGAGGCGAAGGTGCCGGTCAAGTAATTCAACTCATCATCGGTCTTGTCGGAGAAGTCGTTCAGCTCGACTCTGAAGCCAAGGTTCTTGCGGTTGTGGTTCTCGACCATCCTGGATTTTTAGGAAATTTTAATGAGTATCGGTTAGGTATCGGGAAATAAAGAAAACTTTTTAAATGTCCTAGTCATTTGACGAACCGAATGGCGTAGTGGTAGTGCGGCTGCCTTACGTTCTTAGGGTCCTCGGTTCGAATCCCGGTAGGAGCAAATTAAAGATACAAATTTTAATAAAGAGCTGTAAACAATAGGCTGTGGGCACAATTTATAGTTTCTTTCATTTCGTTTAGAGATCCCTCTTAACTGCTTTCTCAGGTATCAAAACCAAGTTTAAAAGCCTTACCTCCAGTTTTCCTCAAAGAGCTTCTTCCTCATCTGATGCTCCTTGTCCTGATACTGCTTGCCGTGGTGGGTGGTGTACAGTTCGAAGGCCAGGTCCAGCTCAGAGGGCAGGTCGGGGTGGAAGAACTTTATGTCCTTGTGGAAGTCCTTGCCAAGCCAGAAAAATTCGCAGTCGCCCTCTGGAATTTTGATCAATGGGTTTAGTAAGTGCCTGGAAATGTCAGTAAGTAGTGGTGGCTCATTGGTAGTGACTTGGACTTACGCCTGGAAACACGAGGGTTCAATCCCAAGCAGACGTATAAACTTGAGTCTAGACTGTGTCGGGTGCAATTTTGTATGGACTCACACCCCTTGATCTATCCGTCTCTCTCGCGCACGTCTGCAGATGAGTGCGAGTGAGAAGGACGTATAGATCCGAATATACGGACGAAGCGTCAGAGAGTAGGGCCTGGGACCCGGCACGGTCTAGTCTGCGTCATCCTTTATATCGTGCCATTTATTTCATCACTGCTCTCAAAACGGTGAAGGAAAACATTGTGAGGAAACTGGTATAGTGGTATGTCCTTGAGCCTGACGGTCGCGTATGACTTTACATTGTGTTCTATATATCACCATTATACTGCGACGTCAGAGGCGACCGACCCTCAGTGCGACAAGAATTCAGGCCTTACACTTTGTAACATCTGAAATCTGACACAACTATTTAGAATCTTAATATGAGATGAAGTTATTGTTATAAATTGTCACTTTTTATCCTATAATGATTATTTTGAAGCGGTCATTTTAATCCCAACAAATCAAATCATTTTTTTTTTTACCATCATCGACAGTGACGTCCTCCGCGGAGACGCTATCGGAGTAGTCGAAGTAGTTGACGATGACGTGCGACTCCACCTCACCCTTGTCGTAGTTGTATGTCTTGGTCACTTGTCTACAGAAAAAAAAAATACATTAATAAATTGAAATATATCTATTTCAAAATAATAACTTTTTACTGAATTAATAAATATGAAGACGATATGACACTTAATACGAAAAACGAAACATATTTATAAAATTTTTGACTGTGTGTCTGTTTGTTGAACTTTGGCTAATCTCCGAAACGGCTTGTCCGATTTTGCTTGAGATATCTGCTGTAATTAGGAGTTACTTATGCTACTTTTATTTTCGAAAAACGATTAGGGTTCCGGGCAAAAAATATTAACACATCATTCCCAGAAACTTGAAATTTTGACTAATTGCTTGCACTCCCACACCGGTGCGATAATAATGAACAAAACCACTTACTGGACAGGAAGATCGATGCCGGAGTCAGTCTTGAAGACGTACAGCGTCGTCTCCCGGACTAGCTTTTCGTCATACTGATCAGTGCTGGACCAGACGTCAACCACCTTGTCGTACAGAGTCATGGTCTGACCTGGGGGCAGAAAATCACGTCTATGATCTCTATTGAAAAAAAGTCTTTCAGAACTGCAGATAGAAGTGAAAACTAAGTAATCTATGTAAGCTACGAATTGTGCCCAGCACACGCCTAGCCGATCCGCGCCGATCCGCACTGATCAGCGCTGATCCCAGCCGATCCGCTTTGATCCCAGTCGATCCGCGCCAATCCGCTAGGACGTACCACCACGCCATTCCGTAGCGGATCGGCTACGAGTGCTACGAAGCTTTAAGTGACGGTCATACGAGTTCCATGATTTATGTGCACCGAAAAAGTGCTCAACGCGCCTAAAGAAGTTTTCACTACAGAAACAGTTGCAAGGGTCGATTTTCAAGGTTAAGTTTCGTTTCCCTAGGTCGGTCGGTAGACTGATTGCCAACCATCACATACGCAGTTTAATTTCATCTGTGCCTCCTCAAGAAAGGAGGTATTCCTCAGAGCGCACCTATTGCTAAGCGCAACCATCTAAGCGCAACTAAATCATTCCTCAGAGCGCAACCATTAGTTGCGCTCAAACATTTAAATTAAAAATATTTGATGTTTATTCCTCAGAGCGCAACCATACGTGATAAAAAAGAGAGGGGTATGATGTATTCATACATTATTCGATCGATAGACAGTTTTAAATAATTTTTTTTTAGGATCGGAAATCATCACATGACTTCTCCCACTCTGGGCGGAGCGGGAGGGAGTGTCAGACTTTTACTGACTAAAACCCATCCATGTTCCTTCCTCGCCCTTTATGTTCCGGGGCCGCGGTATCTCTTTCGAATAGGCCCGCAACTGTTTAAGGAGGTCACGTTAAGCTGTTGGTCCCGACTGTCATTTGTCGATCTTTGACAATCCCAAAAGTTTGACAACCAGTCTTACAAGGGGGAATAGTATTATAACCCAGTACCAACTGGGTTGTGGAGGTCGGATAGGCCTATGCTTCAACAAAGTGATTCTATAATATATTTGCTTACTAAGTTATGGACTCAAAAAGATAAAAATTAGAACTTTCGTATTTTCTAACTGCACCATTCGTCTTGTTTGCACAGTCGCTAAGTACTGCTAAGCATGAGAATCTCGGTTCGATTGCCAAGTTGGACACAGAGTTATTTGGTTTTTCCATTAGACATTTCTTTGCAATAACCCGGATTTTAGAATCGTGGGCAGTTTATAGATGAAGGCTCGCCTAAGATATTACATAAGATTTAAGAGCCCTCTTACAGTCCACTAGCGCCGCCAATCGAAAAAATGTCATAACTCGTAAATAGAATCAAAAATACAAAATGTGGTCTATTATTACTGTAGAAAAGGCAATAACGTAATTTTATAACACCTTATCAACACTTGAAATATAGCTGTTTAGCTAAATCGTGCATTCAAAACATAAACGGCCGTTTTTGTTACAAATGCACGATTTAGCTAAACAGCTATATTTCAAGTGGTGACAATGTGTTATAATAGTTATTTGTTATACAAGAGTGCAAAGTTGTTTTTTAACCGCGTGCTCAATTTTGATAACCGAGCAAGCGAAAGATTCTGAAATTGAGTCACGAGCGAAGCGAGTGATTCAAATCTTAGAATCTTGAGCGTTAGCGAGGGAATCAAAAGAGCACGAGGTGAAAAATCTTTGCACTCGAGTGCAACACGT
The DNA here is from genome assembly GCA_916618015.1 of Xestia c-nigrum. Lineage (NCBI taxonomy): Eukaryota > Metazoa > Arthropoda > Insecta > Lepidoptera > Noctuidae > Xestia > Xestia c-nigrum. The sequence goes on along the minus strand of OU745248.1, from coordinate 25,629,157 downwards.
AACTTTTCATCCCACCTCAACGAGGAAATGAATAAACGCAATAAAAATTGCGCATTGTTAACAAATTCAGTTAATTCTGTTGGCGTCAAATAAACTTCCTCGTCGCTAGATAATGAGTGGTCATTATAGATTTTTCACTTGTTTTCAAGTTGGATTCCTTGTTTTTAACCTAAGGTGTTAACAATATGACGTGAAAGAAAATGGCGCGCGCAAAATATATTAAAAAAGTACACCAAGAAGGTTCCGAGTCTGAGTTCTTAACAAATTAAAAAAAAAAAATATGATAAATTCGGCACCATAGAGGTAGAACTAAATAGGTTTAATTAATGATGTTTTGAATTCACATGCTTAGTGCACACTATGTTCTAAATTCAAATTTACTTTACCCTCATGACGATAAAAACGGCTTTTGCACTCAGTTATCGAAGAGCAAAAATACTCTTTCCGAGATGGGGGGATGAAAAATTACGTTATTGCCTTTTCTACAGTAATAATAGACCACATTTTGTATTTTTGATTCTATTTACGAGTTATGACATTTTTCGATTGGCGGCGCTAGTGGACTGTAAGAGGGCTCTTAAACATAAGTTAGTAGACCCACTTTTCAACAGTTGTAGGTCACCTGGAAATAACTATTTCATTATATTTCATGCTTTGTGACTATGTAACAAACAGCGCAATGCGAAACAAACCGCATGCTAGCGTTTTGATTGTAATTTTCCTAGGCGCTGTCACTGCGGTGACCACAGCGCATTAGTCACATATATTTTGATGGTGACGCATTGCGCACTAGTATATACGGCAAATAGTAAACGCGATTCCTGCTAAAATCGTCTATGAAACTTCCAAACGCCTGGGACGAACGAAATATAAAAATGAGTTGGTTCAGTCATGAGCTCACATCAGTTAAATATGTATATTTTTCTGTATCTGCTGCAGAAAGAGAAGGACAACGATAACTTTGCTTACTTTACATTAACATTAGCCTGTGAATACACCGCACATCGACATTTTACATCGGTATGAAAAAAAAATGGTGTATAAAAGAGCCCAAACGAAACTGAAAGTCACCAGGCCGGGCAGTCTCGACAGAGATAACAACAAAATCGCTAACTTTCGATCGCTGATTAGTTGATTACTAACGAATAAAGTAGGTTGCAATAATTATAAAACAAAAAATAAACTAAAACATCAAAAAACTCCTCAACGCTGCCAACCGTTAATGTGCCCAAAAGTCATTGCCAGGTTTTATAGCAATGCTCAGACTCTGGCCAAGTTATTTAAAACCTTTTGAAATTAAATGATTCTTCCATACCTGTGTAAGTAAGCTCCGACACATCAGGAAGAAAGTCGACTTGTTCATCTTCAGTGAACCTCATTTGGCACAAAATTTCGTTGGTGACCTCTTCCGTGGTAACTGGGTGTTTCTGAAATTATGATGTTACTTAATTTTCCCATTAAGAAGTCGCATTCAGAACGTTGTCAACCTCGCAAATATCTGTCAAATATTAACCTCTTTTAATTAACTACGCAATATAGAAATAAGACATGGCTTTTGAATTATCGAAACAAAGAGGAAAATTTAATCTAGCTACAGTCCCAGTCACAAGACATAAAAACTGTGAAAGTATTGTAGTTGCCCATTCCCTAGCGTAGGTCTCTATCGAGAAGAACGGGCAAGTAAATCACAGTATTTGTAAATTCTGATCACTAACGTATTCCCTGAAGAGATACTTAGAGGTTGATCTATGTATCTGCCTTTCCTCTAGTGTTCGCAAGCGTGCTTGCTGGCTACGATGTCCTGGGTTCGGTTTGTAGAACGGGAAAAGTTTTACTTGGTTTTTCAACCAACCTCAGTATTACTACTGATCAAGACTCCATGGACAGCCCGCTTTGTGCCCGGTTGATGAAAATGGGCCCGCCTATTATGAACATAGGAGTCAAACATAACTGGTTAAATAAGGGTGATCTATTAGGTACCTCTGCCAAAACCCTTCGGGGATTGGAAACGTGTTTTCAGAAACCTTTACAAGTGGAAATTACGTTTTTTTCCTACTCCTCTGCTGTACTATCTGATTAATTTCGTTGCGAGATCCAAGACAGTTAAATTCATTCTCTGGGACTTCGTCGAGCTTCATTGTCTCGGCGCTTTTCTGGTGGTCGCCACTGTTGATTCTGGCTTTCAGGAGTTACAGTGGTTTGGGCATGTGTGGCGGGCTTGTCCCATTAAAAATAAAATAACCTTTACAAGAGCACTAGTGGACAAATAAGCAGCAGATTTTGAATTTAATGGTAATAGTAATAAGGATGGTCTTACCACGTAAGCTTCGCCAGTGTCTCCGTAGTACCACTTCTGGACCGTACCGTCGTATAAGTCAATGCGGGAACGGTTCACGTCGGCACTGTACCTGTATCATATAAAAAAAACAACTCGGTAAATTTTTTGAAATATGATCACAAAAAAACTGGCTCCCGAAATGGACCTGTATTACTGCTTTTTTTAGGAATTTAATCTATTTTAGGAAGATTTCGTCAGAAAAAAAATCAACCTTTTGGTATTTTTATTCAGAAACTACAACTCTAAATAATAATAAAAATATGTACAAGTAACAAAACGGTTACAGGGCGCTAAAAATTCGTTTTCATCGCTGTTATTTATAACTCCTTATTTAACACTTTTAAAAATGATTAAAGGCGAATTTAACAAATACACGCACACATGAACGCGATGAGATATTGATTGCAGCTCATTCATTAAAAACCGCTCTAAGTTAAATTAAGGTGACAAAAATCTTACCAGATTTCGAAGTTTTCTTTTAGCGACGATTTAAAATTCAGCTTTTCCCCCTTGAAGTGGTATTCGCTCGGCCATATGATTTCATTTTCGTCATCTCCTGTACAAAAAAATTTATTAATTTAATTTAAAAAATAAGAATAATATAGAGAGTAGATAAATATGTAGTTCAGTGCAAAACTAAGGCAAAATAAGAAGACTAATGATTATGCAATAAGGAGAATTTTGATTTCCCAATATCTTACGCACCACGGCGTAAAAGGCAACGCATGGTATACATTTCAACTATGCGTTGCCCTTTATCAGCGTCGCCTCAAATTGAGACATACGGGATCGTTCTTATGAAACTCACATTTACTAGTGTTAGTTACTGCAACGCACATTTTATAAGCTCCGTAACGGTCTCAGTAAAGATCTGTAACACAATGTTTCTAAAGGAATAATCAGTCCAGCAGGAACAAATAAAACAATTGACGTCAGAGTATGTGTGCTTCAGGGCTCAGCTTTGAGCCCTCTACTATTCCACCAACGAAAAAAGAGATAACCCACGACCGTATTGTGTGGCGCGAAACTACTAGAAGGCGCTGACTCCAAACAAATTGGGATAGTAGCCAGGAACAAGAAGAAAAAGGAAGTAACTTCAACGCCCCGAATCGGGATCGCTAGTTAAAATGAGAGGAAATGCTGACTATCTGGTACAATGCTTTTAAGTGCTAGCTAGAATCTAAAACCATCAATATTTACCAACAAAATAGTTCCTAACGAAGGTGAGCTTTTAAAGGATGTTGAACTTAAAAAAGTTAAATTAGGGATAAGATTGTTGAAGACGACGAATACGAGTTTGAGGGAGAGTTTGTGCTTTTTGCCCCTGAGAGATCCCACCAAGCATCCGTACCGAGAAACAAAGAAGAAGAAGTTGTAACAAAAAATGGTATAGAACAAAAACAAAAATAGATCTTTGTAAGTTACAAATATACCTACAGAAAAACAAAAATCAAAACAGGTCAAAATATAAAAAGGAAAACTTACGCAGTAAAGTGTACCCTGAAGCCAAAGTGATGTATAGAAACAAAACTAAAGTGGCGGGAAAGGCCGCCATCTTGAATCTCTGACGATGGATTGACACGTTATTGTGAAATTCCACATTTTATAGCAAAAAAGTTCCAATCAAGGCGCGTTTACACTGGGCTGTTGATCAAGAATCAAAGTAAACTCAATGAGAATCAAAACAGCTGCTATCACAGTTCACAGCTGGAAATAGACCTCTTCATGCCATAACATCCTGTTCCTCGGCTTCCACATCCATTCTGACCCAGCAGATCTTTTTAAGGTCGTCAGTACAACTACTGGGAGCTAAGAGATTCCCCACACTACTCTTGCGATATGCGGTCTCCACTCTAGCACTCGTTTTTTAATATATATTTTTTTATTACAAACGTTTGCCTTTGACTTCAATCACGCCTGATAGAAAGCGATGAATCAGGTCTATGACGGAACGAGCGTGCCCAGAAGATGCCTATATACTCTTGTTTTAAAGCCACGAGGGTTGAATGTGGCTGGGAACAGAGATGCAGGCAGAGAGTTACGGGGTTACAGATTTTTTGAGTACAATATTTGTTGTTTTACGACTCACGTCCGTTGGATGCGAGTCAGTTTAATTATTAGTCTCTGTTAATCATCCCTACAATTTGACATTGAAAAGTAAAAATTGTTTTTAATATTATGGAACGAGTACAAAATAAATTTATGATTACTTTTAGTCTGTTTAGTGTTACTGAGCATACACCTTTACTTCATCAATCTAACACCATTTTAATTAGATAAAACTCACAATAATTAACAGTATTTCAGCTAGTTTAGGCAGTAGTTAGTAACATTGTAATGATTAAACTGATTATTTTAATTAAATCAATGGCAGATAAGCTCGTTTTGCTATTATCGAGTTGTTTTTCGAAACAGGGTGAGCAGAGTGCCTACTTTGATTAATGATTCAATTAATTAAAAATGGCTGCGCGATTATGCCAAAATAGTTTTGAATATTTTGAATAAGAATTTGCCGCATGGAGTGCCATGTGGTGCTTTTCTACAAACAATGGGACATTTATATCGTATCCTGTGTCCCACACTTTAAAATCGTAGCTAAGTTCTATTATTATAAGGAATGTAAAAATTCCCTCCACGAAGCGAAAAGGCACAAGTTCTCCCCGTTATTGAAATCATTTTTAGGGTTCCGTAGCCACATGGGAAAAACGGAACCCTTATAGATTCGTCCTGTCTGTCTGTCAGTCTGTCTGTCTGTCCGTATATCACAGCCCCTTTTTTTCCGAAACTATTAGAACTATGCTGTTGAAACTTGGTAAGATAATGAATTTAAAGATGTATTCTGTGAACTGCATTAAGATTTTTACACAAAACATGAAAAAATACAATAAATTTTGAGGGTTCCTCATACTTAAAACCAAAAATGCTTAGAACTGAAACTAATTTTTTTTATATTTCATCAAACCCATTACCTGTGGGGTATTTATGGATAGGTCTTCAAAAATGATATTAAGGTTTCTTATATTTTTTTTCTAAACTGAATAGTTTGCGCGAGAGACACTTCCAAAGTGGGAAAATGGGTGTCCCAGTTTAATGTTGTACAGAATGCTTTGTGATGACTGTGTTTACACTCTGTATTCTTTCCGATTTACCCTAGTTATAGTTACTGTACACTGCACTCTTTAAAAGAGGACAAGCTCCCCCTTTGCCAAGTTATTTTAAAACCTGTTTAGTTCGCCTTGCCTTGACAGATGGCGTTGTACATTTACGTCACGTTCCTGAATCGCGGTGTTAAGATTCTCCGGCGCTTGGTTGGGTGCCTCGCACCACGCACGTTCGGTATCTCTGGTTTTCCTTCAAAACGCATAAATCTTTCGCCTTTTACTAAAGATTTCCGTGGAGGGGAACACTGAAATGAGTCTTATATATTTTTGACAGACTCTGCTCTGGCAGAGCTTATAAAACCTTGAAAGATTAGACTGATGTTTCATGTTCATAGTATGGTCGTTACATTAAAAAATTATAAGTTGTACTTGTACTATAAAATGGATAGGTTATTTTGATTGTTTGTGGTAGGCATGCCCGATCTTTTGCTTTGAATCGATCTTTTGGATCGTAATGGATCGTAACCTCGTGAATCGATCCACGATCTGAATCGTATTGCATTGAATCGATCTCATTCGATCTCGGAAGATCGTATCGTGATTTTATGAAAATAATAAAAAGGCACAGTATTACGCATGCAAAGTTTTTTTTTTTTTTTTAGTTTTTTATACACTACACAGACTACCAAGCTACAGATCCCAACTGTCTGCACTTAAGCTTTTCAAAAATAAAAATTTAGACAAACTAACTGGATCTAGCCTATTACGGCTATCGGTCAAAGTATTTCCCGCTAAAGAAAACAGGTGTTCTGAAGGGACAGATGTTGCAACAATCGTCAAATACTTTAAAGCCTAACAGGTTAAGTCCGGCCAGATAGTAGACCTGGTAGTCCAATATGTATGTGTGTGTCTTTGCTTGTCTAGCAAGCAACGGTTCCCTCAAGTACTGTTTTAAAATGTCATCCAGTTCTTCTTTTGCAATATTTTGATGAATGATGAATGAAATGAAAACAACTTAGAGAACGGTGTTCTCAGAACATCAACATACACAGCGGAATAAAATAAACAAAATATTAACACATACCCTCATTTCATATTTCATACTCGGCGCAGTCCTAAGTAATTCGAAGCTAATTTTTAAGAAGAAAGGTAGGTAGGTGTAATCTTACTTTGTTGTAATACTCTGTCCCCGCCAAAATGCTAGTATTGGCAAAGATCATAAACATCATTATAGTTTGTATCATTTTTGTTTTTTATTGATACGATTTTTTCTTACGATCTTCCAGGCATACGATTCGATCTGAGCGGAGATCGCATTCTGTTGAATCGATTCAAAAAATCGATAGATCGTATTGCCGTGAATCGATCTTCTCGAAGATCGATTCAGATCGGGCATCCCTAGTTTGTGGCGAACAAGCTCGAAAACTACTAAACCTAGTTTAATTTCATCAAAGAAAGTTAAAGTTTCTGGAAGAAAAGGTAGGTTAGATTAAAACATTGAAGGTCCCTAAAGAAATTGTAATAATGTATCCCAAACTTCGATCTATTATTGATCGAAGATCCCAAAGTAGCAAAGGAGATGGGCAAAAGTGGTACCAAAAAGTTTCATGCATCAGTGGTTCAGTGGTGGCGCTGTGTGTTAATGTCCAGCGATATTTATTTATTTATTTTATTTATCAAGATTATTTTTTTTATAATTATTTCCATATTTTTTTACGACATTACGCGTCTGGGAATTGATTTTTAAACAGGGAATTTAATTTTAAGTATAGAAGTATGATTATTGTTTTACTCCCTACTATACATGACGTTTACACAACCGGTCATAGGAGGTAGTATGTAAAAAACTATTTTGATAAATCGACTAACCTGTCATTTCAACCGTTTATTTTTTAATATAAATACGAGTACATAACGTTTGATTTTAACATATTTAACGCATTATTTGTATTACATTTGCTTTTTTTTTGTTGAATAACATTAAGAATTAAGTAAAGGTGGGACACCAAATCGATTTGATCTAGCTCATGCGAATACGTTCGTGTCCGTGTGTTAGAGTTTAGATTAATGATAATCATATCGTTTAATCATTATTTTCGTATTAATTTCGTAATGTTTTACTGGTATTGGTGTGATAGTGTGATCACGGTAGCGTCCAATTATAAATACCCCTACATACTTTTATAGTACCCTTAGATACGTTATTCGCTCATAGTATTAGCAGTAGGTTGAAATGTCGGAAAAAATCATTGTGCTGATGGATGGATTGAATAGTACTGGGGCCGTGGAGGTGTCAAAATCTTACAAATAAAACTTGTACCTATTTAAAAAAAACGAATTTACAAAAAGTTGTAACTTTAACCCCCTACATATCCGTAACTAGAAGGTTCCCAGGTATAGTGTAGAACAAAAAAATGATCGCAATGATGGGGAGAACGCCTTTTGGCTTCGTGAAGAAGTGTTTTACACCCTTTATATGATCTCGAGGTATATTCTAGAACACTAATACGGTGAAGGACTCCTCCCCGTTTTGAGAAAACTATTGATGATACATAAAAATATTATATCAACATCTTATCTCCAAATTCCCACGGAATTGAAACATACAACCTTGGCCACATAACGAGGCTACTTACGTTAGAAAATAACTAGCGTGATGATATCGCAATGTAAGTTGTTACATGTTGCAAGATGGTGGCGACAACGATCGTACTCTTTATTTAATGACAATAGAATTCTAGAAGCCCGTGGCTAAATAATAACAACAGCTCGGCTCGCGTGCTTGCCTAGTTTGGTCCGAAGATGGGTACCATACCGAGTTTCCTCCGTGACTCAGAATGCACGTTAAGCCGTTGATCCCGGCTGTCATTTGTCACCACTGAGGCAGAGGATATCGAGGAGTACGTGCGTCAAAACTTGAAGTAGACGCCAAGAGTACCTACACCTACTGGAGTCGCGCCGCAACGTCAATTTCAAGGCGTTTGTGGTGTGCATACCAAAGTGCTTGCTCCATTTGGTGTAGGATGAAAGTTTTTGGCCGCAGGATGTGGTTTTCCGTCGCTTCCGCGGACAAATTCCACACGAACGCATAATGCATCGTGCAAGTGAAGTGTTACTACACATAGTTTTAAGTTACTTACACTAAAAAAAAATGTTATTAGTATGTATTTTTAGGTTAAGGTATTTATCTATGGGTCTTTGTTACCTGAAGTAAATGGTTTATAAAATGGTTTATTATTATTTGTACATCTTTGACAGTCGTTACATGTAGTCAGTGGTTGGAAAGTCTGACAGCTAGTCTTTCCAAAGGGTATCGTATAGCCAAGTAATATCTGGGTTGTGGAGGTCAGAGATAAGCAGTCGGTCCATGGACCGACTGCTTATCTCTGACCTCCACAAACAGAAGCAGATGAATATCAGTATTTTACATGTAAAATACTGATATTCATCTGCTTCTGTTTAGATAGGAAGCCGACACAAACATAGCTGGGATTTCTTGGCTGATAATGAATCGAATCAATCAAAATCAAAGCATTTATTTCAGGTTTGCTAATAACAGGCACTATTGAATTGTCGAAACAAAGATGAAAATTAAATGTAGCTACAGTCCCAGTCACAAGACATAAAAACTGTGAAAGTACTGTAGTTGCCCATTCCCTAACGTAGGTAGATCTCTATGGAGAAGAACGGGCAAGAAACTCCATGGACACTTATAAATCAAATTATTGTTACAACATCTTGGTTACATCATTCATGTTGAGATGGTAAATTATGTGAGAACAATGTAGCGAGATGTGCACGTTAAAAGTGTCCATAGTAAAAACAAAATAATTTTTTCAAAATAAGCCATGGTAACTAAGAAATGACCAGTCATAACTGACAGCGCCCGTTCACAAACATGACGCATGGATCAGCACCATTCAGCTCAATTTTTGCGCCCCTATCCTTGTGGAGCAGGACCAGCATTGAGCCAAGCATTTTTTTCAGCGATATAATCGCTCAACTTGTAATATGCAACACTTAAAGCACTTACGGGATTATATATCCGTAAGTACTTTAAGTGCAAAACCGTTGTAATATGCAGTTGAATGAGATGAAGAACTTCGTAATCCACCACGTGGGCCCACTGCGGGTTATTCGTCATATGACTTCAGTGTTTGGTGCTAGAACTTACCGTGTTTTGAGAGCAGTGGTAATGAAATACTTAAAGGAAGGTGTTTGCCTCGAATCGAACATTCATTATTGATTAGATCGCGGGCTGAACTTTTCTCAGATATGAGACCTAGCTAAATCAATTAAATATTCAATAGGATGATTTTCAAGGTACTTAAGCATACTAAAGAATATAAACTTTAAAGTATTAATAAACAGTAGGTGAATCGTCCGTTAGGTGAATCGTCCGTTAGGTGAATCGTCCTTTAGGTGAATAAACCGTAGACGAGTAAACTGTAGGTGAGTAAACCGTAGATGAACAGTCCTTTATGGATTTCGTTAATTAGTTATAACAAAAGTCTGTGAAACAACCTTTAGGTATTTTAAACAGTAGGTCTTTGGACCGTAGTTATAATGAAATTAGTTGAGATAAACTTAGGTATTATGATACGTAACCAAACAAACAAATCCTAAATAATTATAGTGAAGACAACTATGGAATAATCGGTGATTTCCCATGGAAAGTCCATATCGACAAATAGACACATGGAGCTCTTTGGAAACGTATTGTACACAGGTACCTAATCATTACGTTTGGCAAGCGGACTAGGTAACGTCACATCATTGGCTTGTATGTCAACAGTAGCCTTTCGTAGAGACTGTAAGGCTATAATCACCATGATTTGCCAATGGCTTGATAAACCAACGAGGGACAATTTGTCCGCGAATAATTTGTAATGGTCGTAAAGCAATAGATGAAAAAACAACAAAACAATCAATAAACTGTCACCAATAATTGCTGTTTCAGTCAATGTTATTTGTTACATTTTATTTCAAAATCAAAATCAAAGCATTTATTTCAAGTAGGCCAGTTACAGGCACTTTTGAATTGTCGAAACAAAATGAACATTTAAAGTAGCTACAGTCCCAGTCACAAGACATAAAAACTGTGAAAGTACTGTAGTTGCCCTAACGTAGATCTCTATGGAGAAGAACGGGCAAGAAACTCCATGGACACTCTTTTAAATCAAAATATTGTTACAAAATCTTGGTTACATCATTCATGTTGAGATGGTATATTATGTGAGAACAATGTAGCAAGATGTGCACGTTAAAAGTGTCCATAGCAAAACAAAATAAAATACAACTCAAAAACTAAATAATTAATTCAAATAACCCATGGCGACTAAGAGATGACCAGTCACAACTGACAGCGCCCGTTCACGGACATGACGCATGGATCAGCACCATTCAGGTCAACCATTTTGAAGGGAACTAAATAGTCCGACACACGCGCCACCATCAGCGAGACATTTGAGAGAGCATGACATACTCTCAACCGCAGGGCACATTCTAGTCAAGAACTGCCGTAGGCTTCCAGTGAATGATAGCTTTCTAGTACATAGTACTCACACAATATGGGCTATGCGATTATATAATACTAACATTGAATCTATACAATGCAAAGATAGTTAAGTACAATCTTCAGCAGCTCCAACAATACCATTTAATGCTATCAATTTATGCGTCCCTGTCCTTGTGGAGCAGGACCAGCATTGAGCCAAGCATCTTTATCAGCGATATAATCGCTCAACTTGTAATATGCTCGTTGACAAAGTGTGCGTTTAATGCATGTTTTAAATTTCGTCTCATTCAGTTCAAGAATACTTTGTGGAATTTTATTATAGCATCTCAAACAGTACCCCATGAAAGATGAGTCTACTTTAGCGAGTCTAAAGCCTGGCTGAACTAATTGGTCCCTATTTCTAGTACTGTAGTTATGTCTGTCACCTCTTTTACCAAAAAGATGCAAATTTTTTCTGACGTACATTATGTTTTCGTAGATGTATTGACAATGTACCGTCATAATGCCAATATCCTTAAACAGCTCTCTTAGAGAATCGCGCCTACGAAGATTATATATGGCTCTAATGGCTCTTTTTTGCAGAATAAATATAGACTCAATATCTGCAGCTCGTCCCCATAGCAAAATACCGTACGACATTATACTATGGAAGTAACTAAAATAGACCAGTCTAGCGGTATCTACATCAGTAAATTGACGGATTTTTCTAATGGCATATGCTGTTGAGCTTAGCCGCCCCGCAAGAGATGTTAAATGAGAACCCCATTGTAGCCTTGAATCAAGCGTAATCCCCAGGAAAACCGTTTTATCTACGAATTCAAGTTTCTCATTATTCAATAATATATCACAATCACTACCCTTAACATTCGGTAAAGCAAATCTTATGCATTTGGTTTTTTTTTCATTTAATACCAAATTGTTTGCTGTGAACCAATTTTGGACCTGCAGTAGGGCATTATTCACGTCATCTAAATTTTGTGCCCGTCTATTTATCTTAAAAATCAGGGAAGTGTCATCAGCAAATAACACCATATTTTGAGGTTGGTTTTTCAATAAATAGGGTAGATCATTTATGTATACTAGAAAAAGGAAAGGACCCAATATTGAGCCTTGTGGAACCCCCATTTTTATTTTTAAACCCTGTGAGTTAACACCATTTATCTGAACATATTGTTGTCTATCATTTAAATATGATCTTACCAAACTAAGTGCAAGTTTACCCAGTCCGTAATGCTCAAGTTTCATAAGTAATGTGTCGTGGTTTACGCAATCAAACGCTTTGGAGAGGTCACAAAAAATTCCTATAGCGTCTTGGGACTCTTCCCACGCAGTAAATATGTGCTTTAATAATGTTACACCGGCGTCAGTTGTACAACGTCCCTTGGTGAAACCATACTGTTGATCATGTAAGATTCTGTTGGTGTTAAAGTGATAGAGCATTTGATCAAGCATTACTTTTTCAAAAACCTTGCTAAAAACTGGCAACACGGAGACAGGTCTATAATTGTTAGTATCTTTATTGTCCCCGGATTTGAAATTTATTACTAGGGCCATGGGGTCCCACTGCCAAACCTATTATTTCGGTAAATCGCCATACGGTTGGTCGACTCTTCACGTGACCAGAGAGCGGGCCAATTATATAATCAACATAATTCCATCCAACGTGGCAATGCTGCCAGCCTTCTGGATACTTTTCCTGTTGACAGCGATGTGGACGAATTTTCCCACGCCCTGTGACCTTTTTTTGATATTTGTACATAAAGGGTGTAAAACACCTCTTTACGAAGCCGAAAGGCACTTGATCTCCCCATCATTGCGATCATTTATTTGTTCTACACCATACCTGGGAACCTTCTACTTCCGGAGATATGGGGGGTCAAAGTTACAACTTTTTGACAAGGTTTTTTTTAAATACAAGTTATTTTTGTAAGCTTTTGACTTTTTACACCTCCACGACCCCCGTGCTATTCAATCCATCCAGCAGCAGAATGTTTTAAGTGCGTTACATTGAGTTCTACCACAAAATATGAGATATAACCTCAAAAAAAAAGTTGTTTCCCAGCAATAATTTTTGCGTAATGTTACTTAGTTTGATGTACAGAATGCTTGGTTAACGGCTTTGTGATGAGGTGGTTTACACCCTGTATTTTTATTTCTATCAGAGAGTTAGTGTGTAAAAATAAGGGATATTATAAATTGCATATCAAATAAATAATCGCCTATCAATACATACTCATCATTTATATTCTTTTTTACATCAAATAGCTTACTTCACTACAAATAAACTAAATGTTTAACAAAACTCAAACTGCAGATAATTCGAAATTATACATCAATATGACATTACTTTTTTCCTCATAATGCAATACAGTTAAATTTATTTTTGTACAAAAATACTACATACATAGCATAAATACTGACTGCACAGCAAATTTTCCATATTTCATAGCAAAATAACTATCCCAGTCGCATATTAACCAGTAAGTACAACAAAACCTGTTCATCATATTTGTCTTAATTTTCAAGAAGCCATGCTCGGCAAATTTAATGATTATTATAACAAAAAAATCCTGTCACATTGCATTATTTCTAAAAGCAGAACAAATTAACTGAAAATTTTCGCGGCTTCGCGCGCTTTTCGTCACTGGAGTGCAGAGTGGCGCGAGCGAGTAAGATAGAGATAGCGCTAGGTCGTGTCATCGAGTGTTAGCAGTATATCTCGCGCGTAAGAGCGAAATAGAAATATTTCGTTAGTGTAGGTTTCGTTTTACACAATCCACGTGTATTTGATTGTTTATATTTGTCACCGTAAAATTGTCAAACACGTTATACTACAATATAACGTGTTTTTTCTCGCGATATTGTAATGTCTCGAATTATTGTCAACTGAACATGCGGAAGTATCTCTGCCCCCATAATCGGGACTAGGGGCACCCCCCCGTTAGGTTAGTTAGGTTCCTTTAAACCCTGCACCCGGAAATAGGGGCCCCGCGAAGCGGGGCTCCGTCGACTACGCTTTTTAGCTTTAATAATTCAATAAATTACAATTTTGTATCTAATTTTATATTTTTTTTGCTGATCTCATTATGTGGTAATTAATAAATAATAAGAAGACTGTGACTAATAAAATGCTGTTTTATTTAGAAAAACTGCTGTAAATAATATAAAAATAGAAGCTATATTTAAAAGAAAAAGAGTTAACATGTATAATGTGCATTAAGATTATTAGCTGTGTATTGATGAAAAAGCTTTTGCTTTAGGAAAAATCGCTGTACGCTGCGAAAATAAATTGTAGTGTGTTTAGTGATATTTTGAGTTGAATATTTTGCTGTGCAATCAGTAATTTTGATGGGAATTCGGAATCTTATTGCATAGAAAAAGGATATTTTTTGATTTGCGTTTAAGTACTACCCTAAAAATAATGATATGTGTAAATATTTTATTTATCAGTATCTGTAAAAGCTTTAAAACAATAATACAAAAACCGTATCGATCAGTAATTCGTATTCAACCCGTTCGTTTATTGCCTCCTTCCACTTTGAAGATAAATAAAATTATCGAAAGACACCCAACAAATGTTTAAGTGTACCCATAACTTGGCGTCAGGCACGTATACAACGGGGGGGGGGGATACTCCCTCCAACCTTCCCATGGCCCTTCCAACATCTTGTTATATGGACCGAAACGTGGGGCGGCTGCGGACATAGCACCCTTGGCAATCTTATTTTTACGGTCCGCAGGCGCTTCTTGATCCCATACAAATTTCAACGTGTGCCCTGGGGGGGGGGGATAGTTGGGAATTATCCCCCCCCCTGAAATCTGACTGAATAGAATAGAATACAGTGATTACACCGATTTTTTACACAGTTCCATGAGCGCCGGGCACAGGGTGCAAGGTGCCGTAACGGATAAGAAATACATAGAAAAACCAACCATCCGAACCAGAAAGCAAAAACTTTCGTGCTCGCTTCGCTCGCTCGTGCTCCTACTTTCTTTCTGTGTGTCCCCTAACAAAATTAACTTAATTTATCACAAAATATACAAGCGTGCTCAGACATATTATGTCCTTTGCGTCCATAAGCTTATAAATAGGCAAAAGGGCGTATTTCTTTAATAAAGGACAAAAGAAAACCTATCAAATTCGAGGTGGATACAACAATTTTCAAGCTCGCTGCGCTTGCTTATCAAATCCTATTTTTTACTTTGATGGGCTTTTCTGGATAGATCGGCCAAGTTACTCCTTACATCTAAAATAATTTTCCAATTCTGAGTGCACAAAATTCCGAGCTATTTTCATGGAATTGAAGGTGCACCCTCCCTGGAAAAAATTGTGCCGGCACCCATACTCAGTTCTCATGGTTGTTTCAATGTTTGTGCCCCGCGAACCAAAAGTCTGCATGACTACGTGCTTGCTTGGCGCATGAGTTAGTGAGAGTTATTCATTTATGTACAGCTGATATTAGTATGAATTTGATAAATATGTATAGTATTTTATATATTAACTAGCTGACCCGCGCAACTTCGTCTGCGTCACATAAGAGGAAGAGCGGGTTAGAGAGAGTGGGTCGTAAGCATCTATAATACAATTTTCAAAGAGCACATCACACACATCCTTCCGCATAATAAAAATGCGCCCGGTACATGATCATTATTTTGCTGCGGAGTTATTTAAAACGGTGTATCTCCCAAGATATGCATTGAAGTCAACTTACGTACCCAAGGGCAATTTCGTTCAAAATCAAATACTTGTGATTAACAACGTATTTATTTGAATAAGAATAAATTACTATGTTTACAAAAACAGCTTTAAAGGCTTCTATTGACAGCTTTACATCTTCATACTTAGACACTCGATGACAGTCATACTCCAGCTAGGTCTGCAGTTCTCATCAAGGTGCATTAAATGAGCCGCGCAACACGATATAGCTGCTGTAAACCGTTGCAGACCTCTCACAACTGCTTACCATTTAAAATTTCAAACTCTACGTCCCTACGCTATGACGCCGTGTCTTAAAGTGCACAACCTCTTCAAAGCTTAAAAACCTTCAAATGCGGTATTAATATTTTACGGTGACTTTCGAGACATTCCAATTTTAAAGAGTATTTGCAATTTTGCACCAAATTTTTATGTGAGTTCAACCTTTTTGGAATAAAATCGGATTGGGTTTTGAAACATGTATCAAAATAACTTGTAGTTTATATCAAAATCTCGAAGGATGGATGGAGGAGGTATTGATATCAAATTCGAAACAAATCACCGCCAAAATAACTTTCTTCTCCTTTTTAACCCCGTTAGGAGATGAATTTCAATGCTATATGAAACGCGTCCATCAATTCTGTTAACATTGTTGATTGCAAAGTTTGAAGTAGATTGGACCAAGGAATCACATTTTCCCATGCAATCTTTGCCCCCCCCTTTTCACCCCCATAGGGGTATAATTTCAAAATTCTTTCTAATCGTATGATGCCTACGTTATACAGAAAATACACCCTCCAAGTTTCAGGTTTGCGCGTTGTTCCATCAGATAGTCCTTCAGGACAAAGCATTTTTTATTTGTAGATAGTAGGATTTGTACTCGTTTGTAATGTATTTGTAACTTTTCCGGCTTTATGTCTTATGTAAAATAAAAAATAATTATTGGCATCAAAAAATGATTTGTGTATAATAGCAATTTTCTGGCTAACTATCTCTCCTACACTGCCCCGCTGAAAGTTTTTTTTTTGCGATTTCTGACTTTTTGAGTACTCTAACCTGGGTTGGTTTGGAAGAACTTCTTGATTAGTGTCGGGAAGAAGATCGATTGGCATCAAAAATTTTTTTTTATGTAAAATGGCAATTTTCTTGCTAACTGTATGTAGGGAAACCTCTGACGGTAACCTCCCTATGGTGGGCAGTTAGCGCACCCTTCTTCGAAGCTTCAGAGCTATGTTGTGTGGACTGTATTTTATTGTGTTTGTAGCAATATGCCTTTGATAACGCGGCTGGTGGTGAGTGCTACTTAGAGATTTGAGGTGCGAGGTGCGTTTATAACACAGAAGTTTGTGCAGAGTACGTGCCGGGGGTGTTGAGTCAGGAGGAGGTGAAATTATACGCAGATTCCACATAAACACACTTGTATTTTTGAATATTACTATGACGCTAACACATGATTATCACACATATCGGAGCCAGAGTTAACAATATTACGTGAACCTTTAAACTTTATTTACTTTACACTACGTACTTTTCTATGTCAATCTGACTGATGTAACTAAGCTAATTTAACAAGAATATCACACTTAATACAGAAAATATATACAATAAAATTGTTTTACGCGACGCACTGGCCAGACATTACGACCACTAAAGCGGGCTAAGTTTTGCGGGAACAAGACTCGTTCATCCCTCGTGTCCAGGGCTTTTAAACTGGTGAGAGGGGCATGAGGCGAGGGAGCGGGTGCATTTCCATATCGACCTATGACATCGATCCGCACCCCCGCTCATGCCCTTCACCCCCGCGTGACACGGCGTTGGCGACGAATTTACTTCATGAACCTTCGCGGGACACGGCGCTGGCCACAATTGTATTTCACGAGCTCCCGATCTTGACCAATAGCATTGCACAGCACTGCTCCGTCACCATATTTGGTAATGAATTTACAAAAAGTAAACTTGTCCGCGCGTCATCAGGTAGGTGTGGCCTACACTCTTACGTCACAGTGCTGTACATAGAGATAGGTCGGGGGCCCGGGAACGCTAGAAAGATTTAATCACAGGTTGGACCTAACATTACGTCCCACTGTGTTCCCAAATACCCTTGGACCTGACATTTTGAGTTAAATTCAGTACGAGACGCATTTCAATACGACAAACTTCGGACAAGAACTCCCATGTGCCAAATCTTTATAGTTTTTGAAAAAAATACGTCTAAAGTTTTGTTTTTTTTTTATTTAGAAAATTTAAAAAAATATATTACTTGGATATAAATAAAGCTGATATGTTTCTGGTATTTTCAATTTGTTAAGAATATAGTGAAGGATTTAATACACTTTACTACGGTCCGAAAATGTTAGCTTTTAATGAGAAAAAAAAAGATTTCAGTTTTTCAGATTTTATTTTTTTTAATTTTAATTATGCGTTTGTAGCATCCGCAAATAAAGCTAAATGGTAGTTAAATACGTAACTTATCACCATAAAAAAAATCAACTGGTAATGCCATGTAAAATGGGAAATAATAGCTTCTAAATATTTTTCATTACAAAACGCCTGTTATTTAGATATGAGCAACGTGTTCAGACGTCGTTGCTATGAATGAGTGATCAGGCACTGTAAGAGTATTTTGCTTTTCACTTTCTAGTAGGAATTTTTGGTGTGATTATGTATTGTATGTAAATGTAACCAGTTCAGTGTCAGGAAAAGTTAGTTACCTAAGTAGGTATAGATACGGTGACTAAGTACGGTGTAGATAACTAAGTAGTTATCTACATAAAATAAAAAATCGTGGCCAAATCGCGTGACTTCTAGATACCTACTACATCCTGTTTTATCAATATCCGACTTTTTCTCGTTAGGGTTGTCACTAAGTCAAATAATAAGAAATTTCCGGTGTTGGCAATAAACATGTGAAGTGTAGACTTCAAAACGAAAGTTAGTGAGTTATTTAAATCTAGTTGCGTTTTAAGTTAGTTTTATTTTTTATTATTGTTGTTTTTTTTTTAAGTCTAGTGAGGAATTAACATTTTTGATGCAAGCTATCATGAGACTTTCTTATGAAAGAAATTATATTACAAAATGTATCGAAGGCGTATTCACACTTCAAAGAAAGTTACGTCGATATACGTATGTATAAACAGGGAGAAGTCACCAAACAGCTCATACATCACTTCTAGTCTTTCAGATGCATTTAAATCTGGTGGTCTCCCTCTACTAAAACGCATACGGCTCTTATCCAGAAAATTGCTTAATGCAACCTCGCGCGATATATAAGATGTAGGAACTTCACTCTCTATAGAAGTATCTTGATGATGAGCTATATCAGTTCCATATTGTCTTGGAACAAGTTCTCCTTGTGTACTTGTGGTCACCTCCGGAGAAGGAAAGGTGCCGGCTGTGGCGCGATCCACAGCATCACTTTCTCCTAATAAACTTGCGGTCACCTCCGGAGAGGGAAAGGTGCCGGCTGTGGCGCGATCCACAGCATCACTTTCTCCTAATAAACTTGCGGTCACCTCCGGAGAAGGAAAGGTGCCGGCTGTGGCGCGATCCACAGCATCACTTTCTCCTAATAAACTTGCGGTCACCTCCGGAGAGGGAAAGGTGCCGGCTGTGGCGCGATCCACAGCATCACTTTCTCCTAATAAACTTGCGGTCACCTCCGGAGAGGGAAAGGTGCCGGCTGTGGCGCGATCCACAGCATCACTTTCTCCTAATAAACTTGCGGTCACCTCCGGAGAGGGAAAGGTGCCGGCTGTGGCGCGATCCACAGCATCACTTTCTCCTAATAAACTTGCGGTCACCTCCGGAGAAGGAAAGGTGCCGGCTGTGGCGCGATCCACAGCATCACTTTCTCCTAATAAACTTGCGGTCACCTCCGGAGAGGGAAAGGTGCCGGCTGTGGCGTTATCCACAGCATCGCAGGTGGCACCATGGGTCTTGATCGGCTCCATGATGCCTCACCCCCGTTTCTCCAATCTAGATATATCGGCACGGGGTTTTAGCTAACAGAACGCCTAACGAGGGTGGACCCCTTCCCGTACCACATCTAGGCTTTATTCGAATCCTAACTGAACAAATACGTTCCGTCGGTCCATAAAATTCAACATATAAAACAAAAATATCACATATTTTTAATTATATGTTGAATTGTTTGTATGTAACTGTATTTTGTCTTTAAAATGTAAGTTTTTACTTCTCCCTGTTTATACATACGTATATCGACGTAACTTTCTTTGAAGTGTGAATACGCCTTCGATACATTTTGTAATATAATTTCTTTCATAAGAAAGTCTCATGATAGCTTGCATCAAAAATGTTAATTCCTCACTAGACTTAAAAAAAAAACAACAATAATAAAAAATAAAACTAACTTAAAACGCAACTAGATTTAAATAACTCACTAACTTTCGTTTTGAAGTCTACACTTCACATGTTTATTGCCAACACCGGAAATTTCTTATTATTTGACTTAGTGACAACCCTAACGAGAAAAAGTCGGATATTGATAAAACAGGATGTAGTAGGTATCTAGAAGTCACGCGATTTGGCCACGATTTTTTATTTTATGTAGATAACTACTTAGTTATCTACACCGTACTTAGTCACCGTATCTATACCTACTTAGGTAACTAACTTTTCCTGACACTGAACTGGTTACATTTACATACAATACATAATCACACCAAAAATTCCTACTAGAAAGTGAAAAGCAAAATACTCTTACAGTGCCTGATCACTCATTCATAGCAACGACGTCTGAACACGTTGCTCATATCTAAATAACAGGCGTTTTGTAATGAAAAATATTTAGAAGCTATTATTTCCCATTTTACATGGCATTACCAGTTGATTTTTTTTATGGTGATAAGTTACGTATTTAACTACCATTTAGCTTTATTTGCGGATGCTACAAACGCATAATTAAAATTAAAAAAAATAAAATCTGAAAAACTGAAATCTTTTTTTTTCTCATTAAAAGCTAACATTTTCGGACCGTAGTAAAGTGTATTAAATCCTTCACTATATTCTTAACAAATTGAAAATACCAGAAACATATCAGCTTTATTTATATCCAAGTAATATATTTTTTTAAATTTTCTAAATAAAAAAAAAACAAAACTTTAGACGTATTTTTTTCAAAAACTATAAAGATTTGGCACATGGGAGTTCTTGTCCGAAGTTTGTCGTATTGAAATGCGTCTCGTACTGAATTTAACTCAAAATGTCAGGTCCAAGGGTATTTGGGAACATAGCGCGTCCTAAAAAATCTTATCACTGCTTATCAACTAAGTTTACGTGAACGCGATCGTGCCTCCGTAACACTGTACTTTATTTTTTAATTAAATCTGTGAACGGGGATAAACATTTTGTGAAAAAATTACGAATTGTTACCTAAGACCATTTTTGTGTAGCTGCAGCTCCCCTTTACTGTCCCGTTTACCGTTTCCACCCTGTATTACCAACTACTTATACCGAGGAAAGCCGATTTTCTTGAGTTCCGCTATTTTGGGCGTATTCACTTCAAAAATCAACAAGAAAATTTGAAGTATTTACAGCAACTTTTAAAGGTTTCCGCTGCAATGGATTTTATTCTATAGGTGTATGAAGTTAATTAATTTTAAACACAAAACCCTCTTTTTTATGTCTCTGGATGATTTTAAAAAAAAAAACATGCAAACTTTACCCCCCCTTTTCACCCCCTTTTTCCAATATTTACCATAATTTCTATAGCCTAAATGTTATTCTGGGTTTATCTAAATAGATTAGAGAAGTTTTCATCAAAATCCGTCCAGCAGTTTTTACGTAATGCGCGGTCAAACAAACAAACAAACACGAATTTTAAAAATGGTTTTAATATGTTCAGTTACTTATTTTAAGTCACCCTGATCGGTTTTTTTTTTAAATCTTCAATGTACAGATTTTTCGGTCTCAACGATTTTATTATATGTATAGATTAAGATAAGATAGATATATTATTTAATAAGTATTTTTTTTTTTTTTTAATTTTTTTGCATTAAATAAAATTATTCTCTGATTTTCAGTAATGACACCTACCACTGCTTGTCTGAACTGTTTGGTACTGGTTTATAGAAAATGGTGGTTGAAGTGTTAAGTATATAAATTACAAAACTGTGCTTGTACACCATAAAATCCCTTTCATACTTAGCTAATCGTCGTCGAAATTGGCCGCCGTAACCAAAATTTAGTCGAAAGGGTCATATTTATTACGGTCATACATACCCAAACAACGGTATAATAGTCCCATCAAATAGACCCACAAAAATCTTAAAGTAAATATTTGACAAAGGATGTCTTTAAACTTTTACATATTAAGACTGGCGAATGAATCACTTGACATACATACATACATATAGGTACATAAGAGTGTCATTGTCTTATGTACATGTCACCGTAAAATTGTAAAACCCATCAGATTGTAATCTATCTAGCAAGATTGTGAACTCTCGAAGGATTGTCAACCAACATACTGTACTGCTCACAATATAACGCACTATTTTTCGTTAGATTATAATCTATCAACATGAAACCGGAAAATTGTGTAATGCATGCGACGGAAGTCTGCCCCATAATCGGGACTTGCAGCACCACGACGCGACGTTAGGTTAGTTAGGTTAGAGGGAGCGAGGGGCAATCCCCTCCCCCCCCCCCTGTACAGCGCGCGAGTTGAGTTCCGTCGCGTACATTTTACAATTTTACGGTTTCATTTCGATAGATTATAATCTACCGAAAAATAATGCGTAGCATCCATCCATCGAGAGTTTACAATCTCGCTAGATAGATTACAATCTAACGGGTTTCATAATTTTAACGGTAACATACTTAATACCAAAATGAGCAGGCGTTGACTTAAGTGGGTGTCTACCTACTAATCATTGTTTTGTTTGATTGCTCCTGACTCACTCATTCATTGATGTTTCTCGGCTCAATGTTAGGCCTCGGCCACATTATCGCTTATTCAGACAATAGGAACCACTGAGTTAGGTTCAGATTTTCTTAACAATTGTTTTAAAATCTCAGGCAACCAAGCCCTTCTTGATTTGATTTTCCCATATTCTAATAACTTTTATCTGAAGAATTAATATGACAGCTTGACATTTTTTTTCTGAATAAAAGCTGTGCAACTACAGAAATCATTCCAGCCCCCTCGCAACGCTTCGATTCGGGAAGTCGTATGTCTATCTCGGTCGTTTTCGTAATGCCAGAAAAAGACAGATATACGAGTCGTCGAATCGGAAACGAGTCGAAGGTTTGTGAATACGGGGTCTGAAGTCATCTGTTTTTGAAATAGTCTAAGGTGAGCTGTCTGTAGAGAACTAGAGACACTGCGCTACTCTACCATGTTTACATAACTTGTGACCGAGTCTGTACTACTAAGTTGCGATGGCGAATAAACCTACGGTAGGGTTATAAATAAATTGATTCTATTCAATAATTGATTACTACCAATCAATATTGAACCAATCAAATCATATTATTATGATAATTGGTTAATTCAATACGCCAATTATATAATTTTCAGCCTAGTAGGGCCACACTTTAAACTCTAAACAAAGACCTTTTTTTTCAGATGGGTATTCATCAGTCAGTGGAAAGGAGTGTCAGACTTTTACTGACTAAAAACCATCCATGTTCCTTCCTCGCCGTTTACGTTCCGGAGCCGCGGTATCTCTTTCGAACAGTCCCACAGAAACAACGACCTTTATGACGCTCAAACAACTCGCGCGTTGCGAGAACTGTGGAGACAGAAATTGTCTAGCTAGAGCATACCGCGTCTCCACCAGTCATCGAAGCGAGACTCGCAGCTCTCGCGAAGAAAACAAATGCAACGCGCCCGTGTCGCATCATCCGAAGTCGTGAATGGGGCGTAATATCGCAGTTTTATAACAAAACAGATAACGGGGCTCCCAGCTGATGTACAAACATCCGATCTGGGACATTGTGCGGTTCTCTTCAGTATTTAAAGCTAAAACAACTTAATTTTTGTGTTAAATTCGATACAGACGCAGCCATGAATTTTTTGGTGAGTGATTTGTGTGTTTTTTTGAGTTAGTATTATGTGTTAAAACAAGGATTATCGCTGGATTGGTGGTGGTATTTAGTTAACAGACTTTTTATTCTACTATGTATGTAACTGATAGTGTATCGAGTTCAATTGTTTTCGATATCGTCGGTGCGCGTGCAAGACCGCGTAAGAGCAATTTGTGAATAATGCATAACTGTTTTTACACGATTTTACAGGAGCACGAAGACGCTTAATCTATCCTACTTCCTACTAATATTATAAATGCGAAAGTTTGTGAGGATGGATGTATGTTTGTTACTCTTTCACGAAAAAACTACTGAACGGATTTGGATGAAATTTTGCACACAGATGGTTTATAACCTGGATTAACACATAGGATACTTTTTATCCCGGTAGTAAGATCCCATGGGACAATTTTGAACTTTCACGCGGGCGAAGCCGCTGGCAGAAGCTAGTACTTAATATTATAAAGCAGAAGTATTTGTTTGTTTGTTTGGTTGAACGCGCTAATCTCAGGAACTACGGGCTCGAATTGAAAAATTATATTTGTGTTGGATAGTCCATTTATCGAGGAAGGCCTTAGGTTATATAACATCACGCTACAATCATTAGGAGCGGAGCAGGAACAAAAAATGTTGCAAAAACGGGGACGTTTTTTTCCTTTCGTTTTTCTGTCTTATGTGACGCAGACGAAGTTGCGTGGGTCAGCTAGTATTATAGATAACTGTTTTTCTTTATTATGTAACAAAGAAGTAATGAAAAAGTTTTTCAGGCACAAACATTAAAGTAGATGAAGAACGCGGTTTCGCCCGCATAAAAATTATAAACTAAAATCTTCCTCGAGAATCATTCTATCCATTGGTGAAAACAGCATGAAAATCTGTGCAGTAGTTTTTGAGTTTATCGCAAGCAGACAGACAGACGCGGCGGAGGACTTTATAATTATGTAGTAATAGTGAGACAGGGTGAAGGTTGCGGGAATCCGTTGGATGCGAGTCGCAAGGGACCGGTCAATGTGGCAACACTTGGGGGAGGCCTATGTCCAGCAGTGGACGTCTTTCGGCTGAAATGATGATGATGATGATTAATAGTGAGAGCCAAAATAGTCAATTTATAATTTCTTTAATGGGCTTGTACAATTGGGATTTATACATCCACATTCATTCCATTTATTTCTTCCTAATCAAACGATAATCCTATGACTGTGTGAGAAAATATTCCGCTTATTAACTTCCTAAGTCTTGATTAACTTTTGGATAACTCATGTCTCATTAGGACCCAAAGAACAATACATCTAATAATTGATGCAATTAATAAAAAACCTACAGCTTACGTGTGAAAATCTTATTATTCTGTCTATCAATTATTAATAGACGAATGTTCTATGTTCATAATATTCTCCGATGATATTAGTAGGATTTTACTTTTCATTCATCATCTGACTGGGATTTTCCCAACTACATAATTATGTTTGGATCAGCTTCCAGTGTTATTGGATGCATCTGAATACCGTACCACTATTTTACATGGAGCGACTGCCTATATATAGGGTGTAAAACACCTTTTCACGAAGCTGAAAGGCACTTATTCTCCCCATTATTGTGATCATGTTTTTGTTCTACACCATACCTGTGAACCTTTTAGTTACGGAGATATAAGGGGTCAAAGTTACAACTTTTTGACAAGTTTTTTTTAAATACAAGTTTATTTTGTCAGATTTTGACTTTTAACACTTTTACCACTTTTACCAGCACAATGTTTTAAGTGCGTTACATTGAGTTCTACCACAAAACATGTTTTGTGACCCCAAAACCTGTTTTGTGACCCCAAAAAAAAGTCATTTCCCAGCAATTTTTTTTACGTAAAGTTACGTACAGAAAGCTTGGTTGACGGCTTCGTGATGAGGTGGTTTACACCCTGTATGTGATCTTCACAACCCCAGTTATTGGATAACACACAAAAACCTTTTGATTCTCCTAATTTTCATTACGTGTCGAAATAAATCACGTACTTAACAAGGATAATCATTTACTATAACAGTACCTAATTAGT
Organism: Xestia c-nigrum; assembly: GCA_916618015.1. Classification (NCBI taxonomy): domain Eukaryota; kingdom Metazoa; phylum Arthropoda; class Insecta; order Lepidoptera; family Noctuidae; genus Xestia; species Xestia c-nigrum. The sequence continues at coordinate 25,603,408 of OU745248.1, read as the reverse complement.
GTTATCAATGTGAGTAATTTCCGCTGAAAACTCATGGCATGCACATGGTCAATGTTTATTTGATTATTTGACGATTAGAGTTGTTATTTTATTTACTACTGCAGATGTATGTGTATTTCTACAGTGAGACCTGGTTTTCCATCCGCACTATTTAACAGAAACCTTAGATTCTTTAGAGACAATATTGCTTATTTCTTACTTTCAAATCTACATATTTCCTTTTTTTTATTTGTTGACCAGTCTTACCAAGCGGTATCGTATTTTATTTATTTATCAGGAACAATTAAATTGTGTTTGATACATTACATACGTCTTAATTAATAATATTAATATAAAGTTCAAGTGATATTCAATAATAAAGGGTGTAAAACACCTCTTCACGAAGCTGAAAGGCACTTGTTTTCCCCATCATTGCAATAATTTTTTTGTTCTACACCATACCTGGGATCCTTCTATTTACGGAGATATGGGGGGTCAAAGTTACAACTTCAGCACATGTGACAATGTTTTAAGTGCTTTACATTGAGTTCTTCCACAAAACATGAATTATAACCTCAAAAAAAAAGTTGTTTCCCAGCAATATTTTTTGCGTAAAGTTACTTAGTTTGATGTACAGAATGCTTGGTTAACGGCTTTGTGATGAGGTGGTTTTCACCCTGTATAATACATGCAGTAATTAAAAACAAAAACATACAAGATTTAAAAAAAACATTATAACCAAAAACAAAAACTATTACCAGTATCCAGTACTAACTAGGTTGTGGAGGTCAGATAGGCAGTCGCTTCATGTAAAATACTGGTATTCAGCTGCATCCTGTTAGACTGGAAGCCGACCCCAACATAGTTGGGAAAAAGCTGGTATGGTTAGCGCAGTGGCTGAGCGAATGCCTGCTGCATTGCGTGTCACTGGTTCGATTACCTTCCCAAACGCAACAAAAATTTGTATGCCCTACAGGTTTTATTTGGGGCAGAACCTTTCGCGTGTATAATATCGAAAGAATCGAAAGGAACTCACTTCTTTCTTCCAATTGTTGTACTATTATCCTCGATAGTCACGCGTTTATCTTTTCACGACGTTTTTTTAAGGTTAAAGACTGTTCTAAACATTTAGAACCATATTGTTATTTGACGACCGATTGGCGTAGTGGTAGTGACGCTGCCTTACGTTCTCAGGGTCCTGGGTTCGAATCCCGGTAGGAGCAAATGTTTGAGTGATGAGCATGGACACTTGTTTCCGAGTCATGGATGTTTATATGTATTATAAGTATGTAACAAACAAAAAAGTATATATGTAGTATACCAACTATCTAGTGTCCACGACACAAGCTGTGCTCTCTGCTGCACTAGGTGGCGCTGTGTGTTAATGTCCAGCGATATTTATTATTTATTTTTATTATTCGAAATCATTCAGAGATCGTAGATACAAACTTACCATTTGTAAAAATTAGATGGGTCTCAACCTCAATCTAGTCTAGAGGACAAAGGTTGTCTATGGAACGAGCTAACCCAAAAGAAGCCACTAAATCGACAGGAGTTTCATGAAATTACTTCATCGTTTAAGCCGAAAGACGTCCACTGCTGGACATAGGCCTCCCCCAAGTGTCGCCACATTGACCGGTCCCTTGCGACTCGCATTCAACGGATTCCCGCAACCTTCACCAGGTCATCGGTCTACCTAGTGGGAGGTCTTCCAACGCATCGTCTTCCGGTTCGCGGTCGTCACTCCAGAACTTTTCGGCCCCATCGGGCATCCGTTCTGCGAGCTATGTGACCTGCCCACTGCCACTTAAGTTTGGCAATTCTTCGGGCTACGTCGGTGACCTTGGTTCTCTTCATTTCTGATTCGATCACTCAAGGAAACTCCGAGCATAGCCCTCTCCATTGCTCTTTGGGTGGCTTTAAGCTTTTTTATTAAATTACTTGCATAAAAAAAACCAAATCTCTTTTTAAAATATTTTTTTTCTGTTTCAGCTAGCCCTCTTCATCCTCACCGCCACCTTCCAATTCTCTTCATCAGCTCCAGCAGACTACCTCCAAGAATACGAGCTATCCATGCTGAATAAGCTGCACAAGCCCTGGTTCACGCCGGATAAGCCTGCGGAGTATCCTCGGAAGGGAGAGTATCCTTGCAAGGGAGGCATTTGTAAGACCAAGGTCGTGAATGACTGTGAAGATTGCCAGTATGCTAAGCCTTTGAGACTTTAAGGGTAATGAAGAAGAAGGTACTATTATGCTGAATCTTGTCTGATCCAAATGTCAAAATTGAAGAAAGTTACACAATTAAACTTATATTGTCACTTACGGGATATCTTCCATGATTATTTATGGTTTTGCCCCATGATCGCGGGTTGACTCAAGGCGCTTGCAACAGCGTCGAAGTATCGGGAGCTCAAAACCATAAGTAATCACGGAAGATATCCCGTAAGTGACAATATAAGTTTAGTTTTAAACCGTCAAAGCCTAAAACAGTTACACAATTGTCTTACCTACGTCAGCAGCCATCCATCTGCAAGAACACTATATCTGTTGGTCAAAAATGGCTGCTTTAGCAGAATCATTATAGTATCATCTTCTGCGTAGCCTTTTCCCAACTATGTTGGGGTCGGATTCCAGTCTAACCGGATGCAGCTGAATACCAGTATTTTACATGGAGCGACTGCCTATCTGACCTCCACAACCCAGTTAAGACTGAGTAATAAGATAACCCTTGAACAAAGGTTAAGATCTACAAATGACAGCCGGGACCAACTGCTGAACGTACTTTCCGAGGCACGAAGGAAACTCTACAGGGTTATTTTTTGTTTACACTAAACCCGAAAAGGGGTCATTGTACTCATCATTTTGAACAACTTTTTCTATGGGACTAACCGTGAAATCGCGAAAAAAAAAATCAGCTGTTCCCTACATTTATGTTCGCATAACTCGTCAAAATGTAGGGAACAGCTGATTTTTTTTTCGCGATTTCAAGGTTCGTCCCATAGAAAAAGTTGTTCAAAATGATGAGTACAATGACCCCTTTTCGGGTTTAGTATAAACAAAAAATAATGTTGTATAAGTAATGAGTGGTCACCCATCCACAGACCAACCTAGGCAAGCACGGCTTAACCTAAAGATCGACCCACGTGCTCCTCCTTCTAAAGGTCCAATGTGTCATAAATGGCCGGGTTCCGTAGGTATTTAATTAAAATTATTTACCTAAGTACTTGTACATAATTAAGACTGAATTAACGTTAAAAGTTAACAAACTAGGTGACACAAGGAAAATGATAACGAACATTAAATTATTTCAATAAATAAATGTTGCCACAGTTTATTAATATTGTGTTTAATTTAACTCTAGACTTTATCCTGGTCCCATTAAACAAGGAAGATTAAATAGGAAGTTTCCACGTGCACTGAAATGTGGAAACTTCCTGTACTCAACCAGGAAGCCGTCTCTTCATCTTCATCATTTCAGTCGAAAAACCCCAAGGTATCCCACCATAAGGTTCGTCACATCGACCAAACATTATGTACAGTCAGCAGAACAGATAGGTCTACAGGCTAGCAATCTTCTTACTACTGTTATAAATGGAAAAGGGTTATAATCAATCTGTTTGCAATTTCATCCAAATCCTTTCAGTAGTTTCTGTGTGACAAAATAACAAAAATCGATCTTTATAGACTTTTACATTTATAAAATAGTCGTAAGAAGATTGCTAGCCTGCATACCTAACTCTTTTGTTGACTGTACCTCAAACTGAGTGCAAAAATTTGTACTAGGAAGTGACTTTTTTTCGGTGTAAAATCACGTTTCACGGTAAAACTCAATGTAACGCACTCACAACGTGAACTGGAGATGAAGGTATTATGGTGAAAGCGGGGAAAGCAGAGTAACCCGGGAATTCTACATTTTCTTACGTTATTTTGCAAAATGCATGGCCAGTGCTAGGTTGTATGTTGATATCGTTTGCAACCTATGACAACGAATATAAAGGTGTAGCACCTTTATATTCGTTAAAATCACAGTACCTAGTCACCATTTTGTTTTGTGATAGTAGTTAAGTGGGATACAAAGTCGTGATTTTATATTGTTGGCAAACCCGATACTACTTTAAAGCTGTGCAAGGACCAGTTGACCTGCAACCTTTACGAAACTAGATCATAGTATATCTTGTGAAACTACCTTCACTAGAGTACACTGAAATCGCTATCTACACTACTAAAGAAGGAAGATTTGTATTGACGACCCGATTGGCGTAGTGGTAGTGACGCTGCCTTACGTTCTTAGGGTCCTGGGTTCGAATCCCGGTAGGAGAAAATGTTTGTGTGATGAGCACGGACATTTGTTTCCGAGTCATGGATGTTTATATGTATTATAAGTATGTATTTACAAACAAAAAAGTATATATGTAGTATATCAACTATCTACGTGTCCACGACACAAGCTTTGCTTAGTGTGGCACTAGGTGGCGCTGTGTGTTTATGTCCAGCGATATTTATTAATTTTATTTTTTAAATTTTGTATGTAACGAATAAACTTTAAAACTACTGGACCGAATTGAAAAAATCTTTTACCAATGGATAACTACCTTACCAGTGAGTAACATAGGCTATACAGGGTGTAAACCACCTCATTACAAAGCCGTTAACCAAGCGTTCTGTACATCATACTAAGTCACTTTACGCAAAAATTATTGCTGGGAAACAACTTTTTTTTTTTTTTAATAAAATAAATAAATAAATATCGCTGGACATTAACACACAGCGCCACCTAGTACCACACTAAGCAAAGCTTGTGCCGTGGACACTAGATAGTTGATATACTACATATATACTTTTTTTTTGAGGATATAACTCATGTTTTGTGATAGAACTCAATGTAACGCATTTAAAACATTGTGCTGATGGATGGATTGAATAGTACGGGGGTCGTGGCGGAGTTAAAAGTTAAAATCTTACAAAAAAAAATTGTACATAAAAAAGACTTGTCAAAGTTGTAATTCTGCCCCCCCCCATATCTCCGTAAATAGAAGGCTAGAAGGTACCCATCAGGTATGATGTAGAACAAAAAAAATATCGCAATGATGGGGAGACCAAGAGCCTTTCAGCTTCGTGAAGATAAAATAAAGGGTGTAAAACATTACACCCTTTATTTTATCTTATACTCCCACGGGCACGGGAACTACGCGGGTAAAACCGAGCAGAACTAGCAGACGTTAGTAGGTTATGAAAGGTGAACGCACACTTAGCAGAGCCGAAAGAAGCGAAGGACGAAAGAATCGAATTTTAGAACTACTTGTATGCAATTCTATAAAACCTCGCACACTTATCCGCGCCGAATCGGACGAATAAATAACGTTATAAGGATGAGAAAAAAACGTTTCGACGCGGATAAGTGTGCGTCCACCTTAAATAGGCTGGCTCGTTGGTCAAGTGGTCGCAATCGCAACAACTGAGAATGACTTCCTGTGTTCGATTCCCGGGTTGGGCAAAATGTTATTTGGTTTCCATCAGGAATTTCTCAGTAGCAGTCACGGAGTCTTGATTTGTGCCCGGTTGATGGCAATAGGGTCGCCCCGTAGGTTCTAATGACGAATTCATTTTTTTTAGGTACTAGCCAGCCCGACAGACGTTGTCCTGTCCTACCTACTACTACCTACTTACTACTACCTACCCAGCCTACCTACGACTACCTACTTACTACTACCTACCTACACTGCCTACCTACGACTACCTACATACTACTACCTACTTACCTCCTAAGAACCTTCTCCTGATAATGACAAATACAACAAAAAAAGAATTGGCCAAATTGGTCCAGGCGTTGTTGAGTTATGCGCTTACCAACACATTTTGCGATTCATTTTGATATTATAGAAGAAATGGGATATTAAATAAATAAATATCGCTGAACATTACACACAGCGCCATCTAGTGCCACACTAAGCAACGAGGTTTGTGTCGTAGACACCAGATAGTTGATATACTACATGATAACATCCTTGACTCGGAAATAAATGTAGCAGCTCATCACACAAATATTTGCTCCTACCGGGATTCGAAACCTGGACCCAAAAAACGTAAGGCAGCTTCACTTTTGGCTGCGCCGTTCGGGTCGTCAAAACTCAAAGAACTCAAACCAAAAAGCACCTGATTCAGAAAAATAAAACAGCATTCTTTCAAGAAAGAAAATGCCCTTTACGGCGCTCTTGTAGACGTTATCTGATCCTAACATTTGCATAATAAAGTAGTTTATAAGTTCACCTTCCGTGCCATCTCCTACGTGAATACGTGATAAAAGGTTCGTCTTGGAATAAATCACGTTAGGTAGGCGGAACTCTGTACTCTGTACTTACTTCTTTGCTGGTTTTGAGACTGAGTTAATGTAAAGATGACGCTGTGAGTGTCGGCCGAAGCACGATCCATTGTCTATTGCTCGGTAGCGGCTCGGAAGCGTGAGTGTGTCCATAATAATAACGAATAATCCCAAATTTATATATTTTTAACTTCAATTAGATTTTTTCTTTAACGTTCAATTTTTATGTATTTATATAATAATCTATTTTTTGTTTCTTTTTTTATTTCAATTTATATACATATCTGAGTAATGCTAAATCTAGTGGCACTTTTTACCTTATCCTAATTTTGTTAACATGCGGATAATGTAGTGGGCAATATTGTTAATACTTCATATGTATATTATTGTTATTTGTAGATGTTATATATTGTAGCTGTTTATTGTCCCATAATAAATAAAATAAAAATAAAATACAAAATTGCTCGGTCGACACTCGGCTCGTACATGAGGGCCTACTCCCCAACGTTTCGTCCGAATATTCGCCTCTCTCACTCGCACTCGTCTGCAGACGTGCGCGAGAGAGACGGATAGATCCGAATATACGGACGAAGTGTTAGTGAGTTGGGCCTCTGACACGGTCTAACGTTAGTCAAGCTTTACAGGAATTTAGAAAAATGACAGAAGTGACATAACATCACGCTTGTAATTTGTGAAGGATTAGGCGGTAGAGCAGTTCAGTCTTATTCCCCCAAATAATTTTAAACCATTTGATACTGACAATTTGGTACAAAATCGATTGAGAAAAGACGGATTGCAGAAGTGGCGACTGTACCTAAATAGTACACCCACATTATTCTCTAGTTATATTTAAGTATGTTAAACTGGACGATTTTTGCCATCAACTGAGCATAATTCCAAACTACATGACTAATATTGAGATTTTTGTGATGAAATAACCCAATAATACTTCACCGGAATCGAACCCAGGCAACAGTCACATTTCCGGCCACTAGACCAGCCGACCCTGTCAAAAGTAATTTTATTTATTTATTTATTTCAATTTTAGGAAAACTTACAGCTAAACAGACAGCGAGTAATAGCTTAAACAAAATATGGCCAATTACAAGTTTCCACATGTAGTATATATGTTATGGACCAAGTGATGAATTGGGCATTATACATAATGCCCGGTCACTATGAAAAATGGCCAATATAAGAGTGCAATTTGATAAGAATTATTCAAATAATCAAATTGACCGGGCATTATACATATTGTCCATCACCTTTTGGGCAGAATAATACAAACATATGTAATTAATATTTTTTATTGTTATTGTCATTAAACTTAAAATAAACTAAATATTGAGCCATTTAAATAATCAGACTCATTATTTGGATTAATCATTAAGGACTTCTACTTTAAGAAGTCATATTAAAACTATAACATAAAACATATTAAAAAAATCAAAAAAATTACAACATGTAAGTATACTATTGTTTTATAGAAATTACTTATTATTATCCTACTATATATATCCTACTTATCCTACTCATCATCATCATCTGCCGAGCCTTTTCCCAACTATGTTGGGGTCGGCTTCCAGTCTAACCGGATGCAGCTGAATACTAGTATTTTACATGGAGCGACTGCCTCTCTAACCTCCACAATCCAGTTAATACTGGGAAAACGATACGACTTGGTAAGACTGGTGTCAGACTTTTGGGGCCACTGACTGCCTGTAACGACTGTCAAAGATGGACAAATGACAGTCGGGACCAACAGCTTAACGTGCTTTCCGAGGCATGGACAAAACTCGGTGTGTAAGGGTGGTCACCCATCTACGGACCAACCTAGGCAAGCACGGGTTAACCTAAAGATCGACCCGAGCGGCTGATATTATTTAGTCACGAGCCTTTGCCTTTGCCTTTTTGGCTTGGCGACATCTACATTTATCAGACTTCCAACCATTTTTACAACCACATCTACTATAACCTTTCCCTCCACATTTAGAGGACATTCTGCAACACTTTCTCAGCGAAATCTCTATCTCTGGAACATCTTAAATAATATGGCATGCAAAAAAAAGACGTATACATAAACACCAAACAGAAGAGTCACTAAATATGAGCACGCTCGAAGAAGATATTAGTAAAAGTTTTCTTCAATTTAGAGGTACTAGTATTAAAAATGAAAACCTCTCTATCTTCCAACCCGGCTGGTCACCGTGGAAGAGTATGACCACAACCCTCCAAAAAACTCCCCAAAAACCTTAAACAAAAATAATAAATTAAAAATTGCAACATGTAACGTCAGATCACTTTCGAGCACTGAAAAATACTTTGAATTAATGCACGCTATCCGAAACATAAACATAGACATACTCGGTCTAGCAGAAATAAGAAGAATGGGATACAAAATAGAAGAATATAGTGACCACATACTCTGCTATGTGGGCGAAACACCCGGTCTATATGGTGTGGGATTTCTCATCAAGAAGGAGTATAAGAAAAATATTATAAACTTCTGCGGACTATCGGAAAGAGTTGCGGTACTTCAGCTGGCATTCGATGATACTGACCTGTCAATCATTCAAGTGTACGCACCGACGAACGACTCAGATGAAGAAAGCATAGAAAAATTCTATCAAACGCTACAAAAAGCTCACGATCTATCGGAAAGCTATAAAAACGTAATGGTAATGGAGACTTCAATGCCAAAATAGGACAACGAAAGAACAATGAAAACCTCATCATGGGAAAATACGGATACGGGAAACGTAATGAAAGAGGAGAAAAGCTAGTACAATACGCCCTTGAATATAACTTTCCGTCATGAATACGTACTTTAAAAAGAAGAATAATCGAAGATGGACCTGGATATCCCCAGATGGAAAAACAAAAAACGAAGTCGACTTTATTATGTGTAACAATCCCAAAAATATAACAAACATAGAGGTTTTAAACAACGTAGAGTTCCCGTCAGACCATCAAATAGTAAGAGCAACAGCAATCATAAAAAACGCCAGAAAGAGTAGGAGAAACTTCCAAAACGCGGCGACATCGCTTAAAATGGATAAAGAAGTAAAAACATACCTTTCTAACTTACAAACTAATATTATGAATCTAACCTACTTTGATGAAGATAACATACAAGAAACCTATAATAAACTTGAAGGCTACATTAAAAATAGCTTAAAACTAGAGACCACAAACAAGAGCAAAGATCATGGTTGCTACTTCTTCAACGAAACTACCAAACTCTTGATCCAAAGACGCACGGAACTTATAAAAACCAAGAATAAATCACAAGACATGAAAAAAGAGTTATCATTTCTATTCAAACAAACTAGCAAGTCAATAAGAAAGGATTACAAGTTGCACAGGCAAAAAATACTAGAATCCAGTTTAATGCACTATAGAAGCGTCAAAAGAGCTAACAAAACTGAGCTAATAACTCATACTGAATGGATCAAGGGCTTAAAAGATGGGCAAAAAGAAACAAAATCAAGGAAAAATATAATATCCTGCGCTACGGAATTCTACAAAGATCTTTATGCTAAAAAGATACATGACACTATACCGGTCATAGAAACAAACAATTTAGAGACAAACACAAACGAAGCAACTATTATAAATGTAACAGACGTCCTAGAAAGTATTAAAAAGTTGAAGCGTGAGAAGAGCCCTGGGCCGGATGGTATAAAGAATGAGGCGTTAAGAGTAGGAGCAAAACTACTCGCCGGACCACTTACACGCATATTTAATATCGTTCTAAGTACAGGAATAATACCAGAGCAATGGCAAAAATCAGACATAATACTGCTATATAAAAAGGGAGATCCACTCGACATCGCAAACTACCGCCCGATAAGCCTGCTCTCAAGTGTGTACAAGTTATTCACTTCAATTATACACAACAAAATCAGCCCACAAATAGACAGGATGCAACCAGTGGAACAAGCAGGCTTTCGTTCCAGTTTTTCGACTATGGACCACATTCATACGCTACAACAAGTAGTAGAAAAATATACAGAGTATAACAAAAACCTGTATATGGGCTTCATCGACTACACAAAAGCATTTGATAGTCTCCATCACAGCTCTATTTGGCAAGCTTTACACAACTGCAACATAGATCCAATTATCATTAGAACCCTAAAAAACATATACCAAAATAGTGTGAGCAGAGTCAAACTAGAATCTCGAGGAGATGAGATCAGAATAGCCCGAGGCGTCAGGCAAGGAGATCCGATATCCCCAAAACTGTTCATAGCGGTCCTACAGTGCATTTTCTCCAAACTAAACTGGGCCTCTGAAGGAATCCCAATCAACAACACACGCCTCACCCACCTAAGATTTGCTGACGATATCGTAGTCTTTGCAGAAACCCATAAGAAGCTAGAAAACATGATATCCCAACTAAATGAAGAAAGCAAACACGTAGGATTACATATGAATCTAAGCAAAACAAAAATAATGTCAAACAGCATAAAAGGAAAAATCATGTTAGACGGTGTAGAACTAGAGTATGTTGAGAAGTACATATACTTAGGAAAGCAAGTATCATTTAGTAAAACAAATAATGAGGACGAGGTCAACAGAAGAATCACATGCAGCTGGAATAAATACTGGGCGCACAAGGAAATACTGAAAGGTAACTACGACCTAGATATGAAAAAGACTGTAATGGACACTTGCATTCTGCCTTGTCTGACCTATGGCTCCCAAACTTGGACCTTTACAAACAAGATCATCAATAAAATTAATTCCTGTCCTGTCAGCGAGCTATGGAAAGAAGCATATTAAACCTAAGATTTTGATTTTTGTGATTGAGAAATTCACAAAATAAGAAGTCAAGAAATAAGGAAAAAGACAAAACTCACAGATGCGCTACACCAGGCACTAAAACTAAAATGGAACTGGGCCGGCCATGTAGCAAGATACACCGACCAGAGGTGGACTCTCAAATGTACTAAATGGACCGGTCCACAAGGAAAGAGAAAAGTGGGCAGACCACAAAAACGATGGGTGGATGACATACTACCGGTAGCGGGGAAAGATTGGACCAGAACAGCGCAGAACAGGGAGAAATGGAAGAAATTGGAGGAGGCCTATACCCTATCAAGGGGTTCCTATAACAATAAATTATAAGTTATAATTTTCTAAACTAACATTAGAATTAGGTACTTACTAACATTATACTAAGAATAAATATTGTGTAAATGTTTGTATAAGGCTTATAGGAAATAAAAAGGCTTTTTATTATTATTATTATTTATTAGTATTAAAAATGTCAATCTCAGCTTCCCGGTAGGTTGTGTTGTACACACGACTCGCTCTCACCATGTAAGAGTTCCGTCTATACGTCGTAGTTACCACTGGGGTGGATAATAAATGAGGTCTACGCAAGAACACAGACGGCACTCGCAGCCCCATTTTGTGCAGCAACTCGGTAACACCAGTTGTTCCATTGGCGATCTTGAAAAGAAACACAAAATCTGATATTTTTCGCCTTTCAAATATTGGAAGGATATGAAATTTTTTGCAACGGTTGGTATAATTCGTTGAAAACGTTTTAGACCGGTATTGAATGTGCCTTAGAAACCTTTTCTGTATGCTCTCAATACGAAGTATGTAGACATTATAATTGGGGTTCCAGACCTGAGAAGCATACTCTAAATGATAAAGTAATTAACTAAACTTGACGCAGTCAAAGTCATTGTTATAAATCTTCTTGTTATTTAACATCATCTGCCTAGCCTTTTCCCAACTCTGTGTTGGGGTCGCCTTCAAGTCTAACCGAATGCAGCTGAATACCAGTATTTTATATGGGGCGACTGCCTATCTGACCTCCACAACCCACTTAATACTGGGTAATACGATACCACGTGGTAAGACAGGTTGTCAGACCTTTTTGGGCTACTGACTACCTGTAACCACTGCCAAAGATGGACAAATGACAGCCGGAACCAACAGCTTAACATGCTTTCCGAGGCACGGAGGAAACTCGGTATGTAAGGGTGGTCACCCATCCACAGACCAACCTAGACAAGCACGGCTTAACCTAAAGATCGGCCCGAGCGGCTGTTATTATTTAGCCACGAGCTTCTGCTTGTTTTTATTTAACAATGAAGTTATTTTGTAACAAACGTAGTACGTAAGTACTAACACACAAACTTCCTACGTGTAAAAATGAAGGACAAACATTTTTCTACGAGACTATCTCTAAGATTATCGCAAACATTCCTTGGTTTTTCACAACTGCACGGTCCCTACCGCTCTTAAAAGTAACAATATAACCGGCCAGTGCTGAAGAGGCTGTATAAGCGCGCGGCCGTTGCACAAAGCAACGACACTAAAAAAAAAACATTACGCGCCAAAATTAGCATGACAAATAAAAAAGTTTTTATGAAATATTATAAAAGTAAACTGAAAGCATTATTTTTGTCACGTGTAGTACTAATTTGTTAATTATTTTAATTAGGACTAAAATAAAAGTGAGTTCTTTGTTAGTGAAAATGTTAAAGGTAGTGTTTCGTGCCAGTGTTTTCTTGTTTATGGTGTCGTGTCCTAGTGTGGCGGATGACCATAGAGCAGAGTTTGGATATTCATCGGGATTGATGTCTATTTGTATGTATTATTTAACAAGTTTCATTCATGCTGAGACGACGAGTAATAGGGAAGTATGACATGCTGCGCCGACCCCGAATAAATTGGTATAAGGGCAACCACATCCACACATCCAGCCTATATAGATTTGCATGAGAAGCTTATAAAGTCCGGGGTTGGACTACCTGATTGAAATCTACGTCTTTAAGGTTTTTCCGTTCGGGATTTTTTTAGCAGAATCCTAAACTATTCTTACAAATTAATATTTTAAATGAAAATTAGCTCTGTCTGTCACCCGTATAAGTATTTCAATGAGAGGCATATAGGTATGCAGGTAGACTATGCCCTGGGTATAAGACAGGTTACCTCTTCTTCGAGAAATAGAATATCCTGGTGGAGAAAAAGTAAAGTAATAAAAAAAAACATTTTATTAAAGACAGATAGTACTTTATATGCATAACTAGGCTACTACTTAGTTCGTTAACTTTCAACCCTCGTTTTAACCCCTTAGGGAATGAATTTCCATAAATCCCATCTTAATGCACACTAACGTCATTTAAAGAACGTTTGTGCAAAAGTGCATGCTTCTATAAACCAGCGGTTTTGCATTCATCGATCAGTCAGTGAATCAGTCAGCCAGTCAGTTTATTTTATTATACTTATTTTATTAATTTTAAGAAAAGTTAATACACACAATACTAATATGTAGAAAAAAGCCAATTACAACTTTCCACGTATAAACTAATATACAAAACGGTACAAACAGTGTTATAGTTGAACAAAGAAACAAATAAAGAGAGTAAACAAAAATAAAATACATTACTAGGTATAGACCTAGTAGTAATGTATTTTATTTTTGTTTCTTACTTAAATTATTATTAGATAACTAACTTCTAACAGCGGCTTTGCCCGCGTTAAATTTGATGATTGTCTAAATACCCTATTTTCATCTACGTTATAAACTACCTCTCTGCAAAATTTCATCCAAATCCGTTCGATAGTTTTTACGTGAGTGTAACAAACAAACTTCCATACTCAAAGTTTCGCATTTTTAATATTAGTAGGATTATTAACAAGAGCCAACATATTTATTACAGGTTTAAAACCTCACACATACCATCGATATCTCATTAGTTAGTTACTGACGGTGATAATTTGCATAAACTAAATGTTAATCACGTTAAAAGTGACTAGTTTCAAGGCTAACGCATTGCTCCCCTTCTCGCCTTTCCAATGCAGTTGTGACATCGGCTTTCAGACTAATCGTTTGACCCCCCAAGTACTATAATAGTGCTCGTTCCCGGAGTAATTGCTACTTCATTTCTTCAACCAAGTAGTTCTAGTTCATGGAGTAATTGCTACTTCAACCAAGTGGTTCTAGTTCATGGAGTAATTGCTACTTCAACCAAGTGGTTCTAGTTCATGGAGTAATTGCTACTTCAACCAAGTAGTTCTAGTTCCCGGAGTAATTGCTACTTCAACCAAGTAGTTCTAGTTCATGGAGTAATTGCTACTTCAACCAAGTAGTTCTAGTTCCCGGAGTAATTGCTACTTCAACCAAGTAGTTCTAGTTTCCGGAGTAATTGCTACTTCAACCAAGTAGTTCTAGGTCATGGAGTAATTGCTACTTCAACCAAGTAGTTCTAGTTCATGGAGTAATTGCTACTTCAACCAAGTAGTTCTAGGTCATGGAGTAATTGCTACTTCAACCAAGTAGTTCTAGTTCATGGAGTAATTGCTACTTCAACCAAGTAGTTCTAGGTCATGGAGTAATTGCTACTTCAACCAAGTAGTTCTAGTTCATGGAGTAATTGCTACTTCAACCAAGTAGTTCTAGTTCATGGAGTAATTGCTACTTCAACCAAGTAGTTCTAGTTCATGGAGTAATTGCTACTTCAACCAAGTAGTTCTTGTTCCCGGAGTAATTGCTACTTCAACCAAGTAGTTCTAGTTCCCGGAGTAATTGCTACTTCAACCAAGTAGTTCTAGTTCCCGGAGTAATTGCTACTTCAACCAAGTAGTTCTAGTTCCCGGAGTAATTGCTACTTCAACCAAGTAGTGCTAGTTCCCGGAGTAAAAGCTACTTCAACCAAGTAGTTCTAGTTCCCGGAGTAATAGCTACTTCAACCAAGTAGTTCTAGTTCCCGGAGTAAATATAATTTCAACTGCATATCAAAGTTAGAATTTCTGAAATTGTCTTACCTTTTGTAAGAAAATTCAATTTTACAGGGCTAGACTGAGATGTGCCTAATACATTTCGCCAGTTATGTTTAAGTCAAATGGTGTAATCCTACAAGCACTACAGACAAAGTAGAATAGGGGCGATCCTAATGCCATCAACAGGGCACAAATCCAGATTCCGTGATTGCTACTGACAATAGAAAAACCCAGTGACAATTTACCTCACCTGGGAATCGAACCTAGAAGATCATGCTCAGCAGTCGTGCCAGCGACCACTACACCAAAGACGCAGTCGATTATAATTTTAGAGTTCCTATTTAAATTCATGTTTATACAATACCAGCCGATGCCCGCGGCTTTGCCCGCTTAAAATTATATACCAAAACCTTCCTCTTGAATCACTTATCTATTAAAAAAAAACCACATCAAAATCCGTTGCGTAATTTTAAAGATCTAAGCATACATAGGGACAGACAGACACGGCGGGGAACTTTGTTTTATAATATGTAGTGATACAGGGCCATTACTGCTTTGGAATTTCGCTACCTTTAACATGCTCTTGTATAGCTGTCCTTGTTACCAAGCTATCCTGTCTCACTCATGATTCACTTATTTAATACAATATGAAACCGCAACCTTCGATTACCATGAAAACTTTCTTGGCTTAGCGACAAGACGCCATATTAACTAAATACAAGTTCGAGCAATCAATATACAATGATTGGCTGGACGCCAATTTATGGACGCCACACAAAAAAAAGAAAAGTTAAGGGGAAGTTATCAAAACACGATAAGAAACTTTTGCCCGAAAACTTCGTTGAGGTCGATTCTTATCCCACGAGATAAAACCGGGAACACGGGAACCAACTACCCAGACCAACAGTATCCTATCCCCTAAAACTAGTAATAGAGTACGATATAACCCTCCGCTACCCTCCATCAGGGTCCAGTGGAGGGTTATGTCGGACTTTAACCGACTAAAACTCACTGCTCCTAGTAGGTACTACCATGTCTCGGGAGCCCTGGAGATACAAGTACATTGGTACACACCCCATACATTGCTCACTGTACTTGGACACTTGCCGGTCAATTCTGTAAAATTAAAAAAAGAACTCGCATCTCACATCGCTATTCACTCTCTTGATTTTGCATTCTGTTAGCATCACCTAGTCACGGGAGAGTGTCAAGAGAACGGGAATGCACACTGTGGAACTAATGGCGCTAGCATAGGTGGTTCCAAGCATCGTTATTCTTCAATTCATTTATTTATTCTCTCTTCACAATACTGGTTCTTAAAGATTAACAATGTTTTTTATAAGGTTGTATTCCACCATTGGAAGAGACTGGTGCCTGAAGTAGGCTTTCGAAGAAGCCTGTGTTACAGGTCACCAGGGCCCCCCACAGCAAAACAATATCGTAATAGATTTAAAGACGATCATTGAGAAACATCATTCATGGTACCAAAAAGAGTATAAAAGGTTAAAAATAATAACATATAGTAAACAAAGCCAAAATAAAAAAATATATAAAAAATGGACGTGAGTTTGCACGAGAGTGTAGTGTCATGTAAGAGTATGAATGAATGTAGAAGTGTGAGAGTCATTGGTTGAAAATCAAGGAATGTCATTTCATATCTTAAAATATCTTGACCTCATTGGTCAGATTGAGACCCGCTATGGTGGCGCTGTCTACAATCAGCTTTTAACGGTCTTCCCCATTACCTTACGATTTACGAATGCCACTTCTTACGTCATCTCATACTTTATCTGTGTTTAGTTCAACTCGCTCACACGCTCGCAAGGGTGGCGCTAGTGTAAATTGGAATTATCAAGCGAGATATTAGAATGCCAAGCAAGAAACTCACGGAAGTTTAAAATGAGGTCTTACAGAAACACACAGCTGCCAGCTCCCTGCGAGGGAACTTCAATCCACCTGCATGCGGGCTCAGTGCGGGTTGATGGTCTACGATTTTAGGGTTCCGTAGCCAAATGGCAAAAACGGAACCCTTATTCGTCATGTCTGTCTGTCCGTCCGTACGTCGCAAAAATTAGTAGGTCTTCAAAAATGGTATTGAGGCTAATATATTTTTTTTTTCTAAACGGAATAGTTAAAACCAATAAAAATATATGATGTACATTACTATGTAAACTTCCGCCGAAAATTGGTTTGAACGAGATCTAGTAAGTAGTATTTTTTTTAAAGCGCCAGCCAGATCTTTCTTGATTTTAAGAGGAAGTTGTTCTTATCTTCTATAGATATTTACATTGTAATTATTTATTATCTTCATGCACTAGTAGCTGATGGAAGGAAGCGCATTACCGATCTATCCGCACTAGATAAATAATTCTCCTCTCACTTTGTAAAAGGTATCGACATATTTATGCGTCAGAAGCCTCCACTGTGGATATTACCAATTATTATTACTTGTGGCGAAGTATTATATTATCTGTGCTTGTGGCTACTTTTTAGCTATCTCAAATCCGTCCTGAGAGTATATGACACATTGGCTGCTGCGGTGCGTGTCGCGGGTTCGATTCCCGCACAGAATTAATATTTGAATGGCCTTCTTACAGCCGTTACGGCCCTTGTTCCCCGTCTGGCTGTTTGTGTATATGAGTTTAAATTTTTGTGAACGCACCTACTATAATGAGAAGATGGAAAATTTTAAAATGTATTGGATTGATAAAAGCAATCAAAAAGCTCGTAGAAGTGGCAACTACCACTTGTTTACGACTTCTAATTACGAATGGCACACTGCTCGAACTGCATCATCGTCATCATCATCACGAACGGTCAATCAATCAAATATTTAGTCACAAACATATCAGAGTTTGAGATTTGACTTTGTAACCAAACAACACATCCACGATCAATAAGGTCAGCAATTAGATTCTAATCTACTTACGGAGTTTATTTGGAGGTTTCTCAAATAATACAAAAGAAGGCAGTGTTTTATCCAGCTAAAAGTCAATCCCCTAAAACAGGAAACAACCTTGAACATACACAAACAATAGGTCTTAAACTAAATCATAATCAAGGTACTGTCAAAATTAAGTCCATCGATACAATCGAAGGAATTACAAATTCGTATTCTGTTCGTATAAAACGTTGTCATTGACCTCAAAGTTTGAAAACAGGAAAACAATAACTTTAGTACGAATTTAAGAAGGATCGCCATTTATCTAAGTCATTGATTTTCATTGGACAATGTTTTAGATAACGTCATCCTTTTACAATAGACAACAAAAAAAAAATTGACCGTCATTTAGATTATCAACAAATGTTTGACCCGTATTTTTTCTTTTGTTATTTAAACTAAAATGGACGAAGATACGACGCTTTTAAAATTATCAATACGTCACGCCTAGGTATATTATAGCGAGTTATGACGCCACGAGTGTCCCGCGTCCCGAATTTTGATGCGTTTTATCTGTGTCAATATTCATTGATTTACAAAAACAAAAAATACGTGTCCATTATTTTCCAATACTCTAACTGACGGACTAAATATATTTGCAATATTTTGATACTGTAGTCATGCCTATTCATGTCAGGTTCTTTTCACCAATTACACTGACACGCCTAGGTTTATTTTTAGCGAGTTATGACTTTCTTTCATCGTTTAAATAATGTATATGTCACCGTAAATTTGTCAAATACGTTATATTGTAATATCTCTAGCGATATTGTAAAGTCTCGAATTATTGTCATATGAACATACTGCTTACAATAAAACGCATTATTTTTCGTGAAATGCATGCGATGGTAGTCAACTTACGCGGTGTGAAGGGAAGGAGGGGTCCCCCTTGCCCAGTGGCACAACTCTCATGAAAAGATAATGCACCATTCCTGAGAAATACCGATTATTATAACATAACCTTAAAACACATTATATTCCCCCTAAAAAGCGTAGTCGACGGAGCCCCGCTTCGCGGGGCCCCTGTTTCCGAGTGCAGGGTTTAAAGGAACCTAACTAACCTAACGGGGGGGTGCCCCAAGTCCCGATTATGGGGGCAGAGTTACTTCCGTATGTTCAGTTGACAATAATTCGAGACATTACAATATCGCAAGAAAAAACACGTTATATTGTAATATAACGTGTTTGACAATTTTATGGTGACATATACAACGAACTTACTATAGCTAAGTTAATATTAGTCAGCCGTTTCCACATGCCTCTGGCCACTCTTGACTCAAAATTACTCCTAAATAGCTGTCCCTTCATCTTGAGATCGATTTGACTTAGATTTATAGGAGGATAACGATAAACAGCAACCTAGCATTAGCAACAGGTAATCCTCAATTGAGATTTATTTCCTTGCCTCTGAGTTCTGATTTCAATCACGTAGCCATACAAGCTTAAAACAGCAATTTGTATCTTTATGAGCGCTACAGTGTGTTTGTACCTGCAGTGTCACTATTACTACAAAATTAATGGCTTGTAGCCCAATCCATCTTTAATCTTAGCATGATGCAACTCAAGCCAACTGTCATTAGGTAAATTAGTACTCTGCTTCCACGTTGTGTTTGTATTGTATTGTACAACGGGCTGTGCCCGCAACTCCACGTCAAAGCGCGTATTTTGCGTATGGGCTATAATCCACCGCGCGGGCCCAGGGCGGGTTGGTAGATGTCACATGTCTTCGAATTTTTTTGGTTCTAGGACATGCCGGTTTCCTCACGATGTTTTCCTTCACCGTCACTGTGCTACATAGTTTTTAGACTGCACACGTAAACTGAGAAGTTTCGCTTCGTGATGTTGAGGCAGTATTTTTAACTACAGAACTACTTCAACTGATCTACACCTTAAATAATTAAAGTCTTCAACATTTGAAAGGCCTTATAAATCTACACGATTTTGATGCAATGAAAGTGAGGTGCAGGTGAAAAGTAAAATGTAGATCTTCAGCTCTTCGAGGTTTGCATGTTAAATTATTTTCATAGGAATGTTTTCAAAATAACATCATCTGCCTAGCCTTTTCCCAAATCTATTGGGGTTGGTTTCCAATCTTACCAGATGCAGCTAAATTCCAGTGTATTACATGGTGCTACTGCCTATGTGACCTCCACAACCCAACGGTAGTAGTGGATTGTTAAAATAACCCCTTAGATTTGAGAGGGTTATAAAATATCCGACCCTTAGACAATTTTGGATTCGGTACCCTATAAGTCGATAACCAAGGATAAGGTAACATAAGCGCGCGAGCACATATAATTCCATTCTAAACCACAGCTCTTATGTACTAACTCATTGCATAGCGGTACGCATTACATTTTAATGACAAGCAATCTTCATAATTGAAAGAAAATGTGAAGTTCCTCATTGACGTAAAACATAGCTAATATTCATGAAGTGGTTGTAGTATGATGATGGAATGTTTACCTATCACACTAACCCGCAGTCGGTGGATTTCTGCCCAGTCCCTGTCAAAGAGAGAAGTCTTGTGTTATGTGTCCCAGCCATAGAAATATAAAGAAACAGGAGAAGTGGCAGTGGAGCGTGTCGGTGTCCGCGCGACTGGCACAAGACCCCTCTCTACCCTGACCTCTTGTACCAGTCATAAGCAAATGGCAATACTATTTTGCAATAAATACATTAATCCTCAACCTACTACCTAAGTTTGTCGCCAAGTGCCTGGACAAGCAATGTAAAATTCACCAAACGATAGTTCAATAAGCGGACGCATCGCGTAGTGCCGCCGCTGTTTCTTACGACGAGTTAGTGATGTGCTTAAGTACCGATGTTTTTGTGTAGATAAGTTGTGCGGTGCATGGTAAATGCACGATGTATTTGATGGCATAAGGTTTATAATTGATTGTGTAGTACGTTCTGTTTGAAGAAATACGGGTGTGTGCGTATCTAATCTATTGCTTTTACTGTATACTGCATGTGTAGTAGTTGCCGACACAGGGTTCGATTTTCGTCTAATGGGCTCCTTCTTTATTATAATTTATGGTCCCAGATTATGATTTCCAAAATGTTTGTCACGTTTTTACTTCTGGTCAATCATCATCAATCATCATTTTCTTGTCCTTATCTCAATTAATTTAGGCTCGGCGCAGCATGTCTTCTTCTTCCAAACTTTTCTATTAAGTACTTGTCATTTCAGCAGGCCCGCCACAGTATTCCCAAATCACTGCAACTCTTGAAAGCCAGTGTCAACAGTGGTGACAACCAGAAAACCGCCAAGACAATGAAGCTCGACCAGTCTCTGAAAAACAATTCAACTGTCTTGAATATCGCAACGAAATTTATTTAGATGACGTCATCGTCATCTCAGCAGTCACTTCCTTTCCAGCCTTCACACAGTCCATCCACGGTTTCTCTGGTTTTTTTGGCCGATTAAGAAAAATAATACCCGTCCTTTCGTTTCCAGGTCCCGGGTCCACAAAACCAGCAGTAATCCCCAAAAGCCAGCTGAAATACTTATCCTTCGTGGTGCAAGGCAACGGAAGAAGTAGACAGAAGTACTCTTATTGGAACGCCAGGAACATTGCTAAAGATCCTAGGATTAATTTTAAGAGGTGAGGATTCAGAACTGAAAGTGTGGCGTTAATGAAGCCACAATAGTTTTAGCTTGCAGAGGTTATAATACTGAACACTGATCACCCCTCACTTAAGAGAATAGGGTTAAGGTGTTATGATATCGGCAACAGAAACCAGTAGAGCCACCAATGTGATTAGCCACTACTGTTAGTGGTTTTAGTCGGCTTCAGAATTGAACGTCTAGGAGGTTTGAAGACACTACATGACGCTCTAAATCAAAACTCCAGCTTCCTTAGCTCCTTGAAACATTAGCTAATAAGCTTCGCTTTAGACGTCTACCGAGAAATAGTGACCAAACTACCTTTAGCAGGCTCCTCTTGATATTTTCATGGTTGAGCCGATGGTTCTAATATTTCAGTTATAAGAACTTTGATCTCTTTGGAATAGACCTACGGGTGTTAAGAGTTCTATCGTAAAATCATCGTACTCTTTCCAGGAGGACCCTACTAGTAGCCATCGGTTACTTGGACAGCCCCAACCTGCCGATATCAGCGATGTTCGCCAACGAGTACGAGGACCGAGGGTACAACGTCATCATCGTGGACAACCAGAGATTTGCTACCGTACATTATCATTTGTAAGTGTTGAAAAGAACGTATTGTTTTATTCTTCGTCTTATGATGATGATTTAATTCCATCCGCAATTCCATCGATAAAAACTTTTGCTACTTATCTGAAACCACTAGCATCTGTCTTTTGCCTCATTTAAGTGTGTGCAATTTTGAAATGCTTATACATTTAAGCCCTTAGAGAGTCCAAGAGGCAAAATACCACTTTAAAAAAAAAGAAAAAATGTAGGGCCGTGGAAGTTAAAACTAAATAATCTATAACTGCTACGGGTTGTGCCCCACGCACACACCTAAGCCGCCTCCACGAGCGAGAGAACCGCGGCGATATTTTCGTATAGAAATACGTCAATCACCGCGATTCTTTCGCTCGTGCCGGCGACCCCTAAGTGGTGCTACGCGAATTTCGTGATTTTTGCTTACCCAAAATTGCTTAAAGCGCATAAAGAAGTTTGTTTCTTTTTCATAATACGCTCCGTTTTGTTAATTTCAGAGCGACCCGGTTGATGCGTCCTGTAGGCAAACACGTCGCCGAAGTTCTAGTCCAGCTCACACAATACGGCCTAGACCCATCCAAACTAGAACTTCTAGGTTTCAGCCTAGGCTGCCACACAGCCAGCTTCACAGCCAAGCACTTCCACAACATGACAGGCCGAAATATATCTACCATCTCCGCTTTAGAACCATCAGGACCATGTTTCCGGAATCAAGGACCAAAAGATCGACTCGCACCTTCGGATGCAGATTTCGTCCAAGTTATCCATACGAATATAGATGGTTATGGCATGGCTACTCCAATGGGGCATGTAGATATCTACGTCAATGGAGGGGAGTACCAACCTTCAGACATCAGCATTTATCCATGCACGACAACTTGCAGCCATTTTAGAGTCCTACCATTATGGGTCTCAGCTTTAAAAAACCCTAGAAAATTTATCGGATTGAAGTGTAAAGATATTCAGCAAGCGAGAGATTCTGGGTGTTATAGCAATGATCCTATGGAAACTATTGTCATGGGGTTGGGTATGGATAAAAGAAAAAGAGGTGTTTTCTATTTAGCCACGACTATGGAGTACCCTTTCTATTTGGGCGTGAAAGGGTTGAAGGAGGAGAATGTTTACTGGAAGAGGTTGACAGATGTAAATAGTGGGGATGAGACGGAGATCTATACGTAATACAGTGTTGTACAAATTAGCATTTTATTTGAAGAAAAATAGAACTGCTTTTGCTATACATTACTTGGAGTTTTCTGCCTGAAAAGATCAGGTAGCCGACCAACAAGAGACGGAACTTGCACTGACAATTACGGGATACCTCCCGTGATTTTCAATTATTGTGAGCTCCCGATATTTCAAAGCTGTCAATCTATAAAGTCCCAGCAAAACTCAAGAGATGGGGCTGAGTGACCGGAGCGCCGATTTGGGACTGTGATACATTTACACAAGTTTTAAGAATATTTTTATTGATTTTATTGAGGATTATTTAAGATTAAAAGGAACACCATAACAATGTTTTCTCACTTCTGTCAAAGAATCCTTAAATTGACGTCGATATGATCTAAATAAAGCAAGTTACTTTTTTACTCAGTTATCATGCCTGCCATGAGAAGATTTTGTAAACCAGGCAAATTCAATTTTCCTTTGTATTTAAACATGAAAGACGACAGTATTTTAAACAACGGCTTGTAACTAAACAAAACTTTATGAATGATCAAGATAAAACACATTCCGTGTGTCAGTTATCATGTCAGTCCACACAGATGCCACATGTTGATTTTAATACAACTGGTATGGCATTACACATAGCAAAAGGTACCTACTTGTCAACGAAATTAGACCGCCATTATGAAATACTTTGTAGATTTCCTTCACCTTTTCATGTGTGGGTTTGGTAACACATTCCAAAAGTGCACGCTTTGAAATAAATAGTTCTATTCATTTATGCACTCGCCGGAATCTTATAACTTCATCTTTTAAGGTTCACTGCCGGGGTTGCGGGCCTGTTCGAAAGAGATACCGCGGCCCCGGAACGTAAAAGGCGAGGAAGGAACATGGATGGTTTTTAGTCAGTAAGAGTCTGACACTCCCTCCCGCTCCGCCCAGAGTGGGGGGGGTCATTTGATGATTTACAATCCTTAAAAAAAAAAAAAAAAAAAAAAAAGGTTCATGTCAAACGTATTCTGTTTTAAAGTTGTCTAACCAGTAACCAGTGTGCATATCCGTGCATAATCAAGTCTTTTGTTTTCAGTGTTAGGTATCTACAAATTCTTTTGGGTGTCATTGCGTGGAATACACGGGGTGTTAGGGAACACCGACGAACAAACGGTTGCATTTATAAATTTTTCATCGCTAATTTTATTTTAAACAGCTGTTTCATACATTTTGACCATGCAGATATTGTACGTTTGGTGGGAACAGCTGTTTCTTAAAGTGAATAGGTACTTCTTTTAGGCGCGTTGTTCACTTTTTGGGAGAACAAATGTCATGGAACTCGCGCGAGTGTAGCCGATGAGGGGGGGAGCGTAGGGAAAGGGAGAGAGGGAGGGTGATGGGGGGCTCAGCTACTTACTTTCACTTCAATCGGCAGTCCCCAAAAACTGCCCTGAATTATTTTTTATAAAAGGTACTAATATGTATGCGAATTTTACATACCGTCATAACGTAGACCGTATTATAGTTCCTAGCAACCGTAGCGTAGCGGCGTCTGCAACTCAGCGTAGTCGTAGATGGAAAGCTTTTATACTTAATAATAATAATTAGTTGTAGTCTGTTGGTAACTTAAAAGTTATAGAAACTATTTATTGACCAGTATCTACCTAATTATTATGCAGATTTTCAATTCAAGAAAGTTTTAGTTAGCTTGTGAGTGATGTCTTTAGATACATTTTGTAAACAACTTAAATAAATGTTTTTGGAGATTACGTGATGAGTTTTGTTACGATATCTGTTGAATCAGTTGAGCTCTTGAATGGAAACCAAAAAGTGTTGTGACAGACCCCAACTAGATCGACCGACTTACATACTCAAAAGTGAAACATTGGCTGTTGTGCCGCAACTTCGCCAAGCAGTGGTCTGAGGGGGATAAACACTTGGTAAGGTATACAGATAATCACCAATACATATGGTCAAGCAAAGGTGTACCTTATCACATTGTAGGTACCTACACCCATATTTCTCCAGTTAGGATTAAGTCCCATATATGTTATGTTTATGGGGAGCGAGCTTACATTAATAGCACGTAAAGTCATGTCCTAGGAGTGTCTTTAATTTTAGTAAGTACCAGCTATCTCAAATATTCATAAAGAGCCATATATTCATAAAGCTATAAAATGATTTCACAAGCACCATAAATCTAGTGACACAATATGAGACCTAATGTTGGCCCTTCCCAGGCCTTGACGGCCCTACCTTCTGTAATTTACCAAATAACGATGACATGATAGGTAGTTAAGACTAACAAAATTATCTTTAAGGTCATCATAACATGATTTTTTAACAAGTAAGGAGTCACGACATGTTTCGTACCGCGGAGCTGCTGATGTTATCAACACGAAGATTTCTATACTGTCCTGCTGATGAGTTTAACTCTAAATTCGTGACATTCGAGTACTGAAAAAAAAAATTGAAAAATATATTCAGCATAGGTACTATGTTTCCATCGCTGCTGGGGCATTGGCCACTCTTTCTTTCTCCATTGACATTCAGTAAGCCGAAACGACAGAATTTACAAAAAAGTAAAGTTTCTGTAATTTACGATATGAGAATTGCAGTAGTAAATGACTATGTAGACGCTAAGTATAGGATATTAGCTGGACACTTTGTTGCAAAATATAAAATTACATGGTATTAAAATATTATTGCTATGCGATTTGTGAACGCAACTTTGTCTCGAAAATTGCAATTTTCGAACGCAACTTCAATAATATGGAGGAAAAATAATGTTGCTATCAATTACAAGTTTCCATTATATGTGGAAGCAAAGACTTTTCTTCAGTTTGTTTGTAGCAAAGACTTCTTCAGTTTTCCAACACAAAGTATCAAATAAATTAGGTCAAATAGTGACAAGCGAAACTACTGCATGTAGTTCCAGATTCGATTCCCAGATAGTGCAAAGTTAATGGATTTGTCCATCAAAAATTTCTCGGTAACAACCATAGAGTCTGGATTTGTGTCCAGTAATACAGTTGACGGCAATAGATTAGGCCCTATTATATACGCCCTTCGGAGGTTACATGCGTGCTGTTGCGTTATTACTTTTACTGACTAAAACCCATCCATGTTCCTTCCTCGCCCTTTATGTTCCAAGGCCGCGGTATCTCTTTCGAATAGCCCCAAAGTCCCGGCGGGTTTCGGCCCTTGCACTCGCACCTCAAAGAAATATTTTGGTTGAAGGGGTCCTCCTTCAATCAAAACATTTCATTGAGGTGCGAGTGGAACCCAAACGTGCCGTCGACACGGCCTGTGGTCATAATATGGATGGACGGCGAGCTTACCATAGCCATAGCTCACCGTCCACAGGCCCGCGCCTACGGTAGCCCCCGACCGCGACGCCCGATGACGTACTTTAGGTTTATTTATTCCAAGTGGGAAATTTTAATAAGTTTTCTGGTAACACTGGCAGCACAAACGTCAAATTGCCGCAATGACGCAAGCAGTTGACATGAAAGAAGGGGAAAAATCCTTGACGATCTTTTCTTCAATCTTTCAAAATGGTGTTTCATACTAACGAGTTTCTTTCTAAATTCTATCAATTATTATTAAAATGAACTGTAAATTGTTTGTGTAAGAAGTGAACACCATTAATTACTGTAAATAAAAATTATTTGTGATAATTTATATTAGCGATTATAGTGTGTGAAAAAAAATCTGATCGGCGATATCCAAAATCAATTACTACTGTGATGTTTGTGTTCTGACTGTTATTTAGAGTGTATTACGTAAGTATATTGCATATTTTTGTTATTAAACACGTTTCGCGAGAGCTGACAGTGCCAAGTTTTGCGTATGTGATACTGCTATAATTTTTAAATAGATTGAATTTTGTCGCGGAAGACACCCCTTTTTTTCGCAATTTTGGCGGCATTAGTGTTTGTTATGAAGGTAATTACGGTTTTATTAGTGTCTGTTACGGAATAAAACCTGTTTGCTGGTATCGTCGAAGGCTAGCGCGCTGTGTACTTAGCAACGAGCTACCTATACCAATAAGTTGGGAAGCCGTATTATTTTCCTACCGCGGATATAGGTACTTGGCATTGAGAACATTTTTGATACAGTAGTAATGTAACTGGCGACAGTTTATTCATAAAATAAGAATTAAGTTTAGGTCATTGATTTGTTTTCTATGTTAACATCCATACTCTTTAATTATTTGGCAAGGTACATGTTTCGTTGTTAAATAGAATAAGTTTATTATTAAAGCAAAACTATTAAGACATTGACGTTGGAGCGTTGCCAGGAATATAAATTATTTCAATCGGAAATATTTTATTAGACACTATTATTACATCAAAGTGGTTTATAAATAAATTAACCAGAAGTAATGATTATAAGATGTTTATTCACAATTTTCTTTGATTTGGTAAAGTATGAAGACTTATTTTTCTTTACAAACACCTAATAGTATAAACACTTAATTAATACAATGTAATAATACCAAGCAATTACAATCCACAAAATCCATGTGTGTAGTGGTCATTTTCATTTTTTAAATTTGAAATTGAAACATTTTAAACGAAACGATAGTACTTAATATTTAAAAAAAACAACTGGACCGACCACCTACCCAATATTGTAAAGTTGCTGAAATTTATATTTACATTAATTCCTACACTGTTTAAAATGCCTTTGATCATGAAGAAAGTAGTGTGGGTCTGGACTTCTAGTGCCTTGATGAGGGGAGATTAAACACCCAAATTTTTTTTCTTAGATTCAGTAAACCAAGGGAAAAAATTGTCTGTCTCTTACACCATCTATTTACTTAATTTATTTTCGCAAACAATTTATTATTTTAATTTTAGCAAACACTTCCACATAAATAAAACCATAAAATAATTAATTTAAAAAATCTAGGTAATGTATTTACTTAAAATTACAGAGTAACAAAAACTTAATATGCCATTGTAATTAGCAGTCAAACCACTTAAAATTCCAGTCATCACAGTTTTACAACCGATGTAACAAGGAAGTGTGTATGCTTCTTAATCTCAGTATAAGTTGAAGGTCAATTGAACTTACAGCAAAGAATTGGACCTTGGACATAATCACATAAGGTATTAAATGAAATAGTGCTAATGGGTTTGGTGTGTTAATCATATTTTTATTAAAATTGGCATGTTGGCTTGGTAAAGTTTTATTTTCTTTACTGTTTACTTTTATTATTACTTGCTGACCCATGCAACTTTGTCTGTGTCACATAAGAGGTACAAAGCTCACGGAAGGGATACATTTTCCCCAATGACTTGATCTGGCAGTCAATTATTAAAATTACGCTGAGAATTGTCACTTTTAAAAGTTAATATCACGTGAAGCAGTCCCCATGTCGCAGTGCCTACTTTCCCGGTGGAAATATATTTTCTATCTCCAACCCAGCACGCCTGAGAGAAATCCAGAGGCCAAGTCAGAGGCCTATGGCTGGTATAAAAACTCTGACATGTGGTTAGGTTAGTCACTTACCCCATGATATCTCTTTCTATCACAGTCCAGCTAGCCATAGAGTTCTCTCAAGTAGTGACATACAACTTTATGGTTATTATCGAAGCCAGTGGGTTTCTTTCTGTTATTAAAAAAAAATGATTTCATTCCATTCACTTTAGCAATTTAGTCCGCAAATGCATTTAATACTATAAAATATACTATAAATATCAGCAATGAATTAAAAAAAACACTTGTGGTTTTTAACTAAGTAGGTACATGCAAATTATCAATTTGTAGTTTTTCTTTCATGAATGAATCAAGCTGTGTAATCCTGTCTATTTTGAATGATGACTGCTGTTAACAAAGTCTACAACAAAGGTTGAATGATAAAATACATTCACGGTGATGTCATATTTGTTGCCTTACGTGAAACACCTTGGTTATAAATCTTTAATTAAAAATTCTTATTGAGATGGTAATATTGATGATAGGTAGTATGCTCCTTATAATTACTGTTCTGGTATTTAGTGATATCCGGTTAGACGGGACTGGAAGCCAACCATAGTTAAGTTGGTGAGAGCCTTTATAGTCTTTGTTGATGTCTATATTAGGGAAAGGTTTTATCAATTTGTGATGGAGGCGAGGTCAAAACCGATAAGCTGCAGAATTGAAAATTGAGTGATGACATTAAAACAATTACCTTTCATGAAATATCAATGAATTTCATATTAACAAATTCTATTAAAACAACAAGACATTTCTTAACCTTGCGTCTTTCTGTAACGCTATACACACATAACAATATTCATGTCATACAATAATTTCGCTTACCATAATTATGTGGTTAGAGAACATATTGTAAAGAACCTCTAAACAAAAGGATTCAATAATTGATGCGAATACATAATTAACTACAAATTATACAGTTAATGAATTACGTAGATTCATACTGATGACATGTAAATTAGTTTATTTCTTATTTATGAGCCTGTTTGGTTAGAAATGAGACTGCTGGGCCTGAGTCCTGGGTTTTATTCCCTGGTCGGGTATAGTGTTATTGGGGTTTTCCATAAGGAATTTCTCAATAGCAGCACGGAGTCTGGATCCCCACCTGGTTGATGGCAATAGGTTCCCCTCTTATTACCTAAGACTTTAACAAGATGGGAACAACTGGGAGAGTAGTCTTTGGCAAAATGAACGCAATATTATGTTGGATAGTGTACAGGTTACATCTGTAGTTATTTACTATACCGACCTTGTAGAAACTAGAGCAAATTTCCGTGAAAATTATTGGAATCAAATATGACAGCTCACAACTTGGACCCATTAATGTTAAAATTTATCTTGTTTCGTTCCGTCTCCTGCTGATATGGAGGGAAGTGGAAATTGTAACAGTTTTTTTTCCTACTCCCTATACTTTCTAATCTATTTCGTTGTGGGATCCAAGACAATTAAATTAATTCTCTGGAACTTTGTGGAGCTTCATTGTCTCGGCGCTCTTCTGGTGGTCGCCACTGTTGATTCTGGCTTTCAGGAGTTACAGTGGTTTGGGAGTGTGTCGCCACACAAAAAACGCATGTCCCAAAAAGAAGGTTTTGTCTTTTTGGGACATGCGTTTTTTGTGTGGATTACAGACGAGATGTTTAGTCAGAAGCTCAAAAGTCTGACAACCCAACCAGTCTTCCCAGGAGGTATTGCATTACCCAGCAACAGGGATATGGAAAAAACGCAACCAATCTTTGTAAAATACTGGTATTCAGCTGCATCCAGTTAGACTGGAAGCCAACAGCAGTGGCAGAAGATGATTTACGACCTGGTGTGTAAATAAAAGGCTTTAGATATGTTAATGTTGCTGACAAATTTTGATTTTGATCCAGTTTCGAAATATCGTTCACTCTCAGTACTAAGCTTTACGAAATGCACATACCTACCTAGTACCTACATGCATGGGCAATTCACAAGGAAAACAGAGTTGAGGAAAAAAGCTTGGCAATCATTTGTGACATTACTAATTACTGCTAAGATAAATTATAAATGACATATTTTATCACCACGTTTGATGGTGATAACAACATTTAATTCCGTGGTGTTACTCCTCTCAAGCTTGACATAGGCATGGACATCCGAGTTTGACAGCATAACAGACCCCCTTCTGCTTTACGTGTCCATAGCAAATTTTAATCAAATATTAGGTATTTCGGTCATAAGATCGTCAAGTGCGCAGTTGTCCGGACGCACACATCACACAGCGCAAGATGGAACCAATGGGTTATGGTGAGCCATTATCTATGGAGACACACCGCATACGCACTTGAGACCTGAGCCGTCCCTGAACCCCCATCTGAGATTGTCTTTGCTTAAGCCGACTTGGGTTCGGAGTCTATTTAGAAATTACCAAGTCGTTCACGGCAAAGTATGCCCTGGTAGACATGAAATCAAAAGTCATTTATCCAAATTAGCCTAAGAATATGCAATTTTTGAACGTCAACGTCTTATGTAAGAAAGTCCTTCATAACGCCCGGAGCTCCTCACTTCCTAATATTTGCTTAGGTCGGTCGACAGAAAATTTGGCTATCAGCAGAAGGTTGATGGCAAGTCTGCCCAGGGAGCGCCAGACGAAAGCTGAATAGTACCTACCATGTCTTGATATTCTTCCATATGCACCTGATATCCCCGATAATCGCTTAGTATTCAGCGTAGCCAATATTGTCATTTCTAGGGCTAGTCCAGTTTTTCAAGACGCAGCTATTCAGGTATTATCCAATGAAGAGCCTGGGACTTGTTCTAATACAAGTGTTGTTTTAAAAACGGCAGAAATATCATAGCCGAGGTGCTAGCATACATTTGTCCCCATGAGGAGTTTGTCGCTAAATAAAAACAGCCGCTCTGGTTGATTCTCAGTTTAACTGGCGCTTGCATTGGTTGGTCCGTGGGGGATGTAGTAACCATGGGTGGTTACTACATCCCCCACGGACCAACGCTTAACGTGCTTTCTGAGGCACAGAGGAAATTCGGTATGTTATGGGTAACATACCGAATTTCCTCTGTGCCTCAGAAAGCACGTTAAGCCTTTAGTATCGTCGTTTGATCACATTCGTAAGCTACAAAGGGGTTCCAAAAGAAAGAAGTAGGATCTTTGGGATTCACCTTAAAAGTACAACCATCTCTACTCTAATATGTTTCACTACAAGCCATTGTGTGAACCACTCAAGCCAATTCTATTCCCAACAATGACCAACATCTGTCTACACGATTGCTCAATATACGAATAAAAGCAAAACTATTCAATAGCAATTCAAATAACTATACAATGGAATATATTTGAATAATGCGCGTTTGCAGTGACACTAGGCGACACTTTACGAATGCCTAGAAAACGCGCTATTGGATTTTCAACTTTATGTGTTTAACCGAACGTTGAATTTCATTCAGGTGTCTTTCAAGTGTTACTTAAAATGAAAACAAGCATAACTCTGTAACTCCTTACTGTTTACTTAAGGTTTTGTTATCTTACAAGTATAGAGTACATAATGGTGCCTATTTATTTTAAGTATTTATGGCTTTCCAGTACTTATTTTTAATTGACTTGCCGACTTTCAACGTATCAACATTCATCGTCTTCCTGCCCATTTCCCATTCCACTTGGGGTCGATGCAACACGTTTTCTTCTTTTATTGTCCCCTGTCAGACGTCACGGCATCGTTTACTTCTTTCTTTTTCATAGCATTCTTCTCTTCTTTGGTTTTTCACTCCCTCTCCATCCAACAACATTCATGTCCATTACTCGTATAGTCAATATGCGATTCGTCCCTCCTCAATACATATCCATTTGAAGATAGACGACGGCCTTTCAATTTTTCCGTAACAGGTGCCACTTTCTAACTTCCTCTAATATACTCATTCCTTACTTTATCCATTCTTGTCACTCCACACATCTATCTCAACATTCTTATCTCCGCTACATGCAATCTTTTTTCATCCATCTTCTTCAGAGCCCAGCATTCTGATCCATACTGTATGACAAGCCTAATCACAGACTTGTATATTTTCCCCTTTAACTTGAGGGGCATCCGTGAGTCGCAACTAGTCTCCAGTTTCAACGTATCAACTAACCTTGCTGAATGGATAATCTTTTCAATGTTTCCAATAGTAGATAGCTGGGCTATATCCATACTTTATTTATGTACTTTTATTCTATACGTATAAATCCGAAAGTAACTCGGTATTTTACCTTTTCACGCCTTATAAATAGCGAAACGGATTTCGGTGGTAACGCAATCTCCCAGTCCCAATTGATATCTACACTTTGATACGTTTATCCATTTAGATAAAGAACATTCCTGTGTCATAATTTTATTTCCACTCCTCCGAAGCCGGTATAAAATGAAAACGACGAACTACGCGGTCTACGTGCCGTATTTTCAATATACCGAATTAAAAAAAGAGGAGGTTATGAATTCCACCAGCATCTTGTTTTTTCTTGTAATTATTACTTTTCATTTGGTAGAGGAAGCCTCGCGCGGAGGTCCTATATAAATTTTATTTACCTACATTCCTTCAGTTCTTTCTGAGTTACCACTACATACCTATTATAAAACAAAGTCTTCCGCCGCCTCTGTCTGTCCCTATGTATGCTTAGATCTTTAAAACTACGCAACGGATTTTGATGCGGGTTTTAATAGATAGAGTGCTTCAAGAGGAAGGTTTTAGTATATAATTTTACGCGGGCGAAGCCGCGGACAACGGCTAGTGCTCTATAATATGCAATTTTGTAAAATTCGTTTATGTAGATGATGTGCTAATAACGTCTAATTACAATGTAAAATTGATACTTGGCAAGGATTTGTGTGAGACAACTAAAAAGGGTCAACAAGTTCAATGGCTCAATATCGGTCCATTCAACGCCAGTGAATTTACATTTCGTTGGTCAAACAATGTACCTAATGAAAAAAGCCATTCTTGGCTGTTCATCCTAAACCACAGATTAGCCTGAATTTGGAATAAAGTACTGATGGATAAATTATCCTACTAATATCTATACTAATATTATAAAGCAGAAGGGTTTGTTTGTTTGTTTGGTTGGACGCGCTAATCTTAGTAACTACCGGCTCGAATTGAAAAAATCGTTTTGCATTGGATAGTCCATTTATATGACATCACGCTGTGCCGAATAGGAGCGGAGCAGCAATGAAAAATGTTACAAAATCGGGGGAAATTGTATTCCCTTTGTGAGCTTTTTCTCTCTTATGTATTGTGACGCAGACGAAGTTGCGTGGGTCAGCTAGTATATTATACCTAGCTTCTGCCCGCGACTTCGTTCGCGTAAATTTCCTGTTTGGAACATTTCTTATTGCTGCTCCGCACCTATTGGTCATAGCGTGATGTTATAATAGTCTATAAATGGTCCTTGGCCTTCCTCGATAAATGGACTATCTAACGCAAAAATATGTTTTCAATTCAAGCCGGTATTTCCTGAGATTAGCGCGTTTAACCAAACAAACAAATTCTTCTGCTTTATAATATTATAGTATAGATAAATGTGAAAGTTTGTGAGTATGGATGTTTGTTACTCTTTCACGCAAAAACTACTGAACGGATTGGGATGAAATTTTGCACACAGATGGTTTACAACCTGGATTAACACATAGGATACTTTTTATCCCGGTAGTAAGAACCCATGGGACAATTATCAATCTTCACGCGGGTGAAGCCGCTGGCAGAAGCCAGTGATTTATATGTAGGTATTTACAAGCTAAAACTATCGGACGAAATGTCATTCCTCCAAGGTTGCGTTATAGAAATATGTGCTGCAATTTTTGAACAAGAGCGAATGTGTTTATTTGCTCAAAAGACCATTTTTAATTATGTTGGTCAAACCAAACATTGACTTCGGTACTTCTTCTCAGATTAATCAAATAAGAAAGACTGTCATTTAGTTTGAAACGTAATTAATTTTGAACATGTAAAAGTGTATCATTAATTTATGCCGAATCGAGTACAACCTCGAGACGTTCTTTCAGACAGCTTCTGTCTGAAAAATAAAAACGCACGAATCCTTCTTCCAACTAATATTAGAAATGCGAAAGTTTGTGATTTTGAATGTATGAATGTTTGTTACTCTTCCGCGCAAAAACTACTGAACGGATTTGGATGAAATTTTGCACACAGATAGTTTGTAACCTGGATTAAAACATAGGACTTTTTGACACTTTTTATCCCGGTAAATCCCATAGGGCATTTATCAAACTCCATGCGGGCGAGACCGCTGGCAGAAACCAGTTTTCCATAAGACAAGATTCCTAAAAACCAGATGATAATCATTCAATAATACTACAGACCATTCCGAAAAAGGTATCAGTGCCATAACTGCCTTGCCCAGTAATAATATTTATTGCAGACGATTGTAACTACCAACCGGTTTCGACGACCACCACACCTTATTTAGATTAGAGCTAAGTTTTTTCCTACGTCTTTGTTTTAATGATTTTTAATTCTATTGTTTACAACTTAGAGCATAATGATTGCTTGTGTGGTCCAGCTTAGAAATAGACGTCATTGCAGTCCTCATTTCATTCTGCGGACGCCGTAAATGGCGACAAAGCGATCGTTTATACTGAGCGGCAGAATCCACCTGGAAATCAGGCGACACCTATTTTGGATGCCTGGATTTTTAACTTACGGCACTGAACCTAGCGTTGAAAATCCTACAGCGGTCAATTACTTAAGTATTGCCTAGGCAGTCGTAGCGAAAACCAAATAATAAATCCAATTACCAATTTATTCGCCTCCTAGTGTTGGTAATTTAAACTTCCAGATCCAATGGACGCCTTTCAGAGCGAATTAGTAAACTCCTAGAATTCTCGCCACATAACTTTTTGCCTTCCTATTTCGGAGTTTACCCGTGAGGATTCTCACACGAATAAAAATGGTACTTTCAATACTGATAGCGTCTGCTCCAAAGGATCCTTTTCTTGCGTTCAAATCTTTAGCTAATAATATTACAAAAGGAAAAGTCGTAATTTACTTACCTTTTCACGCCTTGACGGCTATCCGGGTTTTGATGTTCGGCACACAAGCAGACCTTGATCTAGAATAGCAATAGGACATATAATCACAAAGCCGACATAAGATTGAAAGCGGTTATCATCGACGGTTCAAATGCGAATCCTTCGGCCAAATTGTTCGAAATGAACGCTCCATGCAACGACTTGTTGTCCAGGGGCAAGTAGAAGGCAAGACATTACGCGATCACGTACGAGTTGGAACCAAAATCTGCAACACAAACGTCCATGGGCCTCGACTCTCCCACACGGATGGGTTTTAGTCAGTAAAAGTCTGACACTCCCTCCCGCTCCGCCCAGAGTGGGAGAAGTTATTTGATGATTTCCCATCCTTAAAAAAAAAGGTCCAAATTATTTTTACATTTTTAGCGCAAGTTTCAATACTATTTTCTTTTCTCTTGGACTTTTCAGTTTTTCTATTATACAACTGTCTCGTATTTTACGGTTCTTTATTTTTGCCGTTGGTGCTCTCGAATTGGCGTCCTTTACCCGTTCCGTATCGGTCGGACCGGTTTTCCGTCTCATTGAACTATGAGAAAAAAAGGAAAAAAGAAAGAGAAGGTATAAGAGTATGAGACGAGAGTATGAGAGTGGGAGTTCTGCACACTCTTGTGCTCTATAATATCTTCTCTGTCTTTTATTTTTTCCTACTTCCACACGGAAGCTTCGTATTTAAATGAAAACAAACGATCAGTTTTTTTCACAGAATTTCCACCAATTCGATTGAAACTGGCCTGCCACGTTGGTCAAGTGGTCGCAAACTTGACTGCTGAGCATAAGGTCCTGGAGTCGATGCCCAGGTCGGGCAGTGTCATTGGATATTTCCGTCAGGAATTGTTTAGTAGCAGCAGCCGCAGGGTCCGGCGCCTAGTTGATGATAATAGGGCTCGTATAAATATGTGCCAAAAATTCCAAAATATGTACATATAATATGGGTCTAAAAAACGGAGGGAAATATGGAAAAATATGGACTAAAAAAGACAACTATTATCAATCATAAAACAATTTATTGTATCATAATTGTTTGAAAAAATATATAAAAAAATTTATTAATTTCGTTGGAAATTATTTTCTTTTTAGCAAAAATTTAGCCTGCCTCGTTATTCGAGTTGTTGCAGTATACAACGATATGTTTCATTTTTTTTTTTTAATTGAAGCTCCTTTTGTTTGATC
This sequence comes from Xestia c-nigrum, assembly GCA_916618015.1. Lineage (NCBI taxonomy): Eukaryota > Metazoa > Arthropoda > Insecta > Lepidoptera > Noctuidae > Xestia > Xestia c-nigrum. The sequence goes on along the minus strand of OU745248.1, from coordinate 25,566,359 downwards.
GGAAAAACGCTTTATATTGACTGAATGACCACTCTCCGTCGCGAATATGCTTCCTCTGGATTGCCGTTTGGTGATCCACTGAGAATATTGTTATTTTTCTATAGAGTCGTTAATATTGTATTTTTGCGAGGACAGACCTGATGGACAGGCGTGATGTTATGTTGATTGAAACATTCATTCATCATCGCCAAAGTCAGACTGCCCCGTACGATCCCCACAAACGGCGACCACAAAAACTGACGCGAACCTAATAAATTACCCATTCCAAAAAGCACACTGACACATTTAATAATAAGACACTTATTTCAATAAACCGTAGACATGCGTGATGAAAAAACTATATTTTAAAGTCGTCCTTGAAATATTTGGACAATCACTTCACCGCGTACTAAATTGTAGTTATTTTAAAGATTGGTGTTGCCACAGTAAAATATTACGTGCTCCAAAAGTTATTTAGTTAGCTCTGTGCGCAAATAATTGCGGGAAATGAATCATTATTATGTTTAAGAACGATTTACTAACCTTTTACAGCTTGTATTTATGTTACGAATTCATTGTGATTTTGATGAAATTAGGTACGTTACGACTACTGTTTGGTTTTAAAACAAGTACGGTTGCAGGAAGTTTGAATAAATAAGTACTTTGCCATGAGCCAAAAGTTATCTGTTCTTAGAAACCGCTTTTAGTTAACCATGTCCTTCATGTCTTGCGTTTACATACATTTAAACTCACATACACAAACAGCCACAGTAGGCCATACAAATATTTTTACCGTGGAGGTACGAACCCGAGACACTCAATCGCGCAGCCATTGCACCAACCGAACTCGAGCAATTTGGAAGAACGTTCCAAAATGCCGCTTACTAAAACCACTTTTTCAATAACACACAGCCAAGTTACGATGATAGAAACTGTGGCCTGCTTTTGAAGCATTTTACAGGGAAAAGGCCTGAGATTTTCGCCCTCATATAAGCGCTAGGAAACGCTAAATAAACTTCAACATGCACTCATGAATGCGTCCTAGGGGAAGTTTCCTCAATCGAAATTCCAACGATATAATATTCATTACAACAGTAGTAATTATGGGTGCGTTTTCGTTTCATCACCACTCCTCTAAAAGTGGTGAAGAAAACCATTGTGAGAAAACTGCCATGTCATTCGATATATCCGTGACATCCACCAATCTCCCCTAGGCTCGAGTATTCGATTATGACCTCACTCTGTAAGGGCCAATTTCAACAACCTAGGTATCAGTAGGGTGCTATCTCCGTCGGTTTGACATTTTGTTTCCCGACCGATAGAAAAAAAGCGTCACAGAAAAGCTTTCGTTGATTTTTATGAATTAAGTGATACGTACCTAGGTGACAGGGATAAGACTAACTGTTTATAAAAAAACACCGATAGCTACGAGAAAAGGCATATTAACTGACTGTTAATACGTAAGTAAGTTGTTGAAAACGGCCTTATGAGGTATATGTGTACCACTTGTGTCCATCTGTGGAGACGTGATAGAACGTATTAGTATGGTCTTAATTTCCTTTTTTCTCCTACAGCTCTTTCTCGATCTATTAAAAGACTTGTGTAGTGTGTACCAATCATAAAGGAGAAAAGAGGAGACGTGTGGAAACCGACAAATCATATTCGTCGTCGTGGTTGGTTGGTTAATTGATTGATTGGTTGGTCGTGGGGATTGGTTGTTGTTGCTGGTTGCTAATTGTTTGTTGGTGTTTCTTTGAGCGAAGCGGACATCACTCAGATTTGCTCATCTCTGCTTTCCAGGCCTTCAAAGGTCAATAAAACAAAACACTGTACCTAGTTATTATCGTAATTAATTATTATTTGTCGATCGGCATTAACGCGTTATCTTTCTGCTAATTTAACCTACGTGATTGAATAAGGCAGTGGATGCATAGCGTGTTATCACTTGATAATAACTTGTTATCGCCACTTGTGTCCGGTAAAGTCAGACTGGTGCATATTTCAAGTAAGCCTCTAATTGGAAGAAAATCAAAATCAATCAAAAATCAAAGCATTTATTTCAAGTAGGCCAATAACAGGCACTTTTGAATTGTCGAAATAAAGATGAAAATTAAATGTAGCTACAGTCCCAGTCACAAGACATAAAAACTGTGAAAGTACTGTAGTTGCCCATTCCCTAACGTAGATCTCTATGGAGAAGAACGGGCAAAAAACTAAATCGCAAATATGCAATGCATGTTTTGAGAATCAAGTCAGAAACCTCATAACGTGGTTGTGACTACCTCTTTGGTCTAGTGGTAGCAATTGCGACTGAGCGTTCGATGCACGGGTGCCGCGGAGTTCGGATTTTTGCCCGATTGTTGGAAATAAGCCCCCTTTTACATGGAACTTCTGGCTGAATGTGGGTGTATTATTAGGTACACCTCTGTCCAACCATTCGAGGATTACAGGCGTAATGTTATGTTCTGTAGACCTACAGAACCCTTGCAAATCCTAACGAAGTTGGGCTGAAGAAGAGTAACTCTTCATTTCTCCAAGCAAACCAGTCTGGATTTGAATCTACTGCTTCAATCGATAAAAGATCTACTGCAAATACCACGTCAATAGGATTTATTTCTTCTACAACCTTCAACCTTGACATTTTCAATAATTATTTATTAATAAGCTTCTATTTTTAATAGTCAATGAGATAAATATAAATAAACGGTATCATTCTTAATGAAGACGTATTATGAAAGATATTGAAATGATTTAAGATGGCAAAACGCACAAGGAGAAATAATTGTCGACTGGTTATTCAGAATCCCCTCGACGCTTTAAATTATGATACCAATTACTCTTTATAACAGAGTTGCTTGTGCCTGTGGCTTGGCCCGTGTGAAGTCCGATAACTGTCCCACGGGATCATCTACCGGGGTAGTAAGTTTGTTTTATGTTATTCCAGGATATAAACTATCTATGTGCCAATTTTCATCCAAATCCTTTCAATAGTTTTTGCGCACAAGAGTAACAAACAGCCGTCCAACCACAAAAACTATCACATTTATAATTACTCTTTGAAAAGATCTTTCGACGAAATTATGCAAAGTCATCCTCCTGAATCCACACCTATTTCAATTTCGTACATAAATAATACATACATAGATGTAGCTAGATAATCTGCTTATCATCAGATAGATTAGTTATCTTAAACCTGCATTAATAAAGCACTCAGACTAGTTTCAGTGATATCACTCAACTTAAGTCCCTGTCAAAGTAATAACGTTGCTCAAAAGGATTTCTGAATCAAATCAGTTTCTGGGAAGTGTTCTATTTCGATTGAGATGAAAAGATTACTAGCCCGCGATCCCTTTTCTCAAATGAAGACATTTTTTGAAGCTCAAGTTTGGTCTGTGTGAAAAAACACCACGGTATTAAATCATCAAAATCTTCCTGCCCTTATTCCATATTAGTTGGGTAGTCGGTATAACACTGTTACTTCCATTCTTCCCTGGTAACAGTCACGCTATCATTCACTCCTTTTTTCTTCCATATCGTTCTTCATACAATGCATCTTCTTTGGTCATCCTCTCCCTCTCCAGCCATAAATATTTACATTCATCACTCTTTTAGTCATATGTGATTTATGCCTCCTCATCATAGAGCTGCCAAGATAGACGATTCGCTTAGCACTAAATTTACATTTCTACAGGTGCTCCCTCACTTGGAGCATTCGGCTGTAATGTAACGTTACAGAGTCCAGCATTACATTGGTGAGGGAAGAGAACCGAGCGTTACAGTGCGCAGCTTGATGATACAGTTATTATTATTATTATTATAAGCCTACATTGTCCCACTGCAGGGCAAAGGCCTCCCTTCCCTCCTTCCACATTTCGCGATCTTGTGCGATTGTAGGCCAATCCTTTGCGAAAGAGTCTAGCTCATCCCGCCATCTCCTTCTGGGCCTGCCGCGTTGTCGTTTTGATGATACAATGTGTAAAATTAATATTGCCACGCTCAACACAACGACCACTTCGTCTGACATTGTGGAATAAACTAAATGCTTGAAATTGAATCTGAAATGGTACATTACAGATTAATGGTTAGGGAGGCAGTACTGTAATGTAATGCTCCAACTGGAATCTGACATGTTACATGGCGAACGGTCCAGGTGAAGGAGCACCTTACAATTAGCGTAACTTTCCAGTATCATAAGGAAGAAATATCTTCCATACTACGCACCTAGTACATCAAATTTTTGCCGTAACTCCTCTAAAGTCTTAAAGCTGACAGACTGTTTCCACAAGATAACATCTTGGTAAGCAGTAAGGCACCATTTATCTAGAATTCTGGGATAACACTAAACTATTCTATGCCAATTACATCTCGACGACACACTTGGGAATTGTGGAGAAGTTCTAGATAACTTTTAACTTAGTATTGCTCCTACGAGTATTATCGTAGATATATTCCAATTAATTAGTTACTGTCTTGACTCCAGTTATGGCTATATTACCAATAGCTCTATTGACTCTAATTTTATGACCATCGTCATCTTCCTGCCCTCAAAATACTGGTTTTCAGCTGCATTCGATTAGAGTGGAAGCCGGCCCCAACATAGTTGGGTTCTCTTCTGGCTTCGCCCATCTAACTTGGGGTCAACGCAACACGTATTCTTTTGTCACTCTCCCCTCTCTACAGACACACTATCGTCACTACCTTTTCTTTTATATTATTCTTAAATTTCGAAACCATTTAATGGCCACAGGCTTGGCCTATATTACGCGGGACTTAAACATAACTCAGAAAATGTGGATGTACTAAACAGACCTACGATCCTCCATATTCGAGGAATAATATCGATTCTTCAAAACTTTGCACTTCTAAAAGTGATGGTCCCGACAATATCGATATTGATGGCTTGTCGCGTGAGACAATGGACGAATATCGTTTTTGTTTCATCTCTGTTGTTATCAGTGCACAAAAGGATGTTGCTGTCTCTCATCCTGACGTTATCTTGATCTTATACTTTACTTGCTCGGGTTTAAGGAAAAACAGTTTATTTTTTATGAAAATCTTGTCAGCATCATCAGCACCCTCTCCGTTTCTCTTACAATGTTAGGAAAAGCTTTCACGTTTTAATAGGTTTGAATAACTAAAGGAGACATTTTTTTTTGTTCGGAGAACAGGCCACCCACATATATGAAACATAATTTGATTTCTTCCCTATAGTCTCTAGATTACAGTGGTAATATTCACTAAGCTTTGTCTAACCGGAATGCCGAGAAATTCGATGATGAAAACGTTAATCTTACAATAACCCCAAACGAGAGATATTGCCCAATTAGATATATTTTCGGGTATTTTTAGTTAACGTAGTTCACTGTTTAATAATAAAAAGTATAAAACAAAGTCACTCGTCCTTGACTGCACTACCTACTTTAAAGTTTTTGATACGATTTCCATAATTTGATAGACTGAATACGAGAAATGATTTATAATTAGTGAAACGTTTCTCGTGAATTATTTTTTTTCATCGTGATCTACTGCTGGACATAGGCCCCTTCAATCACACGCCACTCAACTCGATTCTTAGCAACTCTCATCCAGTTGCTACCAGCCACCTTGCGACACTTTAACGATCCTGAGGGTGACCCATCTTACGTTTACCGATTCGTGGTCTTCCGGTTAGACTTCAATGTAATATGTCGTTTATTTACTATAATAAAATGGTTACTATTTTCTGGTGTAATATGAATAATAAATGCAACAATCGAGTGGACCCAAAAAAAATTGTCTCCTTTTATACTAGAGTAACCACAATCTTGCCTTTACTATTCAGTTACTTAGCACTAGTACCGATATCTTGAAGTTAACCTAGATGTCAGACAAAACTATCTCCAAAATCCTCTCTAATATTTTCTCGTGTAATCCACGAACCCGCGCTGGGCCCACGGATTACGGCCCCCTCCCTTTCACAGACAGGATACCCATGTCCCAGCAGATCCCAACATTATAAGCTGATTATGTATGTCAGTATTTTCTCGAACTTTCGCTCTAGTGTAAATTACGTCGTTAGCGCTAGAACTCTACTCATTCTATTATTCACGAATACTACTAACATTAGGTGCATGCAACGTTTCTTTGTTTACCTTCACACCAGGGTAATATACCAGTTTCCTCACAGTTTTCCTCGAATGACGTCTCTTTCATTCAATGTTTTTCCGCTCATCTGTCGAATAAGGAAGATAGTGTGATTGTGGGGATCCCTATATATGAAAAGCTTCGGTGTCTAACATTCTAGAAGCCATTCCCTAGAAACCGCTGTAAGTTAATGTATTTTCCACTACCACAATTATCCACCAAATTCTTTGAAAACTGCCAATCGTAAATAACTTTTTGGAAATAGCTGTTTGAAGTTCCCAAGATGCTGTTTCGAAAACAGCGTTATTTTATGATGCAAAAAGTGTTTGTGTTCAAATGACTATAAAATTCAGTAAACCTGTACTTAAATTTGTTTTACGTCCTCCCCAAAGGCTCGTACGTTGATTTATTAATGTGTCTAAGAAATGGGAACGTTTCTTGTGATCCCGAAGGCAACTTCAATCCGGCGGCTTAGTTTTCTTTTCAAAACGTTTGCATCAAAAGTCTTATATTCAAATTAGGCCAGTGTATAATCAGCACTTTTTCAACATTAAAGTTTACGAGAAACAGTCGGCTGGGAAGAAGTGGTAGAACAAACTCCTCAGAAACTGTTGAATGCCCAGAAGATGGTCAGTAGATAAACGAAACGCATCAGTGAATAGCAACAGTGAATCTCCCGAAAACTGTCTCAACCTTGACCTAAATTCTCGTCGCTCTTTATGTTAAGACACGTCGGCTATCAGGCAAAGCAAAGAGACCCGATAAGAATGTTATTTTCATAGTTGAGCTTAGAATTTTGATAAGAGGTTTTTAAAAATTATTAAGGTTTTGAAACATAGAAGAAGGTTTATTTCCAGACTGTAGGCCAGTCTGGAAATAAACATCCATGCTGGGAATCAGAATTCCACACCAAAATAATTTAATCGATCAAATTATTGGAATACCCCAAAGTCCTAAGTTTGAACAATTAAACGGATTCACAAGGTTTTCACTTCGCCTAGTGACATAGTTGGCGAAATTTTAAGTGGAAATTACTGCAAAGTTAAATGTTTTTATATGGCTTTACTTACAATTTCGTTTTCAACGCAGCCAAACACGCCACAATAACAATAAAAGGATCGTAATTCCAGTATTTTTAGTTCAACCTTGATTCACACCTTAGATTTGATCCATTATACAACCAACCACACAGGTTTCGCTCGCAAACACAACGCCAGACGATGATGTCACTATCATGACATAATTGCTCGACTCACATCGCGTGAATCAAATGTTTAATGAACTTAGTTTGTCTATACAAGGCGTAAACGTTTTCAGTGCGATAGGGGAGGGAAATTATGGCAGTGATTCAGTGATAAAGAAAGAAGTGATGAAAACATTCTCCAAATATGACTTGTTGTAGATAGCAACGAGATTGGAACGTAACACAGTAATTTCATTTCTACGCTTTTGCGATAGCTCAAAGAGTAGGGTTTCATTTGAAAACATTACGTATTGGACCCAAATCCCGGGTTGAAAAAGTGTTATTGGATTTTTCCATCGGTAATTACTCAGTGGCACCCGGCTACTTACACAAGAAGAGGAAATGGCATCTCAAAGAGAGACACAAGGTAATACTAGAAATAGTTTTTCCTTACTACTCATTGACATTACTGCCAGTAGTCGAGATGGATTTTGAGTCATCACAATGAGGAATCTGGATGTGTTCCCGGTTGATGCCCTCAATTCCATGGGAATTAAAGATAACTGGCGAAATTTTGGTTTACTTTTGATACATATGCGCCTTACAGCCATACACTCGTAGGATTACTCCTAGGTAAGAGGCGTCATAAATCAGAGTAATGTTGGTAAAGCAATAAATATCATTTAGATCAGTTTGCGCCCTACATATGTGTATATTTCCAGTAGATATATCCAAGCGACAATTTAGTTCCCTTGTCTATCCGCTTCCTACACGCTCCCCTCCGGCGAACTTCCCAACTGAATTCGATTCTCGTCGGAATTCGCACTGTTTTGGACGCAATCGATGAAGCGAATGGTCTCAATATTCATCTCTCTAGAATGTCGAGATACTTCCTATTGCCTGCGGTTTCTATCGCGTGAATATCGAAACATATTCAGAAAAAAATAAGTTACAACCAAAACAAAAAGAACTCATGATCATATTCAGCTAATAGCCCGAATCGCATGTGACTAAAAGACTGATGAATACATAATAATATGAGGATGGAGAGGAAGAGGAAGACCAAGGAAACTATGAATGGATGGTGTGAAGAAAGATATGAAAAAAAAGAGTAAGTAAATGAAAGCGTGACGGTACATGTATGAGAAATAAGGTAGAAATATTATGAGTCTACCCATGTGCCAAAAATTTAAATCCGTTCATCAGTTATGACGTCAAAAAGTAACAGGACAGACATATAATATTAGTATGTATAAGGATTGTAAGACGTTTCAATTTCGAACTGCCAGACTTGAACCATCTCCAGAAAAAATATACTTATTGACCTACATTAGAATTCAGCGAAATCATAGCAATGAAAGAATCCAATCTATTGTTCTAAAAGTATTTTTCTGAGAAAGACAAACATTTGAAATGTTTAAATCACATACATTAGAATCTATAAAATATTCTATTAGCATTTGCGTCACTTTCCCAAATACATACACTGAGTAATCATTCCATATCCATTGTATTTTTGGATAAAGTACTTTGCGAAAATGATCTAGTGGAAGCCATATCGATAGTGGCTACAGCAGCATTATGTAAATGCAGTGTGAACTTTGACTTATAATGCAAAGTGCTTCCTTACAATTCTCTCTCCCTTCCTTGGAATACTAAGTGGAACTTCGTTTATTACTGCTTTGAAATGCCTTTGAAGCTTTTCAGCATTTGCAAGATCCGTTTCTAGAAACAACGACTTATTGATTATCTTGCTTTAGATCTTGTCTTCATCCTTTCGTCGTGTTCCTCATGAGGGTCGCGATTTACCCTTCTCAGAGATGTCATTTGTAAACCTAAACTGCATTAATTTCATCTAGCTTTTCGAAGTCATTCACTTCAGTTCTTGAAGTTAATTCCATTGCGTGCCGTTCTTTACATGACTGCCATAGGTTCACACACCTAGACCGAGGGGGCCCTTGACTTTTCATCGCTAGTCAATGCCTTGCTGGGCTATTGACTTCAGTATATTACATGCAGTGTATCTAAATTCATATTCTTTCTTGAATGCTCCTTGTAGCGGCCAGTACGTTCTCCTGGAATTTTCAAAGCAATTCTGCGTTCTATAAAGAGTTTTGGTCTTTATTAGAAGCGTTTATCTACCACATATCTCACGTGTTCTGTGTCTTCTCAGATTTATTCTCGGGAAAATGTTTATGGGGATCATCATCTGCCTAGGCTTTTACCAACTATATTGGGGTCGGCTTTTAGTCTAACCGGGTGCAGCTGAATACCAGTTTTATTATGGAGATACTGAACTTTCACAGCCCAGTTACCGGGTACCCCTTAGCTTAGATTGTAAGAACAAAGTAAAAGCTTCTGGTATAGATAAAACAATATTCCCCCATAACATTTTGTCAGACAATTCATCAGTAGGTACTTCCTCAAGATAAGAGATGAGTAATTCACGCGTTCACAAGATAGTGCCAGATAACGCTTATGTTTTTATTGATATCCTTGGATAATATCATCGATAAAACTGATACCGTTTTTATTTTGTAGATTAAAACCTCAGTACAATGCAGGTCTATCACTGGGGATACTGCGTTGTCTCGTGATAATTTTGTGTAAAATTTAATGTGTTTATTGGGGCAGTTTAGTGATAAAAGTGTACTTTGTTCTGCTTTAAACTTATTTCTGGTTTATATAGGTTTTGTAAAAAGTGATCGGTGGTGAAAATAAGAACTCTTGATGGAAGGGTGAATATCAATTAGATAATCGTGCTGTGACAATGAAAGTGAAGAATCCGTTCAGTCTAGTGCGAATAGGTACGAATGCGCTTTGTATTTTCCTTATCGTCTTAATTGATTACCGTATAGTGAATGATGATCTTTATTACACAAGAAAGTGCAGACATTGTGTGAAGTTCGTAACTACTGTTCTAGGTGATAGACCTGTGTTACAGGCCCTCTCGCAAGAGGATCTCTTAGTACAAAATCTTATGCTATAAAATTAACTAAAGATGGTAAAGGTAAAACTACTCCAATGCCTCCTTGGTTTATTGGTCATAAACGCGATTGCAAATTATGAAGTCTGGGGCTCGATTCGAGCCGGGCAAAGTGTCCTTGGGCTTTTCCATCAGGAATTCCTCTGCAGCAGCCTGATTTGAGCCTGATTGAGGGCAATAGGTTCACCCCATATTACATTGAACTTAAACATAATTGATGGAATGTGGTACTGTGGGTACAACTCTGCCTAACGTGATGCATTATCAATATATTATTTAATGTCAAAACTGCTCGTAAACCACCCCATTTAGTGAAGGCCAAAGTGATTAATGTTAGGTATGGCCACTGGGTCATCGATTTTCGGTTGGCAATTTAGTGAACGTTTCATAAGAATAATGCTGCTTATAAGAAAAGTTTAGCGCGGTTTTATAGCTGAATTGTGTTCTAGTGCCAATGAATTTGGAATTTGAATCAAGTGAAGGGTGTTATTGATGTGTTTATCCTTGCTGCCAGGCAGAAGGTCTTTCAATTTCTTCAAATACTTTAAGGGTGTCAATGGACCTTTAACTCTGATATTAGTATTGGTGAGCGTTTGTTAGGTGATTGTTTAGCCCTCCTCCATTGAATTCCAGTAATTTTGATCCACATTTACCGTTCTTAAGACTGCTATACGTTTTATCCAGTCCTTTCCATCATATTCCACGCTGCCGCGCTGCCTGGTTTTTTGACCCAAAAGTCATTAGACACCCTATAAAATAACTTGAAAAGACCATTGAGACATTCCAATAGACTATCCTAATAACCATTTTCTTGCGTGGCATCCAATATCAGCGAAAACTAGTCATCGACACAAGAAATATTTGGTATACTGCACAAGTGTGTCTGCAAACACTTGTGCATTCTCTATTGCCTCACTCTTATTTTCCAATGCAAATCCGAATTTACTCGTTATGCTTGCACTGACTAACACGTCAACTCTGTGTGTTTTTTCTTTAAAATACTATCTCAGACACTTATCTGCATCATCCTCAATAAATTTACAAAAATGTCTGGACCTTAAAAGAGCCTATGACCTCTGAGTTTTTTTTGTTGTTTCTTCTCAGAGTAGTCATGTACGATTAACTTCCTCATCTAGTTTAAAAAATGACGTGTGAAAGAGTTTGAAAAAACCTATTTTCAAAATAAGCATCATATATCATTGGGTTTTTTTATTAGGAAAATGTTTTTCTTTATGGCAGCCCGAAGCCTAGAACTTGGCCGTATGATATTCCCCGTGCCTCGGGAAAGCATCTTGAGCCATTGATCCTACGCCTGATGTCCCAATAATATGAATGTGCCCAAAATTGGTTCCACTAAATCACACCGAACCGGACCTAGTATACACCCTTGACGAATCACATGACTAGCCACGTGATGACTGTTTATATTATTAACAATATCAATATCGCAATAAAAGATACTATTGTTATCGTGTAAGTATATTTGTTTTACAGTCGGCGGCCTACTTTATATTTCAGTCACTGCAACATGGCGCATTGCTAAATCTAGGACTCATTAGGAGTTTCCTACAAAATGAACATGAAATGTTATTTAAGTTTTGTGGAAGGAAAATTCTTGGTTGCAGTTGGAATAGAAAAATATGATTAAATACTGCAATTGCCTTACGATGTAAACGTAAAACAAGAGGTCACGAGTTCGATCTTCACCATTTGTAATTTGCTGTATTGAGATGGACCCTGTCCGGTTTCTGGGGTCCTCAGAGAAACTCTTAGGTCCATGTTCACCAAAAAGATGACGCTCAGATTATCTACAATCAGCTGTTTAAAACACATTTTTGTATGGGAACACGTCACAGAGACAGCTGGTTTTAGATAATCAGACTGTTATCTTTTCGGTGAACATTGAACCCATTTCAAAATAAATACCTAAGTAAATAGTTTTTGCATAAAATACAAATATTAATTAAAGTGGTTACAAAAAAAAACCCGTATAATGTAAATGGACCTTAGTTGGATAAAGTGGTCTAAATAGCAAAGATTCGGTGGTGGTACCTTCATGCAATCCCAAAACCTAAGCTGTCCCTTATAACCTACTTTTCCCTGATTTAAAAGTACCTGGACAGTCGTTCGCCCTAATTTGACCCATAGGCAAAGGTTTACTCCTGAGTGTTGAGAACCAATATCACTTTAAGTTGTAAAAACGACATCAGTCAGGCGTACTATTTAGCTTAGTTAGAATAGCAGTCGTTTTAACCAAGTCTATCTAATCTTAGTCTATCTTTAAAGAAAATATTTTGATTGTTCCGTATGCGTTTAGCAAAGCAAATGGTTTAGTCGGGTAATCAGGTTACACCACACAAAACTAAATTCTATTAATCTATGTTTCAGAAACTGCTACTTTGTCTTAAATGTTGTTGAGGAGACTTGTTTGTGGAGGTCTGATGGGCAGTCGCTCCATGTGGAGCTGGTCTTCAACGGCCTTAGGTTAGACTGGAAGTCCACCCTAACATAGTTGTGTAAAGGCTAGGCAGATGATGAGGTTCCACGTCTATTTTCTATCCCCAAATAAACGGTGACTTCCTTATATGAAATACTTTAGTCCCCTTCAAATAACATTGCTGTAGCAAATTACGAAAGATCTGCGAACTAGTGCCAATCTTCTTTACATAATATACTAACCTTGTTTCTGAATACCAAATTAATCCAAGTTACGTGGATATAGGGAAGACATAATTCGCTTCCGCAAATGACGACATTACCGCCTGTTGCCGTTTTTGTAATTACAAGGAATTAGTTTATTGCGGTTGGCAGCATTGCCGCTGTGGTTGTGTTGGCTTCTAAATTAGCTTTATGGGTATCGGTCATACCCAAACCCTACATTTAGGGCCATTTTTATTCTTGGAATTCTCTTTGTTCCTTTATAACACAACTAGAGGGTGACAGGCGGTTTCACCCGCATAGTTCCCGTTCCCGTTCGACAACGGAGACAAAAGAAACGGTGTAAAACACCTCTTAACGAAGCCGAAAGGCACTTGTTCTCCTCGTCATTCCGATCATATTTTTGTTCTACACCATACCTGAGAACCTTCTAGTTACGGAAATATTGGGGTCAAAGTTACAACTTCTTGTCAATTTTTTTTTAATATATGTATACAAGTTTTATTGGAGATCTTTACTTTAAATACCTCCACGAACCCTGTACTATTCATTCAATCCATCCATCAGCACAATGTTTTGAGTGCATTCCATTGAGTTATACAACAAAACTTTATTTTTCATCCCAAAAGAGAAAGTCGTTTCCCAGCAATAATTTTTGCGTAAAGTGACTTAGTATGATGTTCAGAATGCTTGGTTGACGGCTTCGTGATGAGGTGGTTTACACCCTGTTTAGCCGTTACTCAGTCTTTGACAGTCGTGACAGGTAGTCAGTGGCCCAAAAAGACTGGCAGCCCGTCTTACCAAGTGGTATCGTATTTCCCAGTTCTAGCTGGGTCGTGGAGGTCAGATAGGCAGTCGCTCCATGGTATTCAGCTGCATCCGTTTAGACCGGAAGCCGACCTCAACGTTGTTGGGAAAAGACTAGGCAGGTGATAATGATGATGCACTGTTTTAGACTTTCACGGTTTTTCACTACACTTAAAGTACTTACGGGATTATATCCGTGATTTTCTTTGATTTTGAGATGATGTTAGTCAGTAAAGACACGGCACACCCACATATGGATTACCTAATCTTACTTCTTCTTCTTCTTCGTGTCGATGATTTCCCCTTTTTATTTTTAAATTATTGTCGACCAGTACTCTGCTACCTCGACAGCGTTGGGGGTGGCCTCGGAAAGACCCTAAACCGATTGCGAAGTCAGGTGGGCCGCTGCAGATACAACCTGGTCCGGTGGGGGTATTCCGATGAAGCCTTATGTGACTGCGGTGCCTCAACACAAACTATGGCTCACCTCTTGTCCTGCACTATGTGTGGCTCCACCTGCACTCTGAGGGACCTTTCCTAATCTTACTGTGTTGCACAGTGTTGCATCATAAAAAGTAAATGCGGTGTGGATGCTCCAATACTTGTGTCTATTGTTGTATTTTCTTCTGTTTCAGCTGAACTAAGATGGTTGCTATTGGGCGCGTGTAGCGGCAAAGTCATGAATCAAGGTGGACTGAAGAATGTCGTTACAGAACCGACGCGCCTCGAGAATAAACGTGAGTCACTACAAATCTCCTTTTCATTGACTCTATTATATCCTTTAGCATAATCAGCCTATAATGTTCCCACTGCAGGCCTCCTCTCTATGAGAGGGAATGGGTTATCATCCACCACGTGGGCCTGGTAGTGCTAGTTGGTAGATGTCACAAATGTTCGAATTTTTGGTTCTAGGACATTTCCTCATTATGTTTTCCTTCACCGTTTTGAGAGCAGTGGTGATGAGATGCGCTAACTTGCATTATAATCTTAAGTTTACTCAAATCTTCAACTAATTCTGTATACTTCTCTTCATTGCGTACATTTGTAATTGTTTCGTCTGGAAAACATATCAAACGCCAGTTTCGGAAGCTGATACTTTGAAAACATCTTGACCCATTGAAATGAAAACTATGAACTCAATGAGGTAATTGTCTAGATCTTGCACCAATCGAGTCATCAATATTATAGATACCAGTGCTATGTCATCCTTTCGTGACGCATAGATTCAATAAGCATCAAGAATTAGAAGTTATAAAGTGGCTTCGTCCTTTGGATTTCCGAGGTTTTTTTATGCTAAATAGACTTGCTTTGTCCGCAACTCACCTGATGTGATGTGATGATGTGGCCTAGGGTGCAGGATACTTGCTTATAAGAAACCGATTCATACGACCTTGGAAAATATCTAGATAACAATGATCAGGGAACAGCGAAGCCGACTTTCACAATAGGCTTGTTAACTGAAAAAATCTAATTAGTCCGTCACTTAGATTATCAAAATTTCTATTACTGTGGCAGCGATGGTAAGCGAAATGGTGTAGGTATAGTTTTGGATAGTGAATTGAAAGAATGTGTGGTGGATGTTAAAAGAGTGAGCGATAGAGTGATAGCTGTAAAAGTGATTCTGGATAGTTTGGTGCTAAATGTAGTTAGTGTGTATGCACCCCAGTCAGGAAGTGAGGATAGCGTAAAAGAGAAGTTTTGGGAAGACTTTGATCGAGTGATGTTGGATGTGCAAGAGAGTGAGGAAGTGTGTGTAGGGTCCACCCTTTATAGCAGAACTTTTTATGCCATATTATTACTTTGCATAACAGCGGATAGCATAAACTTCATTTCGCAGAAAATCGTTTGGCAGACACGCATTTATCATACATTCAAACTCATAATTTTGTAAGTCAGAATCATCTAAAGGCATAAATTTCATATGCATAAAAATTAAAAGTCGAACCATCTTGTCGCAGATAGTTGGAGGTCAGTATCATCGTTTTGCATAAATTTCATATGCATAAACATTAAACGTTGAACCATCCTATCGCAGAAAGTTTAGGGTTAGAATCAACTATTGGCATAAATTTCATATCAATAGTCATTGAATGGCAGAACTATCACATCTCAGGAAGTTTATAGTTTGAATCATCTTTTCGCATACACTTCTTATGCATAATTATGGAAAGACTATTTTCAATAGGTACAGAAAATTCATAGTTAGTTTAATTTTATATTTCTTACCGTAATAATTATAAAATTTAACATTTTTTTTATTTTCCTGTAAGAAGCAGGCAGACATGCAAACAAACATACACCATGCATGCAGCAAGCATGCAGCAAACATGCAAACCTGCATACACCATGCATGCAGTAAGCATACAGCAAGCATGCAGCAAGCCTGCAGCAAGCATGCATCAAACGTGCAGCAAGCATGCAGCAAACATGCAAACCCGCATATACCATGCATGCAATGAGCATGCTGTAAGCATGCAGTAAGCATGCAGCAAGCATGCAGTAAGCATGCAGTAAGCATGCAGTAAGCATGCAGCAAGCATGCAGCAAGCATGCAGTAAGCATGCAGCAAGCATGCAGCAAACGAGAATGTAACATGCAGCAGGCATGGTTTCTGTCACGGCTCCGGCGCTGCGGGACCCCGGCGGTCCCACGCGAGCTTCTCGTCGCAGATGTGTTTCAACGCTCACCACCGCAGCTTCGGCTTGCTGGCCGGCTAAGCCGGCCAGCCTCAGCCGCGGCGGCGAGTGTTAAAACCACCTGCTCCTCAGCTCGCGGCCCGCCTCGCCCCTCCGCGCCTACGCGATTTTAAATTACACTCTAGGGGTAGGGCAGACAAGACTACGTGGAGTCGGTTTTGGAGCGATTCGTTTCTGTCACTAACTTTTCTAGCACAACATATTGACTTTTTAAGATAATATTTTAATTTTAAATTAAGGTTAAAATGCTATTTTGTGGCATTAAAAAATGGCAATACTGCCAAATAAAATTATTCCAAATGAAATTCTGCAATCTTCATAGTATGCCAAGTGAAATTATATCAAATAATCGTCGTTCTAAATAAACATTATTCTAAACGAAATTATGCGAAATTTGAACAATGCCAAAGGTAATTATGCCAAATAAAAAACTGCCATCTAAAAGTATGCCATTCGAAATTCGGTCATACACACATTCACCCAAACAATAAGTATGTTTAAAAAAAAATATGCCTTTAATATATTCGTTTAAAGAAAATTATGCCAAGTGTGTTATGCTAAATGAATTTCGGAGCAACAAGATTCTGCCAGATAGATGGAACCCGTGTGTGTAGGGGGTGACTTTAACGGGCATGTAGGAAGAATGAAGGATGGGTATGAGAGAGTGCATGGCGGGTGGGGGTACGGAGACCGTAACAATGATGGCGAGGCACTGCTTCAAGCTGCATCTGCTTTTGACCTGGCAATAACAAATACGTGGTTTAAGAAAAGAGACGAACACCTCATTACTTATAAAAGTGGCCACCACGCGACGCAAATAGACTTTTTCCTGGTAAAACGGGATAGTATTAAAAACGTCAAAAACTGTAAAGTGCTGCCAGGCGAAGACTTAGTCTCCCAACACAGATTGGTTATAATGGACATAAAAGTTAGTGTCTCGGCCAGTAGAAACAAGGAACGGCTCCCACCCAAAATAAGGTGGCGTATGATAGAAAAAGAAGAATGTGCAAGTATGTTTAAGAGTCAAGTAGTTGATAAGATGATTGAAATGAAGGATATGCTGGATTTGGAAGGAAAATCTGTAAATGAATGTTGGAAAGAGCTGGCGGATTGTATAAGAAGAGTAGCAAAAGATGTATTTGGAGAATCCAAAGGGAGAGGTATGATAGATAAAGATACATGGTGGTGGAATGAAGATGTGCAAAAGAGTCTAAAAGAAAAAAAGGTTGCGTTTAAAGAATGGCAGGGTGTAGCTAATGAGAACGACAGTTTGAAAGAAGAAAAGAAGAAGATTTATAAGGAATGGAAGAGAAAGGCAAAAAAGGCGGTAGCAGTTTCCAGGGCTAAGGCCCAGGAGAAGTTATATGACTCACTGGACAGTCCTAGAGGCCAAAAGGAGCTCTACCGAATTACAAAAGCAAGAGAAAGGAGAACGAGAGATATAAATCGTATCAAGTGTGTGAAAGACGGCGCTGGTAAAGTTTTGTCTAAAGATGATGAAATAAAAGAGAGATGGAAGGGTTATTTTGACAAGCTAATGAATGAAGAGAATGAATGGAGCGGTGTGCTTAAAGAGGTACCAGTAAATTTGGGTTTGGTGAGGGAAATTAGCATGGATGAAGTGAGGAAGGCAGTTCAAAGTATGAAAAATGGAAAGGCCTTGGGCCCTGATGAAATACCAGTAGAAGTATGGAAGTGTTTAAAAGAAGACGGATGTATGTGGCTGACTTTATTCTTCAATAAGTTGTTGTATGAAGGAACGATCCCACAAGAATGGTGTAATAGCTCGCTTGTGCCCATCTTCAAAAATAAAGGTGACGTGCAGGACTGTAACAACTATCGGGGGATAAAGCTCATGTCACATAGTATGAAAGTATGGGAGAAAGTGATAGAGAAAAGGATAAGAGAGGAAAGTAAGATCACTGAAAATCAGTTTGGGTTTATGCCAGGTCGAGGAACAATGGACGCCACTTTTGCACTCCGCCAATTGTGCGAGAAGTACAGACGTGTACACAAAAACTTGCACATGGTGTTCATTGATCTGGAGAAAGCGTATGATAGGGTACCTCGGGACGTGTTGTGGTGGGCCTTGAAAGAGAAAGGTATACCTGGGAAGTATGTAGAGTTAATTCGTGCTATGTACAGTCAATCTTGTACCTACGTCCGGTCAGCTGCTGGCAACACCGATGAGTTCAGTGTGGCTGTAGGTTTGCATCAAGGGTCGGCTTTAAGTCCTTACCTATTCTTGTTGATCATGGACGCTTTGACGTCGGACATCCAAGAAGAGGCACCCTGGTGCATGCTGTTTGCCGATGACATTGTACTTGTCGGTGAAAATGGACCTGAGATCCAGAGCAGACTGGAGAGATGGCAACAGAAACTGGAGAATGTTGGCTTGAAAATCAGCAGAAGCAAAACTGAATACATGTTCTGCGATTTTGGCGGTCTCTCCAGCTCTGGAGCCATAGCGCTAGATGGCGCGTCTCTTCCTGTCTGCTCCGACTTTCGGTATCTTGGTTCACTCATGCAAAGCGATGGCGAAATAGATCGTAGTGTAAAGCACAGAATTAACACGGGATGGATGAAATGGCGGCAGGTCACGGGAACGATCTGCGACTCCCGCATTCCCCTAAAACTTAAGGGGAAGATTTATAAAACAATGGTTAGACCTGCTGTGTTGTTTGGATCAGAATGTTGGGCCACAAAAGGGATGAATGAAAGGCATCTGCATGTCGCGGAGATGAGAATGCTAAGGGGGATGTGTGGTGTTACGCGAATGGATAAAGTAAGGAATGAGTATATTAGAGGAAGTCTGAAAGTGGCGCCGGTGACTGAAAAGTTGTGTGGTAATCGGTTGTCGTGGTATGGGCATGTGATGCGGAGGAATGAGGAAAATGTCGTGAAAAAAGTTTTGAGTATGAATGTGGATGGGTATTTGAGTAGAGGAAGGCCAAAGAAACGATGGATGGACTGTGTGAAGAAGGATATGGTAAGAAAAGAAGTGTCTGATGAGATGACGAAAAATAGAGGAGTATGGAAGAAGAAGACATGCTGCGCCGACCCCAAATAAATTGGGATAAGGGCAAGAGAATGATGATGACTTAGATTATCAAAAAATATTTGACCCGTATTTTTTCTTTTGTCACATAAACCAAAATTGACGAAGAAACGACGCTTTTAAAATTCACAATACGTCACGAGCCCCCACTCCCGAGTTTTGATGCGTTTTATCTTTGTCAATATTCGTTGATTTACAAAAACAAAAAAATACGTGTCCATTATTTTCCAATACTCTAACTACGAGTAGATTTGCAATTGATTGATGGTGGAAACTAGCCTATTATATAGCATCCAAAGCTACAAATCTATCATTTTGGAGTGTCCATTTCTGACAAGGAGCCATTTCATCACGTCGGTCATGGTGAATCTAAATTGTAGTATATTATCAGCACGCTTGTTAACTCTGTTGGGTAAGCAAGTACTTAAGCTATCGTGAAATTGTGTGGGAAATAAGTGGTATTTGGAGTCTGAACGGATTATTGTGAGGAAACTACGACTGTCCTGAAATTATTGACATGGTTATAGTGAATACCGCGGTGACTAACAAAACAACATTCAATGACCGTTGGTAGGATTTTACTACTACCAGTGCAGTGACTACTGTGCTTGAGGTACCGGTTTCTATTCCCAGGTCGGGGAAAGCGTTATTGAGTTTTTCCATCAGGAATTTGTCAGGAGCAACCACGGAGTATTTTGTGCCACCCCGTTGACTACAAGCTCTTTCACAGAACTGGCTGAAATATGCTATTAGGTAGAACTCTGCGTTATCCTTTCGGGACCTCAGAGGTGTTTTTATGTTTTGCCGTTCAATATGCTGCCCATTCTCTTGTCATTTTGAGCTCTTCGAGGGCAGTACTGCCACCTGCCATACCTTTTCTGCGGCTAAGCAGCGTTTCTGCACATTTTATTACTCTTCCCAGATTTTTCTAAAAGGAGATACACTGGCCCACTAATCTTATTGGTCATGTTCTTCAGAAAAGTCAGCCGCTCTACCGGCGTGCATGTATGGCCAAATGTATGGACGTGGATGAGACAAAAGAATTTTGTCAGTATTGTAGTAAGTAACCCGCGTAGCATGATCGCCGTGGAAATGGGTTTTGTCGACGAAGGATCGACAGACAGATGAACAAAAGAATTATGTCATCGCGTAATCATTGTCGATTCATTCTTTGAAGAAACCCATTTCTACAGTTGTCATTGCTACGCGGGCTGGCACCGTTCTGTAATTTCTATCGACTCCCATGTTAATTAGAAGTGAGTGCATGCTCAAATCTGCTTAAACCTTTCACGGTTTAGAAAAAGGGTAGACAGATTTGTCTGCTCCTAATAATTTATTTTCCATCCATTCGCATTCTCCAATCAACCGCGATCACGTCGCGTGCAACAGCATCGAAGTATCGGGATCTCAAAATAATCAATTAATCACGGGTGATATCCCGTAAGTGACAATATAAGTTGAGTTTATGCTTCCGGATTAAGGTCATGTCAATACAAAAATTATGAACATTTTGGCTCGAAAAACACCATAGGCGATAAACCTTATACCCCATAATCATAATCGCATTAAGCTGCACTAGTTAAACGTAGCTCCTCGCCGCACTGCGCCACTCACACCTGACCTGATACCGTTGAACTTTTTGTTGTTTGTAATCCAATGAGTTTACGTCTTGGCAAATTTTGTTGTTATGCGTAATCTGTAAAAGTTTACACATAATAACATAGCATCGCGGTTTTCTTTCGCGAAAGAGTAGGCAGAGGTGTATTTTGCACGTAATCGTTCTCACTGTGGGGACATGTCTCGTCTCAGCCGCCGCAGGAGACGCACCCAGCGTCGGGGGCTACGTAGTGGCTACCGGCCACCGTAGACGCAGGCCTGTGGACGGTGAGCTATGGGATGGGCTAGCCCGCCGTCCGTCCGTCTTATGACTACAGTCCGTGTCGACGGCGCGTTCGTGTTCCACGCGCGCGCCTCATAGAGATGTCAGTAAACAGAAGGGGCCCGCAAGAGCCGAAGCCTACCGGGGCTGCGGGACTGTTCGAAAGAGATACCGTGGTCCCGGAACATAAAGGGCGAGGAAGGAACATGGATGGGTTTTAGTCAGTAAAAGTCTGATACTTCCTCCCGCTCCGCCCAGAGTGACGTGACGAGGTGAGACGTATCATTTGATGATTTCCCATCCGAAAAATAAATAAAAAAGGGAGTATCTTATGGGACATCTGCTTCATGCGAAGCGTAAGCTGAATAAGTGTAGTTAACCAAACACTGTTTTAACATTTCACGGCGTCGAAATACCGGGAGCCCAAAAACTATATTAATCACAGAAGATATCCCGAAAATGAATAAGTAATGTTTTAAGTTTAAAATCCCAAATCCTCCACGCGGGTCCAGCAGGATGGTTTATTATCATCTGCCTAGCCTTTTCGCAACTATTCTGGGGTAAGCTTCCAGTCTTAGATGCAGCTGACTACCAGTATTTTATTTATTTATTTTCCACCAGTTTTTTTTAAATAATTTATCAACCCAGTCAGTACTGGGTAATACT
This sequence comes from Xestia c-nigrum, assembly GCA_916618015.1. Taxonomy (NCBI): domain Eukaryota; kingdom Metazoa; phylum Arthropoda; class Insecta; order Lepidoptera; family Noctuidae; genus Xestia; species Xestia c-nigrum. The sequence goes on along the minus strand of OU745248.1, from coordinate 25,544,324 downwards.
ATAACCCTTGGTAAGGCTGGTCATCAGACTTCCGGGCCACTGACTACTTGTAACGAGCATCATAGATCTTCAAATGACCGGGACAACGGCTTAACGTGCTTTCCGAAGAACGGAAGAAACTCGGTATGTAGTTAGTGGTCTGGACTGGACGACCACTAACTACATACCGACGTGGACTCATCTACGGACTAACCTATACAAGCACGGCTTAACCTAAAGGTCGACCCGAGCGGCTGTAATTATTTAGACACAAGCTCCACGTGTAAAGCATTATGTGTAAGCCCATGTTATTGAGGGTGATCGTATTACCAATAACCGTGCTCATATCCATCTCCGAGCCGATACGGAAACTTTTCTGATCGAAAAATCCAATAAAGCCTAGTCGGTCAATCTGAGAATGAAATCCAAGACTCCACAAATACCTAATTAACCGACGCAAAAACGACAGGGTGTTATAAGTTTGACGTGTGTGTGTGCGTGCGTGTGTATGTGTGTGTGGAACCCGAATGGATGTACCGATTTTTTTTTGTTTTTTTTTTGTTTAAATGAAATTAGTCGGGAGTGCTCTTAGCTATGTTTGATAAAAAATAGTCTAAGATGGCGGCCGCCACATAATGGCGGGTAACATAATTATTCAACAACTCCCAGAATTCCAGATTACTATACGCTATAATAAATTCAAATCCAAGATGGGCGCCACGAGAAAATGGTGAATTACATGTTTTTTTTTTTCACAACTCCCTAATAATGTCCCTATGTGTCTGGGGTTTTTTATTTTTTTTTATTTAATGTACTTAACTTGTTTTAAATGTAAGCAAGTGGTGATGCTTGGCATACCTATAGCTCTTATTTCTACGCTTATTTAGGAACTATTAATTTAAGTTTGACTATAAAATTAGGTAGTCTCCTCATTCTTCTTCATCGTATGGTTAGTGCCCAGCTGGTAACTGATTTTTATGCCGACCATGGGCCTCTGACTTGGCTTTACATGCCGTCAAGAAATATCTCAACCATGCTTGGTTTCCTCACGATGTTTTCCTTCACCGAAACAAGTGATAATTATACAATACGCACATGAATCCGAAAAATCAGAGGAGAGTTCGAACTTGAGACCTTTATGACTTGTCAGTCTAACTGCCACACCACTATGCTATCACTGATCATTAACTAGGTATAGTTGCAGCCAGTCAAGATGACAATAACGGTCACTGTCCTTTCCCTAATGCTGGGGCTACACTATCGCGATAAGCGCGCAGATTTGCGTTGTCGCGACACGTCTGGCCAAAGAATTCGTCCTATCGCGATCATCTTCACGTACGAATGCCCATCGCGCCGCTGTCGGTAACATGCCGCACATCAAAGGGTTTTGTCGCGACAAAGTTCGTGCGTTTGGCTATACTTCGCGCGCTCTAGTTGACTGCGATAATCCGAGAGGTTTGAACGTGTTTGATTGAACTTGTTAATCACGGATTGGAATTTATTTATTTATTTATTTGGCTCACCAACAATTGAATACACTGCTTCAAAGATACAAGATATGTTATATAGAATCACAGACAAGTGTATCAACCTCTTACAGGTAAGCACATCATGCACTACTTATTTGTCGTTGAGTGTCTATTGAGAATCAGATGAGTACCTATGTACTCACACTCAGCTATGGTTTTTAAATACATAATGAAATCCAAATTAAATTCATTTTCAAAATGTAAATTACAAACAAATCTTAATAAAAATGAGAGGATAAGGAAAGATGCAGTCAATAATTATTATTAGCCACCAAGTGATACATCGCAACCGCCTCTTCCATATTTTCCCGCAAATGAATTATCACGACGTTCTAGATTATCGCGACAGTAAAAAGGTTTTTTCAAGTGTGGCCAAGCACTTCGTCATAGATCGAACACGAACTTTTATCGCGACAACGCGAACACGAATCTTCGCCTACAAGTCTGGCCGTCGCATAACTTTTCGTACTGGCCAAAGCGAATGAACTATGTATCGTTTTCCATTAGAAAAAAAATGAAAATTACGATAAATGATGATTTAAGACTTGAACAGGCCTTCTTTTTTGTTTTAAAAGTAAAAAAAAATAATGTAGGTGGGTCAATGCCCACTATTGTCATCAACTATAGTAATTAAGTCTAGTTAGACCAATACGTTATAGGGAGCACTTTATATTGCACAGCCTTCCGCTGTCTTGAGAAGGCAATGCAAATTAATTACCTAGCTCTTAGCGAGCAGGAAATGTAGTTTGTATTCTTGATGGTAGTTAGCTATTATCATCTTTGTTTATTTACAAGTATGATGTGATCGACTTACTCACACCACGAAGGTAGAGGAGATCGTGGAGTACGTCCGAGCGAAAACCTACTGGACAGTGAGGGTCGAGAAGTTGGAGTCGCGCCACAACACGAATTTTAAATCGTTCGTGGTGCGAGTTCCGATTCATGACATTGAGACCTTCCTCAAGGAAGAGTTTTGGCCGAAAGGTGTCGTGTATCGGCGATTCCGCGGAAGGCTACGCGACACCACGCAGCGCAACATGACGCCTTCTCTTCGTGTTCAATAGTTTTATTTATGTTTTTGTAGTTTTAATAAATATGTACTTATGTTAGTCTGCAAGGTATATGTGATACTCGTAAAGAAGCATGTCAATGGTCTGGATGTTTAAGTGTTTGTAAAGTCCCGCAAGATCAAACTTTGCCCTACAAAGTTTTAAACTAAAAAGAAACAGGCCAAATTTGCGATTTGGACTCGTGCATAAAGTGCCCTTTCATTTTGCTATTATTTTTATACTTTGTTGTTATAGTGGCAACAAAAATACACATTCTGTGAAAATTTCAACTGTTTACTTACTACGGATCACGAGATACAGCCCGCTGACTTACAGACGGACGGACAGCGGAAACTTAGTACCTAATGGGTCCCGTTGGTGGGTACGGAACCCCTTATAACACCAAGACTTGAAAAAAAAACATGGCGGCAGTCTTTGGAGACGGCCGATAGAAGTGAAAACTCGCACCCAATTCGCTACGGCTACGATCGGCTACGAGTGCTACGAAGCGTTAGGTGACGGTCACGTGAGTTTCATGATTTTTGTTCACTCAAAATTTCTCAACGCGCCTAAAGAAGTTTTCACTTAAAAATTGACAGAAAATGTGTTAAGTCAGCACAAATATGCTTCTATAGCCATATGAATGTTGGTCCCTGAATCCAAACAACCCTTGAAACGAAAGAATTAGATTAACTGGGTACGGTGTGATTCCCCTTTCGTTGGCCGAACGTGTGAAAATTATTACGCTACGTATATTTTTAATCCAGTTCTGAAATTTCAGCGGTTAACCTTGTGTTTAGGAATAAGTAAATTAGTATTCCAGCTGCGTCCAGTGTTACTGGAAAGTGACTAGGGAAATGGCTAGTCTCAGGCACAAATAATACGAGATTATACAGATTTTTAAAATACCCGCTGCATAGCCGATATTTACGCTTTCTGTACTTCAAACTGAAAAACATAGTACAAAAATAATTCCATTAAAACAACTTTCATTTTAGGCGCTAAATCACTGTTTCTGTAGCGAGCCAAGAGCAATGTATAACGCACGCAAAATATTGTGCTCATAAGTGCAAAAACTGGTACAGGGGTCGTGAAAACATTAAAAAATGTCAGAACTTTTAATTGAAGGTTCCCCCCCCCCCCTTATCGCCCATAAGTGCGGAAAAATGTCTTACGGATCCGCGTCTTTTTGCACAATTCTTAATCCTATCGCTATCTCACTTTAGATGGGCTCAAACGATTTTTTTGGCGCCGGGAGGTCTATCCTGGGTTGTGGGGTCGGGCAGTTCTTCCTCCAATAGGACTTTCATCGTGCTTACCTCTCTTATAGTCAGGTAGCTGCAATGTTTTCTTCGCTACATGCTTCTCGTTTAAATTGTCACGATCAGAACACATCGCACCTTTGATAACAAAGGGTCACTTCTGCATGTTTTCAAATTTACAGGAAGAGCATTTTCATTTTTTTTTACGTATTTCTTTGATAGCTTTGTACTGTTTCAGAGTATTAAGGCCATTCTTATAGTCTTAAATCGATAGTTTATTCACGGATAATCTTGAATATTAAAAAGAAGGGCTTTTTAAGAAACAAGCCATAAACTGAAAAAAGGCTACCAAAGTAACTTTTTGTTACAAATCGGTGAAAGGGTGCAATCGGTGCTTTATAGCATTGTAATGCAGAAGTAACTTTATTAAAGTCGTTTTTACAAAAAAATTGCAGAAGTGACCCTTTTTTCCCAAAGGTGTGACAGTATAAAGCATATAAGCCCGACGTTTCGACCGGATTGCACCAGCGGTAGTTGTGAGAAGACTGAAGTATTGGAGGTACTGCACAGCAAACCGAGGCGTTTATTCAACTACCCTCACTTGATTTCCTCTTTATCTTGTCGGGCTCATATCAAAGGCAAAATTCGTGATAAATACCCGTTTCCATATGTTTTATAATGTTCCTCGTTTCTGGTCTTTTTGCACACATTATCGCCTAAAAATCAGTGATATCACAGAAAGGAATATTATTGATACTATTTAAAAATTATTACGCATCTGTTTATCTCCAGCGCTACCGCAACCAATGTTGATACAAGTTGATCAAACAACGCCGACGTTGTCGTTTACTTAAGAGATTGTCTTTGTTATTAACTGCGGCGAGAAATCGTTAATGAACTTTACGGTTTATGATAAATTAACTACAGGTATACTCTTTATTTGTGAAGTGCGTTGAACTTTGTGCCATTGTGTAATACAATATTTCCAATGTTTTTTTTTTTCATAGAAACCTGTAAACTTTACCCAAAAGATGTAACTTTACTTTAAAAGAAGATTTTTCGATGTTGTTTGTTTTACTTTATATTTAACTACCAGCCGTTAATCCCGGCTGTCATTTGTAGATGTATGACAGTCGTTGCAAGTAGTCTGTGGCCTGAAAGTCAGACAACCAGTCTCACCAAAGGGGTATCATTTTACCCGGGCCAGTACTAACTGGGTTGTGGTCAGATAGGCAGTCGCTGCATGTAAAATACTGGTATTCAGCTGCATCCGGTTAGACTGGAAGCCGAACCCAACATAGTTGGGAAAAGGCTGGGCTGCTAATGATGTCACCTTGGTCGCAAACGAGCGTATAGCGACAACACTGTCACTCGTACTATTGTCACAATATCTTTATAAAACTAGAACATCATAATTAGTTCTTCTATTTTTGCCTTCAAACAGCTGTGTTCTGAAATTCTGAAGGTCGTCGATGTAATTACAGACAGGCACATGATACTTTTCACTTTATCAAACAAACTCGACACGAAGGGCACGTCCTGATTTTTCAAGTTCGGGTTTCAGCTTCAGCTAAACCTATTTAGGTCCATGTTCACCAGAAAGATGACAGTCTGATTATCTAAAACAGCTGTTTAAAACACATTTTTGTATGGTAATATGTCAGTGACAGCTGTTTTTAGCTAATCAGGCTGTTATCTTTTCGGTGAACATGGACCTTAGTGCAGTATTAGTGTTTAAAGACTCACCGACCCCACAGTCAAACCATGTCAACGGTTTTATGGGGCTTAGATTATAAGCATGCTTACTTTTTTTTGAAAAAAAAAAAAAAAAAACATTTACAAAACAAAAAAGTGACGTAGTTTTAAAACAACTACGTTGATTGCAGATACCATGTTGCGCTAAAGTCGTTTAAAGAATATTCAGCCCGGAATTTATAAGGCAAAGTGTTATTCTTGTCACTACCACAATACATGTGTAAGACAGAGATAGCAGAGATCGTGCTTTGATGTATAAATCAAAGCACGATCTCTGTCTCAGAAGATATCATCTTCATCGAAGGATGACGATGATATCTAGATCATGATTGTGGAAGGGTATACGATTAGAGGAAGACCGAAAAAATGATGGATGGACTGTGTAAAGGATGATAAATGGCAATAAAGGAGGTTTCTGATGAGGAGACGAGTAATAGAGAAGTATGGACTAAGAAGACAGGCTGCACCAATCCTAATTGGGATAAAGGCTCAGTGAATGATAATTCACACTGAAAACTTTCCAAACTACATTTTCCACATTCCTGTGCATCACATGCCCGTACCACGACAACAGAATACCACACAACTTTTCAGTCTCGATGCGAAGAAGATCGAAGTGAAAGAAGTTACATTCAATTAAAAAAACCCCTGACCGAACGAAGTTTCTTAACGCAGCTTACGGGTAGTGCGATTTAAGTAGTAGAAATAGTCACGTAATTAAATTATGTATACTGTGTGTGTATAGTATAATAATATAAAATTCCTAATTCGCTTTCAATATAGTGTACGTTATTTTACTAGCCAAGCCCTTTCATTTTTGCTACCCATATTGAGGAAGTAGAGAAAAAAAAGTACCTAATTCACCTTTTTGTGGTGGCGGCCATCTTCCCCCCCCCCCCCCCCCGTGTCCCGTCCCGTCGTTTTTGCGTCGGGGGTTAGTAAAAAAGGATGATAGCGAATCATTACTATGCTGTATTAGGAGTCACCTTTAAAATCAAGTTTTATCTTGTAAAAATAATATCGCCAAGTCACTCTTACATTGCTAAATAAATGCCGCTTCATGCTGTTGAATATGTAGACTAATAAAAAACACTTCCATTCTCTATTTTCTAGACAACATTTTAACTGCGGAATTTCAGAATGATACAAAAGTTATTGAATGAGGCGCAGATTGCTTTTGAAAACCCTATTTCCTGTGATTTGGGTTCCAATTAAGCCGTTGTTTCGTTCTGAAACTTCAGCAAATGATAACTGCGTTCCATCAAAAGTTCTCATAATCCGACCAACCGGACTTTCAAACATTTATTTGTTTAGTTATGGCAGCAAAAATATCGGACTCGACTCTTACCGTAAAGATTGAACACAAACAGCAGTGAATGAGTATGAGTGAAAAAGGAGGTCTTTCTCAGTGGGACACAAATAGTTTATACGGGGATTAAATGTTTAAGGTAGTACCAATTCAAAGTCATATCAAATTCATTAAAACATAACAAAATATCATACCAGACACCTGTACTACATAATCCCCGAAGGCTGGACAGAGGTGTAAACACTAAAAAAACCCAGTTTTTACCAGTTAGATTTAAGTCCCCTGTAATAGGGGGCGCGCCTATTTGCATGAACCGGGCACAAGTCCAAACTGCGTGGCTGCTTCTTAGAAACTCCTTATGGAAAAACCCAATAACGCTTTGCCCGACAACCTAGCAGTCTAGACCAATATTCCCACTGTTGGGACACAGGCCTCCAACGATGCTCTAGTTAAAACAAAGCCCTTATTTGCAGGTGAACGACGTCGTGGCGCAGCGGGTCGTGCAGCTGCCTTGCGTCGCGCGCCTTCCGACTCCGACTGTTCCGGAGAGACGGCGTCACTATCAGCTGATAGCGGCGACCGCGCCGTGCGGCCGCCGCCACAACCACCACGTGCTGGGAAGAATAGGGGGTAAGACATCCATGATCAGACATTCCGACAAGAGACATCTACTGCTAAACATAAAGAGTGTAAAACACCTCTAAACGAAGCGGACATTATAAAACATAAGAAAACGGGTATTTATCGCGAATTTACCTTTAATTTAAGCCCGACGTTTCGACCGAATTGCACCAGCCGTGGTCGCGGGGAGACTGAAGTATTGGAGGTAGCGCCACAGCAAAGTGAAGGCGCTTATTCAACTACCCTCACTTGATCTTCATAAATGTTAATTAGGGCCGGTTCACACTAGGACAGCACACTACACTAACAGCGTCCGTATATTGAGACGATTTTATTTGACCAGTACACTTAGTGATCACAGGAAACCGAAAGCCAAAAAAGGCCAAAAGGCACTTGCTCTCCCCGTCATTGCAATTCTTTTTGTTCTACACCATACCTTCCAAGGATCGTGGAGATCAGACAGGCAGTCGCTCCATGTAAAATACTGGTAGTCCGTTGCTTAAGCTACAACTAGAAACCGACACAGACATAGTTGGTAGAAGCTAAAGCAGGTGAATACTTGATTCTCGGAAAGTAGGTCTGAAGTTGCCTGAGAAGCGGGTTGAAAGTAACACTTTTCAGCCCTAGGGAAAACCACTTTCAACTGACAGCTGTCAAATTATTAAAAAAAAACTAGTTCTATTTTCACATTTCTATTGAACCATGTTACTACTGCTATACAGCCTCTAAATTACAGAGCGATGTAAAATTGAAATAATATAAAGCTCGTTAGTTAATTAAAGAGTTTACATTTTTTTAAATAGCTTGGTTATAATTTAGTTACAAATATTTCTTTGAAATAACATAGAGAAGTGAAAGATAAAGGCTGAATAGCCACCACAGAAAAAAAAACAAAATAGGCGGGAAAGCGGCAATCCGATCTTCGTTTTTTTTTCGAGTTGGTTCGTGTTTTTATTTTTATTTTCCTTGTATTCGTAATTAAAAGCACAGTGTTTACCTCGGGTTAAAAACGTATGTAGTCCCTCGATCTATTGGCGCCCGCGCTACGTCTCGGGCCTAAATAAGTTACTTTCACCCCTAGGATAACAATGTACTATTTTTATAGAACCGGTACTAAATTACAAGTCAATCAACTTTACTATCCACAATAACCTATTTCCGTTACAAATTAGAATAATCAATTCATTGCAGCTTAATTTACCCACAGTGACACAACATTTTATAGCTCACAGACTAAAATAACAATATGTAAGGCACAGGTCTCACCGCCGGCGATTAGCGAGAAACGAGTAGGATTAGCAACAGTTATTTTGAGAAAATTCTTGCCGGTGGTGTGCAGTCAGGGATTAACTATTCAAACATGTATATCTTTGCTGGCCCCTGTATTCAATATTATAGAGGGTGTAAACCACCTCAAAGTCGTTAACCAAGCATTCTGTAAGTACATCAAACTATAAGTAACTACGCAAAAAAGAATGCTGGGAACAACTTTTTTTTTGAGGTTATAAATCATGTTTTGTGGTAGAACTCAATGTAACGCACTTAAAACATTGTTCTGATGGTTGGATTGAATAGTAGGGGGGTCGTTGATGTGTTAAAATCTTACAAAATAAACTTGTCAAAAAGTTGTAACTTTGACCTAAGTTTAACATCTCCGTAACTAGAAGGTTCCCAGATATGGTGTGAACAAAAAAATGATCGCAATGATAGGGAAAACAAGTGCCTTTCGGCTTCGTGAAGAGGTGTTTTACACCCTTCTATACAAGTCGTATGTCTGTCCTTTTTTGGCATAACGAAAACGAGCGAGATAGACATACGACTTACCAAATCGAAATCGAAGCGTTGTGAATGTCACCGTAAAATTGTCAAATACGTTATATTGTAATATCTCTAGCGATATTGTAAACTCTCGAATTATTGTCCAACGAACATACTGCTTACAATAAAACGCATTATTTTTCGTGAAATGCATGCGATGGTAGTCAACTCACGCGCTGTGGAGGGAAGGAGGGGTCCCCCTTGCCTAGGTACCACTCACATGAAAAGATACTCGCGCTCTTCGCGTATTTCCGAGTGCAGGGTTTAAAGGAACCTAACTAACCTAACGGGGGGGTGCCCCAAGTCCCGAGTATGGGGGCAGAGATAGTTCCGTATGTTCAGTTGACAATAATTCGAGAGTTTACAATATCGCTAGAGAGAAACACGTTATATTGTAATATAACGTGTTAACAATTTTACGGGGACATGAATATGGAATCTGAAAAAAAAATCGTACACCAATTATAATATGGGTATTTTAATGAGGCTATAAGAGTAAAGGAAGACCATAGCAGCGATGAATGCACTGTGTTAAAGATGATATAGTAGACAGAGAAATATCTTCATCATCATCTGCTTAGCCTTTTCCTAGCTATGTTTGGATCGGCTTCCAGTCTAACCAGATGCAGCTGAACACCAGTATTTTACATGGAGCGACTGCCTATCTGACCTCCACAACCCTGCTAAAATAAAAAATAAACATACGGGGCAGTCTGGGGACTGCCGATAGTAGTGAAAACCAAGTAATCTATATCTGCTACGGGTTGTGCCCCGCGCACGCCTACGTGGTGCTACGTCGTAGCGGATCGGTTACGAGTGCTACGAAGCGTTAGGTGACGGTCACGCGAGTTCCAAAAAGAAGTTTTCACTTCAAAAATGAAAAAGAAAAATGTTAAGTTAATGTTGTGAAGTAGAACGATGGTGGTGACAGAACCTACAACTGTTGTATGTTTACTTTATAGCTAAACATTAGTCGGTAGCTCTAGTCGCCTCATCGTCGATGATGGGACCAATGCTTTGGTGGGAAATCATCAAATGACTTCTCCCACTCTGGGCGGAGCGGGAGGGAGTGTCAGACTCTTACTGACTAAAACTCATCCATGTTCCTTCCTCGCCCTTTATGTTCCGGGGCCGCGGTATCTCTTTCGAACAGGCCCGCAACCCCGGCAGGGTGGGACCAATGCCTGAGAGTGACCTTTCGTGTCCACAGTTAATTTAAAACTTCAACTGATCTAATATTAACATGTTGGAACCTTTTTTAATTCGCAGACTGAAAAGGGTCGCACGTGGATGATATTTTTAAAGTTGATGCATCGGTCTCGTTCTGAAATAAAGATAATAATGTGAGTGATTTAGGAAATACAAAATATAGGCTCTGATAGAATTAGCCAGCGATACTCCTTCGGTGCGTTGGGGTACAAGGAGTTAATTTTACCTCGCACATTGATTACTCATTATACCTATAGTCCCCGCTACGAGAAGCTATAATTTGTGTAAACACATGTTCGGGTTCGCAACTTTTGGATCGGCCAAAATGCGGCCCAAATGTTTACGCTAAACGCATCTCACATCCCATGATGTCAGATGCGTTTCGTTACCACAAAACATTAGACAACAGCGCTTTATATTTGTAATAAATAAATAAATATAGCCAAAATATAACCCGACGCGCGACTTCCCGACCAAGTGAATGCTCGTTAGTTTCGTAATACACGCATGAAAATTTGAGTTGATTGAATTTGGGAGTATTTGTTGTTGATTGAATTGTCGCTGCGTATTTTGGTAGAAATTCTTTGTTTACAAAAAATATAGCTTCACGCGGCGCGGACCATACGTAGTTTCTATTTATGCCAGAGCCATAAGCCGTCTTAAACTGACCAATGTATGTTTCCTGTTTGCTGCTTTATACGTACTGTCTAAAATGCTTCAATAATTCGTTGAATGCTGTCAACAAACCAAGCCAAAAGAGCCAATGTATTATATTCGCTAGTCTTTCAACCTGTCGTACGAATATTAACTTGCCAACGAACAGTCAATCATGTACCAATTTGCATATTCATTTACAACTAAAGTATCTAAAAATACTTAAATTGTTTGTATTCTTGGATACCTTGATCCTTTTTGTACTAACAATTTTCTTCTTTTTGTTTTCAGTCGTCGTCGAGGTAGTGAGTGGGAGGTGCTAGAGGGTCTCAAAGACGGCCAGAGGTTCGAGAAGAGACCCGACGTCTTCAACGGCTATCTGCACAAGAAGAGGAAATGGCCTCTCAAGGGGTGGCACAAGGTAAAACTAAAAGTATTTTTACTTAGTGCTGTTGACACAAAACCGCCTGTTAAGATGGGGTTTGAGTCATCAATATGAGGAGTCTCTTTTGATAAATTGTGCAATTCCGAAACCGACCGCAAACAGCAGGTAGCAGCGAAGCCAGCCACTCCGATTGATCAATCCTAACCTTTTTTTTTTGGGGATGGATCATCAAATGACTTCTCCCACTCTGGACGGAGCGGAGGGAGTGTCAGACTCTTACTGACTAAAACCCATCCATGTTCCTTCCTCGCCCTTTATGTTCCGGAGCCGCGGTATCTCTTTCGAACAGGCCCGCAACCCCGGGATCAATCCTACCTCCTACTAATATTATGAAAGTTAGTGAGATGGATATTTGTTACTCTTTCACGCAAAAACTACTGAACGGATTTGGATAAAATTTTGCACACATGTAGTTTATAACCTGGATTAAACCATATGATACCATTTTGATCCAGGTAGTAAGATCCCATGGGGCAATGAGGGATTTTCTTTTTCAACTCTTCCCTAGTCGCTGGATAGATGGCGCTGATCTCAGTAATAATTTCACTTGGACCTAATGGTTAAATTCAGAAGCTGAACAACGGAAGTGTCAGTCAACAAGCGTATGTGACGTGTTTTTTCAAGCGTATGGCTTTGGCACCTAGTAAAGTAGTCAGTTCAACGCCACCTACCGAGTTCTTGGAAACTATTTTTCAGATTCAGATTCATTTATTTGCCTGAAATATGGTATTATACAGATTTTACAATATACAAATAGTTCTTCATATTCCGCCAACTAGATAAATTCGGCATGCAAATTATGTGACGATAACAATGATTCTAATTGAACAAAATACCTAATTGAAAAACTTACAATGTCAAATTGAGTGTGTTAAATCAAGAATTGTCTAAATGATCAAAATACAAATTAATGTCAAATAAAAATAATCCAATTACTAATTTTCAAATACTAAACATACAAACTGATAACCAAATAAATTATATTACAAAATATGTCAATAACTTGAAATAAAAATGTCAAATATAATTTATGAAATGTTTGCCTTTGTCCTATAATTCATAAATTCCTTAATACTATAAAAACATTTTTTTATAATAATCTCAAAAAGAAAACCTCATACTATCAAACTTCACGCGAATGAGGCCACTGCCATCAAATAATCTTTATTACACAAGAAAGTGGTTACAACATTGTGTGAAGTCCGTAACTCTTAAGATAGTTGAAAACTCTGTGTTACAAGAGCCGGTGCCGTAGGAGCAGATATTGCAGAATGATAGGAACTATGTAACATTCTATGATAACAATTATGTAGATATGTGAAGCGACATTGACGTTTATTGCTGTTAAATTCTGGTTTAGCGCCTCTCTCTATAGAAATGATTGTAGTTACGAGTACGTTTTTTTTGTAGAAATTGCTTCTGGTTCAATAAAAATATTCAATCGAATGACTCGGCTCTCCCGAGATTATTGATTATTTCGTCCCTATCCTGATTAACAGAGCAAAAGCTTATGGCAAAGGTTCCCACCGTATTATTCAACTCAAAAATTTAATAATGTGTTTCTGGTAGGTATTTTATTGTTGTAGAAAGGTTATTGATATACTTATCAATCACTAATTAAATCATCTGCTTAGCCTTTTCTATGTTGGGGTCGGCTTCCAGTCTAACCGGATGCAGCTAAAAACCAGTATTTTACATGGAGCGACTGCCTATCTGACGTCCACAATCCAGTTAATACTGGGTAATACGATACCACTTGGTAAGACTGGTGGTCAGACTTTTAAGGCCACTGACTACCTGTAACGACTGCCAAAGATGGACAAATAACAGCCGGGACCAACAACTTAACGTGCTTTCCGAGGCACGGAAGAAACTCGGTATGTATGGGTGGTCGTCCATGCACAGACCAACCTAGGCAAGCACGGCTTAACCTAAAGATCGGCCCGAGCGGCTTTTATTATGTAGCTACGAACTCCTCCAACCACTAATTAAATACAGAACACAAAAGAAATGTTTAAAAATGAAATTAATTATCAACCAAGAACACCTATGCCTATTTGGCATTATATTCCTTTTGCCAGAACGTTATGTTCGATAAAAGGTTAGTATCAGACGGGTTCCCTACTTGTTTTCGAAAGTTGATGATTCGATTTTTATTATATCGAACACGGTGTGTCGATAATTCAGTTGTACGATGTTTTATTCCGTCGATGCGTTATTGGTGCGATGTAACGTTTGTGCGAAAAATCCTGTTACGAAAAACCCTACAACGATTGCTCATTTGTTCGGTAATTTATTAGTTCGAAAATATGTCGGTTTGAAACGCCTAATGTTGTCCTTGACATTTAATTAATAATCTTATGTTGCATTATAGACGTTAAGGAAATACAGTAAATACCATACATATCTTCACGTCAACTTTCCTAAATTGAGGAAGACAGGTAACAAATTCACCACATTTAGCTGTGGCATGGGCCAAAGATAACGTAGACAATATCAGTGATCGGTTGCTAGCCAATCGCCTGATACCCTCAAAAGTCAAAACTGTCATACCTCACTCGTCTATTTCGATATGCAGCATGGAAAAGAAAGCAACTAGGGCATTCTAAGTTTTTTTTTAATCCTCGCCCACTACGGAAGCAAAAACGTCATATTTTTGCTTCCGTATTGCTTCCGTTTTGCTACACAACACCTAAAATACTCATTATATTTTAATAAAAAAACATACAACAACAAAATAATAAAAAAGATATAATATAAACTTGAACATAATCAGCATAGATCAAGAAATAAACAAAACATTAGGTAATCGTAAGTAAAACAATTTATTTTTTTACCTTTTTATTAATCAAAACAATATAATAATTTATTATTTATTAATATAGTATTTTTTTTCTGAAAAATAATAGGATTAAGTACTGTAGGTATGCCAATTTATTTTAGGATTTCATTTTTAGAATAAAATTAACAGTAGGTAACATAGATAAAACATTTTTTTTGTATATATTTTAATTTAAGTTATTTAGGTATATAGATTAGGATAATTTAAATATATTTACTTGATGTAAATAATAAACAAGAATTATACATTTTTTTCAATAAAAGGAATGTATTTTCTTAACTTCTATAATGCAACATAAGATTATTAATTAAATGTCAAGGACAACAGTAGGCGTTTCAAACCGACATACTTTCGAACTAATAAATTACCGAACAAATGAGCAATCGTTGTAGGGTTTTTCGTAACAGGATTTTTCGCACAAACGTTACATCGCACCAATAACGCATCGACGGAATAAAACATCGTACAACTGAATTATCGACACACCGTGTTCGATATAATAAAAATCGACTCATCAACTTTCGAAAACAAGTAGGGAACCCGTATCAGACAGAGCCAAGGTAGACTTGGCCTTTGAAGTTCACCGTTCCAATCTTTTATTTCTTCTTTCCAGCGTTTCTTCGTAGTAGACGGAGGAATACTAGTCTACGCGCGCTCTCCAACAGACGTAGCGCGCGGCCGACTGCACGGCTCCGTGGATGTCGGCTTATCAGTCATATCGGCCAAGGCGAGGCGGCGACGCATCGACATAGACGCGGACGAGTTCATATACCACCTGCGAGCGAAGACGCCCGATGTCTTCCGAACGTGGTTGAACGTACTCAAAGCGCATAGGTCAGTATTTGAACTTGTAACGGTCGTATCTCCGAAGATGCACGAAGTTAGCCGAAGGGGTCACAAAGTACGTGGTGGCTACCGGCCACCGTAGATGCGGGCCTGTGGACGGCTGGCTATGGGCTAGCTAGCCGTCCGGCCGTCTAACGACGACGACAGGCCGTGTCGACGGCGCGTTCGTGTTCCACGCGCGCCTCAAAGAGTGTCAGCAAAAAGAGAGGGGCCCGCAAGGGCCGAAGCCTGCCGGGGTTGCGGGCCTGTTCGAAAGAGATACCGCGGCCCCGGAACGTAAAAGGCGAGGAAGGAACATGGATGGTTTTTAGTCAGTAAGAGTCTGACACTCCCTCCCGCTCCGCCCAGAGTGGGGGGGGTCATTTGATGATTTCCCATCCTTAAAAAAAAAAAAAAAAAAAAAAAGGGGTCACAAAGTGTCGCGCATGGGTTAGTATTTAAACAAGTGACGGTCGTGTTTTCCGAACGGACCGTGTCGACGAATTAACTACATAACGCTCTCTGATTGACATCTAGAACCGCAATAACGAATAAGAATAAATTCTGCTTAGTCCACATGTTCGCTCGCGTTACCGTGTAGACCAATTTCAACCTTACACAAAAGCTCCTAAAGTTAATTCCCAATTGCGATTCACCTACTCTTAACAACTAACACCCCTTTCCCCAGGTTATACCGCCAACACTTGCTAACTTTCGGTGCGCGGGAGTCGGTGCCAAAGATCCACGCGCCGCTAGACGATCTACCCGCCACTGACAACTCGTCCCGTAAGTCTACTATTATAATAATAATCTTATTATTCTTCTATTATTATTATTTGCTGTGTGAAGCATGTGTACGTTGATAGTAAGAGTTTTCTAAATGTTTTGGAGGGTAGTTTAAGATAGAGTGTAGTGCTGTGTGAGTTTTTTTTTAGGGAATGTAGATAGATAGATAGATCTATCATGTTTTAAGGAATGTGTAGATCGTTTATTCATAATCCAGTATTACTGATAAAAGTATCTAAGTACTTATAGGTGTTGTGAAATAGATGATAAAAGGAATGTAACCACCATATTTTTGATAGAAATTATTTAGGTAATATCTAAGGCGTAAACGCCTGGGTAGGTCATCACAATCATCATTTGCTCGTCTGAATAAGGTATAGCAAAATTAAACAGGCATAAAGTAGGAGACAGACCTCCATCATTCGACTACTTCTAACGGCAAGGCTCGTAAAGCGTCATCATAGTTTGATAAAACCAATACGACCGCATATTACGGGTATAAAAAAATTGCTAGAGCCGGTTTAGTTCAATACAACGAAAGAAAACAAGCGCACGCCGGATAGGCGCGTTCGGCGATCATAAATAAATGCCGGTCGTGAGTGCACTTGTACTCGCTGTATGTGAAACGGGTATTTGTGTGAGTACTTTTGAGTGTCTTACTTCAGGACATAGGCTGTGTTAGGAATAACCATTTCCTTTTTCTATAAATCCTACCTTTGCACAGCTTGTATCAGAAAAGCATGTACAGCGGTTCCATACAAAATGTAAAAAACCCGTGTGGTAAATGTATAGGACTGCTTTGGTCCGTTGGGCACTATTGTCCAGTTTGATGTGCTATACCACATCGTAAAACAGTTTCCTGATACATGCTGTATTGTTGATCTATACCCTGTAATCCTTCCCTTATAATGTTCCTCCTCCCTTCCCAAAGGTACATCCCAAGACAGCCAGGAATCTCTCACACTAAGCACAAGCGACGAGTTTGACGGTAGGTGGGGGATCCCACCTACCGCCAAAAAGCAAAAAACCAACGAAACAAGCAACAACAGCTTCTGTTTCTGCAACTCCTCATGCCACCCGCCCACAGACCAAACTAAAGACTCCTACAGCCCCTCGAAACAATTCGAAATCTATGACGAGTACTTGAAAAATGTAGTAAATGACCACAGGAGTTTATGCTCTATGAATTGTGTAGCCAGATTTACACAAGAAGATTTGAAAAGGTATAAATCTCCTACCCTGTCTCCTGGGAGCACAGACGCTGAGAAACAAATGCATAGCACGGATCTGGATATCAATTCTATACGAACTATAGAGACTGTCTTAGAAGATAAAGTCATGGTCTCCAGAAAGTTCTCATCCGTACAACATTCTCCCGTATTTCCCGACGTGAAAAGACCAATATTCCTTGAAAAGATCGAGCCTACCACGGCTTACTTCTTTTTCGCGCCCAACAAATCAACCACAATCAAAAATTCGCCCATGAAAACGAGCAAGAAGTCGACGAATGTAGTGAAATATAGAAACGAATTTACCGAACCCACTTTGCAAAAGCCTTTGAGTAAGTGTATGTTACTAAGGAAGTATAAGATGAAAGTGTCGAGACAGTCCGATACGGAAAAAAGCGCAGATTGCTCGGTAGCATGCGACCCTGTCAAACATGAGAGTAACGAAGTCCAAGTCACCATCGTCAATAATAAGTCATTACAGGACGCTATGACCACTTCAGATTTTGACATGGTCACGGAAAAACTATTGGTCTCCATTTTTGAAAACCACAGAAACATTACTACCGCAAAAGCCGAGTATTACGTCAAACAGGTCGTAAAAGACTTGTACGACTTCAAGCCCCAAGACGTTCATCCGGTGAAGGCGCTCTTTAGAAGTCTGTTGGAGTATTGGCTAAAAAACACTTCCGTGGAACCTGTCAAAGCTGCCATGAAACAAAGCCAGTCAATCGACGCTCAGTCTAATAATTACTTCACAAAAGATCAAAATCTGTCGAGTGTCTGCATTAGTAACGTCCCTAAACAAACTCAGTTTCACGGAATCAGCGAGATGATGGTGCAGCACAAGAAACCGCACCTTATTCCGAATACTTCGACAAGACTGTTAAAAAACGATGTCTGTTCGCCTTTCCAGCCACAGAGCGCCACAGGAAGCTTCGAGAAAGAACGACGCATTCAAGAACTTGAAAGGTTGCTTAAAAGCACCGTCTACATGTGCGAAACGATAAAAAATGATTCTAGCAAACAGAAAGATATTAAAATAACTAAAGCTCTGATTGATAACATAGGGAAGGCATCCCATAAGTCAGGGATGAACCATACTGCTGAAATACACAATGACACTTCTAACTCTTCGACAGAGCAGATAAAAGATACTATGAATCGTCTCATCAGCGAGACTTCAATACCTCCTGACGTTGCCAAAGAGTTACTGGGCGCGTATTTGGACGTGCTGATGAAAGATGAGAGTAAGACCGCGTCTAGCCTAGACAGCCAGTCTAGTGAACAATCGATATCGTCGAAAGTTTCCGATGAAAAGCATTTTTGCGAAGTTCAAACGGAAGCTGTCATAAAAAGAGTGTCTAAAAGCGTCACCACCTTCCACCCAACGGAACCTACGAAAGTGAAGTCAGCCGAAGCCCTGAAACCCATAGATCCAGGACAAATGTATCTAAAAGATATCCTGGATAAAATAACAACGATATTCTCCAAAGTAAAGCATTTGGACGAGAAGAGCAAGAACCATGCAAAACCAAACGCAAACAACAAAACTAATGTCTTTAAAGAGAAAGACCAAAAAGATGAATTGGGAAGACCTGTGAGGGAGTACCTCGCGAAGAATCTCATTTACGAAAACTTTGAAGAGAACTCGGTTGTAATAGATCTTACTAAATTTGATTTGGAACATATTTCCATGTTCAGTGACCCAGCTATTGAAGGCATCATGTCTATAACTATAAAACTTAAAGAAAAACCTGAGACAATAGGCGAGTCGAAGCGAACACACTTGAATCTTAAATTTGCGGAATCTCAAAACTTGAAAAAAGAATCCACGGAAGAGTATGCCGTGGATGAAAACTGGATAAAGTGTATTCATCCTATGGACGCAAAGTCTATTGAGATATTCCAGAAGAAATTCAAAACTCCTAAGAATGCTAATAATACTTTTATTGACAATCCAAAACAGTTTGATTTAAAACCTTATTTGAGTAGCAGCGATGCCACTTCTAAAGCTTACAAAGTGATTCACGAAAGCGAACATTCCCTGGACTTATCATTTAACAGTAGTAACTCGTTTAGAAATGAAACAAGGCAATCTTTTGAAAATCAAGGTTCACAATCATGCTACTTGATGTCTTTTAAAAAGGAGATAGCACCAAAGTTTCATTCGAGAAACAAAGAGAAGTCCAAGGAGTGTACCGCCGTAGTGCTGGCTCCGAAGATTATATCTCCACATCCATCAGACACCTTACACACCAAGCTATCCATATTCGAGAAACCTGCACCTCGAGTGATTGACGAAAAGTTTATTCTCTTGCTTTTGGAAAATTTGACGCTACTATCAAAGAATATACCAAGTCTGCACAAAGAAATCAACAATTTGTTCACTAAATTAATGAAAAAACACGAGAAAATTCTAAAAAACTGTGATCATATCCAAGGGTTGAGTCTCTTAGGCAAGATTTATAACGAGGACCTCAATGTTACTGATAAAAGAGACGCCAAAACTCAAGGGAATTTCGCCCCGTGTTCGTGTTTTGCCAGAAAGGACATCGAGAAAGAGGAAAAGGCTGTCAACGCATGCAGCAAACACGCATTCCAAGAAAAACATGACTTGAGAGATGCAAACATCAGTGCTATAGATTTGACACTACTTATGAATTCAGAAGTTCAAACGTTGTCTGAAGATGACGAATTTAGGTTTTCCCCTCATAGAAAAGCACCGTCGTGTACTAACACATCGCTGATGACAAATATGGCCGAAACTGGTTCTGCACACAGTAGACATTTACACACTGTTAACTGTTCTACCTCCAATTCTAACTGGGTTCACAAATTTTGCACGAAAGACTGTTCTATGTCTACAAACTTAAAGTGCATGTTAGAAGGTAAAAATAACCACACACACAAAATCACCCGTCTGGTACCAACACAACCTCCGAAGGGATATGTGACTAAAAAGAAAAAAGCTACTAGAATGTCAAGACAAGATTTGGTTAAAGAAATATCGCTGATACCACCTGCGTTTAAGGTCTCAACTCAATCGCAGACGGATAGAAAGATGCTACGTTTTGTTAGGGAGAAGATGATGGGTAATGACTACAATGTGTATCAACTGTTTATTAGTAAGAAGTTCGAAGTTACTAGAACAAGTTCTCTAACTGAGTCGAGTGTAGAAGTGAACACAAGCGATGAATTGAAGACTTTGTATCGATGTTCCAGTGATCCGTCATATTGTTCCGGTCAGTTTTTTTATGATGTAGATTACTCGTTAATTCATAAACTGTTAGCGAAGTAGACACAATAGATAACCAATCTCGTCAGACCGTTTCGGTCGGGGTCCACAGATGAATGGTCAATTATTGGAAAGATATATGGGGTTATTTATAAAACACCAGCAACCTCGCAGGAGTAGATTACTAACATCATAAACAACAACATTTTGTTCTGCGACTTTTCCGAAAATAGAAAAAAAACTCAACACTCCATGCAAATGTCCGAACAGCTGATCGAGTTTTGTATGAAAAGTCGTTTTTTTTTGTCTGTTTTCGAAAAAGTCGTAGAACAAATGCTGTTGTTTATGACGTTAGTAACCTACGCCTTGGAGGTTGTTGGTGTTTTACTAATAACTCTGTATAGGGCGAATTCCACCAATGAAATGAAATGAACGGCGTTCAAGAGCCGTCTGTTGCAAGAGTTTCACTATTCCATAGCAATGGCACGGCCAGCACTTGAACGCAGTTTATATGTACTGTTAGCATTCGATTTGGTGAAATCTGCTCCAATACTTATTTCAAATGTAGTTCGAATTACTTAGTGGCACATAAGTAATAGTGTAGTCATTAATTGTAGCTTAAACATTTAATTTGCTGACCTAATATCGTAAAAGACGAATTGCGGTACTAATGAACGATTATTTATTTTTTTACTTTTTTTTTATTTAATAACTCAGGATACAAAAAAATAGGTAGTAAAATTATTATATTATTGTAAATTTTGTCGTAGGATTGTTTTAGACGTTAGACAATTAGTACAGCAGCATTTATAGCTAGTCATTCTCAATAGATAGTAATTTTAAGTTCTCAGTAATTGCATGAGTTTTCTTTATTTTTCTACTAAAATGTTTTGAATAATTAACAGTACCTACTTATAATTTTAATCGACGCCTTTGATTGTCTTTGAAATTTTTCTTAAAAATAATCACAGACGGATTATATTCGACATTGAGGAGATCATGGCTAAATAATAACAGCCGCTCGGGTCGATCTTCAGGTTAAGCCGCTCTTGCCTAGGTCGGTGTGTGGATGGGTGACCGCCCATTACATACCGAATTTCCTCCGTTTCTCGTAAAGCCGTTGGTTTCGGCTGTCATTTACAGATTCGACAGTCGTTATAGGCACTTAGTGGCCTGAATATCTGACAACCAGTCCTATGGTTCGAATCGACGCGGAATCGGCTAACACCGGTCAAAAAAGCCTTTATGTCTGTGTAATAAGTGTGTTACTAATACCATTCGCATCGGCTGGGCTCGGACGACGCGTCGCGACGCCGGCCGACGGCGAAACGAGCCGTTTGTCGATTATAAGTCGAGTAGTGTGGTGATACGCACTTGGCTTAAGCCGATTCCGCGTCGGTAAATGTGGGGGGACGCTAACTGGGTTATACAACATTATAACCCTGTATAAGTCAAATAAGCAGTCGGTCTGTGTAAAATACCGGTATTCAGCTGCATCCGTTTAGAGAGCTGACCCTAACATATTTGGGAAAGGCTGGGTAGATGATACTATCATATTCGACATTATCAAAATAATTCATTGTCTATTTCCTGAATAAGGGAATACCCATATCAGTCAAGCTAACTGATAATTCACTAAATTAATCACCAAAAATGTAACAATGATACTTATCATGATAAGACTAGAGTTGTAAATAGCGTACTGTTAGTTATTCATACAGTTTGACTCATGCACCTTATCCCCATGCAAGTATGTGATCGCAGTGTTATGGAATATATTGGCAAGAGAACATTAAATCATATTTAAAAGTATAACATTTTCACCGACCGAAGGTAACACGAAAATGCAGCTAGGACTAGCCGCTAGCCGGTGGGCGTTGCTCGAGATCCTATTATATAAATATCCACCGTGACAGACGGTCAAAATAATGAGTCTTTTCTTTAAAATGTAGAACTTAAATAGAAATAATACTCAAGAGAACAGCACAAAATCAATAAAGGCATTTATTTCTCTCTTATCTTCAAAAACATTCCATAGACCCATCGTTTAAATGAGATTGGGCCCGAGGTAGATCCACAGTCTGAGACGGTCAAAATAATAAGGATGAAGGAGAATTTCAAATGATGGACCTTAATCGAAAAAAAAGTACTTAAGAGAACAGTAAAACTTTCTTTTATCATCAATAAAATTCCACAGGCTGACCGCTTAATTTAGACGGGGCCTAAGATAGATGCACGGCCCGGGGGAGGTGTAATACTGCTCATCCATGGGCGATTATAAGAGCTCTTTTGTCACGTCATCACGATCCACAGCTACCTTTAGCACCGTCTCATTTAAACGGTAGACTTGTAGCAGAATTTTGCAATTCGCTCATCTAGGTTAACGTCCACCTGTCCGCATCGGACGCATCGCATCATACGGACCGCAGTGTTCTTTGTTTAGAAAGTCACTGATTCGGATCGTACGTATCGCTCGAACCTGAGGCTCTCCGCGTCTCTCACACGCACTCGTCTGCAGACGTGCGCGACAGAGACGGATAGATCCGTCCGTATGGACGAAACGTTAGGGAGTAGGGCCTTTACAATAGTACTACGACGCGTTTGATGCGATGCGTCCGATGCGGACAGGTTGACACTTACCTTAATACTACGATCCGTTTAATGCGATGCGTCCGATGAGTGCGATGTGGACAGGTGGACACTAACCTATAATCTTCACTTTTAAATCAGTCGTCACCATGAGCTATGCGTCTAATTTTATTGCCGTATCAGATTTGCAGCCAGGTCAAATAAACACAAAAATGTTCGACTCACTGTAGTTCCACGCTGCTTTATCAAATATCTTCACGCCTGATTTCCGCAAACGGGTAGGTAAAGCCGTGTTGTACACCAACATTCCGTCAATTATGTTTTAGCCACTCGTTAACTTGTAAATTTGCGCAATATATTCCAAAACGCTGGTCCCCTATCCCCCACATTGACGTGTCTGGTCTGTAGGGCTCATGAGCCCCGGCGCGGGTCCGATCAGGGGTCCCCAAGCGGGCTTCGTGTCCGGCACGCCGGGTGGACGCCTCGCCGGATGGATTATTGGTATGTAGCACCCCTGCCATGGTAATTGGAGCCTTGTATTAATATCTTGACTGAATTTCTGGATAAATTTACGAACTAACATACAGTTGTGTTAGACTGTATGAATTGCATTTTTGACGTGGATGTCACAAATAATTACAACCATGTTCCAATTTAGACCCTCAAAACACTTTCAGTCAAAAAGAAAACAGAATTAAAGGCCTAATTTAGCAACGTCATCAATGTTAGACCATGTTTACGTAATTAAATTAAAACACAATAGTTTACTGAATATTTTAAATACACGGCTTCTATTACCAACTACTTTAAACATATTTTTTCCAGGGAAGAAGTACATGGAGATATATCTTTATTGTAAATCTAAGTTAGCTCGTAAAAGTAAAACAAAAGAATTTTCTTTGCATCTGAATGTCACTGTTCCCCATTCTTCCACTTCATATCAAATTCAACGGCTGTTTATGTACCCCATGCATGTAATAAACACAAAATAGCTGTAATAATAATGAGTGGTTTTCCATTTCTAATAGATTAGATTGATGTGAAGCATGGTTAGATAGTTTGCCTGTGTAATTGTGCACATGCTTTTGAAAAGAGTAAAAGTTAGAGGCTACTCGTATTGCACGTTATTTTTGATTACTTTGGGAGGCATCGATGCTAATCTAGTAATAAATTGATGTTAGAATGCTTTAGACGAGGTGTAAACCGACTTTTCATGATGCCGTCAACCAAGCATTCTGCACATTAAACTGTAAGTCAAAAAAAAAAATATGTGCTAATGGACGCATTGAATAATACGGGGGCAGGGAAGTATTTTAAGTTAAGTTATTGTAACATTCAAAACTTGTATTTAATTAAAACTGGAAACTTGTGAAAAAGTTGGAACTTCTTTAACTTTGACCCCTAATATTTTCGTAACTAGAAGGTTCCCGGGTCCAGAAAAAAAAATGATCGCACTGACAGGGAGAATAAGTGCCTTTCAGCTTCGTTAAAGGTATTTTGCACCCATTATTATGCATAGATTAACGCAAGAAATAAATAAGAAATTAAGGCGATTACATGAGCTAAACGCGATTTTTATAATTACTAAAAGTATATGATTCACTGCTATGAACAAGACCTGAAAAATATCTGATATTCTTCAGGATATATCCTAGCATGATAGTGTTTTAAAAACATAATTCAATTAATCTGACTCGATAAAAAAAATCACGAACTTATCTCTAAAAATATCTTTCAAACAAAAAAAAACATGCTAATATGCATGCGATCATTCAGATTTTTTGGCAAATAATTCTACAAGCAATATATTAGCATGATAGTGTTTTAGTTTTTTAACCCAATCAATAGTTTTTTTGCAAATCGATCGAAACCACTAATTTCGCGCTATTTGGCCCGCAGTGACTGACGTAGCAACCACTTTGTAGTGAAAGCTGATTAGAACTTTATTCTAACAGCATTTCAAACGAAGTTTGAACCACCACAAATAGAGTTGCTAATTTAGCTCGTCTAATCGCCTTAAGTCCTCATTATTGTTTCTATCTGAACAACATTTTTCTGTCATCTAAACAACCCATAAGATAAACTTTTAGGTCGCCGTAGCGCCACTCTTAAAATGACTATTTCTGTGAAACCATCGCCTGTAATTTATTACCCAACTGCGTGGCAACAAAAAACGAGTTATGGTTTTCGCGCGTTACTTTGTAAGTGAGATTCTTTATACCCAGAACGACTATCCGGATTTTAATATTCTAGGTGTCTCGTCTAGATCGTATAGTAGTTATAGCAAAGGTTTTGTTTAAATACATATACAGGAAGGACAACCAAAGAACGAAAAGAAAGGCCTTTTGCCAGCAGTGGGTGAATTCAGGCTGTAGATGATGATGATGAAGGACAATCAATTCTAGTGGTGATGAGACTGACTGCCCAGAGGATCCAGACAAATGAAGATCGCTTACAAAGTGATTTGCGTTTCTGTGATAACTTTCGACAGTTCTGACATTTTATTTCCGTAGCTTTCGTCAATCCAATGCAATTTAAACAACATAATATATCTGTGCTGGCGGTAAAAACAAAGAACTAAAATAAACGTACCAAGTATGACATATTGAAGTTTTTTTTTTGACAAGCAGCGCCACTGTGAACTGCAAACTTAAAGTGGTCATACTGTGCATTTAGACTGTTCCGTCAAAGATATCCTCAGAACCAGTCAGATATACCTTTAAGATCAATACTGATAACTTAGATGTGTGATTATGGTTTACATATGGCCGCAAAAAAAAATATACCAGACAAAGTTTGATTATTTCTCTCGGGAGTGCTCAAAATAAATGTTACAATTTTTCTTGTATTATAGTGCTCTTGCTCAAATACAATAAAAATGGTGATAGCCCTCTGAAGCAGATCATGTATCGCCTTTGAATGAGTCAGGAGAGGCTTTAGCCCACTTGTGGGTCTGTGGGTCACAAAAATAAAAAAATGGGAGATCCAACCAGTGTGCAGCAATTACCTATGTGCTCATTTACCACTGTCCTCAATCCACAGAATCAGGGGGTCCACTAGACTCTGCGTCCAGGGAACTGGGGCAGGCGCAGCTGTCAGTGCAGCAGCTGCAGCGACTGCTGGATGCACTGGAACTACAGCACCAGTTACACCACGATACTGATGTAAGTGTGTTTGCAGGCGCTACTCAGATGCTCCACAAATTAAAACGTTAATTGGAAAGACATAGAAGACATTTCAGCCTGTATTGATTTGGACATGATTTTGATATGGTATTAGAGCTAATTTTGAAAATTGCGAACAATTACAAGGAAGTTGGTGAGTTTTTTTGCTGTCTATTAAAATTAGGGCGCTGATAAGATTCTGACCGATGACGGTATCTGCTACTTTATGGGGATTTGGTTTCCACACTTACTCCCTAGAGTGGACCATTCAAAATGATCTCGGGCTGACTGGATTGCGCAATCGTTAACCGGTGCTGCAAAATTTCTGCTGAACTTGCAGCATAGTTGCTATATGTCCCATTATTAGGATATTTTAAGTTTTGTATATAATTTAATTGACCAAGATGTCAGTAAAATTGTTATTAACACTGTGAGTTAAGTTGCTTGAATAAATAATTGAATTATTATTATTGTGACTGATGGTATTGTCACGTTGGATTTTAGCAGCATGGTCAAACTTACGGGTCTATTTAAAACCACATCTTGTAAACTTTTAGAGGACTTTTCATACTGAGGTGAACTGCGCTTAGTCGCGATGTTGAGTTTTCTTTCCAAATAGTAGTTAGTTTTTATATTATTTTATTTCAATTTTATATTACAGGTCCGTGTACGTTTAAAGAATTGTGTATGTGGAAAAAAAGTTGATGTCCTATTTAATTGAAGTCCGTGAAACATATTTATACTATGAAAGAAATCAATCACTGTTAGTAATCTTATTGTTCATAATAAATATAGATGCCCTCTGAAAATGGGTCTTCCCATAAAATGTTACGAGAAGATGGGACCTTACATTCTTGAACATCACGGGGATTGGTTGAAATCCACATCGCAGCTGTCCATTCACCTGTGATTGGCAAACTCTTGAGCATATTGTCTCCTCTAATTTCGCTTTATTAGAAAACGGGCCATACTGATGACCGGTAGGACACAAGAAAACACATGGGGCTCATATACGGGGTGGAAGGGACCCCGACGCACTAACGCTCACCAAATACTCAGTACATCATTCTGAACCGCCCCTCCCATTACGCACATTTTGACCGTGTAGGTAGGTATTGTGAAATTTTGTAAGAAACAGCTATCTGTATTTAATACCGATGAATTTTATGTGAAGGGGGTTCAGAATCCGGGGTTGCGGGACTGTTCGAAAGAGATACCGTGGTCCCGGAACATAAAGGGCGAGGAAAGAACATCGATGGGTTTTAGTCAGTAAAAGTCTGACACTCCCTCCCGCTCCGCCCAGAGTGGGAGGAGTTATTTGATGATTTCCCATCCTAAAAAAGGGGTGTTCAGAATCACAGTACAGATAAAAGAGGTTTGAAAGTAAATAGTTCCTTTTTTTTATTAGAACGCCTGTCGCCGCTTGTCTCGTACTATTTAACTACAAGCAAGAAACCCATGCGTACGTGCATTACGCACGCAAATAAACTACTCACACTTAGATCGCGAGCTTACTGTTGATTGTCACACTAACGTAAAAACTGTGCTTGACGTGCACTCACAGGCGCCAAAGTTACGGTGACAAGTGAGAAATTGATTGACATATGAGAGTTCACTTATATGAGCGATGCGCCTGCCCCGTCCACAAGGCCCTTCTAACCTCTTTTATCTGTTCTGTGTTTAGTGATGGACTGTATTCAGTACATTATTCAGAACGTCCCACATGGTAGCCGTGTATCGATTTTCCTTTCCCCCCTTATTTGTGCAAAATCTTGTATTTACTTTACAATCAAGTATAGCGACCCGAATGGCGTAGTGGTAGTGAAGCTGCCTTACGTTCTTAGGGTCCTGGGTTCGAATCCCAGTAGGAGCAAATGTTTGTGTGATGAACATGGACATTTGTTTCCGAGTCATGGATGTTTATATGTATAATAAGTATGTATTTACAAACAAAAAAGTATATATGTAGTATATCAACTATCTAGTGTCCGCAACACAAGCTTTGCTTGTGGCACTAGGTGGCGCTGTGTGTTAATGTCCAGCGATATTTATTTAAGTATTATTTTTATGCTTATTATTTTTTGTTCAATTTCCAGGTATCAATAGAGGGTGCCTCCCCTAACGTGAAGAAAGACCGGCGCAAGTTCGGTCTTCGTAAGAAGAAGTCGAACAGCAAGTGTGCCTCCGTGGAGTTCCAAGGATCTTACACTCACATAGACCCGTCCAGCTCACATATGGTAAGTACTCCATACGAGTAGGTCTTCCTTATCTTCAACAGGAGGTTTTCGGCACGCTGGTTGAGGAATAGGATGCAGCTCTGCCCGTTGCAGGTTCAGATTTCGCTCAGAACAAATATTTGTATGACACAGGTAGTTGTTTCACGGAAGGCTGTTTGTTTATGTGAGTTTAAATGTTTGTAAACGCTCTCACGATACATTAGAATATTCTAGTGTGGGGTAACGTTTTATTTTGAAAGAAAAAGAGGCGATATTTTCATACATTAACCTCGTGGAGGGCCATATCATTATCAGTAACTTAAGCATGATTGCCAGTCGCCTGGACTGTGTTTATGTGGGTCGCTGTTGTGCAATTACTCATGGGTTGTCGCACCAGTGATCCACCTTTATTTGTTCTTTTTTGTTTTATCAGTGCTTACTAACATAGTCGTAAGTTTTACTAACAGCTTTTGAGTCGTGGATATTTGAATAAAGAGTTATTCTATTCTATTATTAGTATTTCTCTTCCATTCTCAGCTCAAGCCTTTTTGAAGTCATAAATAATAAATAGACATCGCTCGACATTACACACACCACCATCTAGTGCCACACTAAGCAACGAGGCTCGTGTCGTGGACAGTTAATATATTATATATATACTTTTTGTTTGTAAATACAAAATTATTAGACATTAAACATCTAAAAATTATTATTTGTTAAAAGCCGTTCAGTTATGTTCTTATTAACGAAATCTTTAGTCACATAATCGGGGGCAAAAACACACAAAGGAGGCAAACTCCACCAATAGAACCCTGAACGTGAACTGCGGTTAAAAGCTACTCTTTTTTGCTGTGGTATATTGACACTTACAGCTCTTGTCTTAAAGAGCACACAATACACAGTCGCTAATTTCATTGTTTCTGTTCATCAGGCATTATCAGCCTTGACAGCGCCCCCCTCCCCCGGCGGCGGTGCGTCCTCAATGCCCAACTCTGCGGCCTCTCTGCCCATAGGTAAGACACATGATATTATATACCACAAGTACATGTTGTTATTTACTCTATAAGTTTATGTGCACATTTGTGTGAGTGTTAGAATTGTGTGTGTGTTAGCTGCTTACTCATGTTATTTGTTGAGGATTTGCACAATAATAGAGATGTTTTTAAATGTGGTCCTCCCGAAGAGACCTCTGATTTGTGTCGGTTCAAAACCAAAGCATTTATTTCAAGTAGACCAGAAAATTTAATGTAGCTACAGTCACAATAGATAAAAACGGTGAATGTACAGCAGTTGCCCATTCCCTAGCGTATATCTCTATGGAGAAGAATGTGCAAGAAACCATGGAGAATCTTTTAATTCAAATTAATTTTACAAAATTTTGGTTACATCATTCATGTTGAGATGGTATACAATGTGAGTTTTATTAGGAAACACCGACCTTGACAAATGTCAAGGAACTGTGTCATTTTTACTAGAATGGCAACCAGCTGCAAAAAAAAATCACAGGTCGAAATCTAAAATAATACCCATATTTTATATAAAAAAAAAACAATATTAATTACTTACCCTTATATTGTGCATATCCTCAAAAATATGACTGTGTGATAAAACATTTTATTTTTAGGAACCCCAATGAACCTTCCTCTTGTTTGTCCCTAACCGAAACACCGAGCGAATAATCAGAATATCTACTAACAATGTACTTGTACATACCTATATTGTATACACGATCATGTTTTTTTTATTATTTATTATTGTGAAGTAAATTGTTCAAATAAAATTCGTATATTCTTTTTTGTTCACAAAAACAATAATTATTTTAAAACGTATGTCTTTGCAAGGATTTTACGAAATCGGTAAGTTTTGGGAATTGACGCGCCGCCTTGGCATGGCTCTGAAAAAAAAAACAAATAACAAAATGGCGCCTATCACTTGCACGTTTGACATTGACATTTGGCTAGGCATGTCAGGCTCTTCCCGTAGAGTTGGTGCTCAAAGCATTTCATCTCAGTTCATGAGTAAAACATCAAGGTCCTCGTGCACTACTAATCATTTAATGCATTTAGCGCTTAACAAACAGTGCGTCCTTGAGTCTTTAGGCACTCGAATGCGAATCTCGAATCATTCGAGTTAGTTCCAACTTTGACCACACGCCAAAAAATCCTTGTGCTGCTATATTTAAAACATCTCCGTCTCTATCGTCTTCAAACGACTGACAGAGACAGAACGATGTGTTGTTTCAAATGCCTTTTTGCGTTAAAGTGGTTTGTAGTGCAAGCTAGCCCAAAAATATGATAAATGAATAAATAACATGCTTTCTTGGTAACAATTTTGATGACATACGGCGAAAATTGAGATTCTCAAATGCATATTTTACGAGTATTTTCATATAAGGCTATTTCGCTGATTGGTTTCTAAACAGCATGAATTGGCGAATCAAATAAAACGCTCCATTTAAAAAGTATTTCTTACTTACAGTTTTGAAAATTAATTTTTGGCTCCTGTACGTAATGATGAAATAAAGAGACAAACTACGCGCCAACCACGCTAGCACATCTACCCGAAACTGTCCAATTGTCGCAATCAACTTTGAACCTTAAGCTTTAGCGATAAAGTTGAAAATGTATTAAAGAAATTTGACAGATTGTGGTAACTTGATGTCCTGGTGTCTATACATAAAAAAATCGAACTAATCTCTCTCTCTGTTCTCTTGTTAATTATGTCAAATGATCAATGGGAAAATAAAATCACGCTTCTTGAGTTCTTAATATGGTTTTAAACATGACTTTATTTACAAACTTCGATGCAGCTTTTACAAGGAAACTTTATTGCAATAAGCCTAACGTAAACATTACATATAGGAGCCATCTAATATTAAAATATACGCTCTAAAACTAAAACTTCTGAACCCATCATCAGTACCTAATTCACAATGTAAGAGACGTCGAGACACAGATTTGAGTTCAGCCCCCGTATTCACAACGCTTCGATTCGCTTCCGATTCGGGAAGTCGTATGTCTATCTCGGTCGTTTTCGTAATGCCAGAAGAAGACAGATATACGAGTTGTCGAATCGGAAACGAGTCGAACGTTTGTGAATACGGGTTCAGGTTTTCCTTTTATTCTAGACCCGATAGCTTTTTTTTTAAAACATAACATCACGCCTATAACCCCCGAAGAGTCAGAGGTGTACCTAATAGAACAGTCGAACAAGCTTTTTAGTTTACACTTTACAATGTAATTTGTGGGTTAAACTGTAAATTAATTAGCTTGTTCAACCGTACACCCACATTTCGCCAGTTATGTTTAAGAGTCAGCGCAGACTGAGAGAATAAGAATAATCCCCGCGCGATCTCGGGCATTTTCTTTACGGATCGCGTATGCTCGAGCGTATCTTCGAGGACACGCGAGCATTTTTTGTCAGGTTCAGGCATTTATGCACTTTATTTTAATAACTTTAAGGTTTATTTTCAAGTGCGTTAATAAAACCGTCTCCGCTGCGCTCCGTTCTGTCTGCGCTGAGCCTATGTCCCATTTTTTTTTTTTTTTAATTTAATCGTTTAATTAGGCATTGCACTGTGTAGAATATCGAATTTCTAGAATTATGAACTGTACTGCAAAAAGTTTGTGTCACGCAGTCCCTTTACACCGTATTTACTAACCCTACGGTATTTGCAAAGTGTAAACTGACCCATCACGAAACAGTCAACTAAACTTTCAGTACATCAAACTAGCTGAGCAAATAATATTGCTGGGAAACGCGTTTTTTTGGTGTTATCATTCATGACTCTTAAAACTATGCTGATGGATGTGTCAGCGTAATATTGTAAAAACCGTTAGATTGTAATAAAACTAGGGAGATTGTAAACTCTCGAAAGATTGTCAAACGAACATACTTCTTACAATATGACGCATTAATTTTCGATAGATTATAATCTAACGAAATGAAACCGTAATATTGTGAAATCTATGCGATGAAAGTCAACTCGCGCGGTGTGGAGGAGGGGGAGGGAAGAAGAGGTCTCCCTTGCCCCATGGTACCACTCTCATCAAAAGATAATGTACCATTCCCGAGTAATACCGATTAATATAACCTAACCTCAAAACACTTTGTATTCCCTTAAAAGCGTAGCCCCGCTACGCGGGGCCCCTATTTCTCTCTGCGGGGTTTAAAGGAATCTAACTAACCTAACGTGGGGGCGCCTCAAGTCCCGATTATGTTGGCAGAAATACTCGTCGCTTGCATTTTACAATGTAACGGGTTCGCTTCGATAGATTACAATCTGCCGAAAAATAATGCGTTATAAGCAATATGTTCAGTTGACAATTTTTCGCTAGGGAGATTACAGTCTAACGTGTTTGACAATTTTACGGTAACAGATACATTAAATAGTACGGGGGTCGTGAAGGTGTTTAAAGTAAAATTAAACAATAAAAACTTGTATTCATCGAGTCGTACCGTAAAACATGACCTTTCACCTAAAAAAAAAACAGTTGTTTCCCTACATTTTTTTTGTTATTGTTATTTAGTTTGACGTACAGATTGCTTAGTTGTCGGCTTCATGAAGAGTGCGTTTACACCTAGTATAGGTACATAACTCCATCGCAAAGCGCGCTATCCCAACGGCTACTTACTAAATTCTCTTCTCTTCTCGTTGCAGCGTTTCTTTCAACATTTCTGGCATCCACCTTAGTTCGTAAGACTGTTTTTATTTTACGTTTTGGACCCCTTTGTCCCTTGTCGAGAGCATCGCATTGACTGTATATACAACGCTCACTTCGCTAGCTGTATATAGTGCATGATTTTAGCTGAGAGAGCAATGGATGTGCTTCACTATGATGTGTACTACATACTACTGAGTTCACTGAAGGTCGAACACTTTCAACTTTATTAGTTAGAGTATAAAGTTGAAAAGGAGTCGAGCTTGAGTAAACTTGGGCGAGAAAATATAGCACTACTAGCTTCTGCCAGCGGCTTCGCCGGCTTGAAGTTTGATAATTGTCCCATAGTATCTTACTACCGGGATAAAAAATATCCTCCGTGTTAATCCAGGTTATAAACCGTGTGTGCAAAGTTTCATTAAAATCCGTTCAGTAGTTTTTGCGTGAAAGAATAACAAACATCCATACTCACAAACTTTCGCATTTATAATATTAGTAGGATTAATAGGATTCTGATTCGCGGTTTTTCCGCTCGGCCTGTGTCGCATCAGACTGTTTGTAACAACTGTGTAGCACCACATATATCGTCGTTAGTTTAGGAAGAAGTAACATATAAAATCTCGGGTCGGGATGAAATTGCAAAGATTCGTTTACTTATTTTAGTCTTACGGCGCTCCCGTTACGGTTCAGATTCACTTGTTTCTATACAGAATCGAATCTCAGATTGTTATACTACTGATTATAGCTTCTGGTAAGGATACTCCTTTAAGTTATGGGTCCAAAGTATATGTATTTAATCTATTGTCAAATCTCACGTCGACTTATACGAGTGGTTTAGCCAGCCAATCTCTGTTGTTGCACTACAGCAAAATCAAAATCAAAGCATTTATTTCAAGTAGGCCAGTTACAGGCACTTTTGATTGTCGAAACAAAAATGAACATTTAAAGTAGCTACAGTCCCAGTCATAAGACATAAAAACTGTGAAAGTACTGTAGTTGCCCATTCCCTAGCGTAGATCTCTATGGAGAAGAACAAGAAACTCCATGGACACTCTTTTAAATCAAAATATTTTTACAAAATCTTGGTTACATCATTCTTGTTGAGATGGTAGCAGATTTCACTCTTGATTTGTGTTATGGTAACACTATCTGTGGGTAATACTTTTGTGTATTTATGGTCTTACTGTTGCGCCAGTCGAATAAACGAGCTTGTATGTACCGGTTGTGTCATTCGGCTACCTACCTTCCCCCTCGCAATTATAACAGTTTGCCTTTTTCTTCGGATGATTGTTTCACTAAGGTACAGAGATGATTTCCTGATGCGATTAGAAATAATTAATCATTGGTTTGGTTCTATTCAATCATCTATTTCGAACTTTCGACCATGATCAGCAAGTAGTCTTACCCGAACCACCATAAGTGACATAATAAAACTAGTCATCAGATTGATCAATTTTCGACTTTATAACTTAGCACAGAAAATTTAAAATTGACATAACTGCTAATAACCTTGACACTTATCTCTACTTTCTTGTATCATAGATAAACAGAATCTCAGATTATCAATGATCTAAATATCATATACTTACCTACAACATCCTGGTACATTTATTAGATATTGCAATATCAACTTTATACAGTGGAGATAGAGTCTGTTTTTTAATGCAGTTTTACAAAATCTATATGGGTCGCTTCGTCATCATAATATGCTAGTATTTTCCGTGAAGTTAGAACAATGATGTTGTAATCAATACTGTAGTTTGTGAAATAATGTCAATGGAGACAGTTTACCTAACATATTCTTAAAAAATATACAAAATGTTAGACAAGCAGTGGTCAATAATTTGGTTAAAAACGTACAATACTTAAAAACACAGACATTTAGTGAAAACCTCACTATCCATATATTTATTAATCTAAAAGTGCAATCAAGGGATTTAACATAATAATTGTTAACCTGCATTTTCTCCAAGTGAAAAATTGTAAAAATGTCTAAAGAAAGTGACGGTATATTTGTGCCTCGAGCCAGAATCATCTTCCGATACATTGTGCAAGTCTTACGAGAAGAGATACATCGCTGCCGTGAGTCTATTATTTTGTTATTTATCTTGCTAGGATGTAGCAGGGATTTGAAAATGTAGGACATCTAGTTTCACCTCTCAAACTTAGCCATTTGATGTAATATCCCACAGTTGTTGGTCATTTTAGTATTTATTTTGCGTTCCCAAATAAGTTATTGAGGGAAATGTAATATTGGATATCATTTATTATAGTCCGCGGCAAGAGAAGCTATAATTTATGTAAACAAAGAGTTCCTACCAAGACACGTAGCGACAATTCAATCAGCAACAAATACCTCCAAATTCAATAACTTCAAAGTATGATCGTGTAATACGAAACTATCGAGCAATTTCACTTGTTCGGGTTATATTTGGGCGATATAAAGCGCTGTCGTCTAATATTTCGTGGTACTGGAACGCATCTGACAACATGGAACGTAAACATTTGGGCTGTCATTTTGAAGTTAGTCCACGCTGACGCAGTATTTTTTTATTTGATCCAAAGGTTGCAAACCCGAATGTGTTTTTACAAAATTCATAGCTTCTCGAGGCCGGGACTATAAGTAGCATCGTCGTATTTATTAATTAAACAATGTTGATAGAAATAGTTACAATGATTTGTATGCAAGTTCCGTTCATGTCACATCGTGTATGCTCGCATTCCCTCGTGGGTTGCATCGTCCAACTGTATTATAGCATTTGGTTTTGACCTTCTGTAAACTTTACCAGATAGATAAATGTAAACGATATCTTCACAACCTTCGGATTTGCCGAAGCTATTGATCAAAATAGGCATGACGAAATTACCAAAAACTTGCAAATCTATTTAGTCCGTCAGTTAGAGTATTGGAAAATAATGGACACATATTTTTGGTTTTTGTAAATCAATGAATATTGACATAGATAAAACGCATCAAAACTCGGGAGTGGGGTCTCGTGACGTCAGAACGCATTAAAAGTTAAACCAAGGCGTGACGTATTAAGAATTTTAAAAGCGACGTAGTATCTTCGCCAATTTTGGTTTACGCAACGAAAGAAAAAATATTGGTCAAATGTTGTTTGATAATCTAAATCACGGACTAATTAGATTTTTTGTCGTCTATGCACATGCTTTCGCAAAAATGCTAGAACTGCTAGATGTGTGTCTAGTATAAAAAAAAACACCTCGCTTGCCTTAGAATTGGTCTTGGTCATCGCTTGGGTTAACATTGACTTACGACTATGGCATTATTTCCGCCTCTGTACTTTGAAGTGTTAAGAAAATAAATAACTCTTCAGAATGGTACTGAAAGCCATATTTTGTTCATCTGAGGCCTCTGATGCAAAGACTTCAAATTTGAAAGCCTGCTAGACTAACTTAGGGCAGTTACCGCTAGACAAAAACCTGTCAGTTTTTTAAATCTTCAAACAGTTATTACGTCGTTATGCAGCATGGGGATGCTATAAAATGCGTTGGAATCTTACAAACGAGCAGCTCGTTGCCATCGTCAGATAAACAGCAGCCGTCTTGCAGTTGTAGCGTCTGCGGCAGTCGACGACACAGATTTACGCGGCATGTCATAACTGCAAGCGTCGCCACCCGTCGACGGCAGCCGTCGACGCTTCGGCAGCTGCCGTCGACGCGTTGTCGACAGGTGGCGACATCTACAGTTTATCTGCCGTTGGCAACGTGCCGCTCGTCAGTAAGAACGCTTAGGAGGGATAACGATAGTCCACTAGTAGTGAAAATTTTTCATGACAACTAAAATATATATTTGAATACAACACCACAAAGTCCACAAATCAGCAGACACCGCCATTTCAAAACCTTGTTGACGCATGTGTTGCTGCTTGATTCAAAGAAATGCTTATACTTTGATATCGATAGTGAAAATATAAAGTTACTACGTGGATACGCCACGGTGGGCCGCGAAATTATTTTTTTCTGAGGTTTTTGCAATTTGCACGGCAGTGCTAGGTTGTATGTTGATTAAAATATGATTCGCGGCTGTAAGAAGTATGTAGTTACAGAATTATATAATAACTATTTCATGAAAAAGTCACTCAATGGGGTAAATGAAGTTAGTGATTAATTCAATGATTAATTTAAATCAACATACAACCCAACACTGGCCTGAAAATTGCAAAAAACGAAAGAAAATTTAAATTTCACAGGCTACCCTGAAACTTTCACTTTAAAAGGAACATCAAACGTGCTTTTGGATTTTCAAGCCTTGAGTTGAACGTTGGGAATCCATCAGCATTTGCCCCTTAGGAGCGTATGTTTTCATCTTCGATATGTTACATAGTATTTCTTGAGTACATGTAATATACATCATTCGTGTTTCGCTATTGCGATATTTTAGCGTCTCACTGTAAATTGTAAATTGATGCCATAGTTAACCTCATAACTATTTACTGAATACTAACTTATCTAGACCTCTAAGTGAGTACTTAAATTTCTACAAGAACCTTTAAAATAAAAATATGTGCAATTAATGTTCCTACGGTTTTCGCAAAAATTGTGGTCTGTGCATCTGGAACATTCTTACGGACAAGAAGCGGACACGGCGCCAGAAATAGATCTCTTATAGATATTGTTCTGAAGTATCTTGTCATACCGGGTTGACGGAACGTTAACTAGCTGAAAAACAAGATGCACAGGCCGCAATATTTGCGTCAAAATATTTGGATGCAATGAACTACTTTAACACCGACCCACAGTGCGATGCAGCAGCATTTCAGCAATTATTTCAAAATCTCTCACAAACACAACCCACGAACTCGTTCAAAAAACTTCACTCATTCCATTCAATCCATCTTCATTCGTTCATTCAACGTTCTCTTGCAGCATGCGCGGCTGCAAGACCTCAGTCCCTCCCGGCAGCTGAGACGTTAAACACGGTGCAAGGACCCGCTTCTCTGACCAGTCTGACCCCTGATCATCAGCTGAGGGAAGACTTTACTGTCCTGGCCAAGGATTTAGTGTCTAATTTGAAGACTGTTGTGTCTACGCTGGTGAGTTTTTTAGTTGGCAATTCTTTAGGAAACCGAATCGAGTAAAGGAAATTGGTAGGAAAGCAGCTGTTTGGGTCTACACAAACCGATCATTTTGCCATACAAACAAGAAAAGCTGGTCAGAAGAATATTTGATTATGTGCACTTACAACTAAATATGGCATCTACTTGTCGCTTCATTGAACGGCCTTTTATTAATCAATTAAAATGTATTGCTTTGGTAATGACCAACTTCGAACGATATACATTAGAACAAGGTGTGTTCAAAAGTAATGTCGATAAAAAAAATTAACCAATCAAAAAAAAATTGACAAGTAAGGCCTTCAACATGTCTCTTATGAATGTTTCGCCAGTGCGAACGCATGTGTTAACAAGATTTATACAAAAGTTTAATTATTTACTTTGCACAAACTACATCAAGCCTGGCTAAAATCAATTTTTAGATTCCCGGATGCTGTTTAACTTTTGTTTAATATTCCTTTTGTTTTAATTTTTTTTTGTATAGTAAGCAACGACCTATTGTCGGGCCTACGCTGTCCTCCTATACTTTAGTACTAATGCTGTATTGTAACATAATAATATTGTAATACCAAATGATTTGAAAAGAGTAACCATGGAGTTTCTTGCCGGTTCTTCTCCATGGAATCGACCAACGCGAACCGTGCACCTTTTTCAACGTTTTGTAAGTGCCCTTCCAGGCCTATGTGTAATAAAATATTTAGAATTTTCCACAAAATCCATCATGTTCTGTACTCTGGTGGCAGGTATGTGAGCGCAGCCGGTTGCGGGCGGCGCTGGAGGCGGCGGAGAGTGCGCCGGCGCCGGGCGCGGTGGTGGCGGCACTGAGGTCTAACCTCAGCACGGCGCTGCACCAAAATTCCGGTGAGACTCGTTATACGTAACGTAGATAGGTTTCTATAGGGTGACTGGTAATTAGTGTACGATACTTAAACGTGTGATTGTGCTCATGATAACCAACAACTTTTACTACGGGAAAAATCAGCTGTGCAGTACATTTCTGTTCGCCTAATGTACAGTGTAACGGTACGTTTTCCTGGAGAGGAAAACGTTAGGTTGCATTGTATAAAATAAGAGAAAGATGACAAGAGTAAATAATAGCAAGATGATTTAATAGACTAAGGAAGCCGAGGTAACGTGGTGATAAGGGTCCAGGTCTGAAGCTCGCAGTAGGCAGGAGCGGCTCGCCGCAGCGTTAGACTCGCTTGCAGACGCCATTCTTGCGAGGGTTCTAAGGTCGAGGCTCACCCGCTGTCAATGTCCAGGTTCTGAGAAATAGTAGTGAATGCCTTTTCAAGGCCGACAGCGTCCAAGCTCTCCGTAGTAGTGTAGCAGTGTAGTAGCAGCAGCCTTTCAAGGATATTAGGGTTGGATTTTGTGAACTTAGCGATCACAACAAATAGTTCAGAGCACCGTCGAGCTTCTTACTCGCTCGAAGACCAAGGATAGACTGACTATTCAGGCTCAGCTTCCTGTCATCAAGCAGATATGAACTTTTATAGTGTTCTAGAACATAAAAGAATAAAATGGTACAAAAGAGGTCTAGCATCAAACGTATACAACCTACAATTCTTAGTTACAGGAATAAATTAAAAAGAAAACTAGGCTTGTCATTGTCATTGTCATTATCTGACATCGCAAAAGTAAACAAAGATTTGGAAACACCAAAATGTACAGAAATGCTTTATATAATACTAATTAAAAGGCGGAAAAGGCATGCTAAGCCTCCGCATAAAAGCTATGAAGGATTACAATAGTTAAAAAAGTAAGTACAAAAACACAAACATTACAACAGTCACGTCTAATAATACAGGGTGATTGGAAGATGGGTGCAAAGCTTTAAGGCGAAGATAGTACAGACAATTTAGAACCATTTAAGCCATGGTTGTCTTAGACGAAGTCTTACCAAATATTTTTAACCAAATTTTTAAGTTTTTTTTCGGAAATTCTCAAAATTTAATGTAAACTGCATAATTATGGCCAAATTGAATGATAAATGAATTCATTTTTTATTTATTTAATTAAAGTAATGTGTAAGCAATCAAGCAAAACATGTTTTAGGCTTCTGTGTCATTAGACATTTTTTTTACAGACATTTAAAGATCAGAAAAAATAAAAAAATTGTACAATACGTCTTTTAAACCTTATTCAAAAAAAAAACAGAGGGTGCTTTTTTTGTTCAAACCTTTTTGAAGACATGCTTGATAATCGCTCTTTCTTTTGAGGTATCATTTATGCGGATATCTTACAAATTATTGAAATTAGGGCCTACAAACCAATTTGAGGGAGATTTTTTTTTATTTTAGGCAGACTAATTAAAACAACATTTGAATTAAAATTATTTATTTTTTATGTTCAAAATGACGGCCGTGATCCCTAATACAAGCACGGCCCCGTCTTCTAACTTCTGTAGTCGTTATTTTCAACATCATCTCCTGCTTCATTGTCTCAAACGCTGAATTTATTCTTTGTATCAATTCTTCTCTAGTGTTAATTTCTTTGTTGTTATACACCAGTTCCTTGGCCCGGCCCCACACGAAAAAGTCCAACGGGGTCAGATCTGGGGAGCGAGCGGGCCAAGGGATGGGTCCATCCCTGCCGATCCAGCTATCAGGAAAGCAATTGTTGAGGTGTTCCCTTACATTTAAAGTCCAATGCGCTGGACAGCCGTCTTGCTGAAAGATGACTGTTCGGTCTCTTTCGAAGATCGGGACACCTGATTCCTCTACCAGCAGTGGTAAATCAATTTGCAGAAATTGCAAATAATTTTCGCCATTCAATGGATCAGGCAAAAAGTGGGGCCCAATCAATGTTCTGCCAATTATTCCAGCCCATACATTCACAGAGAATTTCATCTGAAATGACACCTGCTTCTTAAAATGTGGATTGTTGTCTACGTCGGCCCATTCATGGATGTTGTGAAAGTTTGTAATACCTTCCCTTGAAAATTTACTTTCATCCGTCCACAAGATTGATTTCAGAAACCACGCATCTTCGATGTCTCTGTTGAGGAGGAAACGGCAGAACTGAATTCTTCTTTGAGGATCTTGCTCTACTAGACCTTGCACACTCCTGCCATGGAACGGATACTTATCATTTTGGTGCATTGTATGCCACACCTTCCATTGAGAAATGTTTAAATTTCGAGCTACTGCTCTAGTACTGGTAGTAGGATCCGCTTGAAATGCTGCTAAAATGTCTTCGTCGACGGCAGTTTCGTGTCTGCCCGGGTTGACTCCAGGTTCCACGCGGTGAAACCCATCTTGGGCAAGACGACGAAACGTGTTGTAAAACACTCGGACATTCGGTATCCTGCGATTCGGATAGCGCTCTTGATACATCCGTATCCGCATCCGCATATTCTTGATTGGAAAAAGTAGCCATAGTCACTTAACAATTAAGAAAAACGGCGTAGTAGCGCACTAAACGTCAACTCAACACAATTAAGTCAAAAATCAACACGTGCAGGAGCGCGAGGCTACGACTGGACACGGTGAAACAAAAAAGTTCAAAACTAACGCAAACAACACGTGCAGGAACGCAAAGGGCTACAACTGAACACGGTAAATTGTGAATCAACACGACAACGTCCACTCACAAGGGCAGTAGTTTGACTAATAAGTAAAAGATGTAACGGCTTCATCACAGACCGACTGACCCTGACTAAAGAAAAACGACTTTGTTGCCTCAGTAACTAAGACCATTTTGCTGTAAAAACCAACTCTTTATCGCTTTTTGCTATTCATTGGGCGTTCTACCTGGAAATGCCGTCGCACCGCGCTCGGTGGCCATTGTTTAGAGAATCCCCTCAATGGGTTCCCCTCAATTGGTTCCTGCATGTGCCAAAAATTCTTAGAATTGAACAATGTTATCATTTCGAGCACATAAAGTATTCTTTTAAGCAAAAATTTTGTGTTTTGTTAGACTGCCTAAAATTTAAAATTTCTCCCTCGATTTGGTTTATAGGTCCTAATTTCAATAATTTGTAAGATATCCGCATAAATGATACCTCAAAAGAAAGAACGATTATCAAGCATGTCTTCAAAAAGGTTTGAACAAAAAAAGCACCCTCCGTTTTTTTTTTAAATAAGGTTTAAAAGACGTATTGTACAAATTTTTTATTTTTTCTGAGCTTTAAATATCTGTAAAAAAAATGTCTAATGACACAGAAGCCTAAAACATGTTTTGCTTGGTTGCTTACACATTACTTTAATTAAATAAATAAAAAATGAATTCATTTATCATTCAATTTGGCCATAATTATGCAGTTTACATTAAATTTTGAGAATTTCCGAAAAAAAACTTAAAAATTTGTTTAAAAAAATTTGGTAAGACTTCGTCTAAGACAACCATGGCTTAAATGGTCCTAAATTGTCTATACTATCTTCACCTTAAAGCTTTGCACCCATCTTCCAATCACCCTGTATGTTTACACTTTCCTTAATATTATAGCTATTTTCGCGAGAAATAACTTAGGAAATTGGATCTTTTTTTTTAATTTTAACTAGGAAATTGGATCTTTTTCATAAAAATATGAGTTCCAGAATACTAGTAATAACATTAAATTTTAATCAGTACATTAGGAGAAATACAATTAATAATTCTTAAGTGTTTACGTATTATTAGCCGTGACTGTACTGAACAGCTGTTTTTTTTTTGTTGTTTAAATATCGTACACTAATTACCAGTCAACCTATACAACATTATTTT
This sequence comes from Xestia c-nigrum, assembly GCA_916618015.1. Lineage (NCBI taxonomy): Eukaryota > Metazoa > Arthropoda > Insecta > Lepidoptera > Noctuidae > Xestia > Xestia c-nigrum. Next base: position 25,501,362 of record OU745248.1, on the reverse strand, counting down.
TTGTTTACACTAAACCCGAAAAGGGGTCATTGTACTCATCATTTTTAACAACTTTTTCTATAGGACGAACCTTGAAATCGCGAATAAAAAAAATCAGCTGTTCCCTACATTTATGTTCGCGTAACTCGTCAAAATTTAGGGAACAGCAGATTTTTTTTCACAAAACTACGGTTTCACTTCGGTAGATCAATCTACCGAAAAATTATGCGTTATATTGTAAACGGTATGTTCAGTTATCAATATTTCGAGAGTTAACAATCTCGCTAGAGAGATTACAATCTAACGTGTTTGACAATTGTACGGTGATATATATATATATACATTTCATTCATATATATCACAATTTTTGCGGACGAAGTCGCGGCCCAAATGCTTGTGATTGATATAATTTAAAAATGTATATATATGATGACTGACTATTGATTCTAATACCGAACTAAGACATTATCATTATGGTGCACTCGGGCGCAGTTGTGTAAATTACATTTCCCGTAGTTTTTTAACCCAATTTGTATTTTTGGTACACTGAACTATGTCTAAAATGTTTTGGACATGTTAGTCGTTGTGAAGCGATGGCGCTAACTACATAATAGGCTTGTTAACTGAAAAAAAACTAATTAGTCCGGCACTTAGATTATCAAAAAATATATGACCCGTATTTTTTCTTATGTTACGTAAACCAAAACTGTTGTCAATATTCGTTGATTTACAAAAACAAAAAATACGTGTCTATTATTTTCCAATACTCTAACTGACGGACTAAATAGATTTGCAATTTATTGATGGTGGAAACTAACCTATTATGTATGTCCTCATTTTACTGCACTTCACCTAAAAGTACACGCTGACATTAAATTTTGTTTTTTTTTTGGTTGAGAACCCTATCTAAAATTACCCGCTAATACAGTCAACAAAAGAGTTAGGTGTGCAGGCTAGCAATCTTCTTTCTACTATTATAAATACGAATGTTTTTGAAGATCGATTTTTAACCCCCGACGCAGAAACGACGGGGTGTTATAAGTTCGACGTGTCTGTGTGTGCGTCCGTCTGTCTGTCTGTGACATCGTAGCTCCCGAACGGATGAACCGATTTTGATTTTGTTTTTTTTTGTTTGAAAGGTGAATTAGTCGGGAGTGTTCTTAGCTATGTTTGATGAAAATCGATCCAAGATGGCCGCCGCCACAAAATGGCGGATTACAAATTCCAAACAGGAAGAATATTGCTAGCCTGCAAAACTAACTGTTTCGTTGAGTGTGCAATCAGCAACATCGTAACTAATGACGTAAATAATGACGAGTGAAGTATTCCGCACAGAGCTACGTTCGCGCCTCTCGCGGATACACGACGCGTCAGACCTCGCCGAGATATCCTCCGTGGGCCCCAACTCTGAAGCTGTAAGTACACTTGTATATTTTGTCGAATGATAATCTCTTTTTTTTAATGTGATTTAATTTTGATAAATTCATTGTGTATTATTTTATCTGATTTTATTTAAGTTTTTTATTTTTTTATTTTATTGGATTTATTGGTAGGGTGTTATTTAACTGAAACAAATGAATTTATTTATTTTCAACTTTTGGACTGCCTCTTTTTTCGAGTGGTCACAAGCGTGACTGCTGAGCGTGAGGCGCTGGGTTCAATTCTCAGGTCGGGTAAAGTGTTACTGGGTTTTTCCATCAAGAATTTCTGAGTGGCAGCCACTCAGTTTCAGTATGAAAACTGATCGCGACGATAGGTTGTGGTGGAGCAACATGAAATGTAGTGGACTATACAACGTGTAACAGAAAGGGTATAGGCATACGAAAGGGTGTGCTACAGACCATCAAACTCACAACTTTCTCCATGGAACCACCATCGTAATCGCGGATGACCAGCCGTGGACTTCCCCCTCCCTAGTGTGACGTCACATACTTTGCAGTGTTACACGTTCATATTCATACATACAGATGCAGTTAAAAACTTTCTTATTCTTCTTTTTATTCTTTACTAGTTTCTACCCGCGACTTCGTACGCGGATCCTGTTGCTAATTTTTTTTTAAAGTATCCTACGTTACTTCTAATACAAAGTTTCATGATGATCGGTTGAGTAGTTTTCGCGTGAAAGCGTAACAAACAAACTTACATTCACATTTATATAATAAGTAGGGATTGCACACAAAAAACAACAAATATACATATTAATTGGAATAATATCCCGCAAACATTGTTTTGCCATATAAATTATTTCAGTTAGGGGTATGAAAGAGGTCAATCGTCGAATCCGACTCGGCTGGGCAGCGTTCGGGAAGCTGCGCGGTATCTTCTCGTCCAACTTACCGCAGTGTCTCAAGACGAAAGTCTATGACCAGTGTGTGTTGCCAGTGATTACATACGGGACCGAAACGTGGTCGCTCACAATGGGCCTTATCAAAAGGCTTAAAGTCACCCAAAGGGCAATGGAGAGGGCTATGCTCGGAGTTTCCTTGCGTGATCGAATCAGAAATGAAGACATCCGCAAGAGAACCAAGGTCACCGACGTAGCCCGAAGAATTGCTAAACTTAAGTGGCAGTGGGCAGGGCACATTGCTCGCAGAACGGATGGCCGATGGGGCCGAAAAGTTCTGGAGTGGCGACCGCGAACCGGAAGACGATGCGTTGGAAGACCTCCCACTAGGTGGACCGATGACCTGGTGAAGGTTGCGGGAATCCGGTGGATGCGAGTAGCAAGGGACCGGTCAATGTGGCGACACTTGGGGGAGGCCTATGTCCAGCAGTGGACGTCTTTCGGCTGAGATGATGATGATGAGGGGTATGAAAAATAGATAGAAGCCAATTCTCAGACCTACTGAATCTGTTATATAAAAATGAATCGCAAAATGTGTTGGTAAGCGCATAACTCAACAACGCCTGGACCAATTTCACTATATTTTTTTGTTGTTGTGTTTGTTATTGTCAGGAGAAGGTTCTTATGAAAAAAAATGTAGAAGTAGGTAGGTAGTAGTAGGTAGGTGGTAGTAGGTAGGTAGTAGTAGATAGATGGTAGTAGGTAGGTAATACTTTTGACGTTGACGAAGTTGCGTGGGTCAGCTAGTATGCATATAAAAATTTCATAAAAATCGGTCAAGTCGTTTCGGAGGAGTAAGGTAACTGACATTGTGACACGAGAATTTTACATATAAGATGTAAAAAGGCGAGCTTGACCCAGAGTTGGATTTTCTTACAGCAAACCTAACATTTTTAGTTAATCGTGTTTTAATACTTAGATATATTAGATTTTGAAATGTGACGTCACGAAATTAAGGACCCTTCCCATCCCTTGTCACACAATGTCACATTTCGTCCATCATTCTTTTCACCCTTCCCTTGACGTGTGACATAATTTATAGATGTCCCAAAAGTATATTCTACCTCGTATTCTTGTTCCAGCTAACGCGCATGTCTCCGCAGATGAACAACCGTCCCTTTCAGCAGTCACTGAGCTACAGTTCCTCCTGTGTGTCTGCGTCAGAGTTCTTTGATGCTGAAGAGCACGACGACTTGAAGCCCACGGAGACGATTATTGCGGCTGATGAGGTGAGGTTTTTGTCCCCATTTTTCTAATAAGATGTAGTTCATAGAGGTTCTTTAGTAAAGATTAGAGGTATTTGTGAACCGCGCTTTTGTTGAATCGCAGCGTTGCATGGTGTAACGTATTCTGAATTCTCACAATAAAATGTGTATCTTTTCGTGTAGCAAATAGTGATGTTTTGAGTCGCTCTATTAAAACGTGCGCGCAGCGTCGCGTCTCGTTTCGTCTTGTCTCGGTGTGAACTGACCCTAAAAAAATAATATTCACCCATCAATCAACATGACAAGAAAATACCCTAACCCGTAACATCTCTTTCCAGTCGGGTGTGATCGAGCTAGAAGGCGACTCGTCGTCAGAGGCCGGCTCCCTCAGCAGTGAGGAAGGGTCGGCGAGCTCCGACAACTCTGATGGTGCGAGTGAGTCTGTGTTTGTGTGTGTAGCTTCACTAACTGTTACTATATCTACAGCTAACCAGCTTCGTCAGGACGATGTGAGTTCGTAGATGAGTTGCTAGTACCCTTTTATGTTGCCTGTCGAATGTTGGAGACCTTTTTGTTTTATGTTTGGCGTAGTCCCATGAGTAAGTAAACGGAACAGAATATAAGCTTCTTAAGAAAAAAATGTTACCTATTTTGGTAGGGTTGTCACAATAGGTGAAGATAAAAGTAATCAAATATTTACTTACCTATTGTACTCCTTGGTATAGTTAAAGTATGATATATTTTTATTTTTTCTAGTATTATTCATACACACAGTACAATAAACAACCATTATTAATGAATATCACGTTTTTACATTATTATTATTTATTTATTTATAAATCACATTTGACACACTTAAATATAAAGCACACAAATAGACCTGTGGGACCTCATTAAATTATTTAAACTTGTCACAAAACAAACAACGTGTGTTGCCCTGACAACCCTGAGAATGTCAACTGGCTGTGACAGCGTAAACCGGTTATTTCCACCGCGTACGCGACAAGCGGCCAGTGGTCACGCACGTCGTGCAACTGATTCGCGCGGTTGTATGAAGCTTAACTCTATTCCGTTTACTTACTCATGTGGCGTAGTTATGGAAAATCACATTTGACTCGTTCCTTGATTTTTTTCTTATAACATAACATCACACTTGTAATTCCCAAAGGGTTATGCAGAGTGGTAGGTACCTAACAGTATACCTACCCATATTTTGCCAGTTATGTTTTTATTGCTAACACTATAATGATCTCCGACAAAAATTGCAGAAAAACCATTTTAAAAGGTTAATAAGGTTTATTCATACAAAGGTTTTCTGCAATTTTTGCCAATTGGTTGATTTCTGCTAACTACTAATCACAAACTGGTTTCTGACCAAAACATAAGAGTTCACCATAACTTGATAGGTGAAACCGTACTACCGAGTTCATTGACATGCTGCTTGCTATATGCTCTAAGTAATAAGATATAAGGAATAATATGCAACATTATTTTTTGTTAACACTAAATCCGAAAAAGTTGTTCAAAATGATGAGTACAATGACCCCTGTCATTGTACTCATCATTTTGAACAACTTTTTCTATGGGACGAACCTTGAAATCGCGAAAAAAAACCGACTTCAAAAAAAAAAATTGAAAAATAACTTAAGCTTCTGAAGTCGGTGACCTTTGTTTGATTGCTTTAGTTTTTTTGTCACCGACTTCAGAAGCTTAAGTTATTTTTCACTTTTTTGTTTTTTTTTTTGAAGTCGGTTTTATTTTTTGCAGAAAAGTTTTTATTTTTCACTTTTTAGTGGTTCACATGTGCTTGATAAACATGGAAAGTGCATACCGTTACAATTACAACAAGCCCAAACACGACTAGGACACATTGTCTCATTATGGAGTTCCGTGACTCTTGGCTTCATCATCAGATCTGATGGTAGAATGGTTCTTATCGAACGCAAATGCTTCACTTGTTGTAGAAAATACCAAAATCGCAACACGTTTTCATATAAAATTTGAAGAGTTCCCTCGATTTCGCCAAGATTCCATCATCAGATCCCGACTTGGTGGCTATGGGACCATTTGGAAAGAATACCCTTTCCAACAAAAAAAGAATTTTCCAAATCGGTTGGCAAGCGACAGAGTTATGCCCGAACAAACATAAAAAAAAAAAAAAAAAAAAAAAATAGAAACATCCGAATTGAGAACCTCCTCCTTTTTTAGAAGTCGGTTAAAAAATCTGCTGTTCCCTATATTTATGTTCGCATAACTCGACAAAATGTAGGGAACAGCTGATTTTTTTTTTCGCGATTTCAAGTTTCGTCCAAAAAATAATGTTGTATAAAGGACCCTAAGAACCCTGAAGGATCTATATAGGATATAGAATAGGTATGTATATTTGTTGTTTTTTTTGTGTGCAATAAAGAATAAGAATATAGAGTGGTTAACCGTTAGTGAATTTCGGTAGTACATGTGGTTTATTATTATGTCATAAAACTTAAGAAGACGGGTATTTATCGCGAATTTACCTTTAATTTAATCCCGACGTAAAATCCACGGCATATTTTATCTCCTCTCAGTCCTCAGTCATTCTTGCCCACCTTATATTAGAAGCCTTTCAATTTAAAACTTCTTTTTGCTCAGTCGTTATCTCCTAAATACATTCTCCCTTCATTTAATTGACATGACCATGAACCTTATTGAATGCAGACCTCCTTAGTTTGTCATTTTCTTAAATGGGGTGTTTGACAAATCGTTACTTGCAAAATTGTTTGAATAATGATAAACGACAGAAAAATTAGTTATAAAATGTCGAGTCTTTAGGTAGAAAAACCAATGTTCTAATCTAAGTCAAAACTTTTTAAACTTCTAAAAGCGTATAGCTTTTTTTACATTTCGTCCTTTTAGCAGTCTTGATAGTCCCATCGCAAGAAAATACGAGCGTTTAGTTTCTTATCAAAATAATATTGGTTTTCTATTCATCTATAACTTCTTAGAATAAAATTTGAAGGGCGAAGCGCTAACCCGTCCGCAAAATTTAGCTTTTTTTACGACTTTTGCAATAGCCTTGACGACAATATCAAAAAAATGCAAATCTATTTAGTCCGTCGGTTAGAGTATTGGAAAATAATGGACACGTATTTTTTGTTTTGTAAATCAATGTTATATTTTCACGATTAGAACACTTTATAAAACTTATGCAAATGGGTATTTATAGCGAACTTTATCTTAAATCTAGCCCGACGTTTTTTTCGAAGTTTTTACATTTGCACCAGCCGTGGTCGATTAAACTCGGGAGTAGGGGAACTCGTGACGTCAGAACTCACTAACAAACATAATTATACGAGTACCAAGGCGGGACGTGTTGAGTATTTTAAAAGCGTCGTATCTTCATCAATTTTGGTTTACGTTACAAAAGAAAAAACACGAGACAAATATTTTTTAATAATCGAACTGACGAACTAATTTTATTTTTCTGTCGTCTACCCTATTTGCCAGTCAGAGTCAGGTTGGATGTTGATTGAACGTCGTCAAACACCCCTTCCCAACCACCGTCCATTACAAAACTAGTATAATATGTAGTGACGTGAGTGTCCGTCAGTAGGGTCAGCGGAGCAGGTGACGCTGCGTGCGGGCGGGGCGGGGGGGGCGCTGCCCGCGGTGGGCTGGTCGCGACGTGTGCGTCTGCCCGCCACGCGCCCCACGCCCGGCGGTCCCAGTCTGTGGAACCTGCTCTACAAGAACATCGGGAAGGATCTCAGCCAGATATCCATGCCCGTTACTATTAATGAGCCGCTCAATATGTTGCAGGTGATGACTTATTTATATGATGCTTTTCTATTGTTAATTGTCGTATGAAATAGTAGATTATACAACAAGTGAAAACAAAGGGAATTTAATTCGAGGGGCGAAGTGGGATCCCGAGAGCAGTGAAGGATTCTAGAGTAAAATCATGAACATAGCGACGGATTCTAGATTAGAATCCTGAGCGGAGCGAGGAATACAAGAACCGAGATTTTTTTCACGATTTGTGTTCTCTAAGTTTTACCATTGACTGAGAGAAAATATTAAAGAATTTTTGTTACTAACTATACTTCGATGAAATGTAATCATTAACCTAATCAGACTTCTACAAAAAAGGCTAGTCTATTCTTTATCGTGAGGTTAAAACCTAACTTGGTGTTAGAGTTTTTATGCCGTCCATGAGCCTCTGACTTGACTGTGTATTGTTAAAAACCCTCAAATGACACTACGTTTTTGTGGAAAAACACGAAATACAACCATTTGCAGTGTTTTTTTTTTCTACATTTAATTGTTTCACTATTTAAAATAACTAAACACAAGTAAAACGTCCCACAGAGACTATGCGAGGAACTAGAGTACTCGGAACTCCTGGACTCGGCGTCAGAGTGCAAGAACGCGATAGAGCGCATGGCGCTGGTGGCGGCGTTCGCAGTGAGTGCGTACGCGTCCTCCGCGCACCGCGCCGCCTCCAAGCCCTTCAACCCGCTGCTGGCCGAGACCTACGAGTGCGTGCGAGACGATAAGGGATTCCGGTTCTTGGCTGAGCAGGTGAGATGACGTTCGCAGTGAGTACGTACGCGTCCTCCGCGCACCGCGCCGCCTCCAAGCCCTTCAACCCGCTGCTGGCCGAGACCTACGAGTGCGTGCGAGACGATAAGGGATTCCGGTTCTTGGCTGAGCAGGTGAGATGACGTTCGCAGTGAGTACGTACGCGTCCTCCGCGCACCGCGCCGCCTCCAAGCCCTTCAACCCGCTGCTGGCCGAGACCTACGAGTGCGTGCGAGACGATAAGGGATTCCGGTTCTTGGCTGAGCAGGTGAGATGACGTTCGCAGTGAGTACGTACGCGTCCTCCGCGCACCGCGCCGCCTCCAAGCCCTTCAACCCGCTGCTGGCCGAGACCTACGAGTGCGTGCGAGACGATAAGGGATTCCGGTTCTTGGCTGAGCAGGTGAGATGACGTTCGCAGTGAGTACGTACGCGTCCTCCGCGCACCGCGCCGCCTCCAAGCCCTTCAACCCGCTGCTGGCCGAGACCTACGAGTGCGTGCGAGACGATAAGGGATTCCGGTTCTTGGCTGAGCAGGTGAGATGACGTTCGCAGTGAGTACGTACGCGTCCTCCGCGCACCGCGCCGCCTCCAAGCCCTTCAACCCGCTGCTGGCCGAGACCTACGAGTGCGTGCGAGACGATAAGGGATTCCGGTTCTTGGCTGAGCAGGTGAGATGACGTTCGCAGTGAGTACGTACGCGTCCTCCGCGCACCGCGCCGCCTCCAAGCCCTTCAACCCGCTGCTGGCCGAGACCTACGAGTGCGTGCGAGACGATAAGGGATTCCGGTTCTTGGCTGAGCAGGTGAGATGACGTTCGCAGTGAGTACGTACGCGTCCTCCGCGCACCGCGCCGCCTCCAAGCCCTTCAACCCGCTGCTGGCCGAGACCTACGAGTGCGTGCGAGACGATAAGGGATTCCGGTTCTTGGCTGAGCAGGTGAGATGACGTTCGCAGTGAGTACGTACGCGTCCTCCGCGCACCGCGCCGCCTCCAAGCCCTTCAACCCGCTGCTGGCCGAGACCTACGAGTGCGTGCGAGACGATAAGGGATTCCGGTTCTTGGCTGAGCAGGTGAGATGACGTTCGCAGTGAGTACGTACGCGTCCTCCGCGCACCGCGCCGCCTCCAAGCCCTTCAACCCGCTGCTGGCCGAGACCTACGAGTGCGTGCGAGACGATAAGGGATTCCGGTTCTTGGCTGAGCAGGTGAGATGACGTTCGCAGTGAGTACGTACGCGTCCTCCGCGCACCGCGCCGCCTCCAAGCCCTTCAACCCGCTGCTGGCCGAGACCTACGAGTGCGTGCGAGACGATAAGGGATTCCGGTTCTTGGCTGAGCAGGTGAGATGACGTTCGCAGTGAGTACGTACGCGTCCTCCGCGCACCGCGCCGCCTCCAAGCCCTTCAACCCGCTGCTGGCCGAGACCTACGAGTGCGTGCGAGACGATAAGGGATTCCGGTTCTTGGCTGAGCAGGTGAGATGACGTTCGCAGTGAGTACGTACGCGTCCTCCGCGCACCGCGCCGCCTCCAAGCCCTTCAACCCGCTGCTGGCCGAGACCTACGAGTGCGTGCGAGACGATAAGGGATTCCGGTTCTTGGCTGAGCAGGTGAGATGACGTTCGCAGTGAGTACGTACGCGTCCTCCGCGCACCGCGCCGCCTCCAAGCCCTTCAACCCGCTGCTGGCCGAGACCTACGAGTGCGTGCGAGACGATAAGGGATTCCGGTTCTTGGCTGAGCAGGTGAGATGACGTTCGCAGTGAGTACGTACGCGTCCTCCGCGCACCGCGCCGCCTCCAAGCCCTTCAACCCGCTGCTGGCCGAGACCTACGAGTGCGTGCGAGACGATAAGGGATTCCGGTTCTTGGCTGAGCAGGTGAGATGACGTTCGCAGTGAGTACGTACGCGTCCTCCGCGCACCGCGCCGCCTCCAAGCCCTTCAACCCGCTGCTGGCCGAGACCTACGAGTGCGTGCGAGACGATAAGGGATTCCGGTTCTTGGCTGAGCAGGTGAGATGACGTTCGCAGTGAGTACGTACGCGTCCTCCGCGCACCGCGCCGCCTCCAAGCCCTTCAACCCGCTGCTGGCCGAGACCTACGAGTGCGTGCGAGACGATAAGGGATTCCGGTTCTTGGCTGAGCAGGTGAGATGACGTTCGCAGTGAGTACGTACGCGTCCTCCGCGCACCGCGCCGCCTCCAAGCCCTTCAACCCGCTGCTGGCCGAGACCTACGAGTGCGTGCGAGACGATAAGGGATTCCGGTTCTTGGCTGAGCAGGTGAGATGACGTTCGCAGTGAGTACGTACGCGTCCTCCGCGCACCGCGCCGCCTCCAAGCCCTTCAACCCGCTGCTGGCCGAGACCTACGAGTGCGTGCGAGACGATAAGGGATTCCGGTTCTTGGCTGAGCAGGTGAGATGACGTTCGCAGTGAGTACGTACGCGTCCTCCGCGCACCGCGCCGCCTCCAAGCCCTTCAACCCGCTGCTGGCCGAGACCTACGAGTGCGTGCGAGACGATAAGGGATTCCGGTTCTTGGCTGAGCAGGTGAGATGACGTTCGCAGTGAGTACGTACGCGTCCTCCGCGCACCGCGCCGCCTCCAAGCCCTTCAACCCGCTGCTGGCCGAGACCTACGAGTGCGTGCGAGACGATAAGGGATTCCGGTTCTTGGCTGAGCAGGTGAGATGACGTTCGCAGTGAGTACGTACGCGTCCTCCGCGCACCGCGCCGCCTCCAAGCCCTTCAACCCGCTGCTGGCCGAGACCTACGAGTGCGTGCGAGACGATAAGGGATTCCGGTTCTTGGCTGAGCAGGTGAGATGACGTTCGCAGTGAGTACGTACGCGTCCTCCGCGCACCGCGCCGCCTCCAAGCCCTTCAACCCGCTGCTGGCCGAGACCTACGAGTGCGTGCGAGACGATAAGGGATTCCGGTTCTTGGCTGAGCAGGTGAGATGACGTTCGCAGTGAGTACGTACGCGTCCTCCGCGCACCGCGCCGCCTCCAAGCCCTTCAACCCGCTGCTGGCCGAGACCTACGAGTGCGTGCGAGACGATAAGGGATTCCGGTTCTTGGCTGAGCAGGTGAGATGACGTTCGCAGTGAGTACGTACGCGTCCTCCGCGCACCGCGCCGCCTCCAAGCCCTTCAACCCGCTGCTGGCCGAGACCTACGAGTGCGTGCGAGACGATAAGGGATTCCGGTTCTTGGCTGAGCAGGTGAGATGACGTTCGCAGTGAGTACGTACGCGTCCTCCGCGCACCGCGCCGCCTCCAAGCCCTTCAACCCGCTGCTGGCCGAGACCTACGAGTGCGTGCGAGACGATAAGGGATTCCGGTTCTTGGCTGAGCAGGTGAGATGACGTTCGCAGTGAGTACGTACGCGTCCTCCGCGCACCGCGCCGCCTCCAAGCCCTTCAACCCGCTGCTGGCCGAGACCTACGAGTGCGTGCGAGACGATAAGGGATTCCGGTTCTTGGCTGAGCAGGTGAGATGACGTTCGCAGTGAGTACGTACGCGTCCTCCGCGCACCGCGCCGCCTCCAAGCCCTTCAACCCGCTGCTGGCCGAGACCTACGAGTGCGTGCGAGACGATAAGGGATTCCGGTTCTTGGCTGAGCAGGTGAGATGACGTTCGCAGTGAGTACGTACGCGTCCTCCGCGCACCGCGCCGCCTCCAAGCCCTTCAACCCGCTGCTGGCCGAGACCTACGAGTGCGTGCGAGACGATAAGGGATTCCGGTTCTTGGCTGAGCAGGTGAGATGACGTTCGCAGTGAGTACGTACGCGTCCTCCGCGCACCGCGCCGCCTCCAAGCCCTTCAACCCGCTGCTGGCCGAGACCTACGAGTGCGTGCGAGACGATAAGGGATTCCGGTTCTTGGCTGAGCAGGTGAGATGACGTTCGCAGTGAGTACGTACGCGTCCTCCGCGCACCGCGCCGCCTCCAAGCCCTTCAACCCGCTGCTGGCCGAGACCTACGAGTGCGTGCGAGACGATAAGGGATTCCGGTTCTTGGCTGAGCA